>CM039621.1:16808280-18049530 GCA_022457165.1 Juglans mandshurica
TATTTGAGGTAAAGGTCATTTAAACAGGCTTATTTTTCTAGATGTAACAATCTAAGGGCTTGTTTGGACACTTCAAATATCTCAGAATTTTGTAAATAGTAGTGAAATGGTTTGTGAATAGTAGTGAAATAGTTTGAGTTAAGATGTTTTATTAGGTTTTGGGAAAGGAGAAAAAAAACTGAATAAAATATTATAAAATTAAAAAAATTTTAAAAATGATTTTTTAATATTATTTTTATTTTGAAATTTGAAAAAGTTGTATTTTTTTTTTGTGTTTTGTTTGGAAGTTTGGGAAAGATGTACTGGGTTTTGTGTTTAGATAATGATAGGGTAACGATTAGATGAAAATTTGAAATTGAAAAGTGTTTTGTGTTTGAGTGATATTTGAGAAGGAAATTATGAGAAATTTTGAAAATATATGAGAATATCTTTTTACCCAAACAAAGGCCTAAAGACCAGGTTTTAGTCCTAAAATAATCCCAACACATCTATGGAAATTTTCTGTGAATTTCCATCACAACATAGAATGAAATAAAAAGTTAAGCCAAATAGGATTCAAAAGAGCTCCTAAAATCAAATGTATATATATATATATATAAAGGTTTCCTAAAAATTATGAATATAACTTTTCTTAAATAGTAGCACACACTACAACAAGTGAAGTTATAAAATGCAAGGTGAACATTATACAGGCAATGTTGTGTAGCTCAAAAATAAATCAAGTCATGTTACCATCTTAATGAGGTCACAATAAAAGTTTCTAAGAAAGCGCATTCATTGTGGCACTCTGATCAAACACAATCCTTTATCCTCACCTTGTACTTATCATTTCAGACTTTTTTTTTTTTTTTTTTGTATCATCATTTCAGACTTATAACTCAACAACAGCAAATAAATTCTGCTATCAGATGTTTTTAAGGTAAAACCACAGCGCAAGATACACAGCGTAGTTTTTGTAATAATAATAAAAAAAATCAACAGAATTGCAACTGGAAAGATTCAGACCCCATTACTGTTTACTTATTAAAAAAAAAAAGATCCAATTTAAGCGTGCTACAGGACCAGAAAAATCTCGGGAAATATTATTGATTTCGTCCTAGTCTTCTAGTTCAGAAAATAGTCTTGCCAAAATATCCTATTTTGTTCTGACACATGAAAATACAAAAAGCAAAAGAATTTACCCCACAAGCAAGTACGCACCAAATACACCGACAAAGCAACCAAAACTGGAGTTTATGCACTAAAACTGTGAACCGCAAACCTTAAAGCACAAACAAAGTGAATCAAAGTATAACTTCCCAAAACTAACTTGTATATTGTCTATACAGTCATCCATTCTATCCGATATCCTTGTTACACATACTTTTATATACTTATAAAAAAAAAAACTTCACCCAAGCGCCACAACAAACCCTACGGGGCAACAAGATTTCACATAAAAAACAGAAAGTAAACTCTAATTAACGACTGGTGAAGTAAAAACACCGGGAAATAGGGAGAGCACGGACCATTGTAACGGCAACGGTGGAGCATCTGCTCGATGATCCTCAGGCAAGTGACGTCGTCGTCGACCACGAGAACCCTCAGGCCCGCTGGGAACTGCTCGTACACCATAACTTGAGCAGCAGAGCCAGAACCAGAACCGCCGCCCTTAAACGAGCCGTAGCTTCCCGCAACGCTCGTGCTCAAGCTCGACTGTGCCACTCTCTGCATAGCCGACAAGTAGCAACCACAACCAAACACTCACACTCACGGCCCCTCACGCACTCAGCAACTAAACCCTACTCTATTGCTTTCTGGCTCCACTTTGTGCCCCTTAAAGAGCTCGGGTTCAGCATACCGATGGTCAATCGGAGCTAGATCTGGTACAGTGAGCCTCGAATGCGCCAGAAAGCCAGGGAAGGCGATATAAACGGCAACAATCCCCGGGGGGTTTTGGTGATCGAGAAAAAGTGGAATTGAACAAAAAGAAATAGAGAGAGGGACAGAGAAACAGAGCCAATGCGACATTTAAAATAAAAAGGAAAAATGTTGTCATATATTATTGGCAGGGTAAAAAGCGTAGGAGAATAACTGGAGCTAATATCCTTCAAAAAAAAAAAAAAATGAAACAAAAAAAACTGGAGCTAATAAATAAGTAACACATTAAGGTGGGTTAGGATTTATTTATTCTCTTCTCATCATTATAATTTTTTTTTAAATTTTATAAAAGTATAAAAAATAATTCAATTTTTTAAAATTTTAAAATAAAAATAATATTAAAAAATTTATGATAATAATATTTTATTCAACTTTTAATAAAACATCTTATCTGAATTATCCATCCAAACCCACCATAAATATGTCTTAATCTTCTATGACCATTATTATTAAAAAAAAATGTTACATAATATATATTAAAAGCCGGTTTAGATTGAAAAATCTTATTACTATTCATAAATTTTAATTCATAAATCATATTATTATTCATAAATAATTTTAATTTATCTCATTTTATCTCTTATCCAAATAAAAGAATTACCGTCTAATTCTTAACGATGAGATGACGTTGACTTTTTAACTTCTATTTATAAAAAAAGAATTATGAGATAATCTAAGAGTAATGAAAAAAAACAAATCTATACAGTTGGAGTTATAAACGTCTCAAAAAATACAAAAAAATATCTCCTAATTAATTTCTAGATTTATCCAAAAAGTTTTGTTGCTTGTAATACTTTCAGCTTATCACGAGTATATATTGATTATAAGAAATCTAAAATTTAAAAACTGAATTATATATGTATGTCGGGGTCTATGTCATCTGAATATTACACCAATAAGATTATCAAAAGTATTATTTGCTATTAGAATCACAAACTCATCTATCAATATTGGTTATGAATAATAATATGTTCTACATTTCATTCAAAATAATTTTATAAACTTATCACTGTTCATCACTATCAAATCACCTTTTTTTTTAAAAATACAAAAAACTCAAAAATTAATAGATAATATTATTTCATCGTAATAATAAGATATGAAGGAGCTGATGATATAATAAGTACATAGAGTATACGTAAAGAAAAAAAAAAAAAAGGGTCTGGGGCGATTTTGTTTTACACTCTGTTTTGGAAAGTTCGAAGTTCTCGGATTTCCTGTTTGGGAAGATTACGCTCCTAGGGTTTTTGTTGACGGCATGCTGCCCCTCTGATGGCCTTGCCGTCGGCGGGGAACGCCGTTCCTGAAGGTTCTCGGAATAATACATATGCACAGGCGGTATCAAAACATGTAGAAAATACATCATTCAAGTTACCTATGAGATTTCTGGTGGAAATTGATAGAGAGTTGGGTTTTATTTTTTCGGAACCAGAGATGATAAAGGCTGCGGAAGATTTTAAGTATGCTTTGGTTATGAAATTCATACGAGTTAGACCGTCCATCGATACCATACGTCTGCATGTGGTGAAACAATGGGGACTTAAAGAGATTCCGCAGATCAGTTTCATGGATGACTATCATGTATTGATTCACATGAAAAATCAATGCGATTTTGTTCATGGGTGGGCACGTGAGGGAAGAACTATGGAGGGGAATGTCTTTCGGTTATTCAAATGGTCCAGAGATTTTTATCTTAGGAAAGAGTCCTCTTTGGCTCCTCAATGGATTGTACTGCCAGGTTTACCTTTGCACTTATATAGAAGGGACTGCCTTCAGATCCTTGCAACTCGTTTCGGCCGTTTCCTAGGAACTGACAATGCGACATTGAATAAAACAAGGGCATCGGGTGCAAGGATGTGTGTTGAAATGGATTTAAAGGAGGAACCAATCTATGGTTTTCCGATTGTTGTGTCGGCAAACAAGACTATATGGCAGGAAGTTCGATATGAAAAACTGGTTTTTACTGCACCAAGTGTTGTCGACAGGGGCACACGAATGTGGTTTGTCATATGGGGGAGTATCGGCGCAAGTCAGGAGGGGAAACAAGTCAAAATGAATTATTAAAACATCAGCAAGTGTGGAAAGTAAAAGCGAGTGATAAAGGAAAAACAAGCGAAAACAAGGGGTGATAGAGCATGGGGGGGATAACAAGGTTCAGGAGGAATTAACAGTGATTGAACAACAGCTAGCTCTGGCAATGGTTGGGGCTGAGGAGTCACAAGGAAAGGAAAAGCCGATTATACAGAAGCCAGATTGTTTGGAAATTGTTCCTGGGCAAACAGAGCATGTCATGACGGAACCTGGGATTGAAGAGGAACCAAGGGTGGAAGAAGAACATATGGATTCATTGACAACACATGAAATGGTTCCTATGCATGGAGTCACAGAAAGGAATCGTGCTGGCCAGTTTGAAGTTGATAGTCCTACGGTGCAGTTGTTGGTAATGAAAGACAAGCCGAACAGCGTTTCCTTTGATGCGGGTCAGACAGTGCTAGTTTCAGAAATATTAGAGATGGAATGTAGGACTCAATTAACAGTTGGAAATGATGGTGAATCGGGGGAGGAACTGACTGGTTCAAAATCAGACCCGGAAGATGGAGATGCCCCTGGTGTTCTGGCGAGACACAAATCTTATAATTCGGATCCTGAGCATGACCAGCCGAGATGCAGTACTGATTCAAAGAAACACACAGTGAGACAATCTCTACGGGTTTTATCCCGAACTTCTAAGCTTATTTAATGATTGATAAAATTTTAGTTTGGAATTTACGTGGGCTTGGTAGTTCCCGTAATCGTTTAAAAAGTTTAGTTAAAAAGAATGGAGTGCATATTGTAGGGATTTTAGAACCTTTTGCTGATGTGGATAAAATGTCTAGATTGGCTAGTATGTTGGGGTTACCGAACTTTTGCAGTAATGCGGAAGTTGACGGTAAAATTTGGATTTTCTGGAGTGACGATTGTGAATGGGAGCCTTTATCTATGACTAATCAAGTTATTACTGGAAGTTTTCATTTTGGTGAAGAGAAGCTTTTAATTTCTTTTATATATGCTAAGTGTAACAGCATAGAGCGTCGTGAGTTATGGCAAAGTTTAGAGGGGATTGATGATAATGAGATTTCTTGGATTGTGGTAGGGGATTTCAATATTATCCGGGAAGATAGTGACAGAGTTGGTGGTCATCCTAGATCAATTACGGCGATGGAGGAATTTAATAATTGTATTGATCATTGTGGTTTATTGGATCTCCATGTGGTGGGTCGCAAACTTTCGTGGTGTAATGGCCAGGGGGGGCTTTCCCGTAGATGGGCTCGTCTTGATAGAGTCTTGACTAATATTCATTTTGCTAATAGATTTCCTCAAGCTTATTTTGAATACCAATCGGAAAACTTCGGATCATTGCCCAATGATCATTAGTTTTAAAAAACAGATGGTTAGCTACGGGCCTCGTCCGTTTCGTTTCCAAAATATGTGGACATCGCATGGTGATTTCAAGAGATGTGTTGAAGAAGTTTGGAAGTTGCCGACTACTTCAGTGGGTTTGTTTCGTCTGGCAGAAAAACTGAAGAAAACAAAAATTGCTTTACGCGCATGGAATATTCAGGTATTTGGGCAAGTTGGTCAGAATATTAAAGAATTAGAAGAAAGATTGGAGGTACTCGAGAGTCGCTTACAAGATGGTTATGATCAGGATGTCGAATGTGATTTCTTGGTCACAAAACTTGAGCTGGAAACTTGGGAAAGACGTGAAGAAATCAGGTTTTCACAATTGGCGAAGAAGAAATGGATTTCCGAAGGAGATAATAATACTAAATTTTTCCATGCTGTTGTCAACCAAAGAAGAAAGTCTAAAATTATCTCTAATATGCGGCTTGAGAATGGAGATTTTTTGAATTCCCCCGAACAGGTTCATTAAGGTGCTTTAAATTACTTTCATAATTACCTCACTAATTCTTCTATTGTTGAACAGGTGGATCTTGCTCCTCTAATTCAGTGCTCGGTTACTGAGGAGAATAATTTGGCACTCATTATGGCCCCTTCTGAAACTGAGATTTTGGATGCGTTAAAATCCATCCCTAAGGATAGCTCTCCTGGACCAGATGGCTTTGGCTCGGGATTCTATATAAGCTGTTGGGATTTGATCAAAGTGGATGTTGTTGCGGCAGCTAAGGATTTTTTTTCCGGTTCTATTTTACCTAGATTTTATACAGCATCTTATCTGGTGTTGATTCCGAAGGTGGAGGACCCCAAGAATTTTGATAAGTTCCGTCCTATAAGTCTATGTTCAGTCGCCTACAAAATTTTTCTAAGGTCCTGGTAAATAGGATGACTTCTATGTTACCTCAGTTGATTTCTCATGAACAAGGAGCTTTTATTCCTGGTCGTAGCATTTTCGAAAATATTACTCTGGTTCAGGAAATGGTTCATTCTCTGAATAAGAAAACGAAGGGAGGCAACATCATGGTGAAGATTGATATGGCAAAAGCTTATGATAGAGTTGACTGGAAATTTTTGTTAAATGTATTGAAGTCATTTGGTTTTTCATCTTAGTTTTGTAATTTGGTAAAGGAATGTGTTCAGACTCCTTGGTTCTCTATTATGATGAATGAGACTTACAAATGTTTTTTTCAACCAGCTCGGGGTCTTAGACAAGGTGACCCTTTATCTCCTTATCTTTTTATTATCATGGAGGAAGTGATGTCTAGATTATTGAGTAAAAAGTTTGAAGAGGGTCGTATTGGATGTTTTTCGCATCCAATGGGTGCGCCTATTGTCTCTCATTTACTTTATGCTGATGATCTTATTGTCTTTGTGAATGGTGGAAAACGATCGGTTCTTATGTTAATGAACACCTTGGAAGTTTATGAAAAGTGGTATGGGCAGTTAATTAATAAGGAGAAATCGACATTTTACTTTTCGAAATCTATTTCTACGGCCCGGTGTCGAAATCTCAAGAGAACTACGGGTCTTGTTGAAGGTAATTTCCCGGTTACTTATTTGGGTGTCCCTTTGGTGTCTGGTCGTCTTACATATAGAGAATTGGAACCACTCATTGAGAAGATTAGGAGAAAAATTGATGGTTGGAAAGTTAATTTATTGTCGCAAGGTGGAAGACTTACGCTGATGAAACATGTTTTAGCATGTATTTCCACTCACATGCTGGCTGTATTAAATGTGCCTTCGAGAGTATTTAAAAAGCTCGATTCATTACTCTACATTTTTTTGGAGAGAGTTGAATGGGCGGCCTAGAATGAAATGGATATCTTGGGAGAAGGTATGCAAACCGTATAAGGAAGGGGGTCTTGGTATGAGGAATTTTGATGAAGTGCAGCGGTCCCTTCACATGAAGTTTGCTTGGAGATTGTTAACTGTTGATAATCTTTGGACTAAGTTTTTCCATGCTAAATATGTGAAACATGGACATATTTTCATGGCTGAGTCTAGAAGGAATGCTTCCCATTTCTAGAAGTCTATTATGACTGTGTTTTTTAAGGTGCTTGATAATGTTATTGTTAAAGTGAGGGAGGGCAGGTCTTCCTTTTGGTTTGATCGTTGGCTGGCAAGTGGAATTTTATGTGCAAGTACGAATGCGGGGCATTTTGAAATCCGTATTAATGATGTTTGGGCTGATGGTTCTTGGGATGAGAATTATTTGGTAGAACTGGTTGGCTTGGAGAAAACAGAGGAAATTATGAATGATGTTGGGGCTGGTAAGGTGGGTAGTGATATCACCATTTGGAAACCTGCTATTAAGGGAGATTTTACGTTGGCGTCAGCTTGGGACATTATTCGCGTAAAAGGAACAAATTATATGGGAATGGATTGGATATGGCATCATCTCCTCCCGAATAAGATTTATGTGTGCATGTGGAAAGCTAGATTTAATGGTCTGGCATTAGATTCTAGCGTATAGACTACAGGTATTCAGTTGGCATCTCGGTGTAATTGCTGTGCGAGAGGTCATACAGAAAGCTTAAATCATGTGCTCTGTAATGGTAGTATTGCTTCGACAGTTTGGAGGTGGGCGGCCATTATGCTGGGGATTCATCATGTGGATGGTAGGCCTTGGTGGACGACGGTTATGCAGTGGTTCTCAGTTGCGAAGAAGTCGTCTCATCGAGGGATACTTATAGGTATCATTCCGTCGGTTATAACCTGAAGGCTTTGGATGCGGCGTTGTAAAGTCAGAATGGAAAATTACTATGAATCGGCCTCAGATGTCTGCTTGGCAGTGAAAGTCTGGCTCCAAAGGATTTCTTCCCTGATGGCTAAACATTGGACTATCTCGGATACGGATGAAGCTGTTCTTCGGGCGCTTGATGTTCATCACGTTGATCAGGTAAAGTCTAGTCCAAAACTGGTTTACTGGAGGAAACCGAATGCTGGGTGGATTAAATTGAATATTGATGGGTGTTGTCGTGGTAACCCGGGGAGCTGTGGTGGAGGAGGAGTCATTCGTGATGAGAGAGGTATGTTCATAGGTGCTTTCGCTTCTTGTTATGGTCATGGTACGAATAATGAGGCTGAATTGAGAGCTCTTATTTCTAGACTTGCTTTATGTAAAGAATTGGGTTTTACTCAAATTTGTATTGAAAGTGACTCTAGCTTGGTTGTATCTTGGCTGAGTAGTCGGAAATGCACGGCTTGGTATTATTGGGATGAACTTTTGATGTTATTAAGTGACATGAATTTTTCCATTGATCATCAGTTTCGCGAGGGGAATAATGTAGCAGATTTTCTTGCTAGAATGGGCGAGGAAGGTTTTAATAATATGTTTTATGATTATAGTTCATTGCCTCGTAAGGTGAAAGGTATGCTTCGGTTGGATAAGTTGGGTTTGCCCCATATTAGATATTAAGTGGTTTTGTGGCTTTATCAATTAGGCTTGTTTAGTTTATATTTTGGTTAAGTTTTGGTTTCGTTTGATATTTGGGAGTTTTATTTCTTTTATCTTGTAATTCCCAAATGTACTACTTGTTACCACGGTTTTCCTCCGCCATAAGTGAGGGTTTTTTTGAATAAAATTTGGGAGGAGGTCACTCATGGACAGGTGACCTTCGACTATTTAAAAAAAAAAAAAAAGTACATAGAGTTTTTCATCTAATATGTGTATCAAACTTGTACATATGCATATTATTTATTAAGCTATTCACTTGTCACCAGATTAATCACATAATTTCATAAACATCAATCTAATTTTAAGATGTTAAAAAAATCCCCTATCAGGGCAGTGCTCCGCATGCAAATTTTGGCGTCTGTGCTTTCTTAACCTGACCTGTCGTTAGATTAGGTTCCAACCTAGCTGCGTGTGTCTCTATTTAATGTTATCTCTTCATTTTTTTTAGGTTGTGTTTATATGTTGAACTGAGTTGAGTCTTTTATAAATAGTAAAGAGTTAAGTAGGTAGAGTGAGTGTGACGCCCCCAGATTTTCGTTTGGGATCGGAAGGACATCTGAAGCATTGGGATATGCAACACAAGCTTACATGTCCCTGTTCATTACAATTAAAGATGCAATGTTTCTAACATGCATCTAGCATTATGCAATATTCGCAGCAGATAATTTTTTTTTTCTTTAGCAATACTGCGCACCAAATTGAAAATATCTTAAATACTTAAAAACATACTTCATACAAAAGGACATACTAAACAACTGAGATCATAACGCTAGTCCAAAATGACTATGATCAAAAGAGTACTGGAGATGCAACTCCATAGTACTAGTAATTTAAGTTACTATACAATCATTGATGTCGCACCGTTGCCAGTTGGTTGATTCTCAGCTCTCCTTCAGATCTTGTAACAAGATCTACCATTCAGGAGGAATGTCAGTTGGGACTATCAAAGTGAGATTTGATCACAAATCTCAGCAAGTTAATAGAAAACTTCCACACAGGTTAATGATGCATGCATGACAGTAAAATCATAAATGCATAATCAAAGTCATAAGTAATCATAGTATAACTTGACATACAACAAAGCATAACTGACATAACTTAAACTGAAATGTGAATTGAACTTGACTTGCTTAAACTGAACTGGTTTTAAACTAAGAATTGACTTGACATGAACTTGATATGAAACTTTACTTAACATGAACATGGACTTAAACTGAAACTTAACTTGACATGAACTAGAACTTGAACTGAAACTTAACTTTACATGAACTTGAACTTAAACTGAAACTTTACTTGACATGGACTTGAACTGACTTCTTTACTTAACAAGAACTTGGACTTCAACTGAAACGTAACTTGACATAAACTGGAACTAGAACTGAAACTTAACTTTACATGAACTTGAACTTGAATTGAAACTTAACTTGACATGAATTGGAACTTGAACTCAAACTTAACTTTACATGAACTTGAACTTGAACTGAAACTTAACTTGACATGAACTATAACTTGAACTGAAACTTAACTTTACATGACCTTGAACTGACTTTTTTACTTAACATGAACTTGGACTTGAATTCTGACAATCAAAATGATTCGCCAGTCGTTTCATCAAGAATAGTGAACAATCAGAATGATTCCATCATGAGTATTTTAAAACACGTACCCTAGCAATCAAAATGATTACACCAGGAGTACCTAGTAATACTCTGACAATCAAAATGATTACGCCAGGAGTATCTGTATAACTAAACTTGAGCTAAATTATTTACTTAACATGAACTTAGACTTAAATTCTGACAATCAAAATGATTTCGCTAGTCGTTTCGTCAAGAATATTGAACAATCAGAATGATTCCGCCCAACATATTCCGTTAGAGATACTCAGACAATCAAAATGATTCCATCATGAGTATTTTAAAACACGTACCCTAGCAATCAAAATAATTACACCAAGAGTACCTAGTAATACTCTGACAATCATAATGATTCAACCAAGAGTATTTGCATAACTAAACTTGAACTGAATTATGATAATCAAAATGATTTCGCCAGAAGTACCTCGCGTGAATTACAAATGGAGATGCTCAGACAATCATAGTGATTACATCGTGAGTATCCTAAACATAACTGACTTGAACGTAACTCAAAAGATATTACTCACTTGAGATAAAAACATTTCCTAACATGACAACATATAATAGACCACATACTTAATATGACATACTTGCAACAATGAATATTACATGACATGACATACATGTAACATATGACATACTTAAAAAAGATGTACTTGCAAAAAACGTGACAGAATATCTTGCGTAACAGATGTATAATTCATGACAGAATAAATTCTATATGGCAAATGAATATGTAATGATTTGGCATGGCACATAAGATAACATATATACATATACTGTAATTCTTTTACTTGTCATCCATACACATTAAACTGATAGTAAGTTAAAAGCTAACTTACCTCAATCGTTGTGTTCTACAAGAATTCAAGCACAATTACGAGGAAAAAAGGTCGTAAATGGTCACGCAAAATGATTTAGAAAACTGCCCGAGAGAGCTCTTTTGGGGTTCTCTCTAAGAACGGGGTGAAAAAGTGATGAAATGAAAGGAAGGGTGCCTTGCACGCCTCTAGACTTCTAGAGGGTGAGGTATGGGCTTGAATGACCCTTGAGGGATAGTGCTTAGGTCACAGAAAGGCAAGAATAGTGGAGGGGGAGTGGGCTGCTACTGTTGCCTTCTAGAAGGGGTGTGATGAGGTGGCTTTTTTCCCCTCACATGATGCATGACTTTGGGGTGTCATGAGCAGTGGATGGTCAGCCATGGGTGAATGAAAACTTACTCAAGAAGTTTTGCCAATGTGGCCAAAAACTCGTGGGCCTTGGGACTTCAATTTGGGGTTTAAAGAGGGTTTGGTTAGGGTTTCGGATGCTATCAATTCCAAAACTAATTTTTCTTGACCCAATCAAAATTTCAAGGTTTAAAAGGGTTGTATAATGATTTCATAACATGAATTTGAGGAATTAATAGCATATGGAAGTGATTTAATCGAGTGATTAAACACAATGCTAGAAATTAGATCAAATATGGTTTGGAGGCTAACTTTAGGGTTTGGGAAAACTGTTTAGGGTTTCAGTTTTAACCAAAATTTTGGGGTTTTAATTGGATTATAACCATTTATGATTTCACTAGGGTTGAAACTCTCTTTAGTTCGGCACAATTTAGTTGATCAGATAGAAAATAGAAAACAGAGTTTTGCTTATGTGGCATGATCTCACACTTTGATTTCTTCATAATCCAACTCATGGTTCCTCTTTCTGCCAAGTGTCCAATACTATTCACCAAGTGTGGCTAACATTTTACCAAGTGTCCAAATAAAACTTCTCTAATCTAATTTGGACATTCAATATTGTGATTTTGGAAACACTGTGCTAGATGCTACTATAGAGGTTACTATTCACTCCGAGAAAGTGAAACATAAATTTTGCACTATAAAATCCTAAATATTCACACAAACCTAACTGTGCAATTTGTTTATTGAAATTCAATCTCGAAGTGCCTCGAAATAAGTAAAACGTGTTTTCGAACAAGCGTTTCATCCGAAAACTGAAAAGAAGATGTTGCCACACAAGTACAAACATTAAACAAACTAAAGAGAAGATATTGCTTACCAAAACTACCGTTCGTCACTGGACTTATCATCCATGGCCGGCTCTGGTGGAGGTGCATCGATGTCCATCGGCATGGCGTGTTGGGGTATGTAGTAGTAGATGTCGTCGTCTGAATCATATTCGACGTTGACGAAATGACCTGGGTTGAGGTGCTGCACGACCTCTTCATCACCGCTATCTGGCTCCTGACCCTCTACCAGCAAACGTTCACTGTGAGTTGATGGCATAGATGATATTGACACTGCGGGCTCAGTGTTGGCGGCTGTAGCACGCCCTTTTGTTGCTCTTTTGGACTCAGCTCCATCCTGTGCCATCCTCACTTGAAGCTATCCTAGTCTAACCACGTACTCGAGTGTAGAGGTAGATAATGTTCTTCATGAGGTAACACCTTCCTCTCGTAGCCCACACTATTCTTATCTATAACTATCACATGGTTACACAAAATAACTACTACCATAATAGAGAAAAGTATAACACTCACAAAGGTCACAGCTTAAACTTAATGACTTCTAGGCTACCCTTCTAGGATACTGAATCCTTGCTTAAGTGAAATCACTACTTTCCTTTCTGCTCAAAGAGTTATTCACCACAGACATATAAGACCCATGAATTCTACCATTCCTTAACTCTCTCTCTAAAATCAACACTTGTACTGGAATCTTTCCACAAAGTAGATCAAGTTGTATCGACATACTCTCTAAATCTAAAACTTCAAGTATTCACGCAGTTCAATTTAGAAAAATTTAATCCATACACAATTGAATTCACTTTCTCTATTTCCTCAGGGAATCCTATCCACCTAGGACTAGTTTACTCCTTTATAACCAAAATGAATCGTTCCTCCTCCTAGGTGGCACCCTGATAAGTGATCAGCTATTAACCTAAACTCTGGACTTTCTCTCTTATGATTTGGCATAGCTCTTCTATCCATCATGAGTTGCCTCTTATTCTGACTTTAAACAAAAGGATCTATTTCTACTGTCCACGTAAATCCTCAAGACCAAAATTTTACTCCCCATATAAAAGTCTCTAACATAAGGGCGATCTATATTTTTTACAAACACAATGCTTCGCCAAAAACCATTTTAATGGCGGCTGGATAAAACTACTATCATAAATGAATTCTACCAAGGCCAAAGCTTGTCCCAAACACTTTATTCTTCCGAACACAAAATTTCGTTGGATCCTCAAAATCAAAACAAACTCCAAATATGTGAAATACTAGTTCATCGACCTTCAATATCCTTCCTCTAACTGCTAAAGGATATTCTATATCTACAACGATATGAGCAATAATACTCCTAATGAAAATTGTTACTCTTACCACCTGGGTAACAATTTGGCTTCCGAACTAAACTCTCGTGCAATACCACAATCACCAAAAATAGGGACTCGCTTAAATCAAACAGCGTACAAGTTACAAATCTCAATGACTTAACTTTACCCAAAATAACAATAATGCAATAATATCATCAATTGCAATCTAATCAATCTTAACTAAGCATAACACTATAGAGGTCTTAGAAAATTACCTGTGACGGCGCCAACTCCTTCAGTTACTGGGCGTCAACATCTGCTTCTTTAAGAGTGACTGCATACACTCGAGCTGGTACTAGAGGTCGTGGCTTTGGTTTGGAATCTCCGTTGAGAACAGTCCCATTTCTACAGCCTCTTTTAGGACAATTTTTGATCAAGTGGTCAGGTTGGCCACATCCGAAATAGAGTCCTAAGGTGAGTTTGCACTTGCCTCTATTGTTCTTTCCGCACATCCCACATATTGGGTGTGTGGACAGCATTGAGTTTTCAATGGTCCAGTAGAGATCTTCTTCATTTCTGGATTTTCTTCAGCAGTACACGGTGAAGTCCTCTTTCGTTCGGTATTGATCTGGGTCGCCAGACCACTCTACTCAGCCTCCGCTATCGCGGCCACATTTATCAACTCTTGGTAATTCTCTATTCTTAAGCAAGCTACTTGACTACGGATCATTGGCTGAAGTCCTGCTTGAAACTTCTGTGCCTACATCCTTTGAGTAGAAATCAAGTGTGGTGCAAACATTCCTAACGTCATAAACTTAGTGGCGTAATGTTCTACTGTCAAATTGCCTTGAGTTAAAGTAGTGAACTCCTGCGCCTTTAGCTGTTTGACAGAATCCAAGAAGAATCTGTTGTCGAACTCTTCCTTGAATCTCTCCTATGACAATGCAGCCAGACTTCCTAATTCCCTAACTAGAAGCTACCTACATGTGTCCCACCATATTCCAACTTCTCTTTGGAATAAGTATCCAGCATATAAAACCTTTTAGTCCTCAGTACATCCACATATCTCGTAGGTCCTTTCGAGATCTATAATCCATTTCTTGGATCTTAATGGCCCTTCATTACCAAAAACAATTTGGGTAATAATGGATTAAGAACTTCTCATAAGAACTACCTCTAACTTCTAGTCTAGGTGCGTGCACTTGCTATTGTTGCTGATGTCTAAGCATGCCAATCAACAGATGTACAACTTCAGCTAATCCTCCATCCATCTAGGGATTCTGATTCTCCTAATTGATGTCTCCATCAGGGTTCTGAGGTATTCTACTGCGAGTCGTGTCACTTCTTGAAACACACGAGTACATGTATCAATACCACATACTATACTATCTCTTATACTTCAAGAAATTCAAGTCTAATGAATACTAAAATTTCAAGCCTAATAAATTGTGCTTTTCCAAAGGACATGTGGATTTAAACCTAGAGACTTATTGCTTGGGATCTGACGAACATCTGAATCATCAGGACATGCAACACAAGATTACCTGCCCCCGTTCATGACAATAAAGATGCAATATTCCTAACATGCATCTAGCATTATACAATATTCGCAGCGGATAATTTTTTTCTCTTTAGCAATACTATGCACCAAACTGAAAAATATCTCAAATACTTAATACATACTTCATACAAAAGGACATACTAAATAACTAAGATCATAACGTTAGTCCAAAATGACTATGATCAAAAGAGTACTGGAGATGTAACTCCATAGGACAAGTAGTAATTTAAGTTCACTACTAGACTATCATCGATGTCGCACCGTCGCTTAGTCGACCGTTTCCAGTTGGTTGATTCTCGGCTCTTCTTCAGATCCTGTAACAAGATCTACCATTCAGGGGGAATGGCAGTAGGGGCTACCACAATGAGATTTGATTACAAATCTCAGCGAGTTAACAGAAAACCTCCATACAGGTTAATGATACATGCATGGTAGTAAAAACACATATGCATAATCAAAGTCATAAGTAATCATAGCATAACTTAACATATAACATCGCATAACTGACATAACTTAAACTGAAATGTGAATTGAACTTGACTTGCTTAAACTGAACTGGACTTAAACTGAGATTTGGCTTGACATGAACTTGATCTGAAACTTTACTTAATATGAACTTGGACTTGAACAGAAACTTAACTTGACATGAACAGAAACTTAACTTTACTTGAACTTGAACTGGAACTTAACTTGACATGAACTTGAACTAACTTCTTTACTTAATAAGAACTTGGACTTGCACTAAAACTAAACTTGACATGAACTGGAACTAGAACTGAAACTTAACTTTACATGAACCTGAACTTGAACTGAAACTTAACTTGACATGAACTTGAACTGACTTCTTTACTTAACAAGAACTTTGACTTGAACTGAAACTTAACTTTACATGAACTTGAACTTGAACTGAAACTTAACTTGACATGAACTATAACTTGAACTGAAACTTAATTTTACATGAACTTGAACTGACTTATTTACTTAACATGAACTTAGACTTGAATTCTGACAATCAAAATGATTTAGCTAGTCGTTTCGTATGGAATAGTGAACAACCCATATGATTCCGCCCAATATATTTCGTTAGAGATACTTAGACAATCAGAATGATTCCATCATAAGTATTTTAAAACACGTAACTTAGCAATCAAAATGATTACACCAGGAGTACCTAGTAATACTCTGACAATCATAATGGTTACGCCAGGAGTATCTGCATAACTAAACTCGAACTCAGAAGCTATTACTCACTTTAGATAAAAACATTTCGTAATATGGCATAACATGTAACATACCACATTCTTAATATGACATGCTTGCAACAATGAATATTACATTACATGACATACATGTAGCATATGACATACTTAAAAAGATATACTTGCAATGTATAGTAAAACGTGACAGAATATCTTGCATAACGCATAATTCATGACAGAATAAATTCTGTTTGGCTGATGAATATGTAATGACTTGGCATGGCACATAAGATAACATATATACATACACTGTAGTTCCTTTACTTTTATCCATATACATTAAACTGATAGTAAGTTAAAAGCTAAGTTACTTCGATTGTTGCATTCTACGAGAATTCAAGTGCGATTATGAGGAAAAAGGGTCATAAATGGCAACGCAAAATGACCCAAAAAACTGCCCGAGAGAGCTCTTTTGGGTTTCTCTCTAAGAATAGGATGAAGAAGTGATGAAATGAAAGGATGGGTGCCTTGCACGCCTCTAGACTTCTGGAGGGTGCGGTATGGGCTTGAATTACCCTTGAGGGATGGTGCTTAGGTACAAAAAGGTAAGAATAGTGGAGGGGGAGTGGGTTGCTGCTGCTGCTGCCTTCTAGAAGGGGTGTGATGAGGTGGCTTTTTTCCCCTCACATGATGCACGACTTTGGGGTGTCATGAGCAGTGGATGGTCAGCCATGGGTGAGTGAAAACTTCCTCAAGAAGTTTTGCCAATGTGGCCAAAAATTCGTGGGCCTCAAACTAAGTGGGCTTCAATTTGGGGTTTAGAGAGGGTTTGGTTAGGGTTTAGGATGCTATCAAGCCCAAAACCAATTTTGCTTGGCCCAATCAAAATTCCATGGTTTAAAGGGTTGGATAATGATGTCATAACATAAATTTGAGGAATTAATAGTATGTGAAAGTGATTTTATCGAGTGATTACGCACAATACTAGAAATTGGATCAAATTGGGTTTGGAGGCTAACTTTAGTGTTTGGGGAAACCGTTTAAGGTTTCGGTTTTAACCAAAATTTTGGGGTTTCAATTGGATTCCAACCATTTAGGGTTTCACCAAGGTTAAAACCCTTTTGGTTCGGCACAATTTGGTTGATTAGATGGAAAATAGAGTTTTGCTTAAGTGGCATAATCTCACACTTTGATTCCTTCATAGTCTAACTCATGGTTCCTCTTTGTGCCAAGTGTCTAATACTATTTACCAAGTGTCCAAATAAACTTCTCTAACCTAATTTGAACATTCCGCATTATGATTTTTAAAACACTGCGCTAGATTCTACTATAGAGATTACTATTCACTCCAGAAAAATGAAACATAAACTTTACACTGTAAAATCCTAAATATTCACACAAACCTAACTGTAAATAAGCAAAACGCATTTTGGAACAAACATTTTGTTCGAAAACTGAAAATGAGATTATTAATCCATAAAATCCTAAATAATCATAACTCAATCTGACACTTCTAACTATATCAAATAAATAAAATCGCACTTCTAGCACAATAGTGTGTGATAACTTTGTCTATGTTGACAGACTAAAACCTATGCGATTGGTCGAATCTAACACTTCTAGCAGGCTGTTACAGCGAGTTATGTGGAACCTATCTAAACTGATTTTAGATGTGTTTGGATGTTGAGATGAGTTTAGTACTATTTATGAGAAATTTAAAAAGATTGTGGGTCTCACGTATAAAGATGTATTGAGTTGAAAAAGGTTGTAAGTCTCACGCGTAAGTTTTGAGTTGAGATGAATTTAGTAATTTAAGAGTTGGGTGTTTAGATGTTAAACTCAGATTAAAATTAGACTAAATTGAGTTGATCTCAATTGAATCTTGCAACCAAATGGTGCCTTACGCTAATCTTCCTTTTATCTTGCCAATTTCCCATGAACCTCGTATCTTGTCACCGAATTCCATGAAACAAAAGCACATTTATGTATAATTAAAAAAATAAAAAGAGTAATAGAAGGATAGTAGAAGAGTGATAAAACTATCATTATTCATCTTTTTATCTGTACCAAAAAGAGATCGTTTAGACCGTAGACATAGGTTTTATTGTGCAACCGAAATTCCTATGCTATAGCTTCGTTTTAAGTCTAATGTTGCGAGTGAATGTTGAAATGAGTTAAATTGTGAATAATAGTATTTTATGAATTTCATAAAGATGAGTTTAATCTTTTTAAGTTGAAATCGGTTTAACCTTTTAGGTTGAATATATGAAGTAGGTTGAGATAGATTTAACTTTTTTTTTATGGAAAATTCAAAAAGTAGTAGATCTCATCAATGATTGGTTTGAGATGAGTTGAGTTGAGTTCATCTTCCAAACACAGCCTTAGCTTGGTTTGGATAGTCAGTTGATATGAGATGAGGTAAGATGATTTGTGACTAGTAGTGAGATATTTGAATTGAGATGAGAGGAGTTAGAATGGTTTGAGTTAAAACATTTTATGGGATTTTGGAAAATGAGAAATAAAAATTTGAATAAAAATATTATCAAATTAAATAATGCTGGAATATAATTTTTAATTTTTTTTTAGAATTTGAAAAAATTGAATTATTTTTTGTATTTTGTTTAGAAATTTGAAAAAATTGTAATAATTAGATAATGATTAGATAAAAAAGTTGAAGATTTAAAATTAAAAAGTTTTTTTATTTGTGGTGTTTGAATATTGAGATAAAATGATATGAGATGAGATGAAAACTATCTCTATCCAAACTAGGCCGTTTTAACTACGTTTGGGTAGTGAAATGTTCTAAGAATATTTTACTACTATTCATTATTTTATCATTACTTTTCATCTACTTTTAACTACTTTTTATTATTATTCACTACTATTAATATTTTATCATTACTTTTTTACTACTATTAATAGAATATCTGAGTTCACCTCACAACCCAAATGCAACCAAATGCCTCTTTCTCGAGACCAAATCAGACAATTCAAAACAAACCAAATGATCCAACCCAACTAGAAAATCCAAATTAAACTAGCCATTTGCAAATCGAGCCAACAAACAATCAAACCAACAAAACCATACGCATAGCAACACAACAGTGTGAGAAGAAGAGAGTCAAGAGACACATGACATTGGATCTAGGCAACACATGATGGCATTGCGGGTATGAATCAATATTTTGAATATCGTAATGTTGATCGTTTCGGTCGAGGCATTGAAACTAGATATTTCAGTACCGGTACCATTTCGTATGCCGTTTTGGAATAGTCTATATATAAAAAAAATTATATATATAAATATATATAAATTATATTACAAAATAATAGTATATATATGAATAAATTATATATAAATATATATATAAATTATAAATAGTCTAGTCTGAATTGGGGGTCAAAAAATGAGCTTGCAGTTTGAAGAAAAAAAAAAAAGTAAAGGCCGAAATATCGATCGATATGGGCTGAAACGGACGGAATTTTGACCGGTATGAGATTATACCCTTCTCTGTATCGACTATGCCATGGAAATGAAATATTTCGGCTATACCGGCCGGTACGGTACGAAATTCAAAACCTTGGTATGAATACCAAACCCATAGTGTTGTTGTGGGCTACTAGTACTAAACCCACAGTGCTACCATGGGCCTTCTCAACTCACAATAGTAGCCTGGGTCGAAAAAACCAAAGCATAGTCCCGTGACAATGCTGTGGGTCTTGGCAACCCAAGGTAGCACCATACCGTGGATCCATATCTATAATACCCCATCCCTCTAGAGCAGTTTTGTTTTAGAGCATCCCATTGGATTCCCCATAAAATTTCCTATAATTTAACTAAAACGTACATTCCCTAAACTTTTTTCCTAAATTTTATTCATCTTTCAAAAATATTCTACATCTCATTCCACATCCCTATCTCTATTCTATTAAATAATATTTCTCTATTATTTCTTTATTATTTTTTCCCACTACCATTTACAATCTTAACTACCAACTCTTTTATTTTATTATTTTCTTTTCAAATATCACATTTCTACTAAATACTTATACGATTTTGACTACCGAATACATTATTATTTTTCAAACCGAAATCTGTATTATAAAAATAGTAATTTTTTTTAACATGTGCATTTTCTAACGGTAACATTTTGAACTCCTATATCCAACGGTAACATTTTGAATACCTGCCTCCAACGGTAATATTTTTTGTTTTTTCTCCAAATGTAACTTTTTTTGTCTTCTCTCAAATGGTAACATTTTTTCCTATATGTAATAGTAACTTTTTTCTCTATAAATACTTATTCTGCTTGCATTCATATTCTCACAAACTCAAGTCTTATTTGATCTAAAGAACCAAAATTCAACAATCTCTCCTGATATCTCACTCCCTTCATCAAATGGCTCGTACCTTCTTTCGTGAATTGCTCACATACTTATTCTCTGAAGATGAGTTGGATGTTGTTCTTAATGACAAGACTGATAGACAGTCATCGAGGCATCGTGCTAATCGCCAATGCCGTAAGTTTATTCAGTGTGATCATATTTAATGGCACGAGCGCCTATTTCGTGATTATTTTGCAGAAAATCTAGCATATCTCTTGAATCTATTTCAAAAGAGATTTCGGATAAGCCGTCCTCTATTTCTCCGTATTCTAAATGAGGTAGAGTCTTACGAGCCGTACTTCGTCCAGAGAAGAGATAATGTCGGAAGACTCGGTTTATCTTCTATGCAAAAGATAACCACAACACTTAGAATGATGGCGTATGGGGTTACTGGAGATTTTATGGATGAATACATACATATTGGTGAAAGGACCGCAATGGAAAGCCTTAAAAAACTCTTTGAGATAGTAAGTGTTTTTTTAAATGAATATTTGCAGTCTCCAAATGTCAATGATATTGCTCGATTGTTTGCGGTTGATGAACAACGAGGATTCCCAGGAATGTTGGGAAGCAATGTTGGGAAGCATTGACTGCATGCATTGGAAGTGAAAAAATTATCCCGCAGCTTGGAAAGGTATGTACTCCGGCCACATTTGTGAACCAACTATTATTTTAGAAGCAGTTGCTTCATATGATCTCTAGATATGGCTTGCATTTTTTGGTATGCCCGGTTCACATAACCACATTAATGTGCTAGAGAGATCTTCTATTTTCACGGAACTTGCCCAAGGGCATGCTCCTCCAGTCAATTACACAATCAATAACAATTACTATCAGATAGGGTATTACCTTGCGGATGGTATTTATCCCAAGTGGTGAACTTTTGTGAAAATGATTCCATCACCACAAGGGAATAAGAAAAAAAAAATTGTGAAAGAACAAGAATCCGCAAGAAAAGGTGTCGACCGTGCATTTGGGGTACTTCAACAATGACTTGCAATCATTCGTGGACCTTCCCAAATGTTCAAAGTCAAGGAACTAACAAATATAATAAAGGCATGTGTTATTCTACATAATATGATTATTGAAGACGAGCATGATGATAGTGAGGGTCCGAACATTGAGTATGATCAACTAGATGATGAAGTCCCTGAACTGTCGCTCAATCATATAACTGAGCTTACGGACTTCATCCAACGTCATCATCATATTAGAGACACATCGGCACATTATCAGCTCCAAGCAGATCTAATTGAACATCAATGGCTATTATATTCCCAACAGTAGACATGTCGGATAATTGATTGGTATTTCCTTCATGTTATAGTGACTATATTTGATAAATAAAATTTTAATTCGTATTTCCTTTATGTTAGTATAAACTATATTTTTTTAATTAAATTTCCATTCGTATTTCCGTCATGTTGGTAGTAATTATATTTGAGGTAATCTGTAATAGTTTCTGAAATTGTAATAGCCAATTTTCTTGTTTCAAAATATCAACTTACACAATCCAAATTAAAAATTAAACTGTCTTAGTATCAGTAATATTATCATACATCATTGTCTGAAACAAAAAATAAATAAAGAAATAAACTTTTTACAGAAAAGAAAATCAATCCAAATGTCCTACATCATTGCGTCTCGCCAAGATTTCCCTTTGCAGTTGCTCGAAATATAACCGATACAGTCTTGGCATGGCTCTCACGTCCATCATCATAATGCGCTGATCTGCTTTCTTCTTGGCGAGCTTTAGTTTCTCCGCCTCCAACCTCAATCTTTCGTCCTCTTTTTGGATTTTATTTAACTCTTTTTCCTTCTCCTTTTCTACCTTCTCGTCAATCTTTCATCTTCGAGACGGATGAAATTTAGCTCTTTTTCCTTGTCATACTCCATCTTTTCAGCCTTGAGACGAAAATACTCTTTCTCATGAGCATGTAACTCCTCCAAAAGCATATACTTCAGCTTGCTGAGCCCAACAATCTCATGTGCTAATGTGGCTTAGGCCTTTCGTTTTCCTTTCTCAGCTTTCCTTCTCATTGGTTGGTCTAATTCGATCATGTCATTATATATCACATTATCCGCCTTGAGATCAAAACTGAATCCACCGTAGCGCCCAAAAATCGAGTCGGGGATGGGGACATCATCTTCCTTCACTTTGGATCCTCCTTTGTTGAACACCGAATCCATTTAGGTTGGTCCTTTAACGGGTGCCAACAATGCTCGAACTGGAAGGAGCATTTCTCTAGCGATGCGTACATAACCTTTACATTGTCAAACTTGCGTGTAAACAAAAAACTTTATGTTAAACCAATGTATAAAAGAATTAATTATTCATAAAACAAGTAAGAGTATGGATATTCTACCTTGTCTTGCTCGGACATACCAATTTGATTCAACCTTTCAACCTGTGCTAGTTTCGCACAAAATTTGTTTGTGGCCTTTTGAATAACCGACCACCGATTTATTAAAGATTTGATAGTCCAGTCATTTGTGGTTTCTTTAAATTGCTGGAAGTAATCATAAATTTTGTCTCAAAGTTGGGAGTGTTTTTGGTCTATTCCCCGGACGGCATCAAGGCTACAATTAAGCCATGCGGAGACAAGTAACTTGTCTTCTTCGGGGGTGAAGTTCGCACCCCTGACTGATTTCCTAACGCCGATAAGATCATTATGGGGTAAGGGTGGAGAGTCATCAACAGTCATAGGAGAGTTTCCACTTTGCCCACCGTAAGTGGGGTCTGGTTGAGGATCTTCACTCAGGAGGTTGGTGAAGTACATATGTCCAGGGTCTTGTGAATCCATCTCTAAAAATGCATTGAAATGTTAGACACGTAAGTATGAAGTTTGGGGTTTTTCCAATCACTGGCTTAGGAACCAAATGGTGACATCTACGAAACTTGGCCACCCTCTCATGGCTGCAACAACCGGTTGCCACTACTTGTTGGCCGTCCGGGTTACCTAGCCATTGAGGAAATGACCATAAATTTCCTGTATCCCCACCAGACTTTGTCATCATCATTGCCGAGAGGGTTTAATTTACACATTATTTTTTTATCACAACATAACTTTCTCAAACAATGACACAGCAAAAAAGCAATCTAACAAAACTGACCAATCCACATATTCACATAAAACAACAACCAAACAACAATGCAAATCACAATAATGCTAAATAAGAGCATTCCCATCAGGTTCCTTCATATCGAATTTATAAATAAATGGGGCTCAGAATGGTGGAAATATTGACAGCATGCAAGGAGCCATTCACATCGAATGGTTGCAAATCCCACCCGAATGTCCATTGCCTTTTCTGGAAAGTACCACAAACTGCAATATGGCAATATGGGTGAGGATTACCTTGCCATATCGATGAGGCCCTATTAACAGTTGTGAATTAACCTGCACTATAACGCCATCATCACAGCCTAATAACAGCCCCTCCCCCGAGAGATACGAAACACTGCAAATGACCCAACAAAACAACAAATTAATGAATGGATAATCACAAACAATGATAAATCACATTCCATAACCATAAACTCCACCAAATTCTGTTCAAAACCAATAACCCCACAAATTCCATAACCACAAACTCTCCCAAATTCTCCTCAAAACCAATAACCCCACACATTTCATAAGCACAAACTCCACCAAATTCTCCTCAAAATCAAAAACCCCACACATTCCATAACCACAAACTCCACCAAATTCTCCTCAAAACAAAAAACGCAATAAATCTATGTGATAGCATCATCAAATTCTCGGCATTTCAACAGTCAACACAGCCAACAGTCAACACAGCAATGAGAGAAACAGAGTAATTAAAAAAAATAGAGATAATTTCTCATAAGTTTCTCGACAACCAAACACTTGAGATAGTCAAAATAATACAGAGAAATCAATGGCAATGCATGTCATAAAAATGAGAAGCGGTTTCCTCAAACAAAGCCCAAAATTATAAATCTAAACGAGAGTGAAAAAAAAAATTGCAAATCATTGTCTACATTCCCATGGTGTTTCTTGGCAGCTAAACAACGAAGAGAGCCCAAATAATACAGAGAAATCAATGGTAACGCAAGAATAAAAATGAGAAGTGGTTTCCTCAAACAAAACCCAAAATCATAAATCTAAATGAGAGTGAAAAAAATAAAAACAAAATGCAAATCAGTGAAAGTGACCCATAACTTTCTTGGTAGCCAAACAACGAAGACATCGCTGACGCAAAGACAGAGTTGAAGACCTTCTATTGAAGCTTACCTTGATCATGGCGTCGGGAGGAAGAAAAACGGGAAGAGAGAAACAAAGAAGGAGAGAGATATTCCAAGAAAAATACAAGAAAGGGAGGGAAAATGAGGGAAGAGAGAAACATTTTTTATTTTGAAGAAACCAAAATCAAACTTACAAAAATTGTTGATGGAAAGGGGCTGCGTTCATTGGTGTTGCGAGGGAGGGGCCAACCAAGAGAGAAGGTTTTCGCGGGATGAAGAAGATGTCGAATGGCGATGGGATGTACAATAGTTCCCCATATATGGGGAACGACTATAGATACCGTATAAGCAAACCGCAAAATGGGAATTGGGATGGAGAGGGTTTTTTTCCAAAACCTTAAAATTATCCCTAAATTATGGGGATCGGGGAGAGATGGAGAACCGAATGGAGATGCTCGGGCTACGTTTGGGTAGCGATGATATCTCAACACTTTCCAAGTATTCTCGTACTGATGAAAGTACTCTACATGCCAAATACAGTGAACCATCTTCGTACAAAAGTCTCTCCAAATAAAATCACTATAATATTTATCACTATTATATATAAATAAAATATCATTAAAAAAAATCAATCATTGATGGGATCTACACCTTTTTCAATTATCTATCCAAAAGTCAACAACTCAACATACTTCATACATCCAAACAACTCAAAATACTCTCAATGGGACCCACAAACCCACTTCAATCTCTACTCATAACTATTCACAAACATTCTATAATATTTATCACTATTATATATAAATAAAAAATAAAATCACTATAATATTTATCACTATTATATATAAATAAAATCATTATTAAAAAAAATCAATCATTGATGGGACCCACACCTTTTTCAAGTATCTATCCAAAAGTCAACAACTCAACATATTCCATACATCCAAACAACTCAAAATACTCTCAATGGGACCCACAAACCCACTTCATGTAACGCCCCGGTCCCGGAGGTCCAGAGAGTTAACTCTTAATACTTAAAATTAACTTAAATAACACAACTATAAAATCTAGAAAATCCCATAAAATATTAATCCACTTAATCAATCCAAAAATCTAAGTTCCTCCATGGCGACAATAAAGAAATCCCCAATAACATAAATTAGAAATTTTTCAAAACTCGAAACATCCTCAACTCATCAAATCAAATACCCAAAAAATAAATCAGTTTACTAATTACGACCCTCAAATAAGCATTTGTACCCTCAGGCACTTATTCCACTACGATCATCACACCTTGCTAAACTTTCTACTCTTGTTCTCCAACTTTAACCATCAAAATTATCTGAAAAATATATGGAGATAAGGGGTGAGTTATCAACAACTCAGTAAACAGAGGACATATACTAGTATGTAAACATGAGCATTTACAGAGTTCAAAATGCAGAACAAAATATTTTCTTTCAGAATGCAGAATCAGAATAATGTTTTCAAAATGCAGCGTCAGAACAAGTTATCAAAAATATCAGAGCGAAAGTTCAAAAATATTCATAATCAAAATCCCTTTGGCATAACATAAACTAAAACATCACATCTTATCTTATCATATCAAAACAAATACCATGTTTAACCCCCATGGTAGGGTTGTGCAAACCCCGATAGCTAACCGAGCAGAAACAGAATGTGAATATTTCCCTTATTCATTCTTGGAGCCCCGAGTGTGCACATAGGAAAAACAAACAGAAAACTACTTTGTTTCCAAAGTGGGTGCACCAGAAATAGAAAAGTTGGTTCCAACCCGAACCGAGGCCACAGTTTTACGCCCGTGGTGAGGTCATAACGGAACAGAAATAGAAACAGAATGTTATGCCAGAGGTTTTCAGAAATCACATCAGATCATATCAGAGTACAGAAAATCTTCAGAACAGAACAAAAATCATATCACAACATAATTTATGCACAAATTTCATATTCGCTCTCTTTTTCAAATGTAGAAACAGAATGTCAGAAATAAGCTCATGTCTACATCAATCATGACAAAAATATAATTTCTTAAACAGAATCTCATGAGTAATGCTGAACAAATAACTGAGGTAGTTCAAATTTATTTTCATAACCAAATATGTATATTTTCCAAAAATAAACCTCAGCGCATTTTATTTTAATGCAAAGTCTAGCATAGGAACCCCGCTTACCTGGACTTCTTAGCTTTTCGAAAATTTCCTCAAAATGCCGAACAAATATTAATCGTCACCTATAAACAATCACGTATTTCGATATTTAAACCTAAATTGCTAAAGGAACCTATTTTAAGTCCTCAAAACCTAAAATTCTCATAATTCCTAAAATACCATAATTTCTCAAATATCCCGATATTAAGAAAAATCTTTGACTATTTAAACTCTGACTTATTTATTTCCGGAAGCTAACTATAAAATTAATACTAAATAATAAAGTTATAAATTTGTAATTACTATCTGTTATAACACTTTTTAGACTAAATTAAAAAAAATGAGCGAGAGTACATTTAAAAAAAAAATACAAAGAGTTTTATAACTTGAACGGTACAAATGTGAAAACGCTTAAAAAAGGGTTTGAGGTGTTTTACGAAAAAAATAATGACCAAAATGCTTGATGGCATTTTCGTAATTACTAGGGATATGAAGACCATATACTTTAAAACTATCTACACGTTAATATTTTCAACAAGTCCAAAGCTTCTGCTTGTTTCTAGGGAAAACTGAAAACCCGGTAAAAAGAAGAGGAAACCGAAAGAGGAGGTGTGCGACGGAGGCTCACTGTGATGGAAGGTGTGAGGCGCTGGGTGCGGTGGAAGGTGGTGATCTTGGCGGCTATGCACTGGACAAGAGAGAGCAAAACGTGAGGGAAAGAGATGTAGCTCACCGTGAGGTGCGATGGACTCAGGGTGTCGGAAAGTCCGTGGCGGTGGTTTCTGTGAGGTATCGACGGTGGAGATCGAAGGCGACAGTGAGGTGCAACACCCAGTGAGAGGCCAACGGAGGGGGGCTCGATGGACGGCTTGAGCAAAAACTTGCTCTATTTCGGGGAGCAAAAACAGGGTTGTTTGTGGACGTGCCATGATGGCTCGCGGTGGTTGCCCTGGACGTGCACTCGGGCTGCGACGTGGTTGTACTCGGTTTGGGCAGGGTGGTTCCGTATGGAGTGGACGCACGGGATTTGTATTTTTAAGGAAACGATGCACAGAACAACTACCAATTGTTTATCGGGCTGGGCTCGACTGCGATGCCTAGTGGCTGGAAATGGTTTCGAGGAGGAGTTTGAGAAATGACAGTGATTCACCAAGGAGGGCAGATGCTCTGGGAAGTTTGGCTAGCCGAGGTCATGAAAGGAGGGCAGTGGCAGCTTGGCTCCATCATGCACGAGGGATAAGTGTATCTGTGTGTATATATATGTATATGTGATGAGAAAACCCTAGAGGGATGAGGGAGACGTGCGTGTGTATGGAGTGGAAAAAAAAAACACTTAGAGACGTGTGTGATCATGGATGGAAGGGTAAGCCGTGTGTGTGCATGCATGCTGTCGGGGACGGAAATAAGCCGTGTGAAAAAAAAATAGACGGAAAGAGAAGAAAACAAAAAAAATAAAACATGCTGGGAGAATAAAAAAAATAAACGGCCAAGATCTCCAAATAAAAAAAAATCACTACTCAAGTCCGTAATATAAAAAACTAAAATATCAAGCTCAAATAAATAAATAAATAAATAAAATCCATAGTCTAACTATACCAATTTTGGGTCCGGGTGTTATACTTCAATCTCTACTCATAACTATTTACAAACATTCTCAACACTTCTCGGGTATTCTCACTACCCAAACGTAGCATTTAGAGAGATTCTGGATGCAGTCCTTATTCAGGACTGCCCATACACGAAATAATGAAACAAGTCGTTTCATCCCAAATTCAATTTCCCTCCCCCAAATTCCCTTTGCTAGGGGTGTAACCGGTCCGGTCCGATTTTGGACAAAATCTAGGAACGAACCGGTATGTACCGGTTTTATATTTTCCAAAACCGATTACACATCGGTTAACCTCATAAATTGGTACTTCCAGTTTTACCAGTTTCCGGTCCAGTTTTTTGATTTTTTTAAAATATAAGCTTTACAGTTTGTCATTAAAAATGTTTATAAAAAAAAAAAGAAAAAACTGATTAAAAAAAATCTGTTTTATAATTATAAAGCATGATTTATTTACCCTTAAATATAATTATAAAGCATTATAAATTAGTTGACCGTTTCCAATTAGTCGATTCCTGATTCTCCTTCAGATCCTGTAACAAAATCTACCATTCGGGGGGAATGGTAGTTGGGACTACTACAGTGAGATTTGATTACAAATCTCAGCAAGTTAACAGAAAACTTCCACACAGGTTAATGATGCATGCATAGCAGTAAAAACATGAATGCATAATCAAATCATAAGTAATCATAACATAACTTGACATACAACATAACATAACTGGCATAACTTAAACTGAAACCGAAGCTTAGCATGAACGTGACTTGAAACATAACATGGACTTGAAACATAGCATGAACGTGAACTTGAACTTGAAACATAACATGGACTTGAAACATAACATGAACGTGAACATGCATAATTTGAACTTGAACTTGAGCTTGACATAACATAAATGTGAACTTAGAACATAACGTAAACGTGAACATAACATAACATGAACTTGAAACATATTCTTGCCTCATGGGATTACCATGATTGTATGAACGTAAACTTGAATATAACATAACGTGACACAAGACTTGAACGTGAAATGCATGAACTTGGAATCTTATTCAATAGACTTAATCATAAAGTGACCATATGGGTGCTACACAGGTCCCCTTGAGCCGTGTGTCCCTGCCGATTACCGCATCACATCACAGGTGTCTATACCAGCTGTGAGTGCGTTAATACGTACTCCATAGTTGTTGTGGCACCATGTATTCTACGTGTCACAATTGCTATGTCTCACGTAGTGTATACTCCACAGTTGTTGTGGCCCCATACTTCATGCTCCACAATTGCTGTGGCCCCATGACTTATTTGTTTATGCCACACTTGTTGTGGACACACATAACATAATGTGTGGCACCATCGGCGTTAGTGGCTGGTGCGCTCCGGTGACCAGCTAATTAGGCCCCATTCGCAACCTGTTGACTGTACTTCGTTAACTCAGGGAATTTCACACCTATTTAAACACTCCAGCGTGAACAAAGGAGTTCCACTAGGATATTACTCTATCCTAGCACTTAGGGTCGTGATTGACATGAATGACTTAACTGGCATACATGACATTTCGTAACGTGACGTAACATGAACGTGACATAAAAGACAGAAGTCCTGATGTAGCATAACGTGACACGAACGTAAAACGACATACATGACATACTTCGAGACATAAATGTAACAGAGAACATTTCATAACATTTCATAACATAGCATATATGTAACATGCAACATTTCGTAACATAGCATACCATATAACAGACAACATTTCTTAACATGGTGTAACATGTGGCAGTGAATATTACGTGACATGAAATACATGTAATAGATGGCATACTTACATGACATACTTGCAATGTATAGCGATACGTGACATAATATCTTGTATAACAGATAAATAAATTCATGACAGAATAAATTTTGTGTAACAGATAAATATGTAATGACTTGGCATGGCACATATGATAACATGCATACATACTCTTTAGTTCCCTTACTTATCACTCATACACATTAAACTGATAGTAAGTTAAAAGCTAACTTACTTCGATCGTCGCGTTCTACTAGAATAAAGTGCGAAACACGAGGAACTGTAAGAGGTATTCTAAAAGTTAGAAATTAATTACTAACAATTAGAAATTTGAAAAGAGACAACTTAGAGTAAAATTACCATTTTACCCTCTACATGTGGGCAAATGACCATTTTACCCATAACTTAAGGATTTGACATCCTAATTCCAAAAATTACCAAAATTTACATTACTCATGTAAATTTTGTCCCAAACTCAAATATCAACTCAGAAAAATTTAAAACCAATCACAACTATGAAAAACTCACTATGGCTGAAACCTACATAGACCATTTATCTTGATTTTGGTTGCAATTCTTTCAAGTTTCAAAACTCATGAATAAACCAAAATCTTGTAACAAAGATCTTTCTATCCTAAGTTTAAAAACACACTTAAAAAATATCCATTAAGAAAAAGCTAATTATCAACACCAAACTTTTTGTAAAAAGACTGAAACTTTTTAACAAAAAGTAAACCTTAAATCACAAGTTTTTACCTTAATAAAAACATCTCCAAGAATTTCAAAAAATCAAATCTTACTTCTAACATATTCATAATATCATCCTAAGATCAAAAATGTTTTAAATCATCAAACAAAACTCACCAAAAATCACAAAACAACACTTGGAGTTTTTGGTTTTAAACTTAGTCCAAAACAGAAACTTTTCTCTCCATTAACTTTGATCAATCTCTTAATCCATGGCTTAAAGATATGTGATCTTCAAACTAACACATCACATGGTTTAAAAATGTGTCCTAAAGAAGATCCAATCATCAAAATTAAAATCACATGGCTAAAAGTTAATAAAACATGGATCTAACTCAAAAACATCAAATTTTAGGCCTAACTGAAATCATCTTGCATAGAAAATCATATCTTTAAAACTAATACTAAATATCTTTGAAATAACATCCCAACATGTATATAAGAGGCTTAGGATTATCATATAAAAATATCAAAGCCTTTGGAATAAGATTAAACCACGAAATATTCAAACTTTCCCAAAACAGAAACTGTTTTTCCACTTCCAGTTTTCAAGTTTCTAACTCTAAGAAAATCTATCATCAAAAGATTTATTCATGCAACAAAATCTCAATGAACATTCATAAACACATGTTAACAACACTCCATAAAATTTTCGGACCAAGATATGTCCATTAGCTTGGTCAAAACTTCCAAAACATAACATACTCTCCAGTTTCACGCCCATAATGACCTTTCCATGGTTAAATGAGCATGGAATGAGACTAATAAGATATCCACGGAAACTAGACTCAAAGACGAACAACTTACGTGAATGAATCATCTTGGGAAAATACTTACAAAGGGTCTAAAATGGCCACGTAATATGTCCTAGAAATCTGCCCGAGAGAGCTCTTTTGGGTTTCTCTCTAAGAACGGGGGAAAAGAGGTGATAAAATGGAATGAAAAGTGCCTTGCATGACTATAGACTCCTGGAGGGGGAAGTTATGGGCTGGAATGACCCTTGATTGGAGGTGGCTATGTGACATAAAGTGGAGAATAGTGAGGGGCAAAGACTGCCTGCAGCAGCTGTGAAAGATGGAGGTTGATGGAGTGGATTTCTCCTTCACATCAAGGCACTATTGGGTGCAGCCAATGGCAGTGGATGGTCTGCCATGTGGGGGAGAGAACTTCTCCAAGAAGCTTTACCAAGGTGGCCAATTTCGTGGGCCTTGGTGGGCCCAACCAAGTGGGCTTCAGTTTGGGGTTTAAATGGGGTTTGGTTAGGGTTTGAGATGCTATCAAGCCCAAAACTAATTTTTCTTGACCCAATCAAATTTCCAAGGTTTAAAAGGTTGGATAATGATTTCATAACAATGATTTTATTAATTAATAGCATGTGGAAGTGATTTAATCAAGTGATTAAACACAATGCTATAAATTGGGTTAAAAAGGGTTTGGAGACCAACTTTAGGGTTTGGGGAAACCGTTTAGGATTTCGGTTTCAACCAAGCTTTTCGGGTTTCAATTGGATTTCAACTATTTAGGGTTTTGCTAAGGTTGAAATCCTCTTTGGTTTGGCACAATTTGGTTGAACAGATGAAACACAGCTTTGCTTAGGTGGCATGATCTCACACCTTGATTCCTTAACAAATCTATCTAATGGTTCCTCTTTGTACCAAGTCTCTAATATTATTCACTATGTGTGGCTAAAATCTTGCCAAGTATCCAAATAAAACTCCTCCAACCTAATTTGGAAATTTCACACTGTGATTTTGAAAACACTACACTGGGTGCGCTTATCGAGGTTACTATTCACTCAAAAAAATTCATAATAAACTTAGTACTGAAAAATTCTAAATATTCATATTAACCTATAGTGAAAATCGTTTAACGAAATTCAACCCCGAAGTGTCCCTAAAAATAATTTCACAATTTTCAACAGACGTTTCGTCCAGAATTATGAAAATAGGCTATTGCGCCATAAAATCCTAAATAATCCACTGAGTCTAATGGCGTAGACCATAACGCATTCTGACACTTCTAACTACCTCAAATAATTAAACTCATATTTCTAGCACCATAGTGAACGATAACTCTGACTATGTTGACAGACTAAAACCTGTGCGATTGGTCGATTCGTAAAAACTTATGGGGTTTTCACGAGATTCCTAAAGTCAATAGAAATTCCACCAATAAATTTCTAGCGGGCTGTTACACACGAGAGCGTTGAGAGTGAGAGACGAAAGAGTTGAGAGACGAGAGAGAGAGTGAGAGGCGAGAGAGTTGAGAGTTGAGAGTGAGAGACAAGAGTGTGAGAGGCAGGAGAGTTGAGACTGAGAGCGAGAGAGACGAGAGCAGAGTCAGTCACGACTCACGGGCACAAGAGAATGAGCCACTGAGCGCAGTGCGCACGACGGCACGAGAGACGGAGAGAGCGAGCTACGAGAGGCAAGAGCAGAGTACTGTGAGCCTGGGTAGAGAAGTGAGAGACGAGAGGCGGAAGGAGTATTCGTGAAAGAGATGATTTAGGGTTTTCAAATAGATGAAAACGGTGCCGTTTGGCCTTTGGCCCTTTACTATTTAATAATTTAATTAAAGTTTAATTCTTTTCAATGTGTTATTTTTAAATGATAATTAAAATTTATATATATTTGTAATACATTTAATAGACTATAGTGATTTAATATGACTATATATATATATATATTTGTAATACATTTAATATACCATTAGCCTATTATCATAATTATATATTAGTATTAGTTATAATGATTTAATATTACTATATTAGTATAAGTATAACTATAGTCTATAGTCTATATTAAACTATTAGTATTAGTTAAATAGTTATAGACTTATATATTAGTATAGCTATATAATATATTAGAGTAGTCTAATAGTATTAATATTAGCCTATTAGTATAGTTATATATTAGTATTACTTATAGTGATTTAGTATAACTATATTAGTATAAGTATAACTATAGTCTATAGTCTATATTAAACTATTAGTATTAGACTATTAGTTAAATAGTTATAGTGTAATACCCAGCTCCTTCTTCTTACGTACGCTTCTCTCTTTCTGACGTATGTTTCGTCTTGATGACGTAAGCAAATCCTCAAGGCAGAGATTATGTGATCATTTGCCTTTCTCACTAGTGACTGCGAGTCACGTTATGCGTGTCAAACCATGATGGCATGTCTCAAAGATATCGTGTGACTTCTAGGGCATGCCCAGTGTTTTAAATATGCTGGAAATATTTATAAGAAGTATTTCCATCATTATTGAATTAAGATTTGATCTTAAATGCGACAATCATAATATTCTTGAAGAGCTCCAAAAATATTATAATTGCCGGAAATTATTTTAATATTATTATTAAAATGATTTCAATTATTTAAGATATGATGGGATTTAAATTATGTTGAGAGCTTTTATTAATTAAATGGTTTAACCCTCTTAAATATGTTAAGTGAGACTTCATCATTTTATTAATGATGAAGAATATTATTTTATAAACTAAAGTTAGTTTAAAATAATATTTATCTTAATTCCTCTAAGTGCTTTTAATTAAGGTAATGTTTTATGCATCTTTAAATCAGTATTTTAATTCATCGTCGTTAGATCGTTGTGTAGATCCCCAGACGAAAGGACTGGGTTAAATACCCAGGCCCCTCTCTTTCCCTCTCATTTTCCCCGTAACCATCTCTCTCCTCCCTCTCTCATTCGGCGTACAACGTATGCAGCACTACTCCCTCCACGCCGAAGCTTCCAACGGACAACCCGGCGCCGCCGTGCGCCACCAGTCATCACCGTCGCCACCAACGACTTGCTCTCACTCCGGTGAGCCTCCCTAGCTCAGCCCCTCTCTCTCACGCTCTCCATTTCTCCATTTTGGAAGCACACAGCCCGAACGGGCTTGTGCGCATAGCGCCGCCCAATGGCTCCACCGCTCCCACGGTGAGCTCCTCTCCCACCGGCCATCATCCTCCACCGAAGCCAGTCCCTATGAAGCAGTCCTCCCCCTCCTTCCATGGCAAGTACCCGAAATGGGTCTCTAGCCCATTTCCCACCGTGTGCCGTCGTACGCGGCCACCCACGACCACCATGCGACGCCATGGACCTCCTCTCCCTTTCCCCGAGCTCCTCTATGTGACCCATGGCCAGGAACCCCCTCCTCTACCTCACGGCTTCTCCCCCCTCTCACGCACGGGTTGCACGCCGTGCACCACCATGCGCCGCCACCCATGGCTGATGACCACCATGTCCAGCCTCCTCAGGCCGCCACCAAGCCAACCCGACCTCCATTGGCCCCGATCTGCCACCCATGAGAGCACACTCTCTCTCACTCTCCCACGGCTTCTCCTCCACGGTAGGGCTAGATCTGCCACCGTGAGCCACTGTGGCGCCACCTCAACGCCACCACGAGATTCACCGCACCTCCCTTAGCCAAGCCCTAGGTCCAAAACCATCACTTTATGTGATGGGTAATCACTGCACGTGATGGACAGTCACTGCGTGTGATTGACCGCCACTGTACATGGCTAGATCCGCCGTGTTATGCCCTTGCCATCATCACAAGGCCATCACGAGCCTTTCCAAGACCACACCTAGCTATCCAAATGCCTAAACAGTCACCGTACTTGAGTTAGCCACCACGTATGACACTGTCGACATCATCGGCTATGACGGTCAACGAGCAACGCACGAGTTATCCCATCGATGGTATAACCCTCTATCTCTCGTATTTATGTTAGATATTGATTAGTTGACTAGGTTGTGGACTGTGCTGTTAGTATTAATGGAGTTGTGGCATTGTGATGTGGAGTTGTGTGATGAAGTGTTGGGCATCCTGTGTAGTGAAGTGTTGGGCTTATCTGTGCTGTATGGAGGTGCATTGTGCCGTGTAGTGCACTGTGAAGTATTGGGCTTATCTGTGTTGTATGGAGGTGCATTGTGCCCTGTAGTGTGCTGTGAAGTGTTGGGTGTATTGTGAAGTATTGTGGACTATGCTGTGTAATGCAGTTGTGGGGCATGTGTTGTATGGATGGCGTGGCGTTGTGTGGAATGGGAAAAGTACACGCTAGGTGTACTTTGTATGTGGCGTAATGTGAGACAAGGAGAGTATATGTAAAATATACCCTCCTGGCATATGGTAGAACGGGATGAGTACACGGAGAAGTGTACTCTGTGAGTAGTGCGTGTAAAAGGAGTACATGTGGAATGTACTCCATGTGGTGGATTGATGCACCATATGACGTGTATGCCATAATGGTGATGTGGCGTGGTGTATGTGGAACGAGAAGAGTACACGTTGAGTGTACTCTATGTGGGGTATGATATATGAAGGGGATATATGTGGAATGTACTCCATACTGCGAGTATGCCGTAGTGGTGATGTGTCGTAAGTGCATGGAATATACGCGGAGTGTATTCCATGTAATGGAGCGATGCACCATATGGAGTATACGATATGGTGATGTGCCGTGATGTGTATGAAGGGAGTATACGATGGGTGTACTCTGTGTGGGGTATAGTAAATGTGAGGAGTACACGTGGAGTGTATTCTATGTAGTGGAGCGATGCGATGCACCATATGGCAGAGATGCCATAATGGTGATGTGTCGTGATGTGTATGAAGGGAGTATACGATGGGTGTACTATGTGTGGGGTATAGTATATGTGAGGAGTACACGTGGAGTGTATTCTATGTAGTGGAGCGATGTACCATATGGCGGGTATGCCATAGTGGTGATATGGTGAGTATGGATGGAGTACATGTGGAATGTACTCCATATGATGGCTGATGCACCATATGGCGTGTAGGCCATAGTGGTGATGGAGCGTATGTAAAGGGAGTACGAGTGGAACGTACTCCATGTGATGGATTGATGTACCATATGGCAGGTATGCCATAATGGTGATGTGGTATGTATGAAGGGAGTATACATGGAGTGTACTCCATGTAGCAGTGACACTCCGTGTGGCGTGTCGTAGAGATAAGGATGGTTATGTGATTGATGGGCGTGGAACGTGATGGATAGTGTCGGGAACTGTGGAACAGTGTCCCGAAGTAGTTATGGCGTAGCCTGTAGTCTGAGGTGACAAGTGTCACTGTTATGGACTTATGGCTGGAAGTATGCGTGAAGTATCAGAGCAAGTATAAGAGTGCGCAGCGGAAGCATGACTGAGGAATGTCACGAAGTGACATTGACTACTGGCAGTCGTGCTTGTGATGGGTGAAGTAGTGAAATAAGTGTAAGAGTACGCATCGGAAGCATGACTAGGCAACGTCACGAAGTGACGTGGTGATTGGGAGTCATGCTTATGATGGGTGAAGTATTAAAGTGTAGGGATGGCGTAACGGGAACGTGATGAGATGTCACGATGTGATGGGAGTACGTGAGGAACCGTACTCGTGATGAGTCAGGAGTGATGAAGTAGAATGCTAGGTAACACGACAAGGTCACAGTGTAGCACTGGAGCAATCTCGGGCTATATAACGTGACATGAAACGTAGTTATGAATGGAGTCTTGTCGTGTTAAGTGTTGGGATGAACTGTCAAAAGGGACGAGTAGCATGAAGAGTCATGCTAACCGGGTTAAGAGAAGATTGGTATCGGAGTATGGCCCTTGTCCCTACGAGCTGGTGATCAACGGGTTATATATGTTGATCTTAAGTGATAAGGGGTAGAGTACATGTGTAGTCTGGTTAGACATATGTGCCAGATGGATTCACCATATGTAATGGGTAATCTATCCTGAGTATAGTTACACGGTGCTTAAGCCCCAGAGTTGGCTTAGAGCCGTATGGCTCGTCTGGATGGGAATGAGGATTTGTATGGGCTAAGATGCATGAAGAAAGTGACGGGTGTACTGTCTAAGGAAGGGATGCGTGACTTAGTTGGTTTGAGTCATGCGTCGGAATGAGGTTAATGAGAAGAATGAGACAGGGGCCTTAGTGTCTTAATCCTAAGGTGAATCATGAGTTCACTTTAGTGGATGAGCACTCGAAGCAAGACATGAATTGGAAGATGGGGTGACCGTAATGGGTCCCCGAAGGTTTTAACATAGTGAAGGGCACGTAAGAACACGGGATAGAAGGAGAGAGTGTTCTAAGTATAACGTAGTTCTATTTATAGTTTAAGTTACTTATGCATTAGATAGAGAATAATGTTAAGGTTATGTGTTTGCATGTATGTTGCCATCTGACAAGTACGTGAATGGACTGAATGACATGCAAGTAGCATGGAGTCCAGGTAAGTGTTACGTTCATACTCTTCTAAAGTTTTCAAAGATAAAGAAACGCTTTTCCCTTAAGATGCTCACGAAAAGAAACGAAAGACGTTTTAAGAAAGAAAATGCTAATTATTAAAAGGTATAAGTATGTGCGGCCCCTCCTTGGCAGCCCCTTTTTACGTAACCAAAGTATTAATTGTATGCATGTGAATGGATGACTATACGCTGTATCTATTGTATGTATTTTCTAAGAAAATCCATAAACTGATGAAGATGCATGAAGGGCATGACAACGGATGCTTTTGTGAATCCTACGAACCGACGCTCTCATGTGCGGTACGAGGTGACTCTCACTGATGCCATGAGAGACGACGTTCAAAGGTGACGCTTAAGGGATGCCACGAAAGCTGACGTTTAAGCTCATGTATGTTCTAAATGAAGTTTTCCACGAACGAACTGTTAAAGAAAAGATAGAACTGAAATGAACTGAAAAACGAAAAGACCATTTTGGGCATACGCCCCAAACGATATTTTCTCACGAAAAGAAATGTTTTCTCATGAAAAGAAAGGACTGTAAATGAAAGAAAGAGCCGAATGAAAGCGTCAGCTCTTTCGAGCTGACATAAACAAACGAACGCATGAATGAAAAGCAAGAAAGAAGAAATGAAAGCATGAATGTATGAAGATACGTAACAGCCACATGACTGAAATGAAAGGGTACCAATGAATGGGCAGATTGCAATGCAGGGTAAGTAGTACTGGAAGTGCACCCAGTGCTGCCCCCTATGAAAAGGGATTCTCCACTCGTGGCCACGGGCGGAATCCGAGTCCAAAGGAAGACCGCTAACCCCAAACACACGAGGCGTAACAATGTGTAATGGCCTATGAAAGTAATAAGAACGAATGGATGTATGAACGTATGTACGAATGCACGAATGTACGAATCTTTAAGAAATGAAGGCACTGACGGGGGACACATTTTTAAAGAAAGGAAAGTCTTTTGAAAAAAAAGCCCCGTCCAGTGACATTTTCAAAAGAACACACGTAAACATGCACGAACTCTTGCAAAAATGAAGGCACTGACGGGAGGAACGTTTTACGAAAAGGAAGCCCATGTTTAAAAGAGGAAAACCCCATCCAGTGAAGTTTTCAAACGAACACACGCATGCACGCACGTAATAGTATGTATGAATGATGAATGCATGAATGAAAACCTATATTGTTATATTTTTAACAGTATGAAGTAATGCTTACGAGTCTTCGACTCATTTTAGTTTTTATGTATGTCCCTGCCCCTCACAGGAACTGCACGATCAGGACGGACACGGCCCATGGGGAAGAGCACGGAAGTCTAGGCACGAGTTTTAAACGTACGAGACCTTTTTATTATAAGATTGATGTTTTCCTCTGTAAACCTCTTTTATGATAAAAGCACATTTTAAATTATGAACGTGGAGTCTTGCACCCTGGGTATGCAAGTGAAAAGTTTTAAATCGGACGGTAATTCCCGTCGTCCTTTTTATAAAAAAAAAATATTTTGGAAAAAGTCCCACCACAAGGACGGGCGTTACAGATAGACTTGTATATTAGTATAGCTATATAATATATTAGACTATATAATAGTATTAATATTAGCCTATTAGTATAGTTATATATTAATCTTAGTTATAAACTATATATTAGTATTAGTTATAAACTTTTAGTGATTTAGTATAGCTATATTAGTAGAAGTATAATTATAGTCTATATTAGACTATTAGTATAGTTATATTAATATATTAGTATTAGTTATAAAATATATATTTAATATTACTATTAGTTATAAACTTTTAATAAAAACTTTTAGTATTAATTATAAGTATAAGTTGTATAACTATAGTCTATAGTCTATATTAGACTATTAGTATTAGTTAAATAGTTAAATAGTCTATAGCTATTAGTTATAGACTTATATATTAATAGTTATAGACTTATATATTAGTATAGCTAAGTAATATTGTAATACCCGAATCCTACTGCATAAGTCTTACGTCATTTATTAATATTATTTTCTTAAGTTAAATATTTTGAAACAAAGAATTTCATTTCTTTTATAAATTATTTTAAGATGGGTGTGTATTATATTTTAAAGTGGGTTATTATTTTGAGTCCTTTACTTTTGTTTAATTAAAATATGACCCCAAACCTTCTCAACCATAGGATGGGTTGGTGGGAGAAAATATCTCCTAAGGTTTAATCTTCACCGTCCAGTCCTTGGCTTATGAGAGAAGCCAATTGACTTTCTCATTTCCTCTTTTCACCGTCGGCTTCCTCAAGAAGCTAAGTGGATTCCTCATCCTTCTCCTACACGCTGACTTCAAGAGACAAGAGAACCAAAATCCTCTCACTTTCCCTTACCTCACCGACGGCTTCTAAGGCAAGAGACAAGTAAACTCTTTCTCTTTTCCCTTCACCCGTCGAGTCTAAGGCGCACGAAGGAGAGAAAACTTCTCGAGTCCCCTCCTTCACACGAGAAAGACCTCTCGGTTTCCTCCAAGCCGTGTAAATCCCTTCCACTTCTCCAGTCAATTTCTCTTGTTTCCGTAAACCTAAGCTTCTCACCGAAACTCTTCAAGAAGATCAACCTTGTAAGTAGATTTCCTTTAGCTTTAAATTTCTGGTTTCAAAATCCTAGATTTATAGGTTTACATAGGGTTTTATTTGAGAGATTTATGTTTATGTTCCAGTTGAGATTTCCGAATTTCTCTTCCTTTTTCCTTGTTGCCGTGTACTTCGGTGGCTTCAAAAGAGATCCACGCAGGTAATAATCTTTTTCATGGGTTCTTGCAAAATTGGGGATTTCGGATTTCATGTTAGCCGAGTATTATGTAGTAATTTCTTGAGGCATTTCTCTAATTGATTTCTCACTTAGCTGCTAGTAAATGAAAAACCCAAATTTTTCTGGGCTAGAACCAAGCACCTTGAGTTTGTCTTGCCGTGGGTCATGCCCTGTTGTAGTGATCTCAAGTGTGTGTATGTATATGCTCTGTTTTTGGTCCTAAGCCGTGTAAGTGTTCTGTTTCATGAGTCTAATTGTGTTGTGTGTATGTCTGGTTTATGGCCCTAAGCCGAGCTGTATGTGTGTGGGTGTGTTCTGTCTTGATGTGTAAAAATAGCCGAGTGTCCCAAGGCAGAATTCTATAGTCCCTTTATTATGTTTTCTTGAGTCTAAGTCATGTTTTACTCTTGTTAAACTCATGTTTTTAATAGTTAAAATTATAGAGTTAAAGTTATGATATTCAAACATGTGTCCTCTAGTTATAGCCTAAGTAAGCCATTAAGAATTTTAAACCTAAGTTAGTAAGTTGTTAGAAACCCTTAAGTTACCAAGAGTTGTACCTTTTGTTAGTATTGGTTTTAGAAAACATGTGAGGTTCTTGAATAATTGAAGGAAGACACCAAGGGTTGTTTTCATGCCGTGCAATAGTTTAGTGAGTAAATAAGACGTCTTAATTCCATTTCTTGAAATTTAAGGGAGCACGTTTGAGTAATGGGTAGTAAAATCTTTAGTAAAAGGAATTTTAATATGTTATTTCCTTTTATTGAATAGGAGTGTAATTGCAAGATTTAAAGACTACTTATAAAGCCTCGAGGTAAGTAGCTATGACCATGCTTCTTACACACAAAGCTCTTTTATGAAAGAATATCTCTCTCTCTTTGCACATGTTCTCTTACAAAAGGATAAATGTATATATTATGTACAAGCCTTCCTTGGTAGCCCATGTTAAGTATCCTATTGATTACAATTGTGTGTATGTAAGGTAATGCATCATGAAACTTTATGCATGCTCTCTTTAAATATCTATGTCTTACTTATATGTAACATGACATGAAACATTTGTTTTAAGTAAAAAGCATTCTCATTGGACTAAAGGAAGATAATGAAAATGTTTAACAAAAAGGAAATAAAATAGAAGAACTAAAAGCATGAACGTACATAATGGCCTCATGAATTAAAGGGTATCAAAGAATGGGCAGATGGCAATGCCGGGTAAGTGGTACTGGTAGTGCACCCAGTGCTACTCCCACAAAAAGGGGTTCCAACCTGTGGCCGCGGGTGGAATCCGGGTCCAAAAGACCACTAACCCCAACACACGGGGCGTAATAGTGTGTATTGGCCCAAGAAAATGAAATATAAAGTAAAGTCATTTCATTAATTATTTATGCATGAAAAGTACATGTAAACATGGAAGTATAGTTTATGCATGAAGATGTAGTTATGCATGAAAGTAAGAGTATGCATGAAAAGTACTGTTAGACAGGAAAGGTACGGTTAAGCATGAATTGTAATGATGCATGAAAGCATAGTTATTCTTTAATTATTTATGCATGAAAGCATTTGTTAAGAACTAGTAAACATTTATGTCTGCATGTTTTCAAAAGGAAAAGATTATGTGATTATTAAGTTAACGGCATGGTGTACTGCTTACTGAGTATTAGACTCACTTTGTGTTTATGTTTTAAACGTCCAGGTATGAACAACGAAGCTGTGGAGCCGGGTACTGCTGAGGAGGGAGGGGCTGATGTTTAGGGTTCCTAGTTGGTTGGACTTTTGAGGACTATTGTTATGTTTCGTTATGTTTTATGATGGGTCCCATGTCGGGACATTTTGTTGGTTTGACTTTGATACAATATGCCTTTGGGTAATGGTGTAAGTGATATGGTGGGGTGATGGTTACGGTATATTTGCTATGGAGGGGTGATGGTAACCCCTCATAGGAAGGTTAAATGCATTTTTATATGTGTGATGAGGACTGAGTCCTCTTAATTAGAACTAATATATTTTGTTGAATAGATGGACTCTGAGAGTCCTTTATTTAGAATATTGAATGAACCGTTATCAGGTACTTACTTTTAAACTAGAAAAGCAGTGTTCATGCACGACATGTTCATGTCCATTTAAAAAAAAAATGCATAGTGAAAATAGTACTATTAATAATAAGGTAAAAACAAAAAGGTTAATTGCCGCGACCACGTCTCGGTCGTAAGATTTGGGGTAGGGTTGTGACAAATATATTGGACTATATAATAGTATTAATATTAGACTATTGATATAGTTATAAACTATATATTTAATATTAGTATTAGTTATAAACTTTTAGTATTAATTATAAATTTATAAGTATAACTATATTCATTGGTCTATATTAGACTTTTAGTATTAGTTATAAACTTTTAGTGATTTAGTATTAACATTTTATGTAATAATTTATAAATTATAATGAGAAATTATTTCATATATGAATATATATATTATATATAAAAATTTCACATAAAAATTTATAATTATACAATAATACAAATATTATTTTTTATATATATTTTTTTATCAACCGGTTCGGTCCGGGCCGAAAAATCTCGCAATCGGAACCAACCATTTTTTCATTCTAAGAACAGGTCCCAGACCAGACCGGTTCAAAACTGAAAAAACTGGTCCGGACCGATTTTTCGGTTTGAATTTACACCCCTACCCCTATCCCTTGCCCAGGCACGAAAACCTTATGCTCGAAGCTGGAATCTTTCTCTCTCTCTCAAATCTTTTTGCTCTATCACTCTCGGACCTTTCCGAGATCACTCTCTCAATTCGTTTCCGATCTGGTATTTCTTCTTTGTGATTTTGATTTTTTTTTTGTCGTTCTCATCGGATTTTCTATGCATTTGACTTAGAATTTTGGTTTTTAAAATCCTTTTTGTTTGCTTTTAGAGGGTAAATTGCTGACTGGGATTTGTATTTCATATTAAAATTAAACTAATAATTCAATGCCTGCTCCACCGGCAAGGGCTCGGGCCGATTACGATTACCTCATAAAGCTCCTATTGATCGGCGACAATGGTACGTTTATTGGAGCATGTTTCCTTTATTTTTCCTCTTATTTTTAACGAGAACTAAACAAAACATTATGTGCCAGGGACATAGATAGTGGTACAGAGTTCAGAAAATTCTAAATTTATTCTGCATTTTAGCTTGCCTGTGCTTTGGTTTGGCATGATTTGCCGCGTTTATTTTTTTTACTTTTTATTTTTGGATTTGAAATTTTTCTTATTTTTGGGGCTTAATGGACATTGTGATGTGGTCTTTGTATAGATCTAATTTGATTCCTGTTTAAACTCCCCCTGACCTGATTTTTGAGCTTTTAGGTTTTAAATATTGAGAGTCTCCATAATGTTTCATCTTGAAAAATAGCCAATGCCGTCGTGTATCCAAGTTTTGATGGATTCTGAGACTTTGTGTTTTGCTATGTTGTTTCAATTAAGAAAACCTTGCCCTCGTTACTTGTGATTGGTCGTTAGAATTTTTGAACTCCTCTTCTAGCCTTAGATGTATACTTAGGTGTAACGCCCGTCCTTATGGTGAGACTTTTTATAAATATTTTTAGAAAGGATGACGGGAATTACTGTCCGATTTAAAACTTTTCACATGCATACCCAGGGTGCAAGACTCCACGTTTATAAATTAAAATATGCTTTGACAATAAAAGATGTTTATAGCAGAAAACATATATCTTGAAATAAAAAGGCCTCTCGTACGTTTAAAATTCGTGCCTAGACTTCCGTGCTCTTCCCCATGGGCCGTGTCCGTCCTGATCATGCAGTTCCTGTTGGGGGAGGGACATGCATAAAAACTAAAATGAGTCGAAGACTCGTAAGCATTACTTCATACAGTTAAAATATAACAATATAGGTTTTCATTCATGCATTCATCATTCGTACGTACTATTACGTGCATGCATACGTGTCATACGTGCATTCATTTGAAAACGTCACTAGACGGGGTTTTGCTTTAAAGGTCTTTCTTTTCGTGAAATGTGTCTCCCGTCAGTGCCTTCATTTCTTCAAGAGCCACTGTACGGGGTTTTACTTTTAAAAGGTTTTCTTATCGTCAAACATTTCCCCCGTCAGTGCCTTCATTTCTTTAAGGTTCGTGCATTCGTGCGTTCGTACATGCATGCATGCATACATCCATTCGTTCTTATCACTTTCATAGGCTAGTACACACTGTTATGCCCCGTGTGTTGGGGTTAGTGGTCTTCCTTTGGACCTAGATTTCGCCCGTGGCTATGGGTTGGGAATCCTTTTCATAGGGGGTAGCACTGGGTGCACTTCCAGTACTACTTACCTGGCATTGCAATCTGCCCATTCATTGGTACCCTTTTCATTCATTCATGTGGCCGTTACGTATCTTCATACATTTCATGCTTTCATGTCTTTCTTTGCTTTTCATTCGTTCGTTCATGTCAGCTCGAAAGAGCTAGAGCTTTCATTCAGTTCATTCTTTCCTTTAACAGTCCTTTTATGAAAAAACATTTCTTTTCATGGGAAAACATTGTTTGGGGCATAAGCCCGAAAATCATATTTTCCTTTTTCAATTCATTTCAATCCTATCATTTCTTTAACAGTTCGTTCATGGAAAATTTCATTTAAGAACATACATGGGCTTAAACATCAGCTTTCATGCATAAGCGTCACCTTGAACGTCATCAATCATGGCATCCACGAGCGTCACCTAGTGGCACACATGAAAGCGTCGGTTCGTAGGATCCCTAAAAGCATCCGTTGTCATGCCTTTCATGCGTTTTTATCAGTTTATGGATTTTCTTTGAAAATACATATAATAGATACAACGTATAGTCATCCATTCACATGCGTACAATTAATACTTTGGTTGCGTAAAAAGGGGCTGCCAAGGAGGGGCCGTACATACTTATACCTTTGAACACTTAGCATTTTCTTTCTTAAAGTGTTTTTCGTTTCTTTTCGTAAGCATCTTAAAGGAAAAGCGTTTCTTGTATCTTGGAAAACTCTAGAAGAGTATGAACGTAACACTTACCTGGACTCCATGCTATTTGCATGTCATGCAGTCCATTTATGTGCTTGTCAGATGGCAACCTACATGCATACACATACCTTAACGTCATTCTCTATCTAGTACATAAGCAACTTAAACTTAGAAAGCACAAGCTACATTTCACTTGGAACACTCTCATTCTATCCCGTGTTCCTTACTAAGTTAAAACCTTCGGGGACCCATTACGGTCACCCCATCTTCCAACTCATGTCTTGCCTCGAGTGCTCATCCACTAAAGTGAATCCATCATTCACCTTAGGATTAAGACACTAAGACATTCATCTTACTCTTCTTATTGAACTCATCTCGATGCATGACTCAGACCGACTAAGTCACACATCCCAATCCTAGAAAATACTTCCGTCACTATCTTCATGCATTATAGCCCATACTAATCCTCATTCCCATCCAGACAAGCCACACGGCTCTAAGCCAACTCTGAGGCTTAAGCACCGTGTAACTGTGCTAATGACAGATTACCCATTACATATGGTGAATCTATCCGGCCCATGTGTCTAACCAGATTACACATGTACCTTACCCCTTATCACCTAAGATCAACATATATAACACGTTGATCACCAGCTTCGAGGGACAAGGGCCATACTCGGATACCAACCTTCTCTTAACCCGGCTAGCATGACTCCTCATGCTACCCGTCCCTTTGACAGTTCATCCCAACACTTAACACGACGAGACTCCAACCATAACCATGTCTTATGCCACATCATACAGCTCGAGACTATTCCCAAGCTACACCGTGACCTTGTCGCATTACCCAACATTTTGGTACATAAATTCCTAACCCATCATGAGTACGATTTCTTACGTATTCCTGACACATCGTGACATCTTGTCACATTCCCATTATGCCATTCATACCCTATCACTTTACCACATGGCAAGCACGACTGTCAGTAACCACGTCACGAGGTGATGTTGCCCAGTCATGCTTCCGCTGCGTACTCTTATACTTATTTCGCTACTTCTTCCATATTCCTAGCCGTAAGTCCAACACAGTGACACTTGTCACCTTAGACTACAGGCTACACCATAATTACTCTGGGACATTGTTCCACAGTTCCTGACACTACTCATCACGTTCCATGCCCATCAATCACACAACCATCCTTATCTCTACGACATGCCACACGGGGTGTCGCTGCCACGTGGAGTACACTCCACGTATACTCCCTTCATACATACTACGCCACATCACCACTATGGCATACCCGCCATATGGTACATCACTCCATCACATGGAGTACACTCCACGTGTACTCCCTTCACATCCACCACACTATATCACCATCATGGCATACAGCCATATGGTACATCAATCTGCCATACGGAGTACATTCCATATGTACTCCCTTCATACAAATCACGCCACATCACCATTATGGCATATCCGCCACATGGTGCATCGTTCCACTACATGGAGTACACTTCTCGTGTACTCCCTTCATACACGTTACGCCACATCACCATTATGGCATACGGAGTACATTCCACATGTACTCCTTCATATACACTACACCACATCACCATCATGGCATATCCGCCACATGGTACATCGTTCCACTACATGGAGTATACTTCTCATGTACTCCCTTCATACACGTTACGTCACATCACCATTATGGCATACACGCCATATGGTGCATCAATTCACCACATGGAGTATACTCCACGCGTACTCCTTTTACACGCACTACACCATAGAGTACACTTTACGTGTACTCATCTCGTTCCACCATATGTCAGGAGGGTATATTTTACATATACTCTCCTTGTCTCACACTACGCCACACACAGAGTACACACAGCGTGTACTCTTCCCATTCCGTTTACACCATGCCACCATTACAACACAGTCCACAGCACTACACAACACACTTCCCAAATACACCCAACACTTCATAGCACACTACACGACACCATACACCTCCATACAACAAAGACAAGCCCAACACTTCATTACACAGAGTGCCCAACACTTCGTTACACAGAACCACATCACAATACCACAGCTCCACAAAACCAACAACACAGTCCACAACCTAATCAACTAATCAATATCTAACATAATTAATGAGGGATAGAGGGTTATACCATCGACAGGATAACCCTTGCGTTACTCGTTGGTCGTCACAGTCGATGATGTCGGAAGAGTCGTACGTGGTGGCTAACCCACGTACGTTAACTGTTTAGGCGTTTGGATAACTAGGTGTGGTCTTGGAAGGGCTCGTGGTGGCCTTGTGATGGTGGCAAGGAGGGTAACACGACGGATCTAGCCATGTATAGTGGGGCCAGCCATGCGCAGTGGTTGTCCACCACGTGCAGTGACTACCCACCACTCAAAGTGGTGGTTTGGACCTAGGCTTGGGCTGAGGGGTTGCTGGTGGAGCTCCTAGTGGCACTAGAGTGGCACCATGATGGCTCACGGCGGCGGATCTGGCCGTGAAGTGGATGAGAGGCCGTGGGAGAGTGAGAGAGAGTGTGCATGTGTGGGTGACAGATCGGGGTCGTGGGAGGTTGGGTTGGCTTGGTGGCAGCCTAAGGAGGCTGGAGGTGGTGGTCTTATGCCGTGGGTGGCGGTGCACGGCGGTGGAGGGCTTGCAACCCATTCGTGTGAAGTGGAAGAAGCCGTGAGGTGGAGGGAGGCTATGGGCCTCGGGTCACGAGGAGGAGGAAGGGGAAGGGGAGAGAGGAGGTCTATGGCGTCGCTTGGTGGTCGTGGGTGCCACGTACGGCGGTGCTAGAGGCCACGCACGATGGAGCCGTGCGTGGGTCTCCTTGTGCGTGTGTGTGTGCGACGAAGGGGGAAGGTGGCTGCATGGGAGGTGCTGGTTTTGCTGGAGGGTGGTGGCCGGTGGCCGGTGGCAGAGGAAGCTGTCGTGGGAGTGGTGGCGCCGGAGGACGGCGCACAACGGTGCTACGTGCACCAAGCCATTCGGGTTGTGCATGGCTAGTGGAGAGAGAGAGGGAGCATGAGAGAGAGAGGCTGGGTTGGTTGAGCTCGCCGAAGGGAGGTGCATCCTGTGGTGCCGGCGGTGAGAGCTGGCGACGCAAGGCGGCGCCGGGCTGAGCTACGGAAGACTCGGCGTGGGGGAGAAGCAGCGTGTAGTGTAAGCCGCGAGGTAGAGGGAGGAGAGAGAGAGAGCTACGGGGAAATGAGGGAGAAAGAGAGGGGGTCTGCGTATTTAACTCAGTCCTTTCGTCTGGGGATCCACGTAACGATCTAACGGTGGGTCTCAAACACTGATTTAAAATGTATTAACTATTAACTTAATTAAAAGCGCTTAGAGAAATTAAGGTAGAATATTATTTTAAATTAACTTTAGTTTATAAAATAATATTCTTCATCATTAATAAAATGATGAAGTCTCACTTAACATATTAAAGAGAATAAAACCATTTAATTAATAAATGCTTTCAGCATAATTTAAATCACGTAATACGTTAAATAGTTGAAATCATTTTAATAATGATATTAAAATGATTTTTGGTAATTATAATATTTTTGGAGCTCTTCAAGAATATTATAATTGTCGTATTTAAAATCAATCTTAGTTCAACAATACTGGAAATACTCTTTATAAATATTTCCAGTACATTTAAAACACTGGGCATGCTCTAGAAGTTGTACGTATCCTTCGAAGACACACCATCAGGGTTCGGCACACATGATGAGTCTTGCAGTCGCTAGAGAGAAGGGGCGGACGGTTTGCATAATTTCCGTCCTCAACACTTGCTTACGTAAGAAGGAAGGAATCTTACATTAGAAAGAGAGAAGCGTACGTAAGAAGGAAGAACCATACGTAAGAAGAAGGAGCAGGGTATTACATTAGGCCTCTTTGTTGTTGTTTTTGTTATTGCCCTCTTCTCTCCCTGTCTCTGTGTGTGTCTGTGGGTGTAGCAATAGAAATTTTGGCACACAGTTACTCATGATATTTGGACAAATAAGTGATGTTAAATTTCTTGATTAGGTTATACTGCTAAGTTTTCAGTGTCTTTTTATTGAGCATATTCTTGTGATGTTAATAATTTATTTCTCTGGAATTTATTTTGACAATGTTTTTGTTATTTATAAATCATTATCAATGGATATAGTTAAGTTGTGACTTCTCTCTTATTTGGCTGTTGTGAAACTGCCCATTACAGTATCTTGGAATATCTAGGACTTGTACATAATCTGAACTCTGTCCATTATAGTAATTTGAAGGGTGTTTGTGTTGCCTAATTGGAATGTCTTCATCGCAATCACATTCATCATATTCTTTGGTTGATCGTTGTTCAGAGACTGCTCCAAAATGTTTATGCGGGTTGATAGCACGTCTCAAAGTTGCAAACACCTCAAGAAATCCAAGACAGCCTTTTTTTCATGTCCAAAGTACAATAAGGAGGCTATTACCAACACTTTGTTGTTGTTGCTTTTAATTTCCTATATCCTACAATAATTTCTGAACTTATTTTTGGTGCAGGGAAAACCACACTGCAACTATCTTTTATGGGCAGATTTTGAAGAATATAATGAAGAGAAATGATTTGTGCAAGCCCCAAATAGACAAGCCTTATGCAAGCCATTGTAAAAAAGTGGATCTCACCTTAAAAAAGTGTAAAAAAAACTATTCTTTATTAGTAGGATCCATTTTTTTACAAAAAACTTGTATGAGGCTTGTCTATTTGGGGCTTTTATCTAGCATTGTCAATATTGGTCTGAATACATCTTCCATTAGGTTTCTTACATTATTTATAGAAAAGAGTTACAACTTGCTAGATATTTCTTCTACTGATTTCTCTATGACACGTTTAGTGTCTATACACGTTAAGTCTATTTATAGTTAGCCTAATTCTCTGCTATACAATCTAAATATAGAAAGACCTAAATTATATACATAACATCCCCCCTCAAATTGATGCTGGTGAATCAGAAAGCATCAATTTGTCAACCAAAAACTGATGCCGGTGCCGAGAAAGAGTTTTAGTGAATATGTCTACAGTTTGACGTTCAGTGGAAATGTGAGGGAGAGTAATCACATGTTTGTCAAAGGATTCACGTATGGAATGTAGGGCTGAGCTCCGACGGAGTCGGAGTCAGAGTCGGAGTAGCCGTTTCCAAGCTCCGGCTCCGACAAGAGTCGGAGCTAATTGTTTGCTCCAATTCCGACTTCGAACTGAATCAGAGTCCGACTTCGATCGGAGGTCGGAGCTCCAACCTCCGATTAGAGCTCCGAACGGAATCGGAGTCTGCTCCAAATGGAGGTCGAAGCTCCGACCTCCGACCGTCTATTGGACTAAAAAATAATAATAATAATAATAATAATAATAATAATTGTACTTAAATAAATAATGTGGTCAATTTCTTTGTTAAATAAATGATATGCAAAAATAAATTTGATCCATTAAGACTAATATGATCACCAAAGCCAAGTCCAAACCTGTAAAAAAAATAATAATACTAAAAAGAAAAAAAAAAGAAAAGAAAAAAAAAAGCTTAAATACAATAATTTAAAAACTAAATAACATGTATAATGTAGCGATAAGTTATAACAGTCTCATTTATAATGTAATAACAACAATGACATAAATATTAAATGCTCATGTCGCTCAACACGCGACCTTCAGTGCTAAATGCCGACTCTGAGGCAACCGTAGTGACAAGAATGGCTAGCACATCTCGGGCTACACGGGAAAGGACTGGATACTTGGTGGAATTAACTTTCCACCAAGTTAATAGCTGAAATACATCATTAGGTGTTTCAACAGCTTCCATAAAATATCGTTCAACCTCAGATGTACAATGCATAATATTCCTTGTTGACATGAGTTGATGATACTGCTAGATAATACGATGGCCTTTAACCCCTATAGATGGGTCAGTATCACCTGAGGAAGCTGTCGAGCCCGTCGGCCTCGAATGTGAGGAGCTACCAGCTGCGGATGAAAGCTGACAACTATTGTTGTAGTGATTATATAGGTCATCAATATCACTTTTTAGCACTAATAAACTCTGCAGTCTTCACTGCCCCGAGGATGGAATTTACCAAAAATTCTAGAACGGCCAGCTTATATCGAGGGTCAAAGATCATAACCACAAATAGCAATCTATTTATCTTCTCAATATTCCCCCAATATTTATCATATTTGGTCTTCATCCTAGTAGCCATAGCAGATAACAATCCACCAGAGTCAGTACAACTATTTTCCAAGTGGAAGTGAAGCTCCGAGAGCTCGCTAAAGAATGAGTTCGCAGTCGTATATTTGGATCCAGATAGCCGCATGATTAAGTCATAAAAAATTCTTAAAAATTCAACAAAGTAGCTCACACTGGTCCAATCATGTGCTTTTGGCGCACCGAGCCCGTACTTTTGTGCCACATCCAACATCATGAATGTTGAGTTCCATCGACTCAGAACGTCCAAGCACAACATACTAAAACATTCAATCTTAAGATCTTCTGCTATTGCTTTAAACTTGGCAAGCCTTTGAGGGGAACCCCTCACATATCGTACAATACTGCGAACTCAAGTAATGGAATCATCAACTTCTTTTAACCCCTCAACAACTATGAGGTTGATGATATGAGCACAACATCGAACGTGAATAAACTTGTGGGCCCGAATGGCATCATCTCTCACCGTTGTGTTCCACTTAAACCAATCAATTGCTGTTTCATTGGCACTGTCATTGTCAACTGTAATACACAACACTTTTCGAATTCCCCAGTCCTTTAAACAATCATCCATCTTCGCCCCGATGGATGCACCTTTATTATCCACAATATCTTTAAAACCAATAATTTTTTTATGCAAAATCCACTCACTGTCAATATAGTGTGCTGTTATACACATGTAATAGACGTTCTGTATGGAAGTCCATGTGTCAGTCGTAAATGACACTCTCTGGCCAGTGGTAATAAACATCTTCCTCATCTCCACCTTGTCTTTCGCATGCCTCTTCATACAATCTCGCATCACCGTATACCGTGATGGAATGAGAAATCGTGGCTCAACAAAATTTAGAAACTTTCGAAAGCCTCTTTTCTCGACTATGGTAAAGGGCATCTCATAAGTAATTATCATCTCTGTAAGGATGTCCCTCAACATCTTCTCACTGTATTGAAGGATGACCAATTTCTTAGTCTGTGTACCATCAGTGGATGTAGAAGTTTGGTAACTGAGGTTGGTCTGATCAGTGGCTTGCAATCCCTTCACTATCTTATATCGTTGGCAACCATTTAGATGTGCTATTAACACACTGGTACCTTGCTTCTTCGAATGTCATCTACAAAGTGATCCACAGTAATGGCATCTTTCTGCCGGGTTCGCAATATCACCAGGAATTTTGGTGAAATGCTCCCATATCCACGACCTCTTTTTAGAAGGCCGTGGTGGTTGATCTTGCTCAATGGGCATCTCCTCCTCTTCGTTGAACATATCCTCATCCTCTCTATCAACTGGGAGTAGGAGTCGACTACTCGCACAAGATGTAACTGCTCTAGATGTAGCTGCCCTAGATGTGGCTCTAGGGGTGGAAGTACCCACCGGTGTAGGAGTTGTAGCATTGGCATCTGCCACATCCCCTTGTGGACGATCATCTCCACTACGTTTTGGATCCATATCACAATCAATGAAGCTGAAAAAATAAATTAGAAGCAAAAAATTAGTTTAAAAATAAACTAGGCTATATTAAAAATTTAAATCAACGCAAAGATATAGAACATGTATTATTGTATCATAAAGTATTCTAAAACATTACTAATTTAAGCATATGTGGCAAAAGATAGAATTTATACAACTGGAAGGGACTCAAAGGTAAGAAGTAGTAACTCATGTTTTAAAATTTAACAAGCAGATGGGAAAAAATATTCCTTAGCAATAATAAGCTGCATGCATGTCGCATGATAACAACCAGTGCTTGAGTTATCTAAAGCAGTGAGTTTTACTATATTTTCCTATGAGTTATCTAAAGATAAAGTTATTCCTTTTAGAACAATAAAGTAATACTCATGATGAACTTATTACAGGAAATGGACCTAATATATAATTTGAGAGGCCATATGGAACAACTCTAAAATTCCAAAATATATATTTATATATATATATATATATATGTATATATACACACACTTCCTTTAGCTATTTCACGGGAACCTTATCTAAAAAAAAACTATTTTTAACTTTGCATGCTTAATGATACAGAGGCAATTGGAAACTCTTGGTGCACAGCGGGCTGGTCTTCAAGACAAGCTTAAAGAGATGAAAAGGAAGGTGTGTTTTATTATCAATAATTGATAAATTTTCATTGAAAGAAAAGAGTTCCCCTTGTACAGAAGAAGTGCAGAGTTATGCTGTAACAACCGGGCTTTAAGCTCAGCCCGTTGGAGAAGCCCAGCCCACGAGCAGCATGTGTTAGTCGAACGGCGTCGTTTTGGGGAGATTCCCTTCATGCCGTGCACTGTTTTTCTTCTTCCTCACTGCGTTCCTTATTCTGCACTTCAGACTACATTTCTGCAATTCCCTCCCCTCCCGTGCAACTGCTTCCCACGCCCCACGATCTCTACCTTCGGTTCCGCACATGAAGAGCCTTCCTCACCACATTTCCGAACCACTCAAACTCTCTATCTTGCGCGGACTGGTATTTCATCCTTAGCCGTTATATCCGTTTTCGTGGGTCTCAAGTTTTCTGGTTCATCGAAGGTGAGCCTTCGTCCCCTCTCATTCTTTGCATATTTTTCTTGTTCTTTCTTTCTGTTTCACTAGCAATTCATGAATTATTTTCTTTGGGTTTTGTCAATTTGCAGCAAATTTGTGAGTACCGAAATCTGAGTGCCATGGTTGGGTTTTCCCTCTTTGAGTTCTTGAATTTAATTTTCGGTAACTCTCGCTCCACCCACTGAACCGTTAGTCACTCTTAATTCTATACTTGCTGTTAACCCTCTTAATTCTTCCTTCAATCTGACTTTCCCTCTCTTTCTTTTTATGTATATTTTTCTTTCTTTTTCGTTTCTTTCTTTTCTGGTTTTATGTTCACTAGAGATTGCTGTGAATAATTTTGGACGTGAATTGCAGTGGCCATTCGAAGTGGTTGAAGTTTTGGGACGTGAATTGTAGTGGCCATTCGAAGTGGTTGAAGTTTGTATTTTCTGTTGGGGTAAGTTCCTCGTAGCTGTTGGTGGTTTTTGAATGATAGGTTAGACTGTGAAATATAATAGAGTTACTGACTTGATGGTGGTTGAGTGTGATGGAATTCTTGATGTTGAGATATATGATTTTGGATGATTTATGAGACTGTTTTTGAATTATTATTGAGACTTCTTGGTGTAAATGATGGGTGTTGGAACTAGTTGTATTGAACTCTCATGCAAGTCTTAATGTGCTAAATGAATAAAATATTGATGCGGACACTAAAATTGTTTTATTCGAAGGTTGGAAGTGAAGTTTGGGTTGGGTTATGTTTTTAATTATTGAAGTTGCAATTGTTGGTTTTGGAAATAATTATGATTGTTTTGGTGTTATAGAAGGTGGTTGTTTTGGGTTTTAAATGCGAATGATTTGAAGAGAGAGTTGTTCGGGTTTAATTGTTAGTTATGGAGCTATGAAGGGACTGTTTTGATTTATTACTCAATAAATAGCAGTCTACTAGATTGGTTATTAAATGTTGGATATATATTCTTTTTGTTTAGGTGGTGTTACTATTAGAGTTCCGGCTCAAGGTGTTGATAATACGGAGAAGTCAGGTAAGCGGGGTTTATATACTAGTTTTGCATAAAAGAAATAAAATGAAGTTGACTTTGAAAATAAACGTGTTTGTTTTTGAAAAGAAATGATCTGAAAACAACCTCAGATGTTTATTCTGCATATTCATAAATTCAATATAAGAGAAAGTATTTTCTGTCATGACTGGTGTAGACATGAGCTAGTTTTGTGCACTTTATTTCTGAACTATGTAAAAGAGCGAATAAAGAATTCTAAAAGTTTTGTTATGAACAAATGATAATATTTTGTTTATGTTTATCTCGAACATGTGAAATGATCTGAAGCTTTTCAGTGTTTTGTTTTGATATGATATGTCATTTGAAAATCTTGGCATGAAGTTCTGATTCTGTATATGATTGTAACCGGATTTTCGATGAAATCCATTCTGTTTCTGTTATGGCCCAGCCACGGGTATAATGGTGGTTTATAACCCTACCACGGGGGTGAAACATGGAATATGGCCCAGCCACGGGTATAATGGTGGTTTATAACCCTACCACGAGGGTTAAACATGGTATTGTCCCGATGTGATGCTAAGAGATGATTTAACTATAATGTTTCAGTTTGGAAATGCCAACGGATTTTCTTTTTAGAATAAGTTATCTTTCTGAAAACTTCGCTCTAATGCTTTTGTACAAAGTTTCGTTTCTGTATTCTGGAAGTAAATGTTTTGTTCTGCTTATCAAATGTTATAAATGCTCATGTTTACATGCTAGTATATGCTCTCTGCTTGCTGAGTTGTTGATAACTCATCCCGTTAATCTTCATAATATTTCAGATGATATCGATGGTTCAGCTGAGGATCAGTATTAGAGTCTATGGAGAAGATTAGCAGTGATTTGTGATTGGGTATCTCATGATATTAGTGTTGGTGTTGGAGGTTAATTAATTTTTTTTTTTTTAAGTTTGCTTCAATGGATTTAGACGGTTTATGGAGACTTATGTTAATGTTATATTATTTCTAGATGTTATTTGAGACATGAAGAAGAATTGATTTTATTTGGGTTGTTGGATTGAATATTGGATAAATGAGTTCATTTGATTTATTTAATTGAAGTATTTACGTTCGATTTGAGGTTTGGGAAAATTGATATATTCTTGAATTTGTAAGTACTCTAGCCTTGTTAGAGTTGTTTATCAGATTTTATGAGTTAACTCTCCGGACCCTCGGGGATGGGGCGTTACATATGCCTTGTTTGGCTTCTTTATTGCATGCATATGATTATTTAGTGGTCAGGTCTTATGTCTTTATATATTTATTTTTTGAGGTAACATTGATATTTCCCCCTCAATCCAACCAAAAATGCCAATAAAGTCAAATGACATTTTCTCCCATAAAAGTAAAGTGGAGGTGAGGTCTTGAGTCCATGACTCATTGGGTGCATAACTTACCAATAAAGGAAAAAGAGGCAATCTCACCCAGAAGAAAATCATGGACTAATATGTTCTCTGGTTTCAATTAGGGTGTTTTTTTTTGTTCAACATCTATGCTTGCTTGGGTTGTGTCTTGAGCTAAACGTGGAACTAATGGTTATTCTTCACTTGTTTCTTAACCATAAGTCACTTATAATAAAATGACTCTTAACCATTAGATGCTGATATCGTTTTGGATTGTCTTGAGGTCCTTATTACTGCATGTATTTTCATTAATATGAAAAAGATTAAACTGGTTAAAGATATGTATAATTGTTGCAAAAGTTATATAATGGTTGCAAAACGATGGTCAAGCATTAGTTGTTTGCTGCATTTGCCTAATTGTTTTTGCCTAATTTGAAAGCAAATGTCTCAAATCTGTGTTGTTAAGGTTATATCTTATGCTTTTGGTCATTCATTATATCAAAAAATGTTTTATCTTTGATAGCTGCATTATGATAATGTCCAGTGAATATTAAAAACTATAAACTCCAGCTGAATAATTTTGGTTTTGAATATTCCATACAAGTAAGAACAGAGTTAAAATTAATCAAATGAAGAGTTCAACGATGTAGAGAAATATATACATGGATTTTAATGTTCCATATTGCAGACCAAATGCATCTCAACCTCATGATCCATTCCATGCAAATAATAATTAAATAACAGGATAATTAAAAGTTATTTAACATTTAATATCATATGAGAGACAAAGCATACCGTAATAAATATTGTAATATCTATTTTAATTTCATGATGTTTGATCTGCGTACACCCAATGAAAAGCTCCGTATATATTTTATGTTAACAACAGAGAGCTCATTTCTTAATTGAAATAGCCCATTTACATCTCTTGATTCTCTTGCACATTTTATCAAACACATTGCATGCATACAACACAACTTACAAACACAACATACAATTCATCAAACACGTTTCCTTACTACAAATTTACAAAAACAATTCACAAAAATCACAACAAAATACCAATACATAAGAGACGTTGTAGAAAACAAATTGTTTGAATTAAATTTAGGGCTCGGAACCCCTTACTCTTACCGTAGGTGGAAGCTAAACAGAGGAGCAACGAGGAACGGCGGCATGAAGGAGCAACAAGGAACGGTGGCACGCCGGCAACAGAGACCCGAGACGTGAGACGCGAGAGTTCACTGAATCACTGGTTCAGAGTCCGTGAGACGTGAGAGAGAAGGGAGAAGGAAGAAGGAATTCGGGAAGGGGGTCCTGCGTTTTGGACCCCTCAGTGTGATGAAACAACGCCGTTCCACATCAGCTACTCTGAATTCTGATGACTCCGACTCTGTTGGAGTCGGAATTGGAGCAGATGTTGGGCGGAGTCGGAAATTTCAAAATTTTGCACAACCCTAATGGAATGACAATCAACTTCAATATGTTTCGTACGCTCATGGAAGACAGGATTAGCGACGATCTGAATAGCACTGGTATTATCAGCATGAAGAGCAGTGGGATGCATTTGAGGAAAACCAAGTTCACCTAATAACCCACGAAGCCATGTGATCTCAGAACATGCAGAAGACATAGCACGATACTCAGACTCAGTAGAGAACTTGGAAACTCTATCTTACTTCTTACTCTTTCAAGAAATGAGTGCATTACCTAAGAACATGCACCAGCCAGTAACGGAGCGATGAGTATCCGCACATCCGGCCTAATCAGCATCATTATACCCCACCAACTGTAAGGAAGATTCTTTATGAAAGAATAACCCCCGTGTAGAGGTGCCCTTTAGATATTGGAGAATGCGGCGGGCAGCGGCTAAATGAAGATGTCGGGGAGCCTGCATAAATTGACTGACTTGCTGCACAGCAAAAGAAATGTCAGGACGAGTAATCGTCAAGTAGTTCAAACTCCCAACAAGCTGCCAATACAAGGATGGATCTAATAGAAGCTCTCCTTCCTAACGAAGCTTAAGATTTACCTCCAATGGAGTAAGAACAGAGTTACCCGATTGGAGACCACCCAATGAAATAACGTTCTACGTGTATTTGTGCTGGTGTAACAACGTACCAGTTGGAGTAAGCTGCACCTCAAGGCCAAGAAAGTACTGCATGGGACCAAGATCTTTCATGTGAAAGGAGGCCTTGAGATGCTGTTGTAATTGCTTAATTAACTCAGTATCTGAGCCAGTAATCACAATGTCATCGATATATACGAGAAGCAATACGATTCCTAGAGAAGTCTTGCGAAGAGAAAGAGATGAATCAAACTGACTTTGAGTAAAATGAAAAGCAAGTAGGCTAGAGCGAAATTTGTCAAACCATGCACGCGGAGCCTGTTTCAGTCCATAAAAGGATCGGCGTAGCTGACAAACCTCTAAGGAAGGTGTAGCAAACATGCCAGGAGGTGGGGACATATAGATTTCTTCCTTCAAATCCCCATGTAGAACAGTATTTTTCACATCCATCTGCTGGAGAGACCACCCTTACGACGCAGCAAGTGCTAAGATAGTCCGTACAGTAGTCATTTTGGCAACAGGTGCAAATGTCTCTTCATAATCAATACCATACTTCTGTCGGTTCCCAAGAACCACGAGACGGGCCTTATATGTCCAGTGAGCCATCAGCTCGAAACTTGACTGAGTACACCCATTTACAACCAATAGGTTTGACATCAGAGGGACAAATTACAAGGTCCCAAGTGTGATTGTCTTGAAGAGCTTGGATTTCCTCTTGCATAGCCTGCTGCCAACACGCTTGGGTGGATGCCTAGGTATAAGAGTGAGGAACAGAAATAGTGTCGACAGTGGCAGTAAGTGAGATGTGAGGAAAACCATACCTATCCGGTGGATGTGTAACCCGAGTGGAGTGCCGAGGTATAGGAACCGCAGAATCAGATGATGGATCAGTGTCTTGAAGGGGCGTTGAAGAAGGGGGAAGACGTCGATGATACACCATACCTAGTTGAAAACGCTTAATAGAAGAAGACATATCATCAAAAGCAGGAAGAAGAGTAATAGGAGGATCATAATAACTTGAGACTGAAAGAAATATTGATTTTCAAAGAAACTCACATTCCGTGAGATTCGAGATTTATTTTTATGAGCATCATAACAAACAAATCATTTTTGAGTAGGACTATATCCCATAAAGGCACATGTGACAGACTGTGCAGCAAGCTTGTGACGCTCAACAGGTAGCAGATGAACAAAACAAACACACCCAAATGTATGAAATGATTGATACTCAGGAGATATGCCAAATAGTTGAAAATAGGGAGAATCATAATCTAGAGTAGCAGTAGGCAATCGATTGATCAAGTAGACAACAGTAGATAAAGTTTCTACCCAGAACTTAGAAGGTACAGAAGAGTCAATCAACAAAGTATGGATGACATCTAAGAGATGACGATTCTTACTTTCAGCGACTCCATTTTGTTGAGGAGTATAAGGACAAGAACGTTGGGAAATGATCCCCTTTTGCTGAAGAAAAGTTTGAAAAGAATGAGACATGTACTCCCCCCCTGAGTCGGAGCGTAAAGTTTTGATACAAGTACTGAATTGTGTCTCAACAAGCGCAACAAATTTTTGAAAGACAGAAAACACGTCAACTTTAGAACGAAGAAAATATATCCAAGTGAATCGACTATAATCATCGATAAACGTCACAAAATAACGATACTGACCATGAGAAATAACAGGACTCACACCCTAAACGTCAGTATGCACGATCTCAAAACAGTTAGAAGCATGACTACCATGCATGGGAAAAAGTAAAGTTTTACTTTTACCAAGACGACAAGTAGCACAATCAAAAGATACAGCAGATGAAGAAAATGAATCTTTATTGCCCAAAAAATCATATTTCATAAGATGAATCAAAACAACAGAATTAGGATGACCTAATTTCTTATAACAGACTTCATTAGTATTGGCAGTAGCCGTACAAGCAAGATAAACAACATTAGGAATAGAAAATTGTAAGGGAAATAAATTTCCTATTTTAGCCCCATTCGCGATCACCGTCCTTGACACCTGATCCTGTACAAGACAACCACCACGAGAAAAGTGAACATCACAATTATCATCTACCAATTGTCCAACATAAATCAAATTGGTAGACAATCCTGGAGAGACAAAAACATTGCGAAATGAAGAGCCCAAATTACCAACAACAGTAATAGGAAGAGTACTGCCATCAGCAATCTGAATATTTTGCGTGCCTCTATACTTACGAACTCCATGGAGATCCGTCGTATTACCAGTCATATGATCAAAAGCGCCCGAATCAACAATCCAAGAAGTTGAGTTAGTACCCGTACCTTGCAGGCCTAAGGCCGTAAAAGCAGATACAATCATATGTTGGACCATTGCTGGTGTGAGAACAGATGAATCAGAGCTTACAGTAGGCGGTGCAGAAGATGAAGAAGAAGACTGTACAGCAGCCTGAAAAGCTTGGGATTGGCGATTATGAGGCCGTACTCGACAATCTTTGATGAGATGACCCTCTTTCTTACAGTAGTTGCAAACTTTCTTAGGACAGTTGCGAGTGATATGACCAAATTCCTTGCAACTGAAACATTGCAACTTTTTCCTCCCTCTCCCTTGTGCTACATAGGCTACATTCACAGTCTCAGAAAAGACCTTCTCAGAAGTCATACCCATCGAGTGGATAACCGTTGTTCTTCACACAACAAATCTCCCAAACAAATATCCAAAGAAGGAACTGGACTACGGTTCAACAAACCAGCTCGAACGGGCTCAAATTCGGGTCGAAGCTTCATTAAAAACTGATTGCGTTGACTCTCAGCATGAATTGCTTGAAGGGCTGCGAGTGCTGTAGTGGGAACCTTAGCATGAACAATGGCAGAATATTCACACCAAATGTTAATAAAACCATAATAAAATTGTGCGATAGGTAAATTGCCTTGACTATAATTACTAAGTTTCAATTCTAATTGGAACTTCCGAGCACTATAATCTTGGCGGTAAATGCGGTGAAGATAATCCCACATAGCCTGAGCCGTAGTAAAACATCGAAGATTGGTCACAAGGTGAGACTCAATCGTCCCCAATAGCCAAGAGATTACCTTGGCATCTTTGACCTCCCATTGAGCAAATTCTTTTTCATCAGTGGGAATTTTAGCAGAATTATCAATATGATTTGATAATTCTTTTCCTTTCAAAAACATCTTAAACTGAAATTCCCAAGTAAGAAAATTCTTTCCAGTAAAGCAAACAATAGTATTTTCAATAGACATGATGAAAAACACTTAGAGAAATATGCTCAAGTAGTCAATCAAATAAGCGGCAAGCCTAACTTAAATTAGGACCAAAATAAGCCAAAACTGATAAAGAGCCAAAGTCACAGTAATAAGTCTACTCCCAAAATAAAAAGGCACGCCCAAACAATTGAAATTCCCACGTATAGAAAGCAGAAAATTTCACCCAGAAAATTTCCCAACCCAAAGTCACGAAACAAGGAACCAAAGGAAAGCAAATACTCGCCCAAAAACTTTCGATACTCACCAAAGGAGACACCCGCACGTCTTCAGCCACCAGAAACTATCTAGAAACTGCCGATAAGCACCAAACTGCACTGCCCAGAACAGGATCGCGGCAAACTTGCACACAGAAGACGCCGACGACCACTTAGCTACCCACGAAAACTGGCGACCACCTCACAGCCACCCACAGATGCTGTCAACCACCAACCCCGAAAAACCACTGAAAGAAGTGGCCCGCACTAAAGGACAGAGTCCGACAGCCACCAAAAACTCAAACCACAAGGTTTGACTCCACAGAAGTCGCCGAGACCCACTAAGAGCAAGAAAGAACTTGCTAAATCAGAGAAAAAAAAATTCTCCCAAGAATAGCAAAAGAAAATCTCACCCTTTGATTTAGACTAACGCGACGGAAATCAAAGTGGCTCTGATAGCATGTCAATATTGGTCTGAATACCTCTTCCATTAGGTTTCTTACATTATTTATAGAAAAGAGTTACAACTTGCTAGATATTTCTTCTATTGATTTCTCTGTGACACGTTTAGTGTCTATACACGTTAAGTCTATTTATAGTTAGCCTAATTCTCTACTATACAATCTAAATATAGAAAGACCTAAATATAGAAAGACCTAAATTATATACATAGCAAGCATTACTCTATAATGAAAGTTTAGTTGCCAGGAAAAGAGATCTCCAACAGAAAGAGGGAGAACTCCGACAAAGAGAGGAAAAACTCCAGCATGCAAAGGAAGAGATCCATAAAAGAGAGGAGGACATCCAAAAGAGAGTGTTGGTTATTCTTAAAGATTGCGAAGAGCTTGAAAATTTAGTTAATGAAATTAGTTACGCACATATGCTACTTTGCGTGTATTTGGGACTTTCAATTTTAATCTCATTTTGGTTGCTAGGATCAAGATCAAATGATGATTAATGTTGTTAATGTTGAGTTGAGGATTTAGCTCCTTTGCCAAGTTTGTAACCGTTGTAGTTATACTGGTCACTTGTAAAGTTGTTGTAAGTGTTGTGAGTGTCTAATATCACTTTATGTGCTACATTGTATCAGACGTTACAATAAATAATTAAATTTTTCCAGAAATTTTCTGCTTGTGGTTTTATTTATATAGCATTGTACTGTCCAGTAGCCATACTTCATAAGCAAATTCTTTGTGCACAATAAATTCAAAAATTGCCAATAGTAAAAACTGCACTTCATTTTTAAAAACTCGAAACCAACATAGAGTAGCATCTCTGAGAATACATCAATCTAAACTCAAAACCAACATAGAGTAGCATCTTTGAGAATACATCATCAAAAACTCAAAACCAACATAGAGTAACAACTCTCAAAATACATTATCAAAAACTCAAAATCCGAAACATCAATTCGGAATTAATTCATCAACTAAGCAAGCTGGTCATGATGTTGAGGATCCATCTATAACACCTCATCAATTTGCAAAAATCACAACCACAAATATAAACCTCGAAATATTTTTAAAAAAATAATTACTTATTTATAAACTGCATACCTGTGAAATGACACTTTGTTGTGAGCCAGGCACTAACACAGCCTTCCCACCATGCGCATCGCCAAGTGTTACATATCTAACACTCCCATCTTGATCCCTTTTACTTCGTTGGGTCATTATTCCAAATCCAGTCTGTTTCTCATATTTCTTATAGTACTCAATGAGTTCCGCCTTAGTTTTAAAAACCATCCCGGTCGTTGGCTCTGAAACCTCCTCCTCATCATTATAGCCTGACGTTGGCTCTAACACCCCCTCATCAGCATTAGAGCCCGACATTGGCTCTAAAACATTCTCATCAGCATTACATCCCAGCATTGGCTTTAATACCTCATATTCAGCATTACAGCCCGTCGTCGGTTCTAAAAACTCATCTTCAAAAAACAACGATAGCTGAGTATATAAGGTGGGTTCAACCTGATTACTTTTGCTACTTTCTTCCATTCTGTTCATAACAAAAAACAATAGTTGGTTATAGTTCTTCCCCACGATATGACATCACTTTATTGGTTCACAAAAAAAAAATGGACTGATTCAAATCTTACAACATCCCCCCTCCCCACCTCCATGTATACTAAATGAATGGGTAATTAAAGCTAGCTCATTGGACAATCTGCTTTTATATATTATAGTACTTATCATTGCCCATATATGTTTACCAAACACTGCTCCGAAGGAATATCTACGCAATTAGGTGCAATGTCAACGCCATGTATATCTCTCAGTTAAATGCAAGACATGACTACTAGATTTGATTGAAACATTTAGAAGTGAATTAAAATAATAAAAACATGAGGATCAAGAAGAGCATGATGGAAGAACAACAAATTAAAGCAACAATGTTGATCATGAATATTTAAGCATACAAAACAGTCATATATATGAAGCTAGCTTGATATAATACTCAGGTTCTTCGGATGATCTCTAAGGTTGTAACGCCAACATACACAAGAGGATACGAAATCAATTGCTGGAATGCCAAAATTAAGATGGATGAACTGAACGAATATTATTTTTTTGAATACTTTATTAGATCCTTATTATTTCTTTGAATTTATTTCTCATTTTCAAATATTCTTTTCATCAAATCCCTCGTATAGTAAATGGAATTAGAAATCAAAATGTAATCAGAATGAATTAAATGAAATAACGTTTAATGGGTTCTCTCCCAAATCATTCAAGAAAGCTCCAGAACACTTTGAATAGATAAGCCAAGGCAATAACATAGCAAACAATCTGGGTGCAAACTGCTATTACACTCTTTTTCAAAGTTGAAGACTACTTCATAGAAAACAAATAGCATAGTTTAATCACAATGCCGATAAATCTGCCAAATAAAATAAATCTAAAAAACGTTTATTAAAAATACTTGGTTTGTTCAGAGGGTTTACATTGTCGGCGACTGAAGATGGTGGAGGAGAAGCTGACGTCGATTGTGGCAAACTGAGCTCGAAGAGTGGCCAACGGCGTTGAAGTTTCACACGGTGTTGGCTCTGTTGCTAGAGGGATTTGAGAATTCTATCACTAGAGGGAGGGATAATCACTAGAGGGAAAATAAGATAGGGGCAATTTTGACATTTGACCACAATTTGAGAGGTAAATGATCGAAAACCCCATTCGTCGGACGCAGTCCCCCAACGAGAACTATACATAGCAGTGCTCTTTGTTTTATGGCAATGCAATGTGTAAATGTTTTGGGTTTAAAATGTCTATGCTTTGGCCAAATGCTACAATAGAAAAATCATAGAATAACCTTGATCAACAAAGTTATAGATCCCTTGTAATACCCCATCCCCCTAGGGCTAACATTAACACCATATTTAGAAATTTAGGGGACCTGTAATCCTACTAACCTTGCTTTTAAAAACTTATATTCTTAATGAAGCATCATATATAAAAGATTACATAAAATAAAATAAAATAAAATAATAGTTCGTTAAAACGTTCAAATGATAAAAGAGAGATGCGGAAGCACATATTAAAAATCACTCAAGTCTCGTGTGCTTGAGAAAAGTAACTTATTTCATATATTGTCTAGGCCTCTATCTCGCCTCCCTGGCCTAAGTCCTGTTCTGCAACTACATCATCATAAATATTCTCAACCGGGATGGTAAAACATAAAATTATAAAAAAAGAGTCAAATACTCAATAAAATGCAACACAACATAGAGTAAACATAATATACAACATATAAGTGTTTTTTTTGGGAATATGCATACTTATATATACACAAATAGACATGAACTTCAACCATATAGTATGCATTAATTTGTCTTTCACTTCCCTCAATAGCCGGTACCCAATGTTGAGTCCTATGAGTTAGGCTTAGCAAATCTTAAAGATTTCGATTCCGTTTGTGACCGCGAGTTGGAAATCTATACATAAAGATGACAACACCATGTGCATTGCCAGCATGTCCATCCTGGCAATGCAATATGCCCCTTAGCCTAGGTCATTATGTATCTCAAACTATCATATCTCATCATAATAATATATGCATAGTTTCTTGTCATATCTTGCCCTATGATATATTGTCATATAATGGATTTCACATGAAATCATAACCTTTTATAAAATGTCCTGATGTGGTGCCCCCAACCCCCGATCATGGTTCTTCAAGGAGCCGCGGTGCTCGGGATGCAAGCCAAATGACCACATCCCTTGCATTCATGGGAATCTTGTGTGTTTACAAACACACGTGTGTAAAAAATCGCAGCAAAATTAGTGTAGGGTATTAGTCTAAGACTAACACCAATAGTACTAGAGAAATTGTTCATTACTCATCATTTAATACAATTATCTATAACTCATTGTTCATTAGTCCCAAATATAATTACATACCAACATTTGTCATCTACCCAAGTCAAAATATAAAAAACACCATATATTGCTCAATCAACATCCTAAAATTTACAATTGATTATAAACTTAATAGGGACAAGCCCCTATGGCTATTCCTTAGGCCGCACTGGCACTTCGTCCTCGAGGTAATCCTCCTGAGTTACATCTGCATCAAAGTCTATGGTTTCAGAGAGCAAAATCGTAGTAGGACTACCATAGTGAGATTTCAACGAAATCTCAGCAAGTTAAAACCCATAACACCACTAACGATGCAAGACAATGACAATGAATATGAATGCACAAGTTTCATGTAAATTAAGGTTGAAACCACATGTATCATAAGTAAGGGGAGGAATCACCCTCTGAACAAAATGTATATATCATAACTATGGTGATGAATCACCTTCTGAGTAAAACACACATATCATGAATCATCATATACATCACCAAGTACGGGGAATCACTCCATCCATTCGACACAGGGAATCTCTCTACCCGGTCAACACGTGAAATACTTCCACACAAAAAATACGGGAATTGCTCCACCTGATAAACACGAGAACTCTCTCTACCAGAATTATCATGTGGAAAAATATGGAAACACCCCACCCCAATTAGCACGAGGAATCCCTCTACCCAAGTTAAACATGTGGTAACACACAGCCAAGAATGGTAAGAGAAATCCTCCAACCCCATCCCATGAGTACTGAGCACTTTGTAAAACACAATACTTGTAATCGCATCATCAAAGTAGTCAATAACCATAATGAGAACATGCAATTTCGAGAGAGAAAGGGGATGAGAAGAGATATGGTTTGCAGAATGCAGCTAGTCCAACAAAATGGAAAGCAACACCACATAGAAAGTTGAGCAGACACACCTCGGCACAGGGTGTAACAAGGATTTTCACCCTATATCCGGCAAGCAAGTACCAAGACAGGGTACGAGGAGCTGAAGAGACTCTTAGTTTTGAAAAAGGTGCAAATCGTATAAAGGTGAAGAACGAGCCTAAGGGGAGCAACGATCAAGGATAAGGCCATGCAGATGTACGAGCTTCTTAGAATAACATATAAATGCTCAAAGGGCCACATTGTTGTACGTAATAGCCCTCACTCTACCTGAAAGGTCACATATGGAGTGAGTGTGCAGGGAAAAGGCTACACTACTAAACACCATACCATCATAACCAAGAGATATGGTTCAACGCCATGTGGGAGACCCTCATTGAAGGAGAGACTGCGGATTGGACCTAAGGTAGGCCGTAAGGACATGCATGCCTTGTCCTGATAGTATGTCTCTATCATCCTACAGTGGAATGATTGTGGCACTCCCCAACCTCCGCATGAGATGAAATAGAGACTAGAAGCGCCAAGACATGCAACACATGGTTACATACTCCCGTTCATGATAGATATTATGCAATGCATCATAGTATGCAAATAACAATATGCAATAATAACAGTAGAAAGTGGTGACTACTAAAATTTTTGTGTCAAAACAGACTAAAATATCCCAACATGTAATTTAACTATAGATAGTGTCTTAGTTAAAAGAGGTACAATTAGTAAGGCATAAAGTCAAACATAAATCTGGAAGATAAAATCTCCTAATTATAGACAAGGTTTATGAAAAGGTGGCTCAAAACAACTCTCTGATACACTCCAAGGTGAACAGGACCATCTCTATGAACAATAATATTAACTCCATCTTTCGGTCGGGTTCGGGCTCATTCTCAATCATCTGAAGCCAAGTGGAGGTCATCACCATCTTGTTCATCAAATGCTAGTCCTAACACAACTTCTATAATTCTGGGAATGATAGTGGGACTACCACAGTGAGATTCCTTGAAATCTTAGTAAGTTAAACAACCAACTTGCATAGAGATAAGATATGCATGATTAATGATAAACATGAGATGTATGCATGATATGCAGAAAAATTGTATTTTCCATTCATCCAGATTCCTGAAAATCTTTCCCAAAAAGGGTTTTGATGCACATCTTCTTACAGATAACATTTTCTTAAGAACATACTACTTTGTTATTACAACCATTATAACATAACATATGGTATCATCACAGTTCTCTATTTGCACTGTGAGTACTTGTAAGTGACCGTAGTACAACTCATGTTGAAACTACGTTGTTTGCAGACTCAATTCTCAATGCATTGACATTAAACATTTCATCATCATCATAACATATGCACCCACCAGCATTAGGCGCCATATACGACTTCGCTCCGATATTCTTTAAAAAGAATCCATTCGAAACTTATTGACCATTTTTTGTCAACTCAAGGGTTACCGCTCCATTTTAATTCACTCCAGAGTGGACAAATGAGTTCTACTAGGATATTCCCCCATTCTAGCATTGGGTCATGACAAAATTTTTCATGCTATGCTTATGACAAAATATTTCATGATATGTGTACATTTTGTAACATGTAGAAAGCTTTATGCAAAAATGACATTTTTATGCAACACGCTAAAAGAAACAATATTCTTTCATGCTTGTGCAAGAGTAACATAACACATACCATGTATGCAAGTAGCCAATGCTCGATGATGTTTCATATGACCATTCATGATAAAAATGACATTTATTATAACATGAATGTGGTGTTTATACAAAAATCATAAATAAATTATCCAAGAGTAAGTTAGAACCTAACTTACAAACTTCCTGAATTCTATGGATCGTCACTTGCTGAAATAAAATACATACTAGAGTTATAATTCTAGGATAAAAAATTAGTATTTGCAAATTTTCCTCCTAATTTCTCAAAATTAACATTTTGACCCAAAACTTTCACTATTTACAAATTGGTCCCAAATTTTGCCAAATTGAACAAACATCATATTTTCCATATTCTGAATCTATATATGATCTTAGAATTACCAGAATCAAAGATCTACTATGCTAATTTCATCCAACCCGTGGCATGCATTATGACTTGATTTACACCATATGTGATCTCAAGCCTATAATCTCCATGAATGCATGTGTGACTAAAATTTATCATGTAAAAAATAATGGATATGATCCTAATGACATGTTAACAACATAGTATCAGGTCACATGAGATCCTATCAACATTTATGCATTGATCATCATCAAAACATGAAAAAATCTCCAACCAAGTATATGCATGATGTATCTAACTTCTCTTTGGCATATGAACTCTTATAGCCTAAATAAATCATGCAATCTAACTCTTATTTTGATGAAAACATGCTTCCAGATGTTTATCACTCATGCTTTGGAAAACTTAATTAAGAAATGACAAGATAACCTCACACAAATGGAAGCAGAAATATGCTAGATGATCAACCCAAGATATTGATTTATAAACCGATCATGACATATTGTTTTCTTCAAATATGAATCTTAAATTAATCAAACAAGACATTAGCTAAACTTATAATATCATATCAAGATATGTCATGCCTAAAGTTTCATTCCAAAAAAATTTATACAAGCAAGACTCCAAATCTGAACTGAATTGTACTTCGCAAGTTCAACCTTATATAACTCAATCAAATCTTCATTTTCATACCATAAATCAGGTGGAAGTGATTTAATCAAGTGATTAAACACTAAGCTAAAACTAGCTTCATTTAGGGTTTTTTCAAACTATTTAGGATTTCGGTTTCCACAAGGTATTTGGGGTTTCAATTAGATTTCAAATATTTGGGGGTTTCACTAGGGTTGAAACCCTATTTGGTTTGGCACAAAAATGAATGGTTGGATGAAATAGTATTTGGTTTAGGTGGCACTATCACAAAGCTTGATTTTCCTTCCTTTCCTTCACATTCTCATCTCATGATTCCTCTTTGTGCCAAGTTATACTATTCACCAAGTGTGGCTAAGATCTTGCTAAATGTCTAAATGAAACTTCTCTAAACTGATTCGGATATTCCACACTGCGATCTGAAAATGACTAGACTATGTGCCATATGGCACTAACACAAAAGTTAATATTCATTTTAAAAATGGTGAAAATAACTTTGGACCATAAGATCCTAAGCCCTTGTTTGAATTTAGAGATGAGTTGAGATGGTTTGTGAATAGTAGAGAGATTGTTGAGTTGAGATGAGATGAGATGAGATGGTTTTTGAAAATTGTGTGTTTGGATTGGAAGTGAGATGAGATGGTTTTAACTTTTTGGAGATGAGATAAATGTGGGTCCCACAAATTATTGCATATTGTTTGTAATGATTTTGTTTTTTAATATATTTATAAAGAAGTAATAATAATTTATAAATTACCTACCCAATTTTTATTTTTTATAATATATTTCATAATAATATTATAAGTTGACAATATTTTTTTCTCATCAAATTATTTTGTAAAATATCAAATAAAAATATTAATTATTTTCAAAATTGTTAAATAATTATTTTTTTATATTTATAAAATATTTTTTTATAAAAATATTGTGCTGAGAATAATTTTCCATGAGGATGGGTGAGGGGTAGTGAATTCCGCATTACTCTCAGCCTATGAAGCTTTTAGCCTTTCTGAAAAAACAGTGTCTTATGTCGTGAAATCACTAGTCTTTAGTCTTCTAAAAAGCACTGACAGAGTGCAATAATACTGCAGAATCCATTCCGTGTTGCCGAATAAACCTCCTTCTTTCCCTTGCTTAAGCACTCCTCAAGTACCTTCACAAGCCATTGGATTGAAGAGTAACCCAGCACCACCGATTGCTCTGTTTTCCATCTTCTCTCTGTTACTCGCACACCACCATCTCCAAGTTTTGACAAGATAAAACATTTGGATTCAATCACCACTTCTACATATTGACCCATCCTAATCTTGTAACTTACAGTAATCACTTCAGTATTCTTGCGCCATTAACAAAACACCAACGAAGAAAAACGTAGTATTTCGCATGTGTACGGAGAGAAAAATACCCCTCTCACCTTCTAAAAGTTGCTTTCTGTCTCTTATATATTATTCCTGGAAAACATGCCAGAACACATTTTTTTATGGATTATCTCTATAATCTCTTACCCTAAGCATGCTTTTAACAATGGGACTTGATTTGATTTCCACTTTCTCAACTGCAGTTTGTTGTCAGGCTAGGTGACAAGGTTTCCCCGACTGACATAGAAGAAGGCATGCGTGTGGGGTAGGTTTATTATTTGACTTCACAGAATTTGCTTCAAAATTTGTGTTAAGCATGTTTTAAAAATCTCTTTTCAGAATATCCATTTTTTCTCCTTATTTTACATTCTCACAACATTAGTATCATGGAGTTTCTGCCAAATACGATAGTTCATTACTCTTATTTTTTTTCATATTTATATTGTAATTTGTACGCTAGGACAGAAGCTGTAATGTATGCCATTTGAGCACTAAGGAAGACTGTCACGGAGAAAGACTTCCTTGAAAGTCATCAAGGGATTCCAGAAGTTCAGTGTGACTCCGAAGTACATGGTCTACAACTGAGCCCAGCTGTTTTGCTTCCTTTCCCAAGAAAATGCTGAAAGCACTTTTACATATTTTAAAGTTGGTACGGCGTGAGCCACTTGAGTTCAATTGAGGGCTGCTGTTGACAACATCTTAATTATCAAGGACTCATAGACCACTTGTACTGCTGTGAGTTTCGCTTTGTCAAAGTTGTGAAAAGTGTTTGAAGCCATGTTTTATTATCTTATGCTGTGAATGTTCGTTCCTTGGTTGTGGAATCGCTGCAACCTACAACTACGAGAAGTATGTAAGCTTTTTCTAGCCCTTTTGATCTGTGATCTGACTATTTTAAATTCACCCGCCCGATTTCGTATGGGGAAATTGAAACCCCTGCATGGTAAATATAAAGAGTAAGGCTTCGTTTGGAAGTTGAGCTCATCTCAACTCATCATTACAACTTTTTCAAATCCTAATATAAAATATAATAAACAATTCAACTTTTTCAAATTTCAAAATAATAATAATAATAAATAATAATATTATATCATCTCAATTCAACTCAACTCAACTCAACTCACTTCAACATCCAAACTCACCCTAAAACAATCGAACTTGAAACCGGCATGGAGAATGAAATAGAAAAAGTTGAAACCCGTTTCCAAAAGCCAACAATGTGGCAAAATCTCGTTGATTATGCTCAATCTAGGTGCAGTAGGGCTGCATAAGTAATCTTGAGAATAACTTACATGGAGATACCCTCGATTTGAGCAACTAAGGAAGTAGTACACGATTTTCTTATAAAAAAATATATTGCCCATATCATTTTGGGATAACCAAGCTATATAATCTAATTGTGTCCAGACTCCATATCACTTTTGGATAGCAACCCAAACAGCTACAATTTCAGCTCAACTGTCACAACTGTTCGTTGGATTGATGAATGAAAAAGCTAATCATTCAAATTGAATGAAGAGCGAGAAAGCAACCATTCAGATGGTACTTTAATGTTTTCAGCTATACGTTGGCACCACTTAGCTCATGTTGTGGAGTCTGGTAAAAGTAGTGTCCAAACCTGGCTACCAAATCTGTCTGTCCCCTTCGGACATGCCATATTTATGGTGGACTCAGTCAGGATTGTAGGTCTTTCCATTTGCACATTTAGCATCAAAGTTAGTTTCAGCACCCGGTTCCATTTTTTAGAACTTTTCAGCAATGATAAAAAATGCTTAACCATATAATGTCAACAAACATATTGCACAAGCTTTTCTACTTCTGGTAACAAATGGTGCAGCAGGCTAAATAACTGGTATGTACAAGCTCCATTCAGGGAGTAAAAAGAAAAAATGAAAGAAAAAGAAGAAAAACCATGAAACTTTGCCTTTTCTGCTCTGTTTTATCGAAGAAGAATTTTGCCGTCATTGGAGGACATGGATTCACTCATGCGTTTCTGGGTTGACGGCTCTTTGGGATGCTCCTAGGTCATTTCCAATTGTTCTCTTACTCATGTTCGTTCGTTGCACTAAATGAACAAGCGCTTGAACCACTTCTGATATTGGTGGTCCAAACTCAGGCTCCAGCTGCCCGAATAAATGACAGATTAAAAACTGAACATCAGTGCAGATTTGTAATTATTCTTATATCATTTCTATTTGCTAGCCATACAATATAATCCTCCAGAATATGCTGGCAATGTAAGACATTTTTGCATACTTCCCGCTACCAATGAGCTTTGAACATGCACTCGAATTTGATAATTTATTCATTACCTGGACGCAATGTGCAATGACATCAGCAAACCGTGAGAGAGATTTAACTGGGTAGAGCCCTTTAAGGGCCGGATCAACCATTTTTCCAAGAGCATCAATATCATGGAGCTGAGGTGTTGCCCATTGAACCAACGACTGCTCAGATCTTGGCCTTGTGCTGTCAAAAGATGTTCGTATAAAAACCAGAAAGATCACAATTAACCATACTTCTAAAACTTTGACAGCACAGATACTTTAAGTTTGACGAGATCATCACTACGGTATCTTTATGCTTTACCTATCGAAAGGTTTACGCCCGCTAAGAAGCTCCAACATCACCACTCTGAAACTGTAAACATCACTCTTAAGAGTATACTAACCAGACATGGCAACCTCAGGTCCACTGTATCCAGATCTTGCATTCCGGCTCAAAATCTGCACGTGAAACAAATACATTTGATCACTGAACAGTTGGTTAATTATCTTAATTTGTTACACTCATATCATGAAGTTTCTTTTACAGTAATATAGTTGGAAAGACCAAAAACTGGTAAGCATCAATATATGAACAGGGCAGTCAATGCTTCCAGCTGATATCTAGAATTAACCTATCAAACAAACAGGATGCCATCAACACAAAGAAAAATCTAATGTAGAGGGCTTATACAGTTGGTGAGTAACAACAATTGAGTGAAGAAACAAACAGAGGCAGACATAGCAGACTATATCATAACCCATCTTGTCTTAAAAAATCATTTGCGCTAGGAGAAGTCAGATCATGAATTTGTTCCTATAGAGTTGTCTAATGCTACTGGAACATAAAATGATCCACATCAACAATTTGTAAACTAGGCTCAGAACTTACCTGATGTGCATTTGGGACAAGGCTTCCCAGGCCAGAGTCTGACAGGTGAGGACTCAGTTCTGAATTTATGCAAATTAATTGGCTGACTTGATATTCTTGTGAACTACAGATGGAGAGCAAACTTCATGTAGGTACCTGAACAGTTCCTTCATGAGTATCAGGCAACTCATTAACAAGTGTCACTGAGAAAAAATGTACTATGTTCTGTAAAAAGCTCGGTTGCCTCAGTTTCTCTTTTCAGCATGGCCAAGTATAACGAATTAAATATTAAACCTCACATAGCATAGTCTGGCTGTATCTTTGTACAGTGAAAACCAAATGTGCCATTGCCACATAGTGCAACTAACAAAAAGTGCTAAAAGCAGAAGGATACGACTCTCCTTCCAAATACGATACAAATATGAGGATTACCTTTAATGTAAGCATTTGTGGCAGCAACCCCAAAAATCATTAAGGAGATTTGCTTACCATCAAGGACAACCTGCCTACTCAGAATCAGCAAGATAAACAAGTAACTACGAATCTGCACATATGACCATTACCAAAGAGAGTTAATGAGAGGAAGTACACATTGAAATAAGAAGTGAGAAGTTTTCAAAAAGATACCCTAAAGAATGAAATAAGATATAATTATGAAAATATATAGATGTATATAAATATATCTGGATCAAACACAGATTTACTGGTTATTGCCACAATAAATGGGTGTATGCCCAATCTTTCCTTACCTTCTTCACTCAAATGTCATATAGTAAAATTTGAAATGAGAATAGAAAGGAACAAACCTGTTGTAATTGCCCATCATCAAAGACACAAAAAACAGCAGCATACAAAATTATGCTACCAAAAACCAGCTGCTTGGCATACTAGTCGGCTCATGGTACCAAAACACTCCACCTCTACAAGAGGTACAAAACATTACCCGTTGCATCTCCACAAAAAACTTTACCTTTGGCATATTCACATGATGGTACCAAAATTCCACCAAGAGGTACAAAAATGCCTTACTAATAACTACTACTTTTCCCTCTCAAAGAGATACAAAACTTACATGTAACCATATTGACAAACTACACCCAACCCTCTCCAAGAGGAACAAAAAAGAAACACTTTGCAGAAAATTCAAACTACACCCAACCTTCTCCAAGAGGAACAAAAAAGAAACACTTTGCCAAAAAAGAAACACTTTGCTATATTTTCAAAGTACACCCAACCCTCTCAAAGAAGAAAAAAACTGAAACACATGACACAAACTACACCATGGCCATTGCCAACAGACACAAAATCAGAAACTCAATTATAGTGGCACATCTGAAAGAAAACAACTATAATGTAAAGACCTTTTTAATTATGCATGCAATCTTTATTCAAAGACACATTTAACCAATAGCTGAAGACCTCCTGATTTCCTGATGGCATTGATTGTGTGACAATATTGTTTTGTGTCCCAACACCAACCCCATCATCAAATTGGTGGTGTTGAGATTCCAGGGTGTCACCCAATTGTGTTTCATCATCGAATATTTTCCTGCAAGCCTAAGTTAACAAACAACAAAATTGGCCCAAATGTTAGAATCAAAATATTAACAACGTAACTTTAATTTGGAAATTGAAGTACCTTTCTCTTTCTTGCCATCTTCTCTATGAGCGGAACCTTTCTCTTACTTGGCGGTCTCCCTTTCCCTCGGACCACACGGGGGCTTAATATCTTCTTACCCTTATCCGCCTCAACATTCGGTCCGACCTTAGTTGATTCGACCTTCGACCCAAATGTTACATCATCACATTTTGAGTCAAAGTCATCGACGTATCGCAAGAATGCATTGACACGCTCATCACTTGGGGATATTTTTGTTGCCAATTTCATGCATCTTTTAACCACCATCTCATATCTCTGTGCATCTCCACTGGCCCTCAAATCATCATAACTACTTTTAATCAATGTGTATCTCCTCTGCTCGTCCTTTCTCCAGCGATCCAAGAAATATCTATCTGGCAGCACATTAATCATCTTCAGCTGAAAAACTTTTAGTGCATGCCTACATAGAATTCCCCTCATCTCAAACAATGCACAAGTGCATTTTAACTCACACTCATCTTCGTTACAGTAAATTGTGTAGTGGACTATCTTGGTGCATTCATCAATCAATATTTCATCCAAGATATTGAAAGTTGAAATGCACCCTTGCTTGGTTACCAGTGTGCAATTACAACACATTAGGCCTATCAACTCCTTTTGGAACTCTTTAAACTTTGCATTTGTGTAGACCTTCTGAAACTGCTTCTCAAAATTGGAAGGGGAAACGCAGGGGATCGTTTGGTTGATAGAGTTAAAATCAGCCGTTGTCTCAACCTCCACCTTCTTTCTTAGTGCATTATCAAATTGGTCCACGAATTCCTTCAAGGTTGTACCGGAGTGGACATACCCGTCGAAAAAAGTATTCATGCTTTCTGACCATTGTGTCGTGCTCATACCAGCCCAAAAGACATCCTTCAAATAAACCGGAACCCAAAAGGTCATTTCCTCGTATAAGGACTGGAGCCAACTATTGCCTCTGAGATCATACTTATCAAGAAGTCCACCCCACATCTCCTCAAATTCCGTGCAGGTCTGTGAATCATACAATGCAGTTTGAATAGAGGTCTTCAACCCTGTACTGAATTGGGAGTGAGATCTTAACTTATCTGGAAGTTTACGCATTATATGTCATAGACAATATCTATGGCGGGTTTCCGGGAATACAATCGCAATTGCGTTCTTCATTGCCCGGTCTTGGTCGGTTATGATGGCTTTGGGCGCTCGACCATTCATGCAAGACAACCACATGTGAAACAACCAAATAAAGGTATGCGTGTCCTCGCTTGACAGCAACCCCGCCCGTAGTAGTATGGACTGTCCATGATGGTTAACACCAACAAATAGAGCGAAAGGCATCCTGTATCGGTTTGTTAGGTACGTTGTATCGAAAGTTACAACGTCTCCAAAATACTCATAAGCCGCTCGACTCCGTGCATCAGCCCAAAATACATTTCGTAATCTTCCCTCATCATCCACATCCATGTAAGAAACGAAGCCATCATTTTGATCTCTCATTCTTTGGGAATACTCATTAAGTGCTTCGCCGCCTCCTTTATCCAATCTTAAATGTCTAGCTTTGTCGATGAAATTCCGACAATCTTTCTCTTCAAAATTTAGATTCTCAAAACCCCCCGCATCAACGACAAGAGAATAATAATTCTTTTTCATTCGAATACCGGCTCTAACATTGATGTCGAGGATCTTTTGACTGTATTTATCAAGACACTTATGAGATCGCAAGAGTCTTGTCTTCTTGGGGCTCACAGTAATGTGGTTGTGCTCATTTTCAAAAGTGGTGACAACCCATTTGTCACTCTTGTTCAACCTTGCATTTAACTTAGCCTTACAATCCGTTTTAGTTGTTGGCCGTGGTTTCGAGATATTAATGTTCTTAGGTTGGTATTTTCAACCACGGGCACAACCAATAGTCACGTACATAGGCCTCTCAGCATCATCTTTCTTAGTCCTCTATGTCCTTACACCAAATCCTTCTTGCTTGGCATATTGCTTCTAGTAGGCAGTAAGCTCTTTCAAACTCTCGAATTCCATATTCTTGGTGCTTCAACCCTACCCTCATCATCCGGGACAACAGTTGTACCATCTAAATCTTCATCTATGTCAAATAACATTTCTAAACATGGAAACATAGGACTAGATTAGCATAAATTCAAAATTAGCGTCATTATAGTGAAATAAAAATTAGACAAAAGTGTAATACCATCAGCAGCATCAGAAAATGTAAAACCAGCATTTTCTTCAAATTCTCCAAATTCAGAAAATCGTTGCCTATAGTTGTCCAGATTACTCGGCAACAGAGGGTGGGACATATTTATATCAAAATGATGCTGCAATTATGCAATCAATTGTGTTTCATGACCACGTCATTCAAAAATAAAATACATCAACATGCCTACTCACATGGTAAACATTTGGATTTTCTTCAGTATTGAGAGGCGTCTGTAATGAATGTGAAGTCGATGTCGAAGGCCTACGATCTTCCTCTTCCCCCATTTACAATTAATGAGAATGTCTTCCGAGACTTTAAAGGCGAAGCACATGATGGCAAAAGAAGGGAAAAAAACTAAACTCTCATAATTGATAGTAGTAAAAATAAATAAATAAAAAGAATATGGGATGATGTATTTTTGGGGTGAAGAAAACTGAGAACTCCCAAGTGGTCTTATTTTGTTTCATAATTGGCTCGGGTCGATTTGCCATGTCATAATATTCAAAAATGCCTAATCTTAGTTTACAAATTATAGCCCTTGAAGTCCATGTAGCCCAAATTCTACAGCCTTCTTCTATCATAACAACAGAAATGATAGAAAAGCAACAACACCAAAACTAGCACTCAGATATGAATTTATACAGATCATGCATTTCTATTTTCTTGAATAAAATGTGTTGGACAGATATTGTTGAGAGCACTAGAGTTCGGTTAAATTTTGATTAAAAATATTAAATTTTATAAATTTAACTAGGCAATTTTTTAATAACACCAAATAACGCCACACACTTCCTCCAAATGAGGATTTTCAATAATGAATTATCCCAACGGCAATATGCAGAAAAATTAGAAAAAAATATTAAAAAAAAAAACCTTCAAGTTGCATAGTGCTTGCATAAACACAATCATCAATTTTAGAGTACCAAAGTAGATAACATAAATGGGCATGCCTGAGTACTCAGATGATGATGATGATGTATCTAATTGATTGATTTGACATAGCCCTCATCCAAAATAAATTTTGAGGTCTAAACTCCCCAATAACTTGCAGCCTAAAAAAATCGCCTAAATACTTACATTTATGAAGTTTGTGAACTTAGTTGGATAATGTTATAAGAGCAGTGCTATCCTTAAACAGTTTATAAAAAAAAACAAAATACAACATCATTAAAAAAACAATTATTTAATCACTAAATAATAAAAAAAATTGTCATGACCCAATTCAATTCGGACCTAACTGTCGGTGAGAGTAGCATTTTTCTTAGCATAATTGTTTAGTTAGGATTTTCTTAACACGGTAGACAATCACGATGTGTTGATGTGTCATTGTTTCTTGTATTTAATCATTAGATTATCTCTCATTTTTTTAAAAAAATAAATCTAATGATTGATTAATAATATTTTATCCACATAGTATGATAGAAGTGAAAAGACTAGTGTAAATCTGTACGATCTGTTATTTTCCTAAACTAATGTTCCGTGAATTTGATATGCTCAATCAACAACACAATCAAAACAAAGTTAATGTCATTTTCATATGGTTCATATCTTGTCTCTTTTTAAGAGTAGATTTACTTCTTATTTAGTGAATTTAACACACTCAATAGACATAACGAAAACGAGAGATGGACATGAAACCAACCCTAAGGAGGCATAGAAGGGACATAAATTGAGGCAAAGCATTAAAGGTTTGCATGCTTACTGTTAGAATGCACAGCGGAAAAGTACCTCAAACTCAGATTATAAAATTGCTCCACAAGTTTCTCCAGATTGATAAATCCCAAGCGTTTCCTCTTAGTGGCAAAGTGTACTACGTAGTATAAAAACTAGAGTCACACTTAACAAATCCACAGCCTAAATATTTTATCAAGAGAGAACAAAAAAGAGAGAGAATTTTTTTATGTATCAGATGGTGCCAAAACACAATTGTCCTCCTCTACACGGCTGGCCTTAAAGGCCAGCCTTCAATTGTATTGTGAAATGGCAGGAGGGGGTCAACCCCACGTGGGCGCCCCTCCATCTAACACTTACAAATTTGGAGTGGACCCTTCTCGATGAGTACAAAGTTACAAACCTAGTTGGTTTGAGTTCTTTTTATTCAAGTCTTTTCCATAAGATCAAGCATATCTCTAACCCAACTAAAAGGCATTAAGAAAGATACCCAACCCAACCTCGATAACATGACATCCTCCTCATCTCGTCCCTTTTTACAGTATATATATTTCTTTTTGGGGTGTTGCTTTCATTGCCCATTTATTCATAGGTCAAACTCAAATGCATGAATGGCAAGTTGTGGTAGTGTAAATGTATCTAAATCACTTTTTTGTGGTCGGTTTGTGAGAATATATACCACTTTCTTTGGTCCTACTTCAACTTGATGAAGTTGTTTTCGCTTCCCATACTACCTCAAAAAATAAATCCTATGAAAGCAAAATATATATATATATATATATATATACATATATTCAAAAAAAGTGAAAATATATTCCCATCAATTGGTTTATTTTATATTGTCCAAAAGATGTTGGGTGAAACGATATCTAATGGTGTCTTCCAATGGCATTAAACCAAAAAAAATAAAATAAAATTTTGAAAAGCTTCCATATAGCTTAGAAAGCATTGTGGATATGAAGGCAAATTGGGTTTTATTATAATTTTTGTTTGTAAATAATAAAATTTGGGTACAAAGTGGAAGCTTAGCCCTCCTCCCGTTAATAATCCATGGATTCTAAGTAAATGTGGGATTTGATCTTACATCACTATCATGATCCATGAAGCTGAAACATGTTACCAAATTACCATTTAAGAACCATATGAGCACATTCAAAGTCCTTAACATTATCAATTCAACACCCATAAGTTCCCATTTTATTAGACACGATTCCCCTCTTTATTCTCACAGTTACAATATTTAATATAGGGCTGGCTTATTTAAAATACAATACAATGCGATCTCCTTGTTTGATCGATGAATGTGATAAACTAAATGAAAGGAAAAACAACTCCTTAATCTTAGATTAAGAAGACATAAAAAAAAGTTATCTTTTTTTAAACAAGTATGTGAAGGCACAACATCTATCCTATATTGGATTTATGATCTGGGTAAGACTAAAACAACAACATCGCATCTTCCAGTTCAGTTGAACTTTTCAGTTCATGTTCTTTTCAAGGAAAACATAAAGGAAAGCAAACATCAGAAGAAGGCCGAATTTAGAGTAGAACTTACTTGGGGATGACGAGGAAGCCGCACGAGGAGACTCGGGGAGAGGATGGGAGGGTTGACGGGGAGGGGGGGTGCTGGGCAGAGGGGGTGTGGGCCAACTAGGGCATTGTTTGGCCGAAAAAGGGTAAGGGTGGGGGTGGGGGAGAGGATGGGCGATGCGACTGGTGGGGCTGGGGGGCGACGCGGGGGGTGGGGAGAGGAAGAAAAGGAGATGGGCTGGCAGTGGGAAGGGAGCAGAGCTGGGCGACGAGGGGTGTGGCGGCACTGTGCAGACGGCCTCGGTGTCGTTGGAAAGAGACGGCGTCGCCGGTGGCGGTGGACAGAGAACAATCGACGAGGGCGAGGGATTTGTTTCGCGCGGGCGAGGGAGGTTTTGACACGGGGGAAATTTGATTTCGGGGGGAAAGACTACTTCATTACAAAACGCACGTTTTCAGTTGAAAAAAAAAAAAAAAAGATGCCACGTAAGGTGTGTGAAGAATGCAATGTACAGTAGACTGTTGTATAGTATAACTCTTTACACTATGGACACCTCTACAGCCCCCGCTCCCGCTCCCGGTACCGCTCAGTGTAAAATCTTATATTTTTTATTTCACTTTTTTGTACATGTATTTTTTTAACATTATAAAATATTTTTTAAAAAAATAAAAAAATTATAATATCATTAAAAAATACTTACTAAATCATTATGTAAAAAAATATTAAAAAAATTAAAAAAATATAACAGAACCAGGAGCGAGACCGAAAGCGAGATCCGAAGCGGGGGCTTTAGCTTTACTTTATTTACACGATAAAACAGACAACCCTATCGAAAAAGGAAACAAAAAAAAAAAAAAAAGTCTAAAACGTGTTGGCAGGAGTGCATTTCGCTCTGAAAAGTTTTTCAAACCCTCGATTAAAAAAGTCCTCGGCCCGGTTCAATGAGCTCTATCAACTGCATCCCCCCTCTTCTTCTCTCATTTCATCCCAATCGGACCCTTGATAAAATCCTCTTTCAAATGGTTCGAGACGTCGAAGAGTTCTTCAAAGCGACGAAGAGGTCGTATTGGATCGCCGATTGTCATAAAATTGTTCTTTTATACGAGCCCACTAGGAGATGGCTATATTGTGGTGAAAAGCCGAAGCAGCTAATGATGTACAGCAATGGCAAAGAGGGAGAGGAAGGGAGAAATCTCGCGGGACTGGACAAATAAAGCGGTATTGTATGAACTTTAGAGTCGAGCGACCACCTCTCGCATATATTTGGAGATAACTGGGCCAGATCCCATGGATGAAGACTGAAGATAAATAAAATAGAGGAAAGCAGAACAAAGAGAGACAGTCGAACCTGGGTAAAAGAAATCGAAGAACTCTCGACAGGGTTTTGATGGGAAGCAGAAGAATGGAGGACTAGGGTTTATAAGGCGCGACGATCTGCCATTTGAAGCGCATGGCGTCATAACACGACCTCAGCATTCTGTGTCACCTGGCCTCCACGCATCGCGCCGAGCGACCCTCCAAGAGTCCCTCTCTCGCACTCTCTCGCTCTCTAAAGAAAATATCGAATGACAGATTTCACCTTGGCTCCGTGACAAAAACTTCAATCTGAAATTCTGTGAGTAATTACTAATTTCTTTCTTCTTCATATGCCTCTTCTTAGATCTTAGATTCTCTCAGACTTCCCATCTGAGTCGTCTTCATTGGGTGGTAATAATTTTCTCTTCAAAATGCATGCCTTTTTAATTTCCTTTCCAATATAAGTTCTAGGTTCTAAATCTTTCAGTCATTCTGTGTTAATTTTATACTGTTTTTATTTTTCTTTTTAGGTGTCCCGGGTAGTCGATTGGTGATTGATCGGTGTTTGCTTGGAGGTTCCTGGATTAAAGTTGGAAAATATGGGAAGATTTTTTGCTGGGTGGAGTTGAATTCGGAGGTAAGAGTTGGATCGTGTGGGATCCAATTGGGTCAAAGGACCTTTTTGTCCGGTTCGACTTACCAAGTTTTTCATTTCGAAATTGATTTCCAGTGAACTTTGGTTAACATCCAAACGACATCTTCCAATCGATTATCCAGGTAACCCAAATGCATGATAAAATAACTACTAAAAGAATAACCGTCTTTCACAACACCGATTGAGAAAAAAAAAACAGTTCAAACCACATATATCTTGAAAAATTACTTTTATTTCTTTCACTTTCTTCTCCGTTCGCTCTCTCTCAAATCAATGCCACTTCAACCACGAGGCCAAGCCATTGTAGATTTCTGCATTAAATTGTGCTCCGGGTGTGGAGGTGTTGTGACCAATTTTTGTTTCTGTTACGATCCCACATCGATTAAGTATGGGATTGGTTGATGGTTTATAAGTCCTTAGGTACCTTTCCCTTGTAAGCTAGTTTTCAAGAGTGAGTTCTACCTAGTGGGTTCATAACAAATGGTATCAGAGTCACCCCACGTTTAAGGCCATGTTGCGACGGTTGCAATCGTGCGGCACGGGGGTGATGCCGGCATGGCAGTGTTCGCTCGGAGCTAGGAAAAGACCTAGCGCACAGCCAGCCCGTGTGAGCGTTGGGACTGCCGTGGACATCGGCTGCGGAGCGTGGTGGTTGTTACGATCCCACATCGACTAAGTATGGGATTGGTTGATGGTTTATAAGCCCCTAGGCACCCTTCCCTTATAAGCTAGTTTTCAAGGGTGAGTTCTACCTAGTGAGTTCATAACAGTTTCAAATGTTGTAACAATTAGTGATTTATTGTTTCCCAGAATGTTAATTTTGGTTACCTACAAATGTATTGGTATGCATTGATATATGGCAATCGTCATCCATAGACGGTGATAATTTAGACATATTGTAAAATCTACTACTTTACTTTTATTCATGTTAATTTATTCTTGGACTTAGTTTGCGAAGTTTAAATCATTTTTTCTAATCCATTGGTGAGTGAGGATTTCAAATGAAATATGAATGTAGAACAACTTTCACACGGACAAGATGATTTTGCATTATGCATCGTGCCCTAAGATTTTGTGGTATTTTACTGTAGTTTTTTTAACTTTAAGGCTCGCAATGCCCTTTCTGCAGTGGTCTGTTATGAAATGAACTCCATGGTATTGGATTTTTAATGCTGCTTGAGAAGTATTAAAGCAGTAAATAGTCAAAAATCAATTTTGTCTTCTGCAATTTTGTCCTTTGAAACCATGAGTTTTGTCTTTTCGAAATAGTTCCTTGGTTCATTCTTTTAAATAATACATGCAGATTGTTGAAATTGCCCCCAAACATGGGGTGAATGAACAAAGTAGATTGGCTTTTTGTTTCCTTTTGTTGGTTTTCTTTTTCTGATCATTGCTTTTGTTATTTAAACATTTTTTAAAACTTATATATATATATATATTTTATGTTTGATGGGTTTTTTTTCATTTGGGTTTGTGTGTTGTGAGTCTTGTCTTTGGGTCTTCTATTTTCAGGATTTTCTTCTGGCTCCCCTTCTATCAAACAACACTAGTGTTTTACGTTTTATTTTTAGAGTAATACTATATATAGTTGTAGAGTGCGCAAGTGTCGCGCAGTCGCTTTAAAAAATAGTGGGGTCTACTATTAAAAAATTAATTTTTTTCATATGGATCTCGTATTTATTCACTTTTTTCAAAATGATTGCACGACGCTTGCGCATTCACGACTACAATTATCATTTCTCTTATTTTTATTATCATTAGCAGACCGTAAAGCTTTTCAACACGTCGAGAGATGGGCAATGGTATATTTATAACCATTTTATAATTCATATTATTCTAAAGTACGCTCAATTTGATAGAGACGTTGTAAACTAATTGAAATTTGATCAATTATATTAATTTATGGTCTATACCAATCTTATTAGAGGCAATGTGCCCTTTATCTCTGGATCAATGTCGTCAATACCATATATCTTAAAACCTGCATTTACATGTGTAACACATATCTACAAGTCTATCTTAATGTGAGTCCTGTTTATCTCATTTGCTTCTCTATGAAGAAAGGCGAGTGAGGCGGTGATAAAAGTCCTAGTTACTCTTTGGTGTAGCTGAGGGTGCGAGTTTTCACTGGTCCATAGAGGGTTGATTGAAGGGGTAGAGATGGAAGGAAGGTGGAGAAAGTTTCAACTTTCAGATGAGGAAAACCATGCTATTAATTTAGAGATCAATAATTTAGAAGAACTGATGAAATAAGGTGACAAAAATATTCTAGGCAAATTGTTCTCTAATCGAGTTGTAGGAAAAGAGGTGATTTGGTCGATGATGGGGAAGATATGGAATGTGGGAAAGCCTCTCTCTTTTCATGAACTAAGTCACAATCTATTACTTATTTCTTTCCAAAGCCAAGCAGACAGAAATAAAGTCCTTAAAGGCAAGCCTTAGCTCTTTGATAATTGCCTATTTTTATTGAAATCGTATATGGACTAACACCTCCTAATAAGATGCAATTTGATAAGGAGTGTTTCTGGATACAATTATATGATCTCCCATTAGTATGTATGAATAGAGATATTGGGACACAAATTGCAAGCTCTGTTGGTACAGTTAAGGAGATAGATGTCTCGGAAGATGGTATGGCCTAGGAACATTTTCTAAGAGTAAAGGTGGAGATTGACATAAGGAAGCAACTGTTGAGGGGAAAGTTTATTCATCTGAAGGATGACAGACTATGGATGCCTATTAAGTATGAAACACTGCCTCGTGTATGTTTTAACTGTAGTATTTTGGTTAATGGAAATTCAGGATGTTCAAAATATCAAGGTGAATCATCACAGTACATGAAAGAGGAAAGATAATTTGGGACATGGCTTCATGCAACCTCCATACCAAGGGGTAATCTTTATAAGAAATAATATGATAAAGGTATAGATGAGGCTGCTGAATGTAATGTTGTATGTCCCCTAAGTGATGATGGTGAAGGGGAAGTTGGAATTTCAAAGCTGCTAATACCTGTGACAGGTAGTTCTGTGAGATTGGAGGATTCAGAAAATTGAGAACCATATATCGAGCAACATGGGGGTGTTAAATATGACCTTCAACACACTGGTGTGCAAAAGGATAGTATTATAGGTATAAATAATTGTGGATGTTCTGATATGGATGTTGTCTCAGATTTGATTCTCAATATGGAGCAAGGGAGAACAATAGCAAGGATGAGCAGGATCATTTAACCTGTGAACAAAAGAGAGGTTAGGAAAGAGGTCATATTGAAGGTTTGCAGGATAGGGGGTCTGAACAGAAGTGTAAGGGGCAAGAGGGAGATGGTAGTCATATGGTAGTTGAGAAATTATGCATTGCAGACGATGCCCTAAACACTAGCTCTATAGAAGGGGAAAAACAGTTTATGAATGAAGCAAGTAAGTCTATAAAAGGAACATGGAAAAGGAGGGCTCGTAACAAGGGGAGCACAACATTTATGTCACTCAGGTCAGGCAACAAAAGAGGCATCACAGTACATGGTGGGGATAGTGGAAAGGTTGTTGGGGTGAAAAAAGGGAAGTTTGTGATAGGGCAGAATGAATTGACAACATCATTGGTATTGGCAGAGGCTGTGAAGCAGCCTCGCCAAACTTTATGAAAACATTGAGTTGGAACTGTCAGGGGCTTGGGAACCCCTGGACAATTGATAAGTGTGATTTTTATCACTTTTATTTATGAAAAGTGTCAATTTTTCTTCAATTCTATTGATTTTATTTTATTTCTATATATTTTTCTTTATTTTCTTGGATTTGAAGGAATGAGAATATTTAGTACGAAATGAGAGCATTTTGGTATAAAATAATAGACTACGGATCCAAACCAACAAGAGACGATGAGATCTAAAGAGAGTGCGGAGATTTAGGCGAGGAGGCCCAATGGCTACTAGAATTGGCGACAAGAGTTAAGCGATAAGCGAGATGTTTTACCTCTAGGGTGAGAAGAATTGGTGCAAGGCTCCGAGCGACTAGATTGAGCGACCAGTCTAAATAATTAACTTAAGCAACAAACCTAAATGACATCGTGGGCACTAACTAGTAAAGGAGAGCAGTTATACCGCTCGGTAGGTTGGCAAGAGGGTTCTATCATCCTGGTCGAGAGTCTTTCCTCTCGGTAGGCGAGGAGACCAGTTATATTCAGCACACACAGCATCTACCTGGTGGGACACTTCTGAATTCCGCAATCAATTTGCTGACCACCAAATCCTCCCAAACTTCGTAAATCAAGTCACTTATTTCTAAATCTTTCATTTTAGATAATTCCGTTATTCTCGAGATAATTTCTTTTATATTAACAATTATCTTTAAAAACTATTTTACAGATCTTTAGACTAGATTGTAGCCGCATTTATCTTATTTCTAGATTTGAGTTTGACATCTATTTAATCCAGTCTTGTGGGATGAATAGAGGGGAGGAGAGTTTGAGTTTTAGATTTCAATAGTCCAGAGTTTATCATTTAAGTTTCTTTCAAGGAGGCAGATTTGGAGAGCAAAGGCGAGAGCCGCATGCTTCATCAACTAACTCCAACGAATAACACTAGTTTTATAGTTTTTGTGACGCCCCCAAATTCCGCTTGGGATCGGACGGACATTTGAAGCGTTGAGACATGCAACACAAGGTTACATGCCCCCGTTCATGACATATAAGATGCAATGTTCCTAACATGCATCTAGCATTATACAATATTCGCAGCGGATAATTTTTTTTTTCTTTAGCAATACTATGCACCAAACTAAAATATCTCAAATACTTAAAACATACTTCATACTTAACGACATACTAAACAACTAAGATCACAACAATAGTCCCTATGGTTGTGATCAAAAGAATGCTGGAGATTGAACTCCACAAATACAAGTAGTAATCTGAGGTAACTACTATACTACCATCTACGTCGCACCGTCGCTTAGTCGACCGTTTCCACTTGGTCGATTCCCGATTCTCCTTCAGATCCTGTAATAAAATCTATCATTTGGGGGGAATGGTAGTTGGGATTATCACAGTGAGATTTGATTACAAATCTCAGCAAGTTAACAGAAAACTACCACACATGTTAATGATGCATGCATGGCAGTAAAAACATGAATGCATAATCAAATCATAAGTAATCATAGCATAACTTGACATACAACATAACATAACTGGCATAACTTAAACTGAAATTGAAGCTTAGCATGAACGTGACTTGAAATATAACATGGACTTGAAACATAGCATGAACGTGAACTTGAAACATAACATGAACGTAAACATGCATAATTTGAACTTGAACTTGAGCATGACATAACATAAATGTGAACTTAGAACATAACGTAAACGTGAACATAACATAACATGAACTTGAAACATATTCTTGCCTCAAGGGATTACCATAATTGCATGAACGTAAACTTGAACATAACATAACGTGACACATGACTTGAACGTGAAATCCATGAATTTGGAATCTTATTCAAAAGACTTAATCATAAAGTGACCATATGGGTGCTACACAGGTCCCCTTGAGCTGTGTGTCCCTGCCGATTACCGCATCACATCACATCACATGTGTCTATACCAGCTGTGAGTGCGTTAATACGTACTCCACAGTTGTTGTGGCCCCACGTATTCTACGTGCCACAATTGCTGTGTCTCACGTAGTGTATGCTCCACAGTTGTTGTGGCCCCATACTTCATGCTCTACAGTTGTTGTGGCCTCATGACTTATTTGTTTGTGCCACACTTGTTGTGGATACACGTAACATAATGTGTGGCACCATCGGCGTTAGTGCTTGGCGCGCTCCGGTGACCAGCTAATTAGGCTCCATTCGCAACTTGTTGACTGTACTTCGTCAACCCAGGAAATTTCACACCTATTTAGATACTCCAGCGTGAACAAAGGAGTTCCACTAGAATATTACCCTATCCTAGTGCTTAGGGTCGTGAATGACTTAATTGGCATACATGACATTTCGTAACATGACGTGACATGAACGTGACATAAAAGACAGAAGTCCTGATGTAGCATAACGTGACATGAACGTAAAACGACAGACATGACATACTTCGAGACATAAATGTAACAGAGAACATTTTATAACATAGCATACATGTAACATGCAACATTTCGTAACATAGCATACCATATAATAAATAACATTTCTTAACATGGCGTAACATGTGACAGTGAATATTACGTGACATGAAATACATGTAATAGATGGCATACTTACATGACATACTTGCAATGTATAGCGATACATGACATAATATCTTGTGTAACAGATGAATAATTTATGACAGAATAAATTGTGTAACAGATAAATATGTAATGACTTGGCATGACACATATGATAACATGCATACATACTCTTTAGTTCCTTTACTTATTACTCATACACATTAAACTGATAGTAAGTTAAAAGCTAACTTACCTCGATCGTCGCGTTCTACTAGAATAAAGCGCGAAACACGAGAAATTATAAGAGGGTATTCTAAAAGTTAGAAATTAATTATTAACAATTAGAAATGTGAAAAGAGACAACTTAAAGTAAAATTACCATTTTATCCTCTACACGTGGGCAAATGATCATTTTACCCCTAACTTAAGGATTTGACATCCTAATTCTAAAAATTATCAAAATTTACATTCCTCATGTAAATTTTGTCCCAAATTAAAATATCAATTCAGAAAAATTTAAAACCAATCACAACTATGAAAAACTCACTATGGCCGAAACCTACATAGGTCATTTATCTTGATTTTGGTTGCAATTCTTTCAAGTTTCAAAATTCATGATTAAACCAAAATCTTGTAACAAAGATCTTCCTATCCTAAGTTTAAAAACACACTTAAAAAAAATATCCATTAAGAAAAAGCTAATTATCAACACCAAACTTTTTAGAAAAAGACCCAAACTTTTTAACAAAAAGTAAACCTTAAATCACAAGTTTTAACCTTAATAAAAACATCTCCAAGAATTCCAAAAAATCAAATCTTACTTCTAATATATTCATAACATTATCCTAAGATCAAACATGCTTTAAATCATCAAGCAAAACTCACCAAAAATCACAAAACAACACTTGGAGTTTTTGGTTTTAAACTTAGTCCAAAACAAAAAATTTTCTCTCCATTAACTTTGATCAATCTCTTGATCCATGGCTTAAAGACATGTGATCTTCAAACTAACACATCACATGGTTTAAAATGTGTCCTGAAGAAGATCCAACCATCAAACTTAATATCACATGGCTAAAATTTAATAAAACATGGATCAAACTCAAAAACATTAAATTTTAGGCCTAACCGAAATCTTCTTGCATAGAAAATCATATCTTTAAAACTAATACTAAATATCTTCGAAATAACATCCTAACATGTATATAAGAGGCTTAGGATCATCATATAAAAATATCAAAGCTTTTGGAATAAGATTAAATCACAAAATATTCAAACTTTCACAAAACAGAATCTGTTTTTCCACTTCCAGTTTTCAAGTTTCTAACTCTAAGAAACTCTATCATCAAAAACTTTATTCATGCAACAAAACCTCAATGAACATTCATAAACACATGTTAACAACTCTCCATAAAATTTTCGGACCAAGATATGTCCATTAGATTGCTCAAAACTTCCAAAACATAACATACTCTCCAGTTTCACGCCCAGAATGACCTTTTCATGGTTAAAAATACTTTTGACCGATCAAATGAGCATGGAATGAGACTAATAAGATATCCACGGAAACTAGATTCAAAAACGAACAACTTATGTGAAGAAATCATTGTGCGAAGTACTTACAAAGGGTCTAAAATGGCCACGCAAAAAGACCCAGAAATCTGCCCGAGAGAGCTCTTTTGGGTTTCTCTCTAAGAACGGGGGAAAAGAAGTGATAAAATGGAATGAAAAGTGCCTTGCACGACTATAGACTCCTGGAGGGGGAAGTTGTGGGCTGGAATGACCCTTGATTGGAGGTGGCTATGTGACATAAAGTGGAGAATAGTGAGAGGCATGGACTGCCTGCAGCAGCTGTGAGAGATGGAGGTTGATGGAGTGGACTTCTCTTCACATCAAGACACTAATGGGTTGCAGCCAATGGCAGTGGATGGTCTGCCATGTGGGAGAGGAAACTTCTTCAAGAAGCTTTGCCAAGGTGGCCAATTTCGTGGGCCTTGGTGGGCCCAACCAAGTGGGCTTCAATTTGGGGTTTAAAGGGGGTTTGGTTAGGGTTTGAGATGCTATCAAGCCCAAAACTAATTTTTCTTGGCCCAATTAAATTTCCAAGGTTTAAAAGGTTGGATAATGATGTCATAACAAGGATTTTATTAATTAATAGCATGTGGAAGTGATTTAATCAAGTGATTAAACACAATGCTAGAAATCGGGTTAAAAGGGATTTGGAGACCAACTTTAGGGTTTGGGGAAACCGTTTTGGATTTCGGTTTCAACCAAGCTTTTTGGGTTTCAATTGGATTTCAACCATTTAGGGTTTTGCTAGGGTTGAAACCCTCTTTGGTTTGGCACAATTTGGTTGAACAGATGAAACACAGCTTTGCTTAGGTGGCATGATCTCACACCTTGATTACTTCACAAATCTATCTAATGGTTCCTCTTTGTACCAAATCTCTAATATTATTCACTATGTGTGGCTAAAATCTTGCCAAGTGTCCAAATAAAACTCCTCCAACCTAATTTGGACATTTCACACTGTGATTTTGAAAACATTGCACTGGGTGCACTTATCGAGGTTACTATTCACTCAAAAAAATTCATAATAAACTTAGTACTGAAAAATTCTAAATATTCATATTAACCTATAGTGAAAATAGTTTAACGAAATTCAACCCCAAAGTGCCCCAAAAAATAATTTCACAATTTTCAACAGACATTTCGTCCGAAATTATGAAAATAGGCTATTGCGCCATAAAATCCTAAATAATCCACTGAGTCTAATGGCGTAGACCATAACGCATTCTGACACTTCTAACTATCTTAAATAATTAAACTCATATTTCTAGCACCATAGTGAGTGATAAGTCTGACTATGTTGATAGACTAAAACATGTGCGATTGGTCGATTCGTAAAAACTTATGAGGTTTTCACAAGATTCCTAAAGTAAATAGAAATTCCACCAATGAATTTCTAGCGGGCTGTTTCAGTTTTTCTTTTCAATTTCATTATGAACTAATTTTATTTTCTAGAATTTTGACGTAGTCTAACATTAAACACACAATTTATATTCTAAGTTATTTTATTTTCAATATTTAAATGACTGAGTGTTTATTCCAAACACTGATTTCCTTACCTTTTAAGAGAACTAAGTTTACACAAAGTCACAGACTCACAATAGTATGAAAGGTAAGAGAGGTAGAAGGTCTACTAGTAAAGTTAATTATAGTTATATTATCAAAATCATAAGTTTGGGAGTGTGAAAAGTCAACTCATCTACTATGTGGCCTACAAGAAAAGGCTGACGAGAGTTATCCACAAAGGTAGTCGAAAAGGTATGGAATACTTCCATGAAAAAGAAGAAGAAAATGTTCGACCTGCCGAATAGAGGGGTAAAAAGAGATATACTTGAAAGTACAATAAAGAGAGGTATGGTGAGAGATTCACAAGGATTGAGAAGAGATGTTTGTGTTAGAAAGGAGAATGCTCTATTTGTCTGTTGGAGTTCAAACTTAAGTTCTCTTGCTTTGTTTGAATCCTACCTTTTCTTTGTAACCCTCACCCTAGCCTTACATTACAAGCTTAATAAAGACCTATCGATCCCTGGTGATAGTTTATATTCTACATTAATGAAGAGTGATTTGAAAAACATATATATGGAGTGTTTAGAGATCCATTATTTATTTACTTGTTTGCATAAAACTATCCAGTGATCTAAGGATGAAATGAGAATGATGGGTATGCATGAATGTGGGATGGATAATGCAGTGAAATTGAGTTTTGAATTAACTTTTGGGACTTGATTGATCGTGAATGATTCCTTTAAATTATTTTATGTAATCCTTGAGGCAATGAATTTTATGAATCAAACAAATACTTGTTTTAATTGTCTTTCTTTTCTTCTTTGCTCGAGGGCGATTAAAGTTTAAATTTGGGGGCATTTGATAAATGTGATTTTTATTACTCTTTTATTTATGAAAAGTGTCAGTTTTTCTTCAATTATATTAATTTTATTTTATTTCTATATATTTTTCTTTATTTTCTTGGATTTAAAGGAATGAGAAGATTTAGTGCGAAAGGAGAGCATTTTGATACAAAAGAAGAGATTACAGATCCAGATCGACGAGAGACGACAAGATCTGAAGAGAGTCTAGGAGATTTAGGCGAGGAGATCCAATGGCGACCAGAATTGGCGACAAGAGTTAGGCGATAAGCGAGATGTTTTACCTCCTGGGTGAGAAGACTTGGTGCAAGGCTCCGGGCGACTATATTGGGCTACCAGTCTAAACGACCTGTAATACCCGAGTCCAGCAACAAGCCGTTTTCTAAAATTTTTATTTTTGGATTTATACGTAGAAAGTGCCCAATTAGTTTTCGAGTATTTTTTTTGGGTCGGATGGAAAATCTTTGTATAGGCCGAAGAATTTATAGAACAAGTATATATATATATATTTTAAGATGAGTCAAGACCCAAAACTAAGAGAGCAGCCCATTTATTAATAGTTTATTTTTTTTTCACTATAAAACATGGGCCAAATATTTGAAATGGCTCAGTATTTTTATCAAACCCAAGCCCATGAGAACCAAGAGTAGGCCCCACGTCAAGCACGGCTCCATGCCAATTGCCATCCACGTCTCCTCCTCTAGGCTTTTCTTTTTATGTTCAATCACCTATATATGTACTTATATGTACTTATGTAGGAAACATAGATATTTGTGTTGAGCAAATAGGTTAATATTTTATGGAGACTCTGGGTTATTTTAAAAGTATTATTGGAGATGATTTTTAGGTGACAAGAATTAACTCTCCAGATCCATAGGGATGGGGCGTTACAGTTGGTATCAGAGACTGGTTTGAGATTATGCAGACTTTATGGATTGAGGTTTTGGGAATTTAAGGTTTTAGATTTGATTGGCTTATTTTGAAGGTAGTAGGACATGACTTGGAGGTCTAGATTTTGATGTTTACATAAGTTTGATCGAAAGCCATGTTTAAGGTTCTGCAGACTATAACATGAGGTTTTGGATATCTATTGGTTTAGGAAATAAGTTCATACTTGAGGTATAGAAATTTGAGGACTACGAGCTAGATGATCATGGGGATATTTCCAGTTTGAGGTTATATAGACTTTAGGTTTTGGGGGACTTTAGGAAATATTTTTCAAATTTGATGTTTATAATTTGACAGAGTTTAAGAGAAATTATTGTTGATGATTAAGGTTTGAGATTCTACAGATTTTATGGATTGAGTTTTTGGAAATTTGAAGTTTAGAGAGGATGAATTTTAAAAGTGATTTATTGATGAGACCTAAGGTCCTAGAATTCTGCGGGCTCCAAGATATGATTTTTGATATGTAAGGTTTTTGCACTTATGGACCTATGGTATTTGTCCCATTAAATCTAAGACTTTAGATTTTGAATATTTTAAGAAAACGACTTTTAAGACATTCGAGATTTTAGTTCCAATAGGCGTAATGTTGTGGACTGTAAGAAATGATTCTGATATGATTTATGGTTTAGATTTCAAGTCGACTTCTTGGAAAGAGTTTTGGTTAGGAACTTAAGGCCTAGACTTGTGATATTGATGTTTTATAGGCTACAATCATGTTGTTATAATTTGTGAATTTGACTCTGACGAGTTATAAACGTATGGACTGGTTAAATATGGGGTTAGTTAATTTTAGATGTACGTGAGTGAGTTACAATGTGTTTAGGACTACAAGTTGTTAGAGTGCGCAGTGGAAGCATGATTTTGGTGATATGATAGTTTCAGAGTTTATTTCGATATTTGTATCAAGTTCATGGATTATGTGGAGAGTTTAGAATTATTTTAGGTTTTTAATTATATTATTGAGGTTATTATATTATGCAGAGAATTGAGAATTTATTATTTGGTCTTTAATTGCATTGTTGATGTTTATATTTTAGACTTGACTTAGACATTTTGAGGTGTATGATAAGCAGTACAATAAGCATGAATATGTATGTCTAAGGGAAAGATGAAAGGCTTCGAGCTTCAATATTGGAGGGTTAAAATTTTGGAATATTAGGTTTCGATAACATGATTAGAGATTGGGATAGGCAGGGAAATGGTGGGGGTGGATAAATATTTAGACCTTGGTTGTGGTATTAGCAAATTTTGAGGACAAAATTTTTCTTATGAGGGGGAGGATGTAACACCCGAGTCCAGCAACAAGCCGTTTTCTAAAATTTTTATTTTTGGATTTATAAGTAGAAAGTGCCTAGTTAATTTTCGAGTATTTTTTTGGATCGGATGGAAAATCTTTTTATGGTCCGAGGAATTTATGAAACAAGTATATATATATATATATATATATATATATATTTAAGATGAGTCAAGACCCAAAACTCAGAGAGCAACCCATTTATTAATAGTTTATTTTTTTCACTATAAAACATGGGCCAAATATTTGAAATGGCCTAGTATTTTTAAGACCCAAGCACATGAGAACCAAGAATAGGCCCCACCACGTCAAGCACAGCTCCATGCCAATTGCCATCCACGTCTCCTCCTCTAAGGTTTTCCATTGTTGTTCAATCACCTATATATATATATATATAGATACTTCCTACATGAAGAAACTTCACGCCGTTGCCCTGCCACGCAAAACCGTAGCCCAGCAACTCCTCCTCCTCTTTGCAAATAGCACACCACCCTCCAACCTTGTCCTCACCCACTCGGAAAACACCACCCCAACCTCACGGGAAGCCCCTTTCACGGCAGTATCATTCTCATTGGAGTAGATCAACCGTGAGCAGACCTCCATTCGCTGTACGCCACTGCCAGTGCACCACCCACGTGAAACCCTAGCTTCCCCTTGCTCAGCCATTGCGCAACTCCATAAACCACCATGCACCAAGCCGCCAGCCCTCACATGACCATCATGAGAGGCCCCTATTTTAGCTCCCGAAAACAGAGCAACAACAGCTCAGTGTTCATCTCGTCCGGAGCCACGACTCGTTGCCAGCTTCCACCTCCACATCGCCACCGTACTGCTCTCTCTTCTCCTCGGTATTATCTTCTTCCTCATGCCGTGATCACTCTCCCTCCGCTCTCCCATCACTTTCTCTTTTGTTCATCACTCTCTCATTCTCTCTTAGCACTCTCTCACTCCCTCACAATTGCTCTCTCCCTCTCATTGGTTAGCCGCCTACCTCGCTTTCCGCCGCTCAAAACTTCTCTCAATAAGTCCTCCGTTACTTTCCAGCCGTAACGACGCTGACTGTTTAGTTGTTCCCATAAACTTCCGTAGGTTTAGTAAATGTTTTGAATTATAATTACAGTTTTACCCTTTTAGCCAAATGTTTCTTGAACAAGTGATTTTTGGTAGGACATGTTTTTCCATGGGAATGCGTCGTTTTCAATAAATATTTTAGTATTCTATATGGGTTTTGTCTAGCTTTATAGAACAAAATTATATAAGTTGATATTAATGTTTAAAAGAATTTAGAATTTAGAATTTAATGTTTTTGCTGGAGAAATTAAGTGGATGTTGATGGATTTGGAAAATGATGGTATTTTAGGAATTATGGAAATTTTAGGTTTAAATATCGAAATACATGGCTAATTGGAAATTTATGGAAGTTGCGTGATTATTTTATAGGTGACGATTGATTTTCTTTAGTACTTCTATGGAGAATTTCTTATAAGCTAAGAAGTCCAGGTAAGCAAGGTTTCTATGCTAGACTTTGTATAAAAATAAATAAAATGGGCTGATATTGATTTTTGAAAAAATATGCATGTTTTGTTATGAAAAGAATTTGAAACGACCCCAATTATTTATTCTGCATGACTTATGAAATTTTGTATAAGAATAAAGTATTTTCTATCATGACTGGTGTACATGAGCAAAAATTTGGCATTTTGTTTCTGAACTATGCAAAAGAGCGAATATAAAAAATTGTGCATAAATTATATTTCCGTGATCTGATTATGTTTTATTATGTTTTGAAAATGTTATGTATTCTGATATGATATGATATGATGCGATTTCTGAAACCTCTGGCATGACATTCTGTTTATGTTCTGTTCTGACCTTACCACAGGTGTAAAACCGTGGCCTCTGTTTGGGTTGGTACCAACTTTTCTATTTCTGGTGCACCTACTTTAGAAACAAAGTGGTTTTCTGCGTGATTTTTCCAATGTGTACACTCTGAACTCCAAGAATAATAAGGGGAAGATTCACATTCTGTTTCTGCTCGGTTGGCCGTCGGAGTTTGCATAACCTTACCACGGGAGTTAAACATGGAATTTTGTTCTGATATGATGTTCCAGTTATGCTATGCCAATGGAATTTTGAATAAGAATATTTTTGAAGCTTTCGCTTCGATATTTTTAATAACATGTTCTGACTCTGCATTCTGAAAATAAAAAATATTTTTTTTCTGCATTCTGAACTCCGTAAATGTTCATGTTTGTATACTAATATATGTTCTCTAATTACTGAGTTGGTGATAACTAACCTCTTATCTACAAACATCTTTTAGATGGTCTTGATCGGGAAGTCTTTCCTCTCGATAGGTGAGGAGACCAGTAATATTCAGCGCACATGGCATCTACCCGGTGGGACCCTTGCGAGTTCCGTAATTAATCTGTTGACCACCAAATCCTCTCGAACTCCGTAAATCAAACCGCTTATTACTGAATCTTCCATTTTAGATAATTCAATTATTCTTGGGATAATTTCTTTTATGTTAACATTTATTTTTAGAAACTATTTTCCTAATATTTAGGCTAGATTGTAGCCGAATTTATCTTGTTTCCAGATTTGAGTTTTGACATCTATTTAATCTCGGCTTGTGGGATGAATAGAGGAGAGGAGAGTCTGAGTTTTAGATTTCAATAGTTCAGAGTTTATCATTTAAGTTTTTTTCAAGGAGGCAGATATGAAGTGCAGAGGCGAGAGCTGCATGCTTCATCAATCGACTCCAATGAAGAACACTAGTTTATTATTTTTCTTTTCAATTTCATTATGAACTAACTTTATTTTCTAGAGTTTTGATGTAATTTAACATTGAACACACAATTTATATTCTAAGTTACTTTATTTTCAATATTTTCATGATTGAGTGTTTACACAAAGTTTACCTTTTAAGATAACTAAGTTTACACAAAGTCACAAAGTCACAAGAGCATGAAAGGCAAAAGAGGTAGAAGGTCTACAAGTAAAGTTAATTATAGCCATATTATCAAAATCATAAGTTTGGGGGTGTGAAAAGCCAACTCGTCTACTATGTGGCTTACAAGAAAAGGCTGACGAGAGTCATCCATAAAGACAGTTGAAAATGTATGGAATACTTTCATGAAAAAAAACATAAAAAAAACAAAAAAAAAGAAAATGCCAGACCTGCCAAATAAAGGGGTAAATAGAGAGATACTTGAAAGTACAATAAAGAGAGGTATGTTGAGAGATTCACAAGGATTGAAAAGAGATGTTTGTGTTAGAAATGAGAATGTTCTATTTGTTTGTTGGTGTTCAACCTTAAATTCTCTTGTTTTGTTTAAATTCTACATTTTTTTTTGTAGTCCTCACCCTAGCCTTACATTACAAGTTTAATAAATACCTATCGATCCCTGGTGATAGCTTTTATTCTACATTAATGGAGAGTGGTTTGAAAAACATGTCTATGGAGTGTTTAGAGATCCATTATTTATTTACTTGTTTGCATAAAACTATCTGGTGATCTAATGATGAAGTGAGAATGATGGGTATGCATGAATGTGTGGATGGATAATGCGGTGAAATTAAGTTTTGAATTAATTTTTGGGACTTAATTGATCGTGAATGATTCCTTTGAATTATTGACTTTAGGCAATGTTTGAGGTAATAAATTTTATGAATCAAAGCAATACTTATTTTAATTGTCTTTCTTTTCTTCTTTGCTCGAGGGTGAGAAAGCTTAAGTTTGGGGGTATTTGATAAGTGTGATTTTTATTACTCTTTTATTTATGAAAAGTGTCAATTTTTTTTCAATTATATTGATTTTATTTTATTTATATATATTTTTCTTTATATTCTTGGATTTGAAGGAATGAGAAGATTTGGTGCGAAATGAGAGCATTTTGGTACAAAAGAAGAGACTATGGATCCAAACTGACGAGATTTGAAGAGAACCGAGGAGAATTACGCGAGGAGACCTAATGGCGACCAGAATTGGCTACAAGAGTTAGGCGATAAGTGAGATTTTTACCTCCTAGGTGAGAAGACTTGGCGCAAGTGTAACAGTCGGACCAACCAAGCCCACTTTACAAAATTCTTGGATTTATAGTTATGGAAATCCCATTTGGGTTTGAGAGTAAAATTTTGTGGAAGAGAGTTCGGACCTAAGATATGTTTTTGGTGGAATATAAATTTTTTCAATAGGTTTGATAATTAGGTTTAAAATCTGTTAATGGAACAAGTGGATCTTCACTCGTAAAATTTAGAGGACAAGTACATTTTCTTTAAGGATGAGTCGAGGTCCAAAATCCATTTCTTTTATGATTTCTTATTATCCAAAATGTGGACCTAAATATTTAAAATAGGCTCTACCCGATCACCCCAGGGCCCACGCCCGTTTGCTGTAAACGGAGAGACACAACGTGTAGTTGTTTAAAAAAAAAAGTGAAAACGGCGTTTAGTTCTTTCCGCTAGTCACATGCACATCTTTCCTCCCTAGGGTTTTTTTTTCCCTTCACCTTATATACATAGGTAAACTTTATCAACCAAGAGATAGTGTTGCCGCAAACCTCCATTCAAGCCTCCTTTTCCATGTCGCTGCTCTGTGGACAACCAAAACCAGCACTACTTCATTGACACCGACCACCATCTCTCAAGCATCGCATACTTTGTTCCCCTCATCCTAGTGTTAGCCACGGGACCACCATGGAAAAGCCATCCGGCCCCAGCCACAGCCCGAAACAGAGCCTGAATCAGACCTTCACGAAAACCCAAACGAGAGCGTCCCAAGCTCCTCTCGGGTTTTCCTTGTTGCCGTAAGCAATGGTAGTTCCTCCGCAAGCTACCAGCTTTCGTCGTAGCCATGCACCACCGAAAAACAACACCTCGCAGTCGCAGCAACAAACGGTTGCATTGGGAATGTTCATCATTCGGGCAACCTCAGCAACCCTCTAGCAGCACACATGCACGGTCAACAGCGAATCAACACCTCCACATAGTTGTCACCGGTTCATCCACCCCACGAAAACCTCTGTCCAGACCCCACCACCATGCCCAGCCACACGAAGCCGCCGCCCAACACCTCCCGTAGCTTCCGTTGCAAGCCACGAAACTCCCCTGTTTTAGACAACCGAAACAGAGCAGTCATGGCTCAACCAACTCACCGCCCGTAAGCCACCATCCCACCTGTTGCCGTAGCTACAAGCGACGCCGACGCCCCAGCCACCCGTGATTGGACGCTGCCCTGGTTGACGCCCAACCCCAGACCGTCGCACGTCTCGCTGCATCACGATGAGCCTTCATTCTCTCTTTCTCCGTCTCCCTCACTATGTTACTCTCTCTCTCAATCTCAGTGCTCTGCCGCCAAGTGGACCACCTTCGACCTTCGCCCAGCACTGTCGTTGCATCTCTCGTTCTTTTCTCGGTGAGTATCTCACGCCCCGCCTCACCGACTGTTGCACCGTAAACTTATTCAACGTTTTCTAAGAATTTACGTAAAGTTAGTTTTTCATATTTTTGGATATGAAATCACAATATTACCCTTATTATTGGGTGGTTTCAATTTGGTATTATGTTGTATTAATTCTGTCTTTTTTTACATGGTCTTTGTGGGAAGTATATGGAATTTACAGAAAATATATATAGGATTTTTTTAAAATTGCACTAAGTGTGGCATATTTTTTTACAGTAAGTGTGAAATTTTATCGTGAACATTTTAATTATGATTACAGAAAATCACTTAAGTATTTTATCATGTTATTAAGTAAAGTTTTATTTTTTAGAGTAAACAATATTGAAGTAATGTTATTATTTTACACTTTAGTTATGATTTAGTCTATTTAAAAATAGTTATGTTTTATTTTAAAAGATTTTGGGATAATTATATTATCTAGTATTAAACTTTATAATTTGTTTTCATTAATAAATAAGTTAGACTTTTAATTGTTTTTTTGTTTTTTTTTTAGTCGAAGTTATCAAATGGACTTTGGCGATTTTAGAAATGGATGATATATTTTGGGATTATGAGAATTTTAGGTTTTGAGGAATTAAATAGGTTATTTTAGAAGTTTAGGATTAAATATCAAAATATGAGATTAATTGGAAATTTACGAGAATTACTTGATTATTTTATAGGTGATGATTAATTATTGTTCGACATTTTGAAGAAAATTCTGAAAAAGCTAAGTCTAGGTAAGCGGGGTTCCTATGCTAGACTTTGCATTAAAATAAAATGAGCTGAGGTTATTTTTGGAAAATATACATGTTTGATGTTGAAAAGAAATTTGAATTACCTCAGTTATTTGTTCTGCATTACTCATGAGATTCCGTTTAAGAATAAATCATTTTCTGTCATGACTGGTGTAGACATGAACTTATTTTTGAAATTTTGTTTCTGAACTTTGAAAAGAGTGCGAATATGAAATTTTGTGCATAAATTATGTTCTGATATGATTTTGTTCTGTTCTGAAGATTTTCTGTACTCTGATATGGTCTGATGTGATTTATGTAAACCTCTGACATAACATTCTGTTTCTGTTTCTGTTCCGTTCTGACCTTACCACGGGTGTAAAACTGTGGCCTCTGTTCGGGTTGGTACCAACTTTTCTGTTTCTGGTGCACCCACTTTGGAAACAAAGTGGTTTTCTGCGTGGTCTTTCATATGTGCACACTCGGGGCTCCGAGAATGAATAAGGGGAAGATTCACATTCTGTTTCTACTCGGTTAGCTACCGGGGTTTGCACAACCCTATTACGGGGGTTAAACATGGTATATGTTCTGATATGATATGATAAAATGTAATGTTTCAGTTTATGCTATGCCAAAGGGATTTTGATTATGAATATTTTTGAACTTTCATTCTGATATTTTGATAATATGTTCTGACACTGCATTATGATAATGTTATTCAGATTCTGCATTCTGAAAGAAAATATTTTGTTTCTGCATTCTAAATTCTGTAAATGCTCATGTTTACACACTAGTATATGTTCTTTGCTTACTGAGTTGTTAATAACTCACCTCTTATCTCCAATTATTTTTCAGAAAATTTTGATGGTTCAGCTGGAGAACAAGAGTAGAAAGTTTAGCAAAGTGTGATGATCATAGTGGAATAAATGTCTGAGGATACAAATGCTTATTTGAGAGTCTTAGTTAGTAAACTGATTTATTTTTTCGGTATTTTGATTTGATGAGTTGAGAATATTTTTGAGTTTTTGGAGAATTTCTAATCTATGCTATTGGAAATTTCTTTATTGTCCCCATGGAGGAACTTAGGTTTTTGGATTGATTAAATGGATTAATATTTTATGAGATTTTTCTAGATTTTATAGTTTTGTTATTTAACTTGATTTGAGGTATTAAGAGTTAACTCTTCGGACCTTCGGGAACAGGGCGTTACAGCAAGGCTCCGGGTGACTAAATTGGGCGACCAGTCTAAACGACCAACTTAAGCAACCAACCTAAACAACATCGTGGGCAACAACTAGCAAAGGCGAGCAACTTTACCGCTCTGTAGGTTGGCTAGAAGGTTCTATCATCCCGATCGGGAGTCTTTCCTCTCTGTAGGCGAGAAGACCAATTATATTCAGCGCACATGGCATCTACTTCTGAGTTCCGCAATCAAATTGCTTATTACTAAATCTTCCATTTTAGATCATTTCATTATTCTCGGGATAATTTCTTTTATGTTAATATTTATCTTTAAAAATTATTTTCTTGATCTTTAGGCCTGATTGTAGCTGCATTTATCTTGTTTCTGGATTTGAGTTTTGATATCTATTTAATTCCGTCTTGTGGGATGAGTAAAGGGAAGGGGAGTCTGAGTTTTAGATTTCAATAGTCTAGAGTTTATCATTTAAGTTTCTTTCAAGAAGGCGGATCTGGATGGCAGAGGTGAGAGCCGCATGCTTCATCAATCGATTCAATTGAATAACACTAGTTTTATTATTTTTCTTTCCAATTTCATTATGGCCTAATTTTATTTTCTAGAGTTTTGATGTAGTCTAGCATTGAGCACACAATTTATATTCTAAGTTATTTTATTTTCAATATTTCCATTATTGAATGTTTATTCCTTGTCCTTAATACTTTCAATTTTCTAACTAATTATTGTTCGATCTATTGAATCACAATGAGACCGAGAGGTGATTTTTTATTAGAGCTCTAGGATTAAGCATCATTAGTTGAGCAAAAATAGAGATACTTTACTTCGATTAGTGTGATTTTCAAGAAAAATTCAAAGAACTGAATGAGTCTCCAATTTGTTAAATTCACATAAAAATATAGTTATTAATTGGAGATATTTTTAGTATTGTTTGAGAGAAAATACTGAATAGTTAAGGGATTTGTGTCATTAACTTGGGATAATTAGAATTCTATAACAAGGAAGAATAAATTGTGTGGGATTTACTAGGTAAAATCAAACGCTCTAGATCTATTCTTATTATCTTTAAAATCTTAATTTTAATACTATTTTCTTCTGTTTAATTTAGATAATTTATTCTTCAAATTTCAGTTTTTCAATTAGTAATTAATTTAGTAAATTTCAATACTAAATAGCATAATTATTCTCTGTGGGTTCGAAATTCATTTTCTTTAAAAACATTTTACTACTTGTTACAATTATGTGCACTTGCAGATATTTTCAGCCCAACAACAATTCAAGAACTTTGCAATTTGGTGAAGGAAAAGAAACCCCAAGTAGTCTTTACTTGCCAAGAACTTCGAAAGAATTAAAAGTAGGTTAAACTGTGTTAGTTGTTTTGTAGTGGAACCAGTGGGTAGAAAAGGGGGAATGTCAATATTATGGACAGAAGATGTGGATGTAGATATAGTAAATTTCTCTCAACACCATATTCACTCAAAAGTTAAATCTGAAAAAGAAAAAATGGACTGGTTCTTAACAAGCTTTTATGGGAATCCTAAACTATGTAAAAGAAAGAAAGGAAACATAGAAGTTATTATCAGCTATAAGACCATCTATATACTAGCCTTGGTGTGTCTTAGATTTGCTGGGATACAAGAAGTCTTTCTTTCTTTTTAATAAAAAAAAATGGATAAGATAATAATGTATAACATACGAACAAAATCTGTGGTAGTCGATCAATTTACATTTGATTTATATTTTTATCTTAATCTATCTTCTTATTTTAGACGTCATTGTATTTGCATTTGATATGTTCATTTTTATGTTCAGAATCGCTTAGAAATATTTTTTCTATTTTAATATTTTGATTGCGTTGTGTAATTCAATCTCTTTTTTTATTCCGATTGGATCTATACATTTTGATTCGGGTTGCTAACTCAACGGTAGAGTACTCGGCTTTTAATTGCGACTAGCATTTTTTACACATTTGTATGAAGTAACGGATTCGTCGATACCATCGGTAGAGCTTTGTAAGACCGCGACTAATCCTGAAAGGAAGGAATGGAAAAAGCAGCATGTCGTATTAATAAAGAATTTTGAGAATATTTTATTCGTATCTTATCGGATCGATACAAAATCTTGTTTGAATTCTTGACGCGAAAAAAAAAATATAAAAAGATTAAAGTTGGATTAAGTAAATAAATTGATAGAGCCCCTTGGCTCCAATTCTAGGGAAACAAAAAAGAGCAACGAGTTTATGTTCTTAATTTGAATAATTACCCGATCTAATTAAACGTTAAAAATATATTAGTGCTTGATACGGTAAATGTTTTTACCATAAATAGATTATCGATTTTTTTTAATCCTAATTATTACTAGATATTCTCCATTAGAGTGTGGGGATGAATGTGTAGAAAAGCAGTATATTGATAAAAATCTTTTTTTTTTCCAAAATCAAAAGAGCGATTGGGTTGAAAAAAAATAAAGGATTTCCAACCATCTTGTTATCCTATAATGAACATAAACCGATTTAATTAGATTTTCATTAGATGGAAAAAGAAAGGATAAAGAGTCCATTGATAAGTCTTATCTGTTTCCGGGGTATCTATCTAGTCTTTTCTTAAATATCCTGTTTTGACTATATCGTACTATGTGTCATTTAATAACCCAAGAAATCAAATCTCCTATCCCTGGTTTCAATCTAATTTTAAATAAATGGAGGAATTAAAAGGATATTTAGAACTAGATAGATTTAGGCAACATGACTTCCTATACCCACTTATCTTTCGGAAGTATATTTATGCACTTGTTCATGATCATGGTTTAAATAGGTCTATTTTGTTAGAAAATGTAGCTTATGATAATAAATCTAGTTTACTGATTGTAAAACGTTTAATTACGAGAATATATCAACAGAATCATTTGCTGATTTCCACTAATGATTCTAACCAAAATCTATTTTTAGGATACAACAAGAATTTGTATTCTCAAATTATATCAGAAGGATTTGCAGTCATTGCGGAAATTCCATTTTCTTTATGATTAATATCTTCCTTAGAAGGGGCACAAATCGTAAGATCTTACAATTTTCGATTCATTCATTCAATATAATTTGAGAATTACAATTTTAATGAAGTGCTTTCTCAATTTGAAATGTAGGGGGAATGTTGAGACCAGAATCATAAATGAAGGAATTCAGAAATGCTCTTGAGAGTAATGCTCTTTTTGATTTAGGATGGAAGGGGGTTAAATATCTAATAAACATGTTGATGGTACTTTCATTAAAGAGAGATTGGATAGGGGTGGCCAATACAAAGTGGTCTGAAGTGTTTAGAAGTGGGGGGATGCATGTCTTACCAGTTATTAAGTCAGACCACAAGCCTTTACTACCTGTGATGGAGGAAAAAAGATAGGTATGGAGGAGAAAGCAAAGAGTGTTTAGGTTTGAAGCAAAATGGACATTAGAGAGGGAAGGAAGTGTTGTTGTTTAAGGGGCATGGAATACAGATGCAGCTAGGATGGATCCTCTCCTACAGGTACAACAAAAGTTACATGCTTGTAGAGACCTGATAAGGTGGAGCTCAGCTCTGGTTCAGGATGAAAGCAAGTCCATCAGACAGAAGACTGAATTGTTGAGAGTGAAGCAGCAAAATGAAGGAGCCCATAATTTAGAGAACATTAAGAAGCTGCAAGAGGATATTAGTTTGTTGATGGCAAAAGACAACATAAAGGGGAAACAAAGAGCTAAACTAGATTGGTATCAAAAGGGAGACATAAACTCGAAGTATTTCCATGCATGTGCTAACCAAAGAAGGAAGAAAAATTGGATACACCAGATTCGAGATGTCCAAAGCAGATTGTTGACTGATAAGGCAGGTATAAAAGGGGCTTTCCAGGAGTATTTTACAACAACTTTTACTTCCTCTAATCCATCATTGGAGGATATAGATAGCTGCACCAGTGTTATGGAGCCTAGGCTGTCTGCTGATATGAATGAAGAGCTGCCCAAGGAGTATACTCAAGAAGAAGTTCATGAAGCCTTGAAGCAGATGGGTTCCCTCAAATCTCCTGGCCCAGATGGGTTTGGAGCATACTTCTACCAAACATATTGGGATATATGGTAGAGGAAGAGGTTTGTAATACTGTCTTAAACTTTTTAAATGGGGGACTATTGGATTCTTGCCTCAATTATACTTATATAGCTCTAATCCCAAAGGTTAATTCTCCTAATACAGTAAGTGAATTTCAACCTATCAACCTTTGTAATGTTCTATATAAACTTGTATCCAAAGTTCTAGCTAACAGGTTGAAAAAGGTGTTGAATGGCTTCATCTCCAACAATCAAAGTGCTTTTTATTCCTGGGTGCCTCCTTACAGATAATGTTATGATAGCCTATGAAACAATGCACACTATGAAGACAAGATAGAAAGGCAAATCAACAAACATGGCATTAAAGTTAGACATGACAAAGGCTTATGATCGATTGGAATGGAATTTTCTTGAAGCAGTAATGAGAAAGATGGAGTTTCCAGAGAGGTGGATCAGGCTCATTATGACTTGTGTAACATCACTCACATATCAGTACTTGTTAATGGGCAGCCATGAGAAATTATTAAACCAACTAGAGGCTTAAGGTAAGGGGATCCCATTTTTCCTTTCCTTTTTATTCTGTGTGCTGAAGGCTTAAGTGCTCTTATAAACTCAACTGAAAAAAGGGGATTAACTCGAGGGGTGGCTAGCTCAAGAGAGGGAATAAAGGTCAACCATTTATTATTTGTTGATGATTGCATTATCTTTAACAGGGCCAATCTGATAGAATGGTATAATTTTCAGGCACTTTTACACTCATATGAGCAAGTTTCAGGCCAATTGCTCAACAAAAACAAGACCACAATTTATTTCAGCTCTAACACTTGCAGAGCTGTTAGAAGTCAGATCATTAGAGCAGCAGGGGTTAGGGAGTGTGGTTCCTATGAGAAATACTTAGGTCTACCACCTATGGTGGGGAGATCAAAGTATATTGCTTTTAGACACTAAAAAGAGAAGATATGGGGAGAGTGCAAAGCTGAAAAAATAAATTCCTAACACAAGCAGGGAAGGGAGCGTTGCTTAAAGTTGTGATTCAAGTTATGCCAAAGCCTGTTATCCCTAGAGTAACTTTTATCAGTTGGGCGACGACCCTTCCACTCGGCTCCATCGGATCACTAAGGCTGACTTTCGTCCCTGCTCGATGGGTGGGTCTTGCAATCAAGCTCCCTTCTGCCTTTGCACTCGAGGGTCAATCTCCGTCTGGCCTAAGGAAACCTTTGCACGCCTCTGTTACCTTTTGGGAGGCCTACGCCCCATAGAAACTAGAAGTTTCAAGGGAATGGTACTAACATGTAGTAATAATAAGACCTAGTCTTTTTTGTTGTTGTTGACCTTCATTTCATTACATTAAGTCAAAAGTATCAAAATATAGAGTCAAGATCACTATTTATCACATACCCCTAATTTCGCATTTTAGCTAATCCTTACGTTACGTCTCCTGCTTGTCTATGTGAAACAATCAAAAGAGAGTCTATTACATTAAAGACAATTATCACTTCAATTAATATTAAATTGATTGCAGGAGCACACATAGAATTTCATGAGTTCATATACAAAAAAAGTATCTTTCGACCTTTCCGTAACTAATAGTTCTGAGGAAGTTGTGTATGGAAATCACTTCTATTATATCTAAATTTTGGTGGGGTCATAATGAGAATATGAGTAAGATTCAGTGGAGGAGCTGGGTTAGAATGGGGGAATCAAAAGAAAGAGGGGGTTTGAGCTTTAGAGATGTAAAGTCTTTTAATAAGGCTATGCTAGCAAAACAGTGTTGGAAACTTCTCAAACAACCTCATTCTTTGGTGTCTAAAGTCATGACAGATAAGTATTTTAACCATGGGGATTTGCTGAATGCAAGGATTGGGAGAGAACCTTCTTTAATTTGGAGAAGCCTACTGTCTGCCATGGATTTAAAGATGGTTCGCTGTGGAGAGTTGGCAGGGGGATAAGATCAAAGTTTGGAAAGATAGATGGCTGTCTGTTCCTACTACATACCAGGTACAATCTCCAGTGATTATTTTGAATAGAGAAGCCACTGTGTATGAAATTATAGACCAAGAGCAAGGGGGATGAAGACTTAATTGATTACTGATACATTCAGTAATAATTAAGTTGAGGCCATTTTGAGCATACCACTTAGTAGATCGAGTCTTGAAGTTCAACAAATATGGTTATATGCAAAAGATGGAAAGTTCTTTGTGAAGAGTGCTTGCCATTTAGAGCTATCAAAGAGGAGAATGATTCAAGGAGAGCCTTCAGATTCCATTAACATCATAATAGGTTGGAAATAAATCTGGAAACTGAATGTGGAAAGGAAAGTTAAAATGTTTCTATGGAAGTTAGGCCAAGACATACTGCCTACTAGGGTGAATCTGGTTAAGAAACAGATCAATGTGAATCTGTACACATTGTATGGAGTTGTCCTGTAGCATTAGATGTGTGGTCTGGAATTGGGTAGTCTAGTGCAAAAATGGGGGTGCTGTGATGCCCCCAAATTCTGCTTGGGATCGGACGGACATTTGAAGCATCGAGACATGCAAGACAAGGTTACCTGCCCTCGTTCATGACATATAAGATGCAATGTTCCTAACATGCATCTAGTATTATGTAATATTTGCAGCGGATAATTTTTTTTTTCTTTAGCAATACTATGTACCAAATTAAAATATCTCAAATACTTAAAACATACTTCATACATAATGACATACTAAACAACTGAGATCACAACACTAATCCAAAATGGTTATGATCAAAAGAGTGCTGGAGATTGAACTCTACAAATACAAATAGTAATCTGAGGTAACTACTGTACAATCATCTACGTCGCACCATCGCTTAGTCGACCAGTTCCAGTTGGTTGATTCCTGGTTCTCCTTTAAATCCTGTAACAAGATCTACCATTCTGGAACTTGACATACAATATAACATAACTGACATAACTTAAACTGAAACGTGAACTGAACTTAACTTGCTTAAACTGAACTGGACTTAAACTGAGACTTGACTTGACATGAATTTGATCTGAGACTTAACTTAACATGAACTTGGACTTGAATTCTGAAATTTCACTTGACATAAACTTGAACTTGAACTGAAACTTAACTATACATGAAGTTGAACTGACTTCTTTACTTAACATGAACTTGGACTTGAATTATGACAATCAAAATGATTCCACCAATCGTTTCGTCAGGAATAGTGAACAATCAGAATGATTCAGCCCAACATATTCCGTCAGAGATACTCAGACAATCAGAATGATTATATCATGAGTATTTTAAATGAGATATCCTAACAATCAGAATGATTACACCAAGAGTATCTGCATAACTGAACTTGAACTGAATTCTGACAATCAAAATGATTTCGCTAGAAGTACCTCGCGTGAATTACAAATGGGGATGCTCAGACAATCATAGTGATTACATCGTGAGTATCCTAGACATAACTGACTTAAACGTAACTCAAAAGATATGACTTACTTGAGATAGAAACATTTCGTAACCTGACATAACATGCAACAAACAACATATTTAACATAACATACTTGCAACAATAAATACTACATGACATGACATACTTGTAACAGATGACATACTTAACTTAACATGACATACTTGCAACGTATAGCAATACCTAACATAATATCTTGTATAACAGATGAATAATTTGTGACAGAATAAATTATGTGTAACAGATAAATATGTAATGACTTGGCATACCACATATGATAACATGCATATATACTAGGGGTGTAAATTCAAACCAGAAAATCGGTCCGGACCAGACCGATTTACCGATTTTGAACAGGTCCGGTCCGAGACCGGTTCTTAGAATGTGAAAACCGGCCGATTCCAGTCCGGTTCCGGTTTTAGGATTTTTCGGACCGGACCAGTTGATAAAAAATATATATAAAAAATAATATTTGTATTATTGTATATAAGTTTTATAAAATATATTATATATATATATTAATATATATAAGTTTTATATATTATGTATAATTATAAATTTTTATGTGAAATTTTTATATATAATATATATAATTATATATATTCATATATGAGATAATTTCTTATTATAATTTCTAAATTATTACATAAAATGTTAATACTAAATCACTAAAAGTTTATAACTAATACTAATAGTCTAATATAGACTAATGACTATAGTTATACTTATAATTAATACTACAAGTTTTTACTAAAAGTTTATAACTAATACTAATATTAAATATATAGTTTATAACTGATACTAATATATAACTTATAACTATACCAATAATCTAATATTAATATTATTATATAGTCTAAAATATTAATAAAAGTATAAAAAAAAAAATTTTAAATCAGTTTTTTTTTTTTTTTATAAACAAATTTTTAATGACAAATTGTGAAACTTACATTTTAAGAAAACCGAAAAGCTGGACCGGATCGGACGTGAAATCGGTAAAACCGAAAATACCGGTTTAGGAGGGTAACCAGTGCGTAATCTGTTTTGAAAAATACAAAACCGGTACATACCGGTTCGGTCCTAGATTTTGTCTAAAATCGGACCAAACCGAACCGGTTACACCCCTAATACATACACTTTAATTCACGTACTTATCACTCATACACATTAAACTGATAGGAAGTTAAAAACTAACTTACCTCGGTCTTTGTGCTTCTAGACAAAACTCAAGTGCGATCACGAGAAACTGAAAGTGGTGATTTCTAAAAGTTATAACTTAATCACTAACAATTAGAAATATGAAAAAATATCAACTTAGAGTAAAATTACCATTTTACCCTCTACATGTGGGAAAATGATCATTTTACCCTTAACTAAAGGATTTTGCATCCTAACTCCAAAAATCACCAAAATTTACATACCTCATGTAAATTTTTTCTGAAACTCAAATATCTATTCAGAAAAATTTAGAACTAAACACAACCATTAAAATTCTATAGGGGCCGAAATTTACATAGGTTATTTCCTTTGATTGTTATTGTAATTTTTTCAAATTTCAAACCTCATTATTATACCAAAATTTTTCTTCTAATATACCCATAACATACTCTTAAGAATAATCATGTTTTGAATCATGAACAAAAGTTATCAAAATCACTAAAACCTTGCTTGAACTTTTTTTTTTTTTTTGGTTTTTCTTTTAAGTTCAAAACAAATTTTTGTTTCTAACTTGTTTTGATCAACCTCTTAATCCATGACTTATAAAGATGTGATCTTCAAAAAAAAAAAATCACATGGTTTAAAAATGTGTTCTAAAATAGATCCAAGTTTCAAACTCAAGAGCACATGGTTAAACATCAACCAAAACATAAATTTAGCCAAGAACATCATCACTTTGGCCTAACCGAATATCTCATTGCATAAAATTTCATATCTTCGAAACTAACATCAAATATCTTCAAAATAACATTTTAAAGTGTATATAAGAGACTTAGGTGCCTTCAATAAAATATCAAAGCCATTGGATTAGGATTAAACCATAAAAGATTTAAACTTTCTCAAAACAAAAACTATTTCACCAAAACTTTCAATCATGCAATAAATCCTCAACCAATAATCATATACACATGTTAACAGTACTTCATAAAAATTTCGGACCAAGAGCTATTCATTAGCTTGGTCAAAAACTCCAAAATATTACACACTCTCCAGTTTATCACCCAGAATGACCTTTATGGGGCTTAAACAACTTTTTACTGATCAAATGATCTCCAAATGAAACAAATAAGGTATCCTCGTAAATTAGACTAAAATACAAACAACTTTCATGAAGGAAACTTTACGAGAAAATACTTACAAAAGCTTTAAATTAGGCGCACACAAAGATAAGAAAAACTGTCCGAGAGTGTCTTTTGTGTTCTATCAAGGAAAAATGTAAAGGAGGGCTGCTTTTCATGGGAAGTGGACTGGAGAACTTCTTTCACAAGTTATAGAAAGTGATAGGACTAAAATAAAACTTGAGTGTTGGCCTTTTCTTCCCATTACAATAAACAAAAATCAGCCCAAAATCATTTCTCAAGGTGGAGTGTAGAAGTGAAAGAATGAGGTGGCCTTTTAGCTTTGTACTTCAAGAACCTTCTAGGCCCTTCTTTTGTAAAGATCTGGCCAGCCAAGTGGGGGTACAAAACTTAGCCAAGAAGCAATGCTAATGTGGTCAAATTCGTAGGCCTTAATGGGCCTAAACCGAAATGGCCTAAATTTTTGGGTTTTAAGAGAGTTTGGGTTGCTATCAAGCCCAAATCCAATATCACTCGGCCCAATCAATTTTCCAAGGTTAACAAGGTTGGATAATGATATTCTAATGCAAATTTGAAAGATTAATAGTATGTGGAAGTATTTTAATCAAGCGATTAAACACAATGCTAGAAACTAATTCATTTAGGTTTTGGAAGTCAACTTTATGGTTTGGATAAAACCGTTTAGGATTTCGATTTCAACCATGCTTTTGGGTTCTCGGTTGGACTCCAACCATATAGGATTTCACTAGGGTGGAAATCATCTTTGGTTTTGGCACAATTTGATTGGTCAGATGGAATAAAGTTTTTGCTTAGGTAGCATGATCTCACACCTTGATTCCTTCAAATCCATCAAACGTTCCTCATAGTGCCAAGTGTCTAATACTATTCATTAAGTGTGGCTAAGATCTTGCCAAGTTTCTAAATAAAACTTCTCTAATCTAATTTTGACATTCCACACTGTGATTTTGAAACACTGCAATTGGTGCGCTTACCGAGGTTATTATTCACTCCGACAAAATGAATCATAAACTTAGTACTAAAAATTCTTAAATATTCATATTAACCTACAATGAAAATCGTTACCGAAATTCATCCTCAAAGTGTTCCTAAAAATAATTTCATAGTTTCAAATAGGTGTTTTGTCCTAAAATATGAAAATAGACTTATTGCACCATAAAATCTTAAATAATCAACTGAGTCTAATGGCGTAGACCATAATACATTCTGACACTTATAACTACTCAAATAATTAGAATCTCACTTATGGCACCATAGTGAGTGATAACACTAACTATGTTAACAGACTAATACCTATGCAATTGGTTGATTCGTAAAAACTTCGTAAAGCCAATAGAAATTCTATCTTTGAATTTCTAGCGGGTTGTTATAGGTGTCATGAAGGAGAACCTAGGCGTGGAAATCATAGTGTTTAGGGACTTGTGGCAAAAGCTAAATGAACTGTTATGTCTAGAAGAATTAGGTGTCGTGGTATATGGTATGAGACTACTCTGGTTGAGAAGAAATTCACACCTCTTTGAAGACAGATTTGAGCATCCAAGAATAATTATGCAGAAGGCCAGAGTCAACATGATTTTAGTGCTGCATAAGAACAACTCAATGCTAAAAGGCATCAACATGCATCTGCTCGAGCTATCAGTCAGTGGGAAACACCAAATGATTTCATGTGCAAGGCCAATTGGGATATGGCACTGGATTTACAGAAAAAGAAGATTGGCTTGGGGATAACAGTCAGGAATAGTGATGGAGATTGTCTGGGTGTGATGTGCTCAACATTGAAGGGTTTGATACAACCAGTAATTGCAGAGGCTCTGGCCTTGAGGAAGGCTTGTGATTTTTGTGTTAATTTGGGACTGTCACAAGTTATCTTTGAAGGGGATTGTCAATTGGTGGTCAAACATGCCAATTGTAAGGAGGAGATATATACCGGCCATGACAGTTGTAACGCCCGTCCTTATGGTGGGACTTTTTATAAATATTTTTAGAAAGGACGACGGGAATTACCGTCCGATTTAAAACTTTTCACTTGGATACCTAGGGTGCAAGACTCCACGTTTATAAATTAAAATATGCTTTGACAATAAAAGAGGTTTACAGCAGAAAACATAAATTTTGAAATAAAAAGGCCTCTCGTACGTTTAAAATTTGTGCCTAGACTTCCGTGCTCTTCCCCATGGGCCGTGTTCGTCTTGATCATGCAGTTCCTGTGAGGGGGAGGGATATGTATAAAAACTAAAATGAGTTGAAGACTCGTAAGTATTACTTCATACAGTTAAAATATAACAATATAGGTTTTCATTCATGCATTCATCATTCATACATACTATTACGTGCATGCATACGTGTCATACGTGCGTTTATTTGAAAACGTCACTAGACGGGGTTTTGCTTTAATGGTCTTTCTTTTCGTGAAACGTGTCTCCCGTCAGTGCCTTCATTTCTTCAAGAGCCACTGTACGGAGTTTTACTTCTAAAAGGCTTTCTTGTCGTCAAACGTTTCCCCCTCAGTGCCTTCATTTCTTAAAGGTTCGTGCATTCGTGCGTTCGTACATGCATTCATACATCCATTCGTTCTTATCAGTTTCATAGGCCAGTACACATTGTTACGTATCGTGTGTTGGGGTCAGCGGTCTTCCTTTGGACCCGGATTCTGCTCGTGGCCACAGGAGGTTGGGAATCCCTTTCATAGGGGGCAGCACTGGGTACACTTCCAGTACTACTTACCCGGCATTGCAATCTGCCTATTCATTGGTACCCTTTTCATTCATTCATGTGGCCGTTACGTATATTCATACATTTCATGCTTTCATTTCTTTCTTTCTTGCTTTTTCTTCGTTCGTTCATGTCAGCTTGAAAGAGCTGGAGCTTTCATTCAGTTCATTCTATCCTTTAACAGTTATTTTATGAGAAAACATTTTTTTTCATGGGAAAACATCGTTTGGGGCGTAAGCCCGAAAATCATCTTTTCCTTTTTCGGTTCATTGCAATCATATCCTTTCTTTAATAGTTTGTTCGTGGAAAACTTCATTTAAGAACATACATGGGCTTAAACGTCAGCTTTCGTGGCATCCATAAGTGTCACCTTGAACGTCGTCAATCATGGCATCCACGAGCATCACCTCGTGGCGCACATGAAAACGTCGGTTCGTAGGATCCATAAAAACATCCGTTGTCATAGCTTTCATGCATTTTTATCAGTTTATGGATTTTCTTAGAAAATACATACAATAGATACAACGTATAATCATCCATTCACATGCGTACAATTAATACTTTGGTTGCATAAAAATGGGGCTGCTAAGGAGGGGCCGTACATACTTATACCTTTGAACACTTAGCATTTTCTTCCTTAAAGCATCTTTCGTTTCTTTTCGTAAGCATCTTAAAGGAAAAGCGTTTCTTGTATCTTGGAAAACTCTAGAAGAGTATGAACGTAACACTTACCTGGACTCCATGCTACTTGCATATCATGCAGTCCATTCATGTGCTTGTCAGATGGCAACCTACATGCATACACATAACTTTAACGCCATTCTCTATCTAGTACATAAGCAACTTAAACTTAGAAAGCACAAGCTTCACTTCACTTGGAATACTTTCCTTCTATCCCGTGTTCTTACGTGTTCCCTACTAAGTTAAAACCTTCAGGGACCCATTACGGTCACCCCATCTTCCAACTCATGTCTTCCCTCGAGTGCTCATCCATTAAAGTGAACTCATGATTCACCTTAGGATTAAGACACTAAGGCCTCTGTCTCATTCTTCTCATTAACCTCATTCCGACGCATGACTTAAACCACTAAGTCACGCATCCCGTCCTTAGATAGTACACTCATCACTATCTTCAGGCACCTTAGCCCATACTAATCCTCATTCCCATCCAGACAAGCCACACGGCTCTAAGCTAACTCTGAGGCTTAAGCACCGTGTAATTATACTCAGGATAGATTACCCATTACATATGGTGAATCCGTCCAGCACATATGTCTAACCAGATTACACATGTACCTTACCCCTTTTATTACCTAAGATCAACATATATAACACGTTGATCACCTGCTTGGTGGGACAAGGGCCATACTCCGATACCAACCTTATCTTAACCCGGATAGCATGACTCCTCATACTACCCGTCCCTTTTGACAGTTCATCCCAACACTTAACATGACAAGACTCCATTCACAACTATGCCTTATGTCACGTCACATAGCCCGAGATTGCTCCAGAGCTACACTATGACCTTGTCGCGTTACCCAACATTCTGCTACGTCAACTCTTAACTCATCAAGAGTACGATTCCTCACGTACTCCCGTCACATCGTGACATCTTGTCACGTTCCCCTTACTCCATTCATACCCTATCACTTCACCACATGGCAAGCACGACTGTCAGTACCCACGTCATGAGGTGACGTTGCCCAGTCATGCTTCCGCTGCGTACTCTTATACTTATTTCGCTTTTTCATCCTTATTCCCAGCCGTAAGTCCAACACGGTGACACTTGTCACCTTAGACGACAAGCTTCACCCTAATTACTCCGGGACACTGTTCCACAGTTCCCAACACTACTCATCATGTTCCACGCCCATCAATCACACAACCATCCTTATCACTGCGACGCGCCACACGGCATATCACTGCACCTCATGGAGTACATCCCATGCGTACTCTCTTCTCACATGCTTCGCCACATCATCTACCCGCCATATAGTACATCACTTCACCACACAGTACACTCATTGTGTACTCGTCCCATTCCACATACACCACATCACCATTATGACATACAGCCATATGGTACATCAATCTGCCATACGGAGTACATTCCACATGTCCCTTCATACACATCACGCCACATCACCATTATGGCATATCCGCCACATGGTGCATCGTTCCACTACATGGAGTACACTTCTCATGTACTCCTTTTATACACGTTACGTCACATCACCATTATGACATATCCGCCACATGGTACATCGTTCCACCATACGGAGTACATTCCATATGTACTACTTTCATATACCATACGACACACAGAGTACACTCATCGTGTACTCGTCCCATTCTACATACACGTCACATCATCATTATGGTATATTCGCCATATGGTGCATCACACCATCATACGGAGTACATTCCACATGTATTCCCTTCATACACATCACGCCACATCACCATTATGGCATACACGTCATATGGTGTATCAATCCACTACATGGAGTACACTCTACGTGTACTCCTTTCATATGCATTACGCCACATCCGCCACATGGTGCATCACCCCGTCATACGGAGTACATTCCACATGTACTCCCTTCACATTCTATACCCCCACACAGAGTACACTCAGCGTGTACTCTTCCCGTTCCACACTACGCCAGGAGGGTATATTTTACATATACTCTTATTGTCTCACATTATGCCACACACAAAGTACACCCAGCGTGTACTATTCCCATTCCATCTGACACGTCACCAATACAACACATACTCCACAACCACACTACACAGCACAGTCCACAACACTTCACAGCACACTTCCCAATTACGCCCAACACTTCACAGTCGTACGTGGTGGCTAAACTGCGTACGGTGACTGTTTAGGCATTTGGATAGCTAGGTGTGGTCTTGGAAGGGCTCGTGGTGGTCTTGTGATGATGGCAAGGAGCATAACACGGCGGATCTAACCGTGTACAGTGGCGGTCAGCCACGCGCAGTGGCTGTCCATCACGTGCAGTGACTAACCACCACTCAAAATGGTGGTTTGAACCTAGGGTTGGGCTGAGGGGTTGCTGGTGGAGCTCTTGGTGGCACTGGGGTGGCGCCACGGCGGCTCACGGTGGAGGAAGGAGAAATGGCCGTGTAAGGGAGAGGGAGGAGCCGTGGGAGAGTGAGAGAGAGTGTGCTTGCGTGGGTGGCAGATCGGGGCCGTGGGAGGTTGGGTTGGCTTGGTGGTGGCCTGAGGAGGCTAGAGGTGGTGGTTACCAGCCGTGGGTGGCGGTGCACGGTGGTGGAGGGTGTGCAACCCGTGCGTGAGAGAGGGAGAAACCGTGAGATGGAGGAGGGTACTTCTGGCCATGGGTCACATGGAGGAGGAAGGGGGGAGGAAGGGGAGGTCCATGGCGTCGCTTGGTGGTCGGGGGTGCCGCGCACGGCGGCGCTAGGAGCATCGATGGCTTTGAAGTTGTGTGAACCCATTTTCATGGGTATGGTGCGTGTGCGCGACGGAGGGGGGAGAGGGAGGCTGAGCTTGCTAGGGGATGATGGCTGGCGAAAGGAGGAGCTGCTGAAGCAGTGGTGGCGCCGGAGGACGGCGCACGGCGGCGCAATGGACACCAAGCCCGTTAGGGCTTTGCACTTCCGAAAGGGAGAAAGGGAGAGCGTGAGAGAGAGAGGCTGGGCTGGTTGAGCTCGCCAACGTGAGATGGAGCTGGTGGTGCCGATGGTGAGGGCTACCGACGCACGGCGGCGCCGGGCTGAGGCGTGGAAGAATCGGGAGTGGGGAAAGGCCGCGTATCACGTACGCTGGGGAGGAGAGAGAGAGGGCTGGGGGAAAAGTGAGGAAGAAAGATAGGGGGTCTGGGTATTTGACCCAGTCCCTTCGTCTTGGGGATCCACGTAACGATCTAATAGTGGATCTCAAACACTGGTTTAAAATGTATTAACTATTAACTTAATTAAAAGCGCTTAGAGAAATTAAGGTAGAATATTATTTTAAACTAATTTTAGTTTATAAAATAATATTCTTCATTATTAATAAAATGATGAAGTCTCACTTAACATATTAAAGAGAATAAAACCATTTAATTAATAAAAACTTTCAACATAATTTAAATCTCATAATATCTTAAATAGTTGAAATCATTTTTGGAGCTCATATTTAAGTCTCACTTAAATAATGATATTAAAATGATTTCTGGCAATTATAATATTTTTGGAGCTCTTCAAAAATATTATAATTGTCGTATTTAAAATCAAACTTAGTTCAACAACACTGGAAATACTCTTTATAACTATTTCTAGTACATTTAAAACATTGGGTGTGCCCTAGAAGTCGTACGATATCCTTCGAAATAGACCATCATGGTTCGGCACGCCTGACAAGGCTCGCAGTCGCTAGATAGAAGGGGCAACCAATTTACATAATATCTGCCCTCAGGATTTGCTTACGTCATAAAGACGGAACATACGTCAGAAAGAAGAAGCGTACGTAAGAATGAAGGAGCAGGGTATCACAACAGTATCATTGCAGACATTCGAAGTTTGCTGTCTCAGAGGCCACCGTGGATCATTTGTTTTACCAACAGAGAAATCTAATTCTATAGCACACATGTTAGCAAAGTTAGCTTTGACTTTAACTAAGGATCGAGTTTGGATAGAGGAAGTCCCTGTTCAAGTAGAGAGTTATGTAATGGCTGAAAAATTTTGTAATGACTCTGAGTTTATTGAATGAATGATAAATGTCAATGGTTTGATTAAAAAAAAAACAAAAGTCTATCTTAATGCATTAGGCACAACTTCCTACTATCTTATATCATATTTTCATTCCTAAACAAAGAAGAATAAAAAACTATAAACGACAAATATCCTTCAAATATATTACAGTTTCACTATCATTTTAAACCTTTTGAAAATTACTCAGTTTACAACATTTTTTGACAAAATAAAATAAGTAAAAATAATTATTCATTAGTACTAGACATTATTTTTAAATATATTATTTGACACTTCCATTTTGTTTAAATAAAATATATATTGAAGAAAAAATTAACTTTAATGTGTCTGAATCTCTGACAGCGTCGGTGTAACGTATGTCAGTGTAGAAAAAAGGTGCTGATCGGCAATCAGCCATTCTCCATATACATTTTATATAAGAATTCTCCAAGAAATAGTTATTGGTAAAGTGAACTATTTTATATAGGCATTTTCTATTATATATATATATATATATTTTATATACATTTTTTTAATAGTTTTAATAGTGATTATATATAATCAACTATTTAGATTTAATAAAATTTAGTATAAATAATTGTCCACGCATTATGCGAGTTATAGGCTTGTAAATATAAAGATAATGATATAAAAAATCATAAATACAAAGTAATTTAATTTATGTTATTTAATAATCGATTATAATTCTATTGAACACAACCAAAATTGAAGAATTTTATCGATCGGATTTTAAGCCATTTAAAAAAGAGTAATTTTATATACAATCGTGAAATGCGTAAATCTCGCATAATTGTTTTGAAAAAGAGTGTAGTCCACTATTAAAAAATTAATTTTTTTTATGTGAGTTTCATATTTTATTCACTTTTTTTAAAATAATTATGCGATGGTTGCATATTTATGACGAAATTATTTATTTATTTACAGCCTTCCATATGACCAAAGCACCCCTACAATAACGAATATTCTGTCATTGGTCCGGTCCAGACTCCACACACTAAGCATTTCAAGAACTAAACCCAAAAAGTGATCAACTAACAACAAACCACAAAAACCTCACCATTTAAGACCATTGATTGGGTAACTCTAATCGGGTTTTTTTTTTTTAATATATTTAAACATTTTTAAAAAATAAAAAAATATACTAATATACTTAAAATTATTTTCTTAATTATTAAATAATTTTTTTTTTTTTTTTTTTGATCGACGGTGCAATGAAACGGTAAAAGTGGGGGAGGCAAAGGAGCATTCTTCGTTGGGCAAATGCGTGTGGAATCAGCCACTTAGTTCTCTCCCATTCAGTCATCTCACACAAAGTCACCACTCACCGGAACCCTTACAAACCCTAGATCTCGTTCCTTCACGCTATACAAAATGAACTCCCTGATCTGCTCGTAACTATCACTGTACGCTCAAAAACAGTCACTAATATCACGTATCCCATTTTCAGATCCGGGCTTTTCACCCCCCACAATTCAACCTCGCTTCTCACAATAATCCATTAGCTCCATATTGGGATTTTCGCATATTTCCGTTCCACCTCTTCCAATCCGATCGGTTCGATAAAAAATATCAAAACCCAGCCCAAGAATTGCGTTACTTTCTGTTTACTATTTGTTTTAGAGTTTATTAATTTTATAAATATTACAGGCCTAAGTCGTTTTTTCCCCTATATTTGATATTTAATTTAATCGGATTAGCGCGTCTTTCTAGTCTTTGGTGCGAGCAGTACTGAGCATGCGGTATATGTGATAGCTGTGAATTTTGGATTATTTGTTCTCATGGCAATGCCATCGGGAAATGTGGTTTTATCGGACAAAATGCAGTTTCCGAGCGGTGGCAGCGGGGTTGTCGGTGGTTCTGGTGGCGGTGGAGGCGCGGGTGAGATCCACCAGCACTACCACCGACAGTCCTTCCCTGATGAGCGGGATGGGTTTATCTCGTGGCTGCGTGGCGAATTTGCCGCTGCCAATGCGATAATTGACTCCTTGTGTCACCATATCCGCGCCGTCGGTGAGCCGGGCGAATACGATAATGTTATAGGATGTATTCAGCAGAGGCGGTGTAATTGGAACCCGGTGCTACATCTGCAGCAGTACTTTTCGGTGGCTGAAGTTATATACGCGCTGCAACAAGTGGCGTGGAGGAGGCAGCAGCGATATATTGAGCCATTTAAGTCGGGAGGAGGTAAGGAGTTTAAGAGATCTGGTATGGGGTTTAAGCAAGGGCAGAGGCTTCAGGCGACGAAGGAAGCGCATAATTCTAGTGTAGAGTCTCATAGTCATGATGAGAGTGCGTTGGGTGGTGTTGTGGGTTTTGAGAAAGCCGAGAGACCGAGTAAAAAAGTTGAGGAAGTTAAGTCCGAAAGGGAGGTTGGGAATTTGGATGATAAGGGTTCAGCACTTGGAGAGGAGAAAATAGGTAATCTATTGGGTTTCCGCAGGCTTTGTTTTGATACATGTGCTCTTATTGCAAGATGTTAAATGCTTCATTACTTAGCGGATTGCTTCTCATAAATAGTCTATTGGAGATTTATGTCATTACTAATTCGAATGACTTGATTTTGGTGTTTTTGATTAGGAAAGTAACTTCTTCTGAAACATGTTTTTATGGATTTGTATCACGTGAGCATTTTTGAAGATCGTTTATTAGTTTGATTTGTGAGTTAATAAGGTAATTGCTCTACTACTGGGTAATTGCTTCTTTATGTTTTGGCTACCATTCTAATTTGGGATTATGTGATTTTCAGCTCCTCTTCTTCATCCTTTACTCCTTGAATATAGTGTATCACCTTTAATTTTATTTCCCAACGGCACAGTTTTCCTGTACAGCACATTTTAGTCGAACCGTGCATGCGTGTTTTTTCGTGGTAGAGTAGAATGGTAGTGCTTGTGGTTAGAAGTTAGAATGTATATGAAACGTTTTTAACAGATATAGGATAACCTCTCTTTTATCCATATATTTAACTCATCAAAACACAAACAACCCCTCCTCTCTCTTGCATGGATTTAGGACTAAAACTACTTGCTATATTGAGACTAAGATTTGTTTACTATATTTACCTTATTGACACTAATTCCATCTACTGTATTAAGTTATATTATTTTTTAAATATTTTTATTATTGTATCTTGAAGTGTGGCCTTCTTTGTTTTGTTAGAAAATCATTCGCACCAGGAAAAAAACCAGAATGAGAAGCAGAATCTTGGTACTGTACCAAAAACTTTTGTTGGCACTGAGATGTTTGAGGGGAAGGCGGTAGTGTACTACTTTACTAGTACTTTTATTTATATCTATCTCAAGTGAGAAGTTCTTGATATTCTTTTCTATTTTGTATAATTCTCCTATTATGTTTTAGGTCAATGTTGTTGACGGGCTGCAGCACTATGAAGAATTATTTGACGACTTGGAAGTGCAAAGGCTTGTTTCACTAGTAAATGATCTGAGGGCTTCAGGAAAAGGAGGACATTTTCAAGGCAAGTTTACCAACGCAGTCTCTTCAGAATCATAGAAGATTGCTCTTCTTTTTGTTTATCCTTTCTCTAGGAAAGCATTGCCTGTTGTAAATGGAGATTTAAAATTTAACAGCAAATATGTCAATTCCATGTATATTCTAAAGTTGAGGAAGATTTGGCCTTGTTTAATTAACTGTTTTTTCCAGAAAGAATTTTGAACTTTAATCGGAACATCTTACAATTTAAAAAAAAAAAAAATTCTGTTTCAACATTTCATCTAATCGTTTGCCTAGACTTCAGTGAAAATTAAAATACACAAACATCAATACAAAAACTGCCCTAAAGGAATTATATCCAAACAACTTTTCCACTCTTCCTATCCACTTTCACAAGCCCCAATACAAAACATATTTCAAAAGTTTTTTTTATTCAAATTTTCCTATTTATTTTCATAGAACTCATTAACATTATATCTCAAAAAAAATTCTAAAACATTTTCATAATTTCCCAAACATACCCTTTGTTTTCGGACACAATGCTTGCGACATAGATGCCATTACAATATATTTTTTTAATAAATTTTTTTGATTAGTGTACTTATTAAAAAACAAAATAATTTTGTTATAAGTAATTAGATTGAAACTTGAGATGATGTCAATTTCTTCAACATAAACCCAGTCCTAGAACGTGTTGAACATTATTGACTATGACATGATCTCATCACTAGTTTTGGCCCGTATCAACATTCTCAACATCACCAAGAACATTTTTCATGATTAAGATAACAGTTGATTGATGATGGACCAGGAAAGTTTAAAAAATAAAAACAAAAATGAATTTATATGGTAAAAAGATATAAACTGGGATTTATCTTTAAAAACATCCTTAAACACAATTAACCTTTTGCACACATTACATAAATCATCTATCAGTTTAATCCTTTACTTACAGAGCAACTAGTACTCATTAACCCTTGTGTTGCGGTTGTGCACCGGTCCCACATCTTGTGTACATCAGGGGTACCACTTTGTTGGTGGATGTAATCATCCCCAGTGGATGACACCATCTTAGCGTCCTTTGTTGTGGCTTGCACATGCACCCAAAGCATTGGATTGGTACCAAGTATAATCATATGGCCAAAATAAAACATAATAAGATGCATTTGCTACTCATCATTTTTCTCACAAGTTTTATACCATTCATGCCATAATTGCATATCTTTCATATGAGAAACGTTATCATAACGTTCACAACATAACCGTGTTCATAAATTTCAACTGGTATGTGTGCATCATATGAAAGCATTTGCAAACTTCACTTATAGAAATATCATATAGAAGGAGAGTAGAAATGGGCTATATCATATAGAAGGAGAGTAGAAATGGGCTTACATGAATGGTCAATATCATAGTACATAGCTTAAACAACCATTTTTCCAACATAGAATATTTTCAATAATCATTAAATGCATGATCATGGTACTTTGTTTCCTAGCTTGCACAATATCAACGCCTCCCTCACAACCTAGGGAAAACTTTCATAATCAGTACTACTATTCTTCTCTACATGTTTATGAAGGCTTGAACCTTCTAAGTATGCTTTATACCCCTGGCCAGATCTTTTTTCGTGTGTGTGTGTGTGTGTGTGTATTCCTTGAGAAAACAACGCTTTTTCATGAAATATGCAATATGGTTTGTTTTTAGGTTCTTTGGCATGCTAACACAAGACTTTTCGCTCTGTATCCTTTCTATAGTTGATAAGTCCTCAAATAGGTCATTCAAGTTTATGTCATAACCTACGAGCTTGCTGCACTTGGTCCAGAAAGAAACTTCAGCCTAAGGTCTTTTAGGTTATTATGGTCTTAAGTCCCTACAATGAAATCTTTCAAAGGCTGACTACTTTGGTGCCATGGTCACTGTATGACCTAAAAGTCGTGAAGCGTGAGTTTTAGAGCCTTAAGGATGGTGCAAAGTGTAGTGATATATGTTGTCAACCTACTACATATCACTGAAATTTAACTTTCTGAAATTCCTAGGTTTGTTTGAAATCAATAGTTCTGAGTCATTGGAAAATGACTCAAGGGTCAAAACCATGGCCTTAACGTTGCATTCTTTTTTAACTCACTAGTGAGATTGACTCTTCTGCCCACTTATGCTGAACTTTAAAGACAACTATGTATATTTCTATGTGATCATCTCGTTTAGACATTTATGTTTAAACCGAAACTTGTAAGGAACCAGCTTCTAACCATGGATGGGATTCATAGAAATTTCCGAACCCATAAAATTTTCAATTTCCTTCTTGCTGTAAGATTATGTTTCATACCTCAAATTATTGCCCACACTATACATTGCGTAGAAGTTTAAGAGAGGGGCATGCATTATACCAAATGTGTCGTATTTTTAAAGCCAAAATCTCATTCCTCAAGGCATAGGGATTAACTTTTTTCTCTCCATACGAACATCTCATTTTCTCTCCATAAATTCATCTTTTGATGATTTGTGGGGCGTTCTGAGGTCGATTAGAATGTATAGGTTATAAGATCATGGTGGGTGCGATAAGTTAAGTCATAGAATGAAAAACCTTCGTTATGATGAAGGATGGAGGCTCGGTGCTCATTTCAAAGAGGAGTTGGCAGGTAATGAAGGAGTTAAGACTTGGGAAAGCTGTGGTGAAATGGTTTATCAGGACCTTGGAGGAAAGCTTGAGTAGTGGGATGGAGCTGTATGTGACGACAAGGGAGGGTGACAAAAGTTTTATAGCACAGAGGTGCTCAAATGACCGAGGAAGATTTATGGCGCTGGTGGAGTATGGTGGAGGTGGAAGATGTAACTTCAGCTTCATCCCGGAAGATGTGGAGGGGAGGGGATGGAGGAGAATGGCAACTGCGCTGGGAGAGGTCTCCATGAATGAGCAAAGTGTTATGTACAGAGGAGGAGGATGCTCACAGAGGCTGCCGGAGGTGAGGCCTTACTTACAATCTCGATCATATAGGGAGGCACTGGTGCAGACGAAGGTGCCGGTGCAGCCTAGGGAACAAAACAGAAGTGGAGCTACAAACATGGCGTGCACAGTACTATTGCAGAAGGAAAAAGGTGGTGGTAGGTCCTGTGTCGACTTGTCAAAAACTGGCATGCACAGAATGTTACAATCTATGCAAGATCAGTTGATGGCTTTGCAGGAGCAAGTTGGTTTACTAATACGGTGCGTTGAGGAGGGAGCTGGCGTGGGCCTGGGCCTGGGACAGATCCATGAGAATGGGGGGGACCTTTAATCAGCATACTAGACTGGTGTTGGGCGATGGATCTAGAATAAAATTCTGGACTGACCTATGGTGTGGAGATCAAGCCCCAAAGGATTTATTCCCATTAGTTTTTAGGATTGCAGGTGAGAAAGATGCCTCGGTGGATAATTACATGGAGTCATTGGGGGAACTTGAATTCACTAGAGCCGCCCAAGATTGTGAAGTTGGCAGCTTTGAGGAGTATTTTGCTCTTCTATACACCATGAGGCATAGAACCCAAGGAGCATATAAGATGTGGTGGATACCCACAAAGGTAAATTCTCGGTCCGTTCTTTCTCTAAGACGCTTACACAACCGCAGAATATGCAATTCCCTTGGAGAAAGATATGGAAAAACAAGGCGCCTCCCAAAGCGGCATTTTTTGTATGGACAACAACATTAGGTAAGATCTTAACAATAGATAATCTATGGAGACTTAAGGTGATCATGGTAGATTGGTGTTGTATGTGTAGGAAAAATGGTGAAAATGTGGATCACTTATTGTTGCATTGTGAGGTGGCTGGAATGTTATGGAATGAAGTGTTTAATAGAATGGAGTTAGCTTGGGTTATGCCTGCTATAGTGACAGAGCTCATGGCCAGCTGGATAAATCTATGAGGTTTCCCACAATCTTAGCGGTGTGGAAAATGGTCCCGATTTGTATCATGTGGTGCCTATGGAAGGAGCGAAATGACCGGACATTTGAAGACAATGAGTGCTCACTACAAGAACTTAGATTATTTTTTGTTAGCACTCTTTTTCTTTGGGCCATAGCTGTAGATTGTTGTGGCCTCAATTTCCATGATTTTCTTGTTTCTATTACTTCTCTCTAACTAGGTGTGACCTTTTGTATACCATCTTGTGTACTTGGGCTATGCCTATTCATATCAATATAATCGTTTACTTATAAGAAAAAAAAAATTTAAGAGAGGACTAGATAACTATTCTGTCCCCCCCCCCCCCCCCCCCCCCCCCCCCCTTCATTTCCACAAAAAATGCATAAAAATGGTTCAGAATGTTGACTCTGAAAAGGAATTTAAAATGAAGGGATTTCTAAATTTAAAATGAATTCTCGAAGGAATCTTACCCTAGCTAGATCAGAGGTTTGTAGCCTCTAAAATTTCTTTTAGGGCTTGGTAACAAGGTGCTGGGATGTGAAAGTAGAGCAAAACAATTTCTAGTCTTACCAATTTTACTGTGGTAAGGAAATTTGGGATTTTTCTCATTCAAAAGTGAAAAAAAAACACTTTGAATTTAGTAACTTGGCAATGTTGGCAGCAAGGGAGACGAAGGTTGCAGGCTAGGGCTTCGAATATGAGGACTTCTAATCTGTACAGCAGAATTCAGAGCCATTGAATGATCATTATACCTATCTTTCTTGAAGAGAAGTGTGAGGAACTCAAAGGAATTTCTCACCTATGGGCTGCAACAGACATTGAGAAGGATTCTCAATCCAGTTACCTTGGATTGATGATGAAAATAGGTAGAGAGGCTGTAGAAATTGGCAGCAGAGTCGGAAGTGGCCTAAACGTTTCTCCCTGGATTTGTCGATGAAAGTTTAAGTATAAATGGGCTTAGAGGAGCAGCACATCTAGGAATGTGGAGGGGGATTTCTTGTTGGCAGTCTAACAGTTTATAAACAATATGGGCTAATCCCAAGTGCTTCTATGGGGCAGCAGTGTGGCGCCCCCAGGCCCCCCTTGGGATTGGGTGGTGACTAAAACGTCGAAACATGTAACACATGGCTACACACCTCTCGTATATGACAAATTAAATGCAATGCACCTAAGTACACTAACAGTATACAATAAAAATCGCAACGAAAAATATAAAAGTCGAATAATCTAAGTAATGCAATAAGCAATTGCGAAGCATATGGATCCGTTACTAACAAAATATCCCATCATTGTCAATTTCCCATAAACATGCATCATATAAAGATATAGTATCCCAAAAGCATAGAGTAATTTTAAACTCCCAAAACACGGGACCTTCTCAAAATATTGTTCCTCAAAAGTTGAGACTTAAGTCATAAGTTTTTCCACAAAATATCTTAGGTCCCCATCCTTTTCCCCTTTTGTTTTTCTTTCTCAAGAGGGCTTGGGCTTCACGTGCTTCTCTAAGGTCCTATCCTTATCCAGATTGTTGCGCCGTTTGAATTCCTCAATAAACTGGAGTATTTCGGTAATCTCCTGGTCGATGGCCTCGATTCGCTCCAGGAAGAAGGGCTCAGGCCGACTCATACATATTGTAACGCCCCAATGGAAGACCCAAACCACATGGTCTATACTCTAAAAGGACTAGTCAATTATACAATTAGAGCCTCATTGAAACCTTATAAAGAGCAAGAACTTCTCCTTCCCAAGCAATGTGAGATCCCATACACCACCTACCCTTATCCATATCATATGGGGTATCACAATCTACCCCTCTTAAATTCCCGACATCCTCGTCGAGCATGTCCATTGCAGGTGACACGGCTCAAGTCCCACATTTCTGGTTGTGATAGGCTCTGATACCATTTGTAATGCCCTAATAGAAGACCCAAACCACATGGCCTATACTCCAAAAGGACTAGTCAATGATACAATTAGAGCCCTATTAGAATCTTATAAAGAGCAAGAACTTCTCATTCCCAAGCAATGTGGGATCCCATACACCACCTACCCTTATCCATATCATATGGGGTATCACAATCTACCCCCCTTAAATTCCCGACGTCCTCGTTGGACCTGTCCATTGTAGGTGACAAGGTTCAAGTCCCACATTTCTAGTTGGGATAGGCTCTGATACCATTTGTAAAGTTCCAATAGAAGGCCTAAATCACATGACCTATACTCCAAAAGGACTAGTCAATGATATGATTAGAGCCCCATTAGAATCTTATAAAGAGCAAGAACTTCTCATTCCCAAGCAATGTGGGATCCCATACACCACCTACCCTTATCCATATCATATGGGGTATCACACATATCCATCTTAGGCACGATCCTCTCCGGAGGAGGTGCTGTTCTCTTTCGCTTGGCCATGGATGTCGTCTTCTAATCATGTAACAATTTCTACCATTCCGGTTGGGGAATGGTAGTAGAAACTACCACAATGAGATTTCGAGAAATCTCAGCAAGTAAACACGCAATATACAATAGTTAACACGGGCATACAAATGGTATATCATGAAATGCGTGCATGAACATGTACTTGACATGTGACTTGACCGGAACTTGACTTATGCATTTAACCATTTTTCAAAGGACTTGTAATAGAGACATTGACATTTTCAGAAAACATCTTTAACTTTCCTTTTTATGTTAAAACTTTTTTTTTTTGATAAGTAAAATAAGTATTATTAACAAGAATGGGCAACAATTGCCAGTTACAAAGTAGTATGCCCTGTCTACGAAGGCACATTAGACACTAAGAAATCATGAAAGTCCATGCCATTAAAGTCCACAGCAATGGCCCAAGTGCAAAGAGTCCTAAAAAAGAAAACTTTTAGCTCTGCCATAGATCTCTCCTTGTCTTCAAACGTCCTCTCATTTCGCTCCTACCACAAGCACCACATAATACAAATAGGAATCATCTTCCAAATCCCTTTGATCTGGTGCATACCTCGGATAGAGGTCCAACACGCCAATATATCCACCACGGATTCCGGCATAACCCATGCTAGATCCATCCTTTTAAACACCTCATTCCAGAGTGTTCTGACTATCTCGCAATGTAAAAGTAAATGGTTCATCGACTCACCCCTCCTTTACACATACAACACCAATCTACAATGATTATTCTCCTCTCTCTCAGATTATCTGTAGTAAGAATCTTGCCTAATGCCGCTGTCTATACAAAGAAATAAGCTTTGGGAGGGGCCTTGTGTCGCCAGAGCCTTCTCCAGGAAAACTGTACCTCCAGCACTTGTACGAGGACCTTATAAAAGGAACGAATAGTGAAAACTCCTCTCCCTGTAGGAATCCACCACAAACCATCTTTATGCTGGATATTTGGACGACAAGAATACAGAAGACTAAAAATCTGCAAAAATCTCCATCTCCCAATCCTGTGCCGTCTGGTTGAAATTAATATTCCAATGAATACCCCCTCCTGAGATTCCCATAACCTTCGCCACTGTAGCATCTTTGGCACTTGCTATCAGGAAAAGAATAGGAAACAAATCTTGGAGAGCACTGTTACCAAACCATGCATCCTTCCAAAATCTGATCCTGTCACCTGTACCCAACTGAAACCTAGTGTGTCGATGAAAGACTTCCCATCCTTTTCTAATGTGCTTTCATAGCCATCTTCCATGGGCCCCTCTTAACTTCTCTAGTACACCAACCCTCCCCTAAACCACCATAGTTGTTTTCAATCACAGTTTTCCATAGGGCTTCTGGTTTCTTAATATATTGCCATAGCCATTTGCCAAGTAACGCTCGATTAAACAACCACAAATTTCTAATACCCAAACCGCCACTATAGATAGGACGGCACACCTTCTCCAACTGGACAATATGAAATTTAACTCTTCTCCTAATCCACCCCACAGAAAATCTCTTTGTAACTTCTCGAGACGACCCGCCACACTAGCCGGAATAGGGAATAAGGATAAAAAATAAGTGGGTAGATTAGAAAGTGTACTTTTAATCAAAGTAATCCGACCTCTTTTTGACAAGTACATTTTCTTCCACCCTGCTAGTTTCCTTTCTATTTTTTCAATCACTATATCCCAAATCGAGTGTGCCCTCGAAGCTATACCCAATGGTATTCCCAGGTAGGAAGAGACACTATCTTGCAACCCAACGTGTCAGCCATCTCCCTAATATTCCGAACCTCTCCAATCGGCGGCACCAACTTGGATTTATCATAGTTCACTTTTAAACCAGACACTGCTTCAAAACAAAGTAAACATGCCTTCACAACCCGCAACTGGTCCTGATCAGCTTCGCACATAATAAGCGTATCATCTGCGAACATCAAATGAGAGATAGTAGTAATACCCCTGCTTGGAGAACCAATTTGGAAACCACTAACAAAACCATTAGCCAACAAAGCCGAGATCATCCTGCTTAGTGCCTCCATCACAATAACAAAAAGTAAAGGAGATAACGGATCCCCTTGGCTCAAACCATGAGAACTCTGAAAGAAACCCTCAGGGTTGCCATTGATCAACACAGAGAACCGTACTGTAGATATACACCAACTAATCCAAGACCTTCACCTTTCACCAAAACCACACCTACCCAGTAGATATAGTAGGAAGTCCCAATTAACATGGTTATACACCTTTTCCATATCCAACTTACACATAATTCCTGGGTTGCCAGCCTTCAATCTACTATCCAAGCATTCATTGGCAATTAGAACCGCATCAGGATCTATCTTCCCTTAACAAACGCATTTTGAGGCTTAGACGCAATCTTTCCCAAAACCTCACTTGAGCGATTAGCAAGCACTTTTGAGATAATCTTGTATACTCCATTCACTAAGCTGATAGGCCGAAAATCTGTGATCTCAATAGCCCCGGCCTTTTTAGGTATTAAGGCAAGGAAATTGGAGTTAAGGCTTTTCTCAAATTTTCCAAACGAGAACAACTCCTAAAATACCTTCAAAAGATCTTCTTTAATCACCACCCAACATTCTTGGAAGAAGCCCATAGAGAAACCATCAGGTCCGGGAGCCTTGTCTTTTACCATTTTCCTTGCTACATTAAGTACCTCTTCCTCCTCGAAAGTCCTCTCCATCCTCTCCATCCCCCGGTTTAATAATGTTAAACACCAACCCATCAAGAGTAGGCCTCCACCCCTCCTGCTCAGTAAAGATCTTCTAAAAAAAATCAACCACATGATCTTTGTTCTACTCTACACTCCATCCCCTCAATTTTCAACACCTCAATGTTATTGTTTATTCTATGAGAATTTGCAATACTATGGAAAAAGCTCGTACTTCAATCCCCTTCCTTTAACTATAATGCTCTTGACTTCTGGCGCCAAGACATTTCCTCTTGCAAAATTATCCTCTCAAGATCTGCGACTAGCAAAGTTTTCTGTGCTTGTTCTTCCTCAGTAAGAGGCCTCCCCTCTTGTAGTCTTTCTAACACCTGTATTTCCATCCACTTGGTATTTTTGTTCTCCTAACATTGCCGAAAGTCTGTTTATTCCATTCCTTTAGGTCTCTTTTTAAAACTTTTAGCTTATTTGCAAAAATAAAGCTGGGTGTACCCTCGAACTGATACGAAATCCACCATTGTTTGACCCTCTCCACAAAACCTTATGATTTCAGCCATATATTCTCGAACTTAAAAATACCGTTTACCACTCTGAATGCCTCCACAATCAAGTAAGATAGGCCAATGATCCGAGGATAAACGAACCAACCACTTTTGCCATACGTCCGGAAAATGGCTTTCCCACTCGGGTAAAATTAGGAAACTATCCAATCGAGTCCATGTATGATTATTTGACCAAGTGGCAGGGCCCCCTGCTAGTGGTAGGTCTATCAAGTTCAGGTCAAAGATACACTCTGAGAACTCCAAGCTTGCTGGCCTCAATCTTCTATTTCCAAAACTTTCACTTTGGAAACGAGCAACAATGAAATCACCCCCAATACACCAAGGAAGCTCTCGCCAACAGTGAACCCCAGCTAGCTCATCCCACAATAATCTTCTATCCACGTCTAAATTGGGCCCATAAACACCTGCAAATGCCCACAAGAAACCATCTGACACACTTCTAAAACAACTTGCTACCATATATCTCCCTATGTAGTTCTCTACTTTCTCCACCACCCGCCTATCCCACATCATTACAACTCATCCCGAAGCCCCTGAAGAAGCGTGGTACACCCAATCTACATAATTACTGCTCCATATACTCCTCACAATCCTCCTATTGATTAACTTCAGCTTCGTCTCTTGTAAACAAACGATATCCGCTTTCCACTCATGAAGCAGGTGCCGAATTTGAAGACGCTTCTCTACCTCATTGAGGCTGCAGACATTCCAAGACACAATCTTTGGCTTCATTTATGAACAACCGGCCCCTTCCCTTTTACCCTACTCCTACTGGAGCTACCCTCCGAATTCATCGACCACATCAACCTTTTAAGCTCCCAATTCTTCTTCAAGTCTCCCTTCCTTTTCTGTTGATACCCAGCTTTCATAGCAATTAATAAAACAATGAATTGCTCTTCATACCCATCACATTCAATCCCCACAAAATGTTGGATCTCTTTCACCTTATGTAATACCCAATCTCTGAAACTTGATCTGGAAAATAATGGTTCAATGGGATAGGATTTCCCATTTTGTTACTCTGGAAGCTCAATCTTCCCCCACAGAGAACTCCTCTAAACCCATCTGATTGCACGCCTCAGAGAGGAATAATTCATCCTCCACAGAGTGCATGAGATCATCGAACTCCTCATCCCCTTCCTCCAACTCAAAACCCCCAAAAGGGTTTAACAAATAGTTCCGTCGGAGCCAAGCCTAGGCCTCCCACAGTTGTCGGCGAAATCTGGGTCGCCTTCGACGAAAAATCTCGCAATTCGAACTCTACCAACATCTTTTGCGCACAATACGCTGGCGATGCCTCGTCGGCGACCTCCTCTACCTCCGTCGGCGGTGTCTATGCTACCGCCGCCGTTGGTAGACTTTTCGGCACGAAGTCGAGGTTGTGCAGCTTGTCTGTAGACCCGGGCTAGGGTTCATGCCGCTGGGCTAGATCACCACTGGGCTGGGAAACGGACCCTTGCCCACCAAATTGGGCCCTGGTTTGAGACGGCCCAGCCCCTGCTGAAGAGAACGAGCCCCTCTGATTCTTGGGCCGAGCAGGCCCACTAAACTTCTGCCAAACGGCTGGCCCTTTTCCTTTTTATTCTGTTGGGCCTCTTTCTGGGTTTTACTAGGCCCAGCCCCCAAATTCCTCTTTAGTCCACCCGTTTCTTCAACCCGCCCCTTTTTCCTATTTAAGATTCCCGTATCTTCTTTTTCCTTAAACAACCCAACAAATTCCACGATCTCAGCCATACCTCTCTATAGAAACTGTAGCAGGCCTTGCATCTCCATCAACAGTCTTCGTACCTCCCACGCCTCTTGACACGCCGCGGATTTCCTGTCATGGGAATGGTTTGAAATTGCTTCTCGACGCCACCTCCCTTGTCCCTTGTCAGAAACTGTCGCACCTCCATCCCGTTTCCTCACTGCATTTGGCAACGACAACGAGAGAGCATCCTTATACGACCGTGACTGATACCCCACCGCCCCCTTCCCATTACTCGACTGACCTCCACCAGTAACAGAGACCTCCTTACCTCTTTCTAACAGGACCTCCCGCATTTTCGTCCAATCCCAACTATTCTTTCCTTCTGGAATGCACATTACATTCCTCCTCCCCCTTTTGTTATACTCAGAGACTTCAAGGTATATCTCTCTACTGTTTGTGCAACGTTGAGCAATAAGATTGCAATAACCTTCTCTAGTTGCCGAATACACCTCCTTCTTCCCTCCCCTCTCTTAAGCTTTCCTCTAACACCTTCCCAAGCCACTGCATTGAAGATGAACCCAGTAACACTGCATGTTCCGACTTCCAGCTTTTCTCAATGACTCGCAATAATCCACCACCCACTTTTGACAGAATAAAACACTTGGATTCAATCACCACCTCTATGGGATAACCCATCTTATTCACCATAATTCTTAAGAAGCAATTAATGCCTCAACATTAATGAGGAGAAACTTTCAAGAAGCAATGAAAAAATATGCATGTGTACAGAGAGAGAATTTATCACCAGACAATAATCAAGTATGCAAACTGCACTAATGGCAATTGTGAGAGATATTTTTACGTTGAACTTAATTAGAACTTGCCTTATCAGAACATCACAAGATTTTCATCGAATGATCCTTATCATATTACGAAATTTTGAGCTCCTATTCTTGTTCAAAGGGTGGACACATCACGGTTGCAAACCATGTATTCTTGCTAGTTACCGCACCATCAATGGTCTGTACATCGTGATGAATACGTCATAAACAGAGTCATTTCATATTAACTTGATAGTACTTCGTCGGGTTATATGCCTTATTCACCTACTAGCGTTAGGCGCTTCCTCGTTCCGGAATTCTTTAAAAAAAATCCATTTGAGGCTCGTCGATGGTTCTTTGTCGACCTAGGGGTTACCACTTCATTCTTAAACACTCCAGAGTGGATAGAGGAGTTCCACTAGGACATTCTCCCGCCCTAGCACTTTGGGTCATGATAAAACTTTTAGACTCTTTTCTTTGAAAATATTTTTTGAAAACACTTCTCCCCGAATGCATGTGACATGAGACTGGAGACATACGTTCTTATACTTAACATATGACATGTGAAATGCCGTGCGTGAAATAACCGAGCATAACATTTTCAATTCATGGCATGATAACATAGATCACAAGAACTATCAAAACACATACATGGAACTATGAAAAAGGGCCCTGGCCGAAACATGTAAGTACAAAAACATGAAGAATCATCACTGAAACATGCTTTAGACTTCAAACATATTGTTTAGATATCAAAGCATAACGAAACAAAACACAAAATCATGGTGTTTGGCTAAGATTTGAAACCTCTAAGACATGGTATAGCTGAATCATCAAGTATCACAAATTAACAACATTGTTTTCCTTAAAACCGAAACATGCAAAGGACATTCTTGCCATTTTCATCTTAAACTGAATCATATCATTCATATCATATTCATATTCCAAGATCATATAAGCATATTCAAGTAAGCAAACAAGTAATAGTAATCAAAACAACCATAACGATAAAAGGATTTACAAAAATATATACAAGTATTAACCGAGAGCAAGTTGAGTGTGTACTTACAAAAATCCATGGAATGAAATATTAACAAGCTGTAATCCGAACTGTATTACATTAGAAGGAGTGTCTAAAAACCTTATTTCATGTTCTTGAGTGTGTGAGGGTTTCTAGGGCATCACTTGATCTTAAACTGTTCGGCCTTTAGGGTTTTTAGGTCAAAAACCCTTTCATTTCACTCGTGTTTTTATACAAAACTCAAAGTATGGTAAGAACACATGGTGGTGGTCGAATACATGGAGGATGAACACCTCCCACTATTCGGCTTCAAGGGTTTCTTGAAAACCCTAAATCGTTTTTCATGAAAACGTGTGTTTCACCACTGTCAAATTCCTTTGAGATTTGAATCTCATTTTGAGTTGAAAAAGTGATATGTGTGTGGGAACTAAGAGAAAACTGAGTCTTACCTGCTCTCTCTTTGAAGGTGGCAAATTCTTCTCTTGAAAAGAAGTATTCTTTGTTTGGTTGAAAAGAAAATGCGAGAAAGTGTGAGAATCTTCAAGTGAGTATGTGAGAGTTGTGTGGAGAGGGTGAGGGTTCATGCAAATTCCGAAAAATGGCGAGGGAAAAGCCTATAGGCATGTACTCCCTCCTTTTTATAGTGGTCTCCTCACTTCCCCCTTTGGTTGGTTGCCTCCAAAACTGTTGCATGAGTGACAAGTGACAAGTATTTCTTCTTCTTCTCTTTTGCCGAAAAGACTCTTAGAATCCCACTTTGGATTGCATTGGGAAGGGGCATGCATGGGTGGCGTGTAGGGCTTCCTCTCCCTTGGCCGAAACCCTCATTTTTCCCTTTATGACCTTCATTTTTCTTAAGCAAGTGAATATTTCTTCAAGGGTGTTTTTGTAAAACATCTCATGCCTCTTCCTTTTCCCAACAAACAACATTTGGCATGAGTGACAAGTGGCATAGGCGTGTGCCTTGCCCATTGCCGCCCACTCTTCTACTTCCCTCTTTGTTGCTTCATCTTCCATTTGCTCCTTCCCAAGGTGACTCCTCATGTGCCATTGGTTCAAATTGCAAATTAAATGACAAGTGGCCAGTGAAAAGGTGCTTAGGAGTGTAGTGGCCGAAATCCTAAGGGTATATTAGTCATTTGATGCAAATGTCTCTTCATCTATTCTTCTAGAAGCTTATTGCATGGTTGACACTTGGCAAAAATCTGAAAAATTTCGAAATCCCTTGTGTCCTTTCGTTTTCCTATGCAAATCTCTTAGAAAATCCACCTTTCTCTTCCCTAGGCTCCCCTTTCCAAGAATATCTACCTTGGAACTCGAAACTGGGCCAAAACAATGGGTCTAGGCATGTGGGAAAGGGTTGGCCGAAAATCCATTAGTCTCCATAGGTCCATTTTGTCCCTTGATTCTTCTAGAAGGCTTCTAGCATGCTTGACAAGTGGCAATTCCTCCAGGGTAGGCGTGCAAGCCATCTCTTGGTTTCCCTACACTTCTCTCTCTACCCTTAATCCACTATCAAGACTAGATTCATAGTGCAACACATGTATGACACATGGCACTGGTTTGGGTCATGGGCTTAGGGTCATGGGCTTAGGTTTCTAAATAGGGCCGAAATTATACAAGTCATTCTAGGGTTACTCCTTACTTGGCCTCAAGTTGTTAAATCAAAGATTCTAAGACCTTTCCTTTAACTAAAAAAAACTAAGGCCCTTAAAATACTATGGGAACTAAGAATTAAATCTATGAACCATGCTTGGTCAAGCTCGGGTTATCACAAGCAGTCTAGGGTGTTTGGTGAGTTCATTAGACTGCAACGTTGGGTCACAGATGGACTAGGATTTGGATGACAGCCAACCCTAATTTGCTGGTTGATCTTGGCAGAATGTGCCTCCTAGAAGCTTCTCCTACGGATTTTTTATTATGGAAATTTCTTAGAGATATAGACTTAGAGTTACTTGGTTGCTTCCTATTTCTGGTTTCCAGTTAAGGAAGTTTTTTAAACCTATGGAGGATTCGGCATCCTTGATTTTAGGCTTCCTGAAATCTCTGGGTTAGTGGCTGTCCCTGTTTCCGGTAAGTTTCCTTTCCCATAGTAGGCCCCATTTAGGCAAGTTTCATCTACTTGCCTTCTATAACATATCAGCCCCACAAATGAAAACAAACAGCATTTAAATGCAATCAATCTGTACCAAAATAATCAAACTGCAGCCGCATCTCACATTCAAACATAAAATTCGATTATACTAATTTGGGGCTGTAATATTCTGGGGCATTACTAGTTAATACTACATCTACGGTTCCAAAAGTTACCGTGTATTTTTCTGATGCATGTAACCATATTTTTGCTTACTTCTGATACACGTGACCAAAGTTATACATATGTAATGCCCCAAGGAAAGGCCCAAGCTACATCTAGGCCATACTCCAAAAGGACTAGTCAATAGAACATTTAGAGCCCTATTGGAATCATTGTAAACAGCAAGAGCTTCTCCCTTTGAGGGATCTTATACTTCACATACACATCGCCAGTATGGGGTATTACTTGTATCTTTTGTAAGGGAGGCTAATGATTGTGAGGTGGATCTACTCCTCTCATCATTCTTTGACTGGTTTTGTGTAGGGTGGGATGTAATGGTGAACATAAAATGGTCAAGGGCCCATCTAAAAAATGAGTGTTCAAAGTAAGGTCATTTTACAATTTGTTTAGTGTCCATGAAAGGACCTCATTTTTACATTGTACGATGTGAGGAAGTAGGGCATAGTGGGGGTTAATCGGAGTTATATTTGTAAAAAGAGTGGAGAATACGTAGATCACCTTTGTCTGCACTTTGAGGTCACTAGCCTTCTATGGAACATGATGTTTGTCTCTTCGAAATAGATTGGTTTATGCCTTCTCATGTGGTGGATCTCTTATCATGTTTGAAAGAGCAGTTAGTAGCCATTAGTGCACACTAGGATTCTTGTCTAAAGGAGTGTTTGAGAAAATTGAAAAGAGATTAGCTGGTTGGAAAATGCTTTACTTGTCTAAAGGGGGAAGAATAACCTTGATAAAAAGCACATTATCAAAGCTCCCTACTTTCTATCTCTTTTTCCATTGCCGGCAGGGGTAGCAAGAAGAATTGAGAGATTGTATCAGAATTTTTTGTGGGGAGGTAATGGAGAAGAAGAAAAATTTCATTTGGTTAGTTGGAACAAAGTTACTCAACCAATTTCTGGTGGTTTGGGGGTAAAAAATTTGCGGCTGGTTAATAAAGCACTTTTAGGGAAATGGCTTTGGAGATATCATATGGAGAGAGATGCCTTACGGAAAAATGTTGTTGATGTAATATGGAGGTGTTTTTTTTTTTTTTTGGGGGGGGGGGGGGGTGGTTGGTGCTCTAAAGAAGCTAGAGGTGCGTATGGGGTGAGCTTGTGGAAGTTCATTCGAAGGTTGGGGGGAATTCTCTATTCATATTAAATTTAAGGTGGGAGATAGGAAGAGGATTCTTTTTTGGCATGACACTTGGAGTGGGGATTCTACGCTTAAGTCGGATTTTCCCTCTCTTTATAGGATTGTGAGGGATCAAAACACAGCCGTGGAGGATTCTTTCTCATGTATTGATAATATTATTCAGTGGAATGTTGACTTTATTAGAGATGCTAATGATTGGGAAGTGAATGATGTTACTGTTTTTTTGGGAAGACTATATAGGTCAAAAGTGGTGCCGGGAAGGGAGGATAGCATGCTGTGGGTTCATGCAGGAAATTCCAGGTTCTCTGTTTCTTCTTTCTACAGAATTTTAACCTGTCACAGAGCTGTGAGTTTCCATGGAAAAATATTTGGAGAGTGAACTTCAAAGGTGGTTTTTTTCAGTTGGGTGGTATCTCTTGGAAAAGTTTTGACCACTGATAATCTTAGGAGGAGAGGTATGTTTATAGCTGATTGGTGTGTCATGTGCTAGAAGGATGGAGAAACTGTAAATCATCTTTTTCTTCACTGTGAAGTGGCCATGTCTTTGTGGAATGAGGTTTTTACTCAGACGGGTATAGTTTGGGTGATGTCTAAGGATGTGGTGGATCTACTTGCAGGATGGTATGGATTAGAGGGAAGAAAATGTGTAGCTGCCATATGGAAGATGATTCCTTCATGCTTGATGTGGTGTCTATGGCTGGAAAGGAATGGGAGATGCTTTGAAGACAAAGAACATTTGATGGGAGAACTTGGGGATTTCTTCTTTAGTACTTTGTGTTTGTGGGCTAAAACTCTTGTAATGAATGATGTTAATTTTCTGGGTTTGAATTAGCTTTTCTTTTGTTTTCTAGAGAGATGTAGGTATTTCTATTGTACTTGTGCTTTTCCTATTCTTGGTAATAAAGTTCCTTATTAGTTATAAAAAAAAAAAAAATTAGTGCACACTAGGAGGATGACCTCATAGTGCTTATTGTGGTGTATTTGAAGAGAAAGAAATGGCCATAGTTCTTAGGATGGCGAGAAATCAGTGCCGTGCCAGAACTCTAATAAGTATTTCTTTGTTAATGTCCTCTTTCATACAATTGTGGCCCAAATGGTGGCTCTTTTTATATTTTCACTTTTTAAATTTAGCACTTTTCCTTTGGCTAGTTTGGTGGATCTCTCACATACTTCTTCTGTAATGGGATAACATCCTCTTTTGTCTTAATAAAATTTATTTGTCAAAAAATAAAAATCCTCAACCTGAAGAATGCTAATTAGATTCATTCAAAGAACCTAGTGACTATTGTATTTGGTCTTCCTCACTTTTAAAGGGGTAGGATTTAGTTTGATTCAATTGTGGCAACAAAGTTCTGGGAATGGTGATTTTGTGTACATGCGATATTATGCATCACAAAGTTGCTTTATCCAAATCCAGAAGCTGTTCAGGTATTTGCCCTTTGAGTAAAAGCTCGATAATGCTACTAATACAGCGATTCATTACCAATTTGCTTGTTATTTTGAGGGAGACCAGAGGTTTGAAGTCATTACCTGAGTGCGACCATAGTAGTAATCCTTACTAGGGAGTCCCTCAAGGGGTAAGGATAATATTATTATACCCGGGTATTACCAGAGGGGCCTATACTGATATTATCATTATTATTTTTGTCATCTGTAAACATTATGGTCTCCTTTCTGGCTAATGGGTGAGGCATGTCCTCTGCGTATACATTTGGTGGAAAATATGTTCAATGCCTACTCTGTTTTATATGTTTCATCACTTCTTGCTATGAACTTACTTTTAGCTTTCTTTGAGACATTTGTGTCTGGACGCAATGTAGTAAATCCCTTTTAGCTAAATAACTAACAATAATTGCTAAAATATTTGTTTGGCGAGAAGCAGGTCAGACATATGTGGTTTCAAAGAGGCCTATGAAGGGACGTGGAAGAGAGATGATTCAGTTGGGTCTCCCTATTGCAGATGCATCTCCAGAAGAGGATAATGCAGTAGGAAGCTCTAAAGGCATGCTCCATTTTCAGATGTTCCTCTGAAAATAAGTTTTGAGAGTTCCTTATGTGGTTTGAGTTTATTCTTTTAAACATTATTTATGGATTCTGTTCTTTAATAAATTTTGCAGATCAGAAAATAGAATCCATCCCTTCCTTGCTACAAGATGTTATTGAACGCTTGGTAGGCATGCAAATAATGACTTCAAAACCAGACTCTTGCATCATTGATTTCTATAATGAGGTTGTTAATTATGGTATTCTCTTTTGTAATTTTAAGTGTGTGATTTGTGAAGCTAGCCTAATTTTCGTTTTATATTTGTAGGGTGATCACTCACAGCCACACATGTTCCCAGCTTGGTTTGGGAGGCCTGTTTGCATCCTTTTTTTGACAGATTGTGACCTGACTTTTGGAAAAGTAATTTTGATAGACCATCCTGGGGATTTTAGAGGCTCTCTTAAGCTTTCCCTTGCACCTGGGTAATCATTTTGAACCGCCTCACTTTGCTTGTGCTGTTTTATTCGTTATTTTTTTTTGGTACTCGTCTATTCTCAAATCTTCATAGCATAATGTGCTTGAAAATTAAACTTGACATTACTTCCGCATTCTGTAAGACCTGGTAAGTTTGAGTTGAACCATGTCCACGTTACGGTAGAGACTGGAGATACATTATTAAATAACAGCTGCCTTGTTATTATACATTTCTTCATAAAATCTTCACATAACCATTAGAAGCACGAGGGAAATTGGGCTTAAAACGTGTTTGCATACTTTAGAAGTGATGGGAACATGATAGTTATGATCAATTGTCATTTTATATCATTATAGACATAGAACGTGTTTATTTTCCTGCAAGCTTCTTGACTTGCAATTTATAATTAATGAGTTGCAACTGAAGTTTTAGATCTCCTGCTTCCTGATATAATGTTTATCATTGTGAGAAACACAGATCTCTCTTAGTAATGCAAGGAAAATCCTCGGATTTTGCTCGACATGCTATTCCATCCCTCCAGAAACAGAGGATACTTGTTACTTTCACAAAGTCTCAACCAAAGAAACCCACACCTAGTGACAGTCAGCGTCTTCCTTTACCTTCTGTAGCATCATCCCACTGGGGTCCACCACCCAGTAGATCTCCTAATCATATTCGCCACTCAATGCCTTCAAAGCATGTTGGTGCTGTTCCAGCTACTGGTGTACTGCCAGCCCCGCCAATTCGGCCCCAAATCCCACCCCCAAATGGCATCCAACCAGTTTTTGTGCCTACTCCAGTTTCACCAACCATTTCTTATCCTGCACCAGTTCCCATGCCGTCTGGCTCAACTGGATGGCCGGCTGCACCACCAAGGCACCCTCCACCTCGCTTTCCAGTCCCAGGCACTGGAGTTTTCCTTCCTCCACCAGGCTCTGCTAATTCATTATCTCCTCAAAAGTTACCAAGTACTGCAACTGAAGTGAACTTATCTGCTGAGACGGCTTCCCTGTCTGGAAAAGAAAACGGTTCAGGAAAATCTAGCCATAGCGCAAGTGCTTTGCCAGAAGAAGGGAAAACACCAAGGCAAGGCCGTAATGGAAGTGTTGATGGAACTGTCAGTGGACGGGCAGTGGCGAAGGAAGAACAAAATCAGAGTGTTGACAATGTGGTGGCAAGCCAGTCAGCAGGAGCAGTTTAGAGAGAGAGAGAGAGAGAGAGAGAGAGAGAGAGAGAGAGAGTTCCTTTTAAGAGGTAGGCTGCCAACTTCAACGAGTTTGAAGCAAATGTAAAGAGCGGCAACATTCGAGACAAGACCATCTCACTGTAATCCCTCGCTTCCTCCATCCCCTTTTTGTTGTCTTATTGTATAAACTTTTACAGTTGGTAGCAACGGATTTTTATTTTAACTATTGCTCTTTGGCCATCTCTCTCTTAAATTATGGTCTGGGGTTAGTCGCATCCGTGCAACCCTATGCCTCTTGCAGTAAGGCTTTAGATTAATTCATCGATTAATACCACTTAATCGTAGTGGGACAAGAGCGAGATAACAGTATGGTATATAACATTTTCTTCTACATAATATCAGGTATAAAAAAGAAAAAAATCTGATGGTTTGGTATGTAAATTACGTTGTTTATTGGTGTTGGTCTTTCGCCAATTTATATTACATCCTGAGAGGATTGCAGTAGTTTGGTTTGGTTTCAGGTTATGTTGGAAGATCTCTCCATAAAATTCGTTGTGTCGCCAGAAAATAAAAGTAAAGGGGGGAAAGAAACAGAACGATACAAGACTAGTTTTGAAGTTATAATATCCATTTTTCATGCTTTTGCAGTGTAACTGAGCCTTCCCTAGACAGTCTTCCACTGTACAACCCCGTTTGCAGTTTTGCTTTTGTCAGTTACTTGTAAAGACTTAGAGAAACCCTAGTGTAATCTCAATATTTCACAAGATTGTCATCTAACGTCAAACAAAACTCAATTTAGAAACGCTTCTAGGCAGCTCGTTAGAAAGCCCAATAATAATGATTCAAAACATAATAATGATTGAAAGGGCTTTCAATTTAGTTATTGTGTTTATCTTTGCGTAAAGGAAAATTTTACATACCACACTTTCATCCTACTGTGATGAGATGACATTGCTCACCATCTTTTAGATTATTCTTTAAAAAGCATAGAATATTATACCTTTTAGATAAAAGTGGTATAATTTTAGATAAAAAAAGATAAAAGTGTCACATTTTAGAGAGTGAGGGTGGGTTTGGATGTTGAAGTGAGTTGAGTTGAATTGAGTTGAGATGATAAAATATTGTTAGAATATTATTGTTTATTATTATTATTATTATTTTAGGATTTGAAGAAGTTGAATTATTTATTATATTTGATATTGAGATTTGAAAAAATTGTAATGATGAGTTGAGATGAGCTCAACTTCCAAACAAAGCCTGAGATGAGAGTGTGATACATAGCATTATTGTTTATTCAATATTTAGAAGAATTTTTTAGGAAACAAGCGTTCTAGTTTTAACATTTCATTGTATAAATGTGAGGGCCCGCTAGTGCAAGGGGACAAACCACCAATGCGGTTGAGTGAAAAGAAAGACACTATTGATTGGTGAAGAAAAATTGTTGTGGGTGTCACAATGCACATATGGGCGAGCAAGTACCTTGTGGATTTCCTGGCAGAAATGTCCCAGACTGAGGTGGAGATGAGTGTCTCGTCCCATGATAGGCGATCTAAAAAAGTTGCCTGCCATGGAGGCGAGAACAAGGAGGAGTTGAGGAGGTTAGTGGCTCTAATATGACAAGCTACTCGCCTAGGGCGAGCAACGGCCTAGGATAAGCCAGATCAAGTATGAGAGCTTTCCAAAACAACACAGAAGATACTCAGAAGAGTGGAAGTGTTGTACGTAGAAGCCCATACTCCAACTGAATGGTCACATCTGGAGTGGGTCTGTTGGAGGATTACGACTTTGGAAGTCATATCATCTTTAACCCGACACCATGTGGAAGATCCCCATTCACTAGCTTAGGAGTTGGCAAACCAAAGGGAAGTGCGGACCAAGCTCTAGCCATATGTCTCTATCATCCTACAGTATGACAGTCGAGGCCAAATGACTCATATTCAAGCATACCTTGAGTTAGAGATGTGCCAGAAGGACGTCTGACAGTCCCATCCTATATAAGGGATTTAGACAATCTCACTTTTAAGATCTTAGACACCTAAGAACTCGTGTAGTCGAAAACTGCCAAGGGAAGAAGGAAGGGAGTGACGCAATGAGCCCAACGTTGTGAGGTAGGTTAGCTTCTAAGACAAGATTGAGGAATGTGGGTGAATGTTGTTTGTAAGAAGCATTTGCATTTCAGTTATCTTTCCCTTTCTAACATAAATAAATCTGTTTTGGAGCATTATGTTTATCTTATGTTCATTTCCTGTTTTCTGAAACTTTGAATGTGTTTGACTATTTTCTTGATGATTTATGATGCTAGAGTGTGTATCTATATCTCTATGTGAGTATATGTATTGTGCATCAACCTTCATAGAGTGGGACAGAGTTCCCTGTGCCCATTCCTACGAGACGTTGCCAAGAGCTTCAAACGGGTAGAGGGATTCCCTATGAATGATTGGTGTGAGGTGGTATCGTGTTGGCCTCACTTGATAGTCGTGATGTAGAATTCACTGGCGTATCATGTGTTGGTATCTTCGAGTTAGTTGGTCGGGTAGACGTTACCCGGTGTAACATGTTATCTTAGTGTGAGAGTTGACCTGTGTTGGGGTACAAGCAAGTTGGCTTGCATAGGGTAGAAGGAATTTAGCCGATGTTGAGTGGTGTAGCAACTCATCCCCTGTTTGCCCATCAGGCGACAAATGTCTGTGTGACAAACCTCTATGTGTTGGTAGTTGTATCAAGGAAAACCAATATGATTTTGTGGATTTGACCTTTTTTGTTTAAAGAGCGAATGTTACATGTCCACGAGTGACCCCCTTCCTATTTTATTAAAAAATCCTCACTTGTGGCATATGAATACCCTAAAAACAACCCAACACACCTAAGCTATTACAACTTAGATGCCAAAAAATTTCGTAAAACCAAAACCAATACATAAGAGAAAAAATTATAAACGTAAATAAGGAAGTTCCCAGCAATCTGTGTGTAGCAATCCTCTAAGCATCCCTCTTCCTATTTTGCTCCAGTGAACGACCAACAATTATTATTGGCACCTTGCTTGGCAAGAAAATCCGCAACCATATTAGCTTCTTTGAAAATATGACAAATACAACAATTCAAGGCACCAAAGAACATTTTAATTTCTTCCCAAAATCCCACAAATACCAAAGGTTGCAACCTCCTGACCAGATCCATCCCACTATTACCGTCGAATACGATTCCACCATAACATTCCTAAGTCCCATTTGTTGAGCCATTCGTAAGCCATCCAGGAGAGCACGACCCTCAGCTACAGTATTCGAAGCCACTCCACAGTGTGTTGCAAAACCAGCCATGGTTCAACCATTATCATCCCGGAAAATGCCTCCCCTGCCAGCCAGCCTGGGGTTACCAAGAGAACTACCATCAATATTAAGTTTAACTCCACCCCTTCTCGGTTTCTTCCACGCAACAACGTTAGCAATTTTCTTCTTAACCAGAACAAGAGGGATATTTAATTCCTTAATAATTTCCAGATCTTTAAAATTCATCTGTGTGAATTTTCGGTCTCTAGAGAAAATATCTAACAGAGCTGTCTTAACCCACCAAACTACCCCTCTCCAATCAGAATTTTTTTCTTCCATCCTTGCATCACACCATGCCCTCCACAACGCCCAAGTGATACGAATAGGTAGAAGACCACGGCACACACCTATTTGTGAGGACACCGAAGCACGTAACCACCACACATTGAAAATCCCCTTCCAAGTCCAAGTATGAGGTAGCCGAATGCCCAATATGCTAGCAAAGTAGTTCCAGACTTTAGTTGCTAACTCCCCACCACCTAAAACATGATCAGTTGTTTCTTGTTTCGGAGACACATAACAATTATACTTTGACGCCAAATGGAGCAATGAGTGATTCCTTACCTAAGTAGTACTCATACCTTAAAAGTACTTTTCACTTGAGGGTAACTCCTCAGAGGGTGATTTCTCTCCATATTTAAATATATTTGTGTTTAACTAAGAGGGTGATTTCTCGCCATGTGTGATACTCCATTCCATATGAAGGTCTGGGCGAGGATCCGTAGTGCCAAGGATGCTAGCCGATGACCACAGCTAAGAGGGAATTAAAATAGGTGTGAAATTTTCCAGAAGGAAGTGTATAAGATGTTTATCTATGAAATTGCGGCGAAAACTTTAAGCAGATTATGTCGTGGTAACAACATAACTATTAAATATCAGAATACTAAACTTCACGACAAAAGAGGGCCTTCTTGCTTTTCATTAAATCCCCAAAATATTACATAATCCAAAAATACATAAAGTTAGTCACCATGAGTTGGCGACCGATTACAAGTAGTCGCCTGACTTAATGTTATAAATCCTAACGGAAGGCACAAGGTAGCTATAGCTAGTAGTATTGGTACTAAGGCCAGAACTAGTCTCCATACTCGAGACTCGGGGGGCTTGGACTCTTTTTCCTTGGCCATCATGGCAGGGCCTAGACCTGCATCAAAATCTATGGTCCCAAGAATAAAACTATAGGTAGATTAGGCGGCTCTGACAAGACTGCTCATGAGAGATAATGCTACCGAAGATGCTATGAACACTTTCATGAAAATACTAGATAAACATGTATATGTGTGGCGAGGAGTCATCCTCACTCTTACAGCTACGTTCATCCTAAAAACACACACGTACATACGTAGGCATGGCGATGAATCACTATCTAGTGTTTTTGCCCTTTTCTTTATGCAAAATACATAAACACATTAGTAGTAGCATGACGAGGAATAATCTGTCTCCAATATATGTATAAAACCCATAAAAAAAAACCCAATATTTGGCCTGTTTCAACCCTAGCAACATTCTTCTACCACACATGTGCTTATCACATATATATTCATCACACAAACATATGTTCTTCACACAGACAGATATGTGTCACACAGGCAAATGTTCGTCACACAATCTTCTCACACAAAGATACTTGTGCACCAGGGATGCTTCTACCCAGGGCCAACTAACTTGAGGTCACTACCACGTGATATGCCTGTCACTGTCGTATGCCCCATGCCTTATTTTGAGTTGTACTTGGACATTGAAAAGAGGCAACCATTGCATTCGGTTCGCCACCTATTAAGGGATGAGCATATCATTTTGGATTGTATGTAACCATGAATTTATGTTGGTAAGGAATGACAATAATTTTATTTTTTAATGTGTTTTACGCTCTAGTATTGCAAGGCCTGGTTATCAACTAAACCCCTTTACCTTTCCGACCCATGTCCCACATGTGTACTTCCATTCGGATGAGGCGTGTCTGACCCGATTAAAACCTGGGTGTTGATTGCGTGGCTAACACCCCTGGCACCACAAAACCTCATCTGAACCCTTACATGAGGGAAGGGGCGCCACAACTTGGTATCAAGGTGTGCTTGTATGCGACTTTGGATGAACCTAAGAACTAAGTAGGACAGTACCATAATGTAAGGATTGATTTTAGTTATATAAGTTTGAAATCTAAGTATCTTAGGTTTGATTTGCATTTAGAGATAACGATCAGATAGAACGTGATAGGGTTAGGTTGTGTGGTAGGATTTGAGTATGGTGTAATCGAGAGCACCATGAGGAGAGCAACTCCTAAGTAGTCTCGGGGGAGAACCGTCAAGATATAGGAGGGAAGAGGACCTAGCAAGGGCATTAAATCAAATATCAAAGGTGCTGGAGTAGTAGCACAAGCTATATGCTTGTCATTTGAAAGTTTAGTCAATAGAATCTCCTTGAGGAGAGCAAAGAGCATATGAGCGATTTTTGGCATATCGCTATAATGGACATCAAAAGGACTTTCAAAGTGTGTGGGTGCACCGAGAGTCAAAAAATATTGTATGCAAATTATTTACTACAAGGAGAGGCAGTGTTGTGGTGGGGTACAAAGAGGCAATTAATTACCATGGAGTTTGAAGCCATGGAAGAGATCTCATAGGAGAGATTTAAGAAAGAATTTGATAATTGGTACTTCCCAGCTTTAGTAAGCTAGTATAAGTCAAAGGACTTCGCTAGTTTTGTCCAGGGAAATATGACAGTAGAGCAGTACTTCTCTAGGTTTATGGAGTTAGGAAGATTTACCCCTCATCTTATCTCTATTGAGAGTATGAGGACAAAGAGATTCTAGGATGGGTTGCAGGCCCAAATTAGGTCCCAAGTAGTGTGCCTAGAAATCAAGGGCTTTCAGAAATTGGTGCACGTAGCATCCATCGCCTCGCTTGAGCAACGCAACTCTTTGATTGCACGGGTTTAAATAGAAGGAAAATTCCTAGTGAAGGAGCAACTTGGGTGTCCCTCAAAAGTTTGTGTCTAGGACAGGGAGACGACCTCCAACTACTCCCGGAGTGCACATTGGAGGAAGGATACCGGTTTGCAGGAATCGCCATAGTGCTCATGAAGGGAACTGTCGACAGACTCCAATCCTATGTTTTCTATGTAGATAAATAGGGTATTATGCGAAAGATTGCCCCCAGGCGCCACCAGACTGGCTGGTTGGTGGAGGATGTGGAGACCATAGGTAGGCTATACAAGCCAGAGTGTATGCACTCACTCCCAGAGAGGTTGACAAAGATGCCCTGGAGACCTTGGAGGTAGGCGTCATCATAGGTACGAAACTATATCTTATGCTTAGTTAACCATGCTAGTAAGTATACAATATGATTAATAAACCACAATTGATCATCAAAGGGCGAGTTAGGATATCGCACTTATACACGAGTACACCATTTGACTCAAGAGCTTCCCAATCCTTTGTATCTACTACGTTCGTCAAGACGATTGGTCTTTAGGTGAAACCAATGCGTCAAAGAGTCTTTGTAGCACTACCCAATGGAGGGATAGTACATTGTCTTAAAGTAGTTAGAGTGTGTCCTTTAGAGATAGATGGAACCCCGTTGGAGGCAGATCTGATAGTGTTCGATATGTTGGGATTCAATGTCATTTTAGGAATGGACTGGTTGTTTAGGCATTTTGCGAGTATAGATTATCGAACGAGGATAGTGACATTCCATGTGTTAGGAATGGAGGATAGAATCTTCCATGGGAGTAAGTTGAGGTTGATTCTGGAAGTGATTACCTCGCTTTAGGCCAAGAAGGATCTAGTGAGTAGGGCTGAGGCTTACTTAGTGCACCTAGTGCTTAAAGAGAGAGAGTGCCCAAGGGGGTCGAGGATATACTTGTGGTAAGGGAATTTTCGAAGGTCTTTGGAGAGCTACCGGGATTAACCTCTTTCTAGAGAGATTGACTTTTCAATTGAGATGGAGCAGGAGTAGCTTCAGAGCACAAAGCACTTTACCAAATGGCCCCATCAGAGTTGAAGGAGCTAAAGGGTCAACTACAAGAGTTGTTGATGAAAGCCATTATTAGGCCGAGTATTTCACATTGGGGAGCACCAGTACTATTCATGAAAAAGAGAGATGGGACCCTTAGAATGTGCATTGACTATCGAGAACTAAATAAGGTGACCATAAAGGATCAACCACCAAAGAGGTTCTCACTGCCCTGTAGCAGATTGGGATACCCGATTTCGACGAGTTGACGGACCAACAAGAGAGGGATCTAGAGTCTATAGAGGTGAAGGACCTATGGATTTCAACTTAGGCGAAGATGGGGACCTTGCTGTTTAGATGAAGAAAAGTGGTTCTGACTAATTTGGAGATTTTAGGACAAATACTAGGCAAAGCACATTTCTCACCATACTCGATACACCCTAGTGGAAAGAAGATGTATCGAGATCTTAAGAAATGATTCTAGTAGGAAGGAATGAAATGCGATATTGCCCACTTCATCGAGAGATGTGCCATGTGTCGGAGGGTAAAGATGAGCACCAAAGATTGGCAGGGGAACCTACAACCTCTACGAATTCCTAAATGGAAATGGAAAGATATTGTCATGGATTTCGTGGTTGGATTACCTAGGACTGTGAATGGGAAGGACGCCATATGGGTGATCGTAGATTGGTTGACTAAGAGTGCTCAATTTTTACCGATCACCATGACAGACCCACTAAATAAACTCATCTGACTATACAAAGGGAGATCGTTAGATTACACAGAGTCCTTAAGATAATAATATCAGACTGAGATCCAATGTATACCTCCCACTTTTGAAAGAGTTTACAAAAGGCGATGGGCACCAAACTGAAGTTTAGCAATACCTATCATCCTTAAACTGATGGACAATCAAAGAGGACGATACAAACGTTGGAGGACATGGTAAGAGCCTGGGTGTTGGATTTTAAAGGACCTTGGGAGAAGCCAGTCCCACTCATTGAGTTTTCTTATAATAATAGCTACCACTAGGCAACCATCCAAATGGGCCCTTACAAGGCTCTGTATGGAAGGAACTATATGTCGTCGATATGTTGATGCATAGTATTGCTTAAAGAAAAAAAAAACAATTATTCGTTGTAAATAATGTATATTGCTAAATACATTCTAGGTACATTGCATCTTTATTTGTCATGCATGGGAGTAGGTAACTTGTGTTGCATGTCACGATGCTTCAAAGTTTGTCCGATCCCAAGCAGAATCTAGGGGCTTCATTCCACATACCCCTAGGGTTTGTTTTCCAACCATGGTTAGATCTTTAACTTGAGTTTAGGTTTATATTTCCAAACCTAATCATTGATGTAACAGCTCGCCAGAAATTCAGTGAATGAATTTCTTTTAGTTTCAGGAACGTCATGAAAATCCTGGAAAGCTCTCACGAACTGAGCAATCGTGTAGGTTTTAATCTGTCGGCATAATCAGTTTCTGACTCAAATAGTTGTCAGAAATAAAATTTTATTTATTTGAGGTACTTAGGAGTGTGAGAATAAGAAATGGTTTGTGACATTAGTTTCAAATGAATATTTAGGATTTTATGGCACAATAAAACGATTTTCATTTTTTGGACAACAGTTGTTCAAAAATGTGTTTTGATTTGTTTGAGGTAGTGAGGAGTTGAAATTCATGAAACAAAGTGCACTCCTAGTTTCATAGGACTTGTTGATGTTGTGTTTCGTAGCCCAAGTAGACCATGGCAGCCAAACTCTCCGGACCTGCAGCTAGGAAGAAGAATGGGCTCCGGTGACGTCCGGGGTCACTCCGATGCCAAAGTCAGTAGAGAATATTTGAGTGATGAAGAAAGCTAAGTGAGTCAAGTGATAGAATAGTTCAAAGAGCCTTCCCCTAAGAGGGATGGCTGTATTTATACCTAGCTTGGACTCGACTGCCAAGGGAGATCGTGGGGTGTTAGGCCGTGCTCGGGTTAGACCTGCCACCACCCTCCTGCCATGGCATTATTTCAGGCTGTGGTTGTGCCCCTACGGCACCTTTGGCAGCACGTTGTTGTGTGTTCAGCTCCCTGACACACATTGCATGCGGCGTGTCTTTGGCCTGGCATGCCCACGATCGGACACACCCAACCACCTGTGCTCTACCGCAGTTGTCCGCTACGTACCCTTTTGCAGGGCTTGGCAGCCCACCAAGGTCCCAGGCGATCATTGCCTTATGGTGGGCTCCTTGACCGAGCCAAGCCAGGCACCAAGGCCTTTCCGGATGGGCAGGCGAGTCATGGGCTTGGCACACGACTTTTTGGCTTGGGCTATAGGCCTGCTTTGGGTTTCCACCTGTGGGGCCTAGGGCCTCCACGACTTGATCTCTTTAGGCCTATGCCACTCTCCAAAAGGGCCCCCCTCATAGTACCCCGTTAATTCCTATCACAAAACTATGGTGGGAATTCAGTGTACCTCCCATTAATGGTGCTGCCCGTTAGTTGAGTTCCCAAGGTCACCAGTTCGGCTCCCATCAATTGAGTTCTCGAGGCCACCTATCCATCCAATAAGTGCGTCTCCTTGGTTCTTGTGGCCTTCCATCTTTAGACGGTTGATTGGACAGGCTGACTGCTTCTCTCCCCATTGGTCCATGCTTCCCACACGCCTGACACGACAGCTGCCACTCACGTCAATCATACTGTTGGGATCAGCGTGGCGCTTCGCTGGCGTCATCACTATCAGCGTTGCTTCATTTCTCGCTAGCCTTCTAGCCTTCCTTGGCTATATAAGGCCTCCCTCACCTCCGTTCCCTTCATTTTTGCCCCTCTCTCTTAGTGTTTCCTTTCGTTGTCGAACTTCTACCTCATCGTCGGTTTTTCTCAACTTCCTCTCATGCCGCAGTGCCTTCTTCCCCTTCCAGAGCTTTTTACTCCTCCTCTGCTTCCCAATTTCTCCTCCACCGCCACCTTCCTCTCCACTTCCTGAACTGTGCCCGTCATCCTCTTCCTGTCACTTTCTGTTGTCCTCCACTGCCACCTTCCTCTCCACTTCCCGAAATGTGCCCGCTGTCCTCTTCCTGTCACTTTCAGTCATTCCCATGGCCCCCAAAACTTCTTCCGAGTCCCTCCCCCCATATTTTGCAGGGAAGCGTTGGGTTTCGTTTGTCACTGGCGTGAATCTCCAGGCGTTCTAGGCCAAATATGATATTCCTGTCTCAACTGTCCTAGAGATTCCCAGAGGGGGGAACATGTGGTGAACCCCGACGGAACTGCGTCCTGGGTAGCCCTCTTCCCTTTGATGTTCGCGAATAGCCTGTGCCTCCCATTCTGCCGCCCCATTCGCGAGGTTCTCAACTATCTTGGGTTGGCCCCAGTGCAGCTCTACCCTAATGCCTGGCGACTCCTGGTGTCCAGCTGCATAATCTTCCGGAGGGCCCTCAGTGGGACTGTCGAAGAGTATACTGACCTGACAGCTCAGGAGTTCCTATTGGTGTATTGTGTCAACTGTCAGCCGAGGAGCATATGTAGTTTCCAAGCTCAGACTTCTAGCTGGAAGATTGCTACACTTGAGTAGCATCACTCGAGCATCAAGGAGTAGTCCCAAAAGTACTTTTTCATGGCGAGCTCAGGTTGGGAATACACCTAAGGGGAGGCAATCCACCAGGAATATCCCGTCCAGGCGGTCTGGGGGCTTCTCTCTTCCTTGCAGAGCCTATGCCTTAGGCTAAACAGGAGGGAGGAGGCCCGGCTAGAAGCGATGATGGCTTGGGTGAGGGCCAATCTTGATGAGTCGCACATCGACTTGGCCCTCTTCGACCAGAACATTTGGGACTACTTGTTCGCGCCCAATCTCTCATACGCTTTCAGCCGAGACTTCGTGGGTGAGATCCCATCACCCTGGGACTGAAAACATGCTTCATGCTCTTCTGGCAACAAGGGGAAGTGGCCGAAGGTGAGTCACAACCTGCCCTGGGGGACTCCAGGTAGGGAGGCCGGGGGGTCCAACAGGGGTTCCTCCTCTTCTCGGGGCCATGCTGGGGAGTCGGGGAGGCGTGCTTAGGTGTCTCGGGGCTAAGAAGCTCGTGGACAGGGACATCGGGAGTTCATGTGCCCAGAGGTCCCAGTCCCTTCAACTTGGGCCAGCACAACAACATTCACGAGCGGTCCTCGCTCCACCGCCAGGCCTTCCTCTTCCTCGGCAGGCCCTCGGCCCACCTATACTAGTTCCTTGGTTGACCCTCTATTTGCTTTCAAGGAAGGGAAAGATTAGTGCAACCTTCAGGTGCCTTTTTTCAGCTCCTTCACACATCCCCCCCCTCGCAGGCCTAGTATGTTCGAGCTGTTCATGTTCTTCAAAGACATCTGAGGGAGGACGCCGCCCGCGAGGCTCCTCAGACGACCTTGGAGATCGGGCGCCGGGAAGAAGAGCAGAGTCTCTCCCTTGGGGGTTCCCTAGTTGTCTCTAGGGCCGCAAGCCAAGAAGAAGAATAAGAAGAAAGACAAGGACAAGGGAGAACCTCCCTCTAGGCCTCTTCCACCTTGATCGGGAACCGAAAGGAGGTCACCAGGTCCTCCTCTCCCAATGTCAAGATTGTTCCCCCTGGTCTTCCTTCACCGAGTCAAGTGGTACGGGCAGCGAGGAAGGTCCCCAGGATTCCCAATCCATTGTGGAGCTAAGCGACGATGACGACTCCCAGGCTCCGTATCAGTTGGTCCTGGTCTGGCCATTGAGGTTCCTTTCGAACACAGGAGGGGAAGCTGAAGGGGGGATACCGAACTTCTCTTGGCAGTTGGAGGTCGCTGACCGCTTCCTCTTCCACCGGGGCTGAGGGGAGCCAAGCCCAGCCTCAAACTTGGACAAGGCCCGAGCCTCAACCATAGAGCGGGTGGCCCAGAAGCTACAACCCCTCTTTGCCCAGGTAGGTTTCCCCCCGCACTCTACTTATTTTGTTGGGCCCTTTCTCCCCCTTGCCTCTGCATTTATAATTGTTATTTTCATTGCAGGCCGCAGATCGGTTAGCTGTGATGATTGGCGAGGAACAAGGGGTGCTAGAGGAGGCAAACTGAGAGCTCGAGATGTTGGGCCGCTTCAGGTACTATAAGCTGAAACAGGCGGCCCAAAAGATCAAGTACCTCAAGACCAAGTGCAAAGGGTTGATCAACGAGGTGGAGTACATGAGGGAGCAAAACCAACGTTTGGAGGCTGATACCGTGAGGCATGAGCAAAAGAAGAAGCTTTTGAAGAGGCTGCTGCTCGAGGTTGAGGAAAGCCTAGGCCAATTGGCGTTAAAGGGAAAATGCCTCGAGGAGGCCCATGCGGCGGCCGAGCAGGACCTGGAGTCTACCCAGAGGAAGCTACAAGAGTTCGGGCGGGATCAGGCTTTGATCGTAGGGCAACACTCGAGGTTATTGTCCAGGCACTTCAAACTAACCCAGGAGGCCTAGCACCAAAGGGAATAGCTACCGCGGGCCAAGGAATGTGTCGGCGAACTCTCGCATAAAGTGACTGAGAACAACCTCAACAACATAGCCTATGACATCGAAATCACGGGTATGAGGTCCTGGTTGGATGACACTGCCTAGCATTCTACGGAGATTAGGTCCCAGGTCGTGAACGCTAATGCTATCCGGGATGCGGCCTGGGCTTACGACTACCAAGAGGGCCTTGAACGAATGCACGAACACCTGCTGAAGCACCCTGGGTTGAATCTGCATACCCTGGCCCTGACTTCCCCTCCCTCGAACTCCCAAGCGCAAGCCTTCATCAAGAATTTCTGGAAGCCCAGATATCCGCTGTTCCCCTTGGGTGCTCCTCTTCCTCCTCCTCCTCAATGATGGGCTTGGGCCCTCTTGTTCTTGTAGCATTTTTGTAAAAAAATCCCTTTATTTTTGTACTTGTAAAGAATGCATCTCGTGCATAAATGAAATGAAGTGTTCTTCTTCTGACTGCCTGTGTCTTACCCATTGCTCTTTGATCCTACGACGAGTCTAGGGACTCGACTTCTTTGTTGAATGGGGGGTCGGCAAGTCAAAGGACTTAGCCTTACCCAGCAGTGAGTCTAGGGACTCAACTTCTTCGTTGAATGCACCGAGGGGGGGGGTCAGCGAGTCTAAGGACTTGGCCTTACCCCGCAGCGAGTCTAGGGACTCAACTTCTTTGGTCGCGGGGCCTTGATGAGGGCTTGGAATCTAGTGCCCGGCCCCAAACCCACGGAGAGTCTAGGGAGTCGACTTTGTTGAATGGGGGCTCGGCAAGTCCAGGGACTTGGCCTTACCCCGCAGCGAGTCTAGGGACTCAACTTCTTTGTTGAACGGGGGGTTCGCAAGTCCAGGGATTTGCCTTACCCCCCAGTGAGTCTAGGGACTTGACTTCTTTGTTGAACAGGGGGTTGACGAGTCTAGGGACTTGACATTACCCCACAACGAGTCTAAGGACTCGACTTCTTTGTTGATTGGGGGGTGGGCAAGTCCAAGGACTTGGCCTTACCCCACAGCGAGTCTAGGGCTCGACTTCTTTGTTGAACAGGGGGTCGGTGAGTCTAGGGACTTGGCCTTACTCGGCAGCGAGTCTAGGGGCTCGACTTCTTTATTGACTAGGGGGTTGGCTAGTTCAGGGACTTGGCCTTACTGGGCAGTGAGTCTAGCGACTCGACTTCATTGTTGAACGGGGGGTTGGCAAGTCCAGGGACTTGGCCTTACCCCGCAGTGAGTCTAAGGACTCGAATTCTTTGTTGAACGGGGGTCGGCGAGTTTAGGGACTTGGCCTTACCCCACAACGAGTTTAGGGACTCGACTTCTTTGTTGAACGGGGGGTCAACGAGTCTAAGGACTTGGCCTTACCCTGTAGTGAGTCTAGGGACTCGACTTCTTTGGTCACAAGGCCTTAACGAGGGCTCGGGATCTGGTGTCTGTCCTCGACTCTACGTCGAGTCTAGGGACTCGGCTTTGTTGAATGGGGGGGTTGGCGAGTCTAAGGACTTGGCCTTACCCCGCAGCGAGTCTAGGGACTCGGCTTTGTTGAACGGAGGGTCGGCAAGTTTAGGGACTTTGCCTTACCCCACAGTGAGTCTAGGGACTCGACTTCTTTGTTGAAAGGAGGGTCGGCGAGTCTAGGGACTTGGCTTTGCCTTGTAGTGAGTTTAGAGACTCGACTTCTTTGTTGGGGGGTCGGCAAGTCTAGGGACTCGACTTCTTTGGTCATGGGGCCTTGACGAGGGCTCGGGATCTGGTGCTCGACCTCGACCCCACAGCGAGTCTAGGGACTCAGTTTTGTTGAACGGGGGTTCAACGAGTCAAGGGACTTGGCCTTACCTTGCAGCGAGTCTAGGGACTTGACTTCTTTGTTGAATGGGGGGTTGGTGATAAGTGTTATTTTTATGTGATTTTTATCACTCTTTTATTTATGAAAAGTGTCATTTTCCCTTCAATACTATTGATTTTATTTTATTTCTACATATTTTTATTTATTTTCTTGGATTTGAAGGAATGAGAAGATTTAGTGCAAAATGAGAGCATTTTGGTATAAAAAAAAGAGACAAAAAAGAGACTATAGATTCAAACCGATGAGAGGCAGCGAGATCTAGGTGAGAAGACTTAACTCCTGGTAGGCGAGAAAACTCGCGACCAGAAGGCGTGACCCGAAGGCACAAAGATTTGGCGATAAGGCTCTAGGTGGCTAGATTGGGTGACTGATCTAAACGACCAATTTAAAAGACCAACCTAAACGACATCGTAGGCAACAACTAGAAAAGGCGAGAAGAGTTTTTCATTTCGGTCGGGAGTCTTTCCACTAGGTAGGTGAGGAGAGCGCCGTGCGGTCTTTGCGACATCCACTCCCATTCATCTGTGACCTTTCCGCCAATTATATTCAGTGCACATGACATCTACCTAATGGGACCCTTCCGAGTTCCGCAATCAATCTATTGGTGATTAAATCCTCTCGAACTCTACAATTCAAGCCGCATGTCACTGAATCTTCGATTTTAGATAATTTCGATATTCTTTGGATAATTTCCTTTTATGTTAACATCTATCTTTAGAAACTATTTTCCAGATTTTTAGACAAGATTGTAGCCGCATTTATTTTGTTTCCGGATTTGAGTTTTGACATCTATTTAATCCCGACTTCTGGGATGAATAGGGAATCTTGGTTTTTAATCTTAGTTTTAGTTTTAGTCTAAGTCTGAGTTTAGAGTTCCAAAATTTATTCTTTAATGAGTCTCCAATTAGTTAAATTCACATAGAGATATGAAGTTACTAGTTGGAGATATTTTTGGTATTGTTCGAGAGAAAATATTGAATAGTTAAGGGATTTTTATCATCAACTTGGGATAATTGAGATTCTATAATAAGGAAGAATAAACTGTATGGGATTTGCTAGGTGAAGTCAAACGCTCTAGATCTATTCTTATTATCTTCAAAATCTTAATTTGAATGCTTTTATCTTCTGTTTAATTTAGATAATCCATTCTTCAAATTTTAGTTTTCTAAATAATAATTAATTTAGTCAATTTCAATACTCAATAGCATAATTATTCCCTGTGTGTTCGATAACCATTTTCTTTAAAACACTTTATTACTTGTTACGATTATGTACACTTGTAGGTATATTTTTATGCAAAGAAGTTTTTGGCGTCGTTGTCGGGGAATAATTATTTGTTATTGATATTGATACCAGCTAGATTTTTACTACTTTAGATTTTATTTTATTTATTTAAAGAACAAGGTGTACAATAAAGAGAAGAAGTCGACACTTAAAGATATGATCATGCAGTACATGCAAAAGACTAATATGGTGAATCAAAACAACTCGGCTTCAATCCGAAATCTTGAGGCATAAATCAGTCAACTCTCAAAATTGCTTACCGAGAGGACAACATAGACTTTACCGAGCAACATTGTGATCAATACAAAAGAACATGTCAAAGTCATAACGTTGAGAAGTGGGCAGACATATGACTAGCCAAAGTTGGCAAATACCAAGGGAGATGAAGAAGCTGCCGAAAATGTGGAGTCCGAGAAGAAGAAAACCAAGGACAAGGTGAAAGAAACTGATCGTGAGGCGACCGACCAGCAAGCTGAGAAGACTAGAGAGAATAAAGGGGTTGCAAAAACCCAAGAAATCCAGGGAGTTTATTTCTAACAATTATTCTCCTTCAATTTATGATCTACCAATCATTTTCCGCAGATATTAAGAAAAAATAAGATTGATAATCAGTTCTCTCGGACAGATCCATTAAATACCCGAGAGGACTCATTGAGGACGTACTGGTAAAAGTAAATAAGTTCATCTTCCCGACCAATTTCATTGTACTCGATATGGTGGAGGACGAGGAGATCCCTTTGATACTAGGTCGACCTTTCCTTGCGACGGTGAGAACTTTAACTGATGTCCAGAAAGGGAAACTCATTTTGAGGGTCAGCGAGGAGCAGGTCACTTATGATGTATTTAAATCTATGGAATTCCCTTCTGAGGTACATTCTTGTTCTCAAATAAGCGATCGAGACATGGTCATGACCGACGGGACTTATGGAGCTGAATTCTCAAAGCTACCACGTAAGAAACCACCCAATCTCGAACTCAAACCGCTTCCATCAAATTTAAGGAACGAAGAGGTCGGGGAGATCTTCAAGGAGTACGCGGCTACACCTTCAAGGAAAATATTCAATTGGAAGACTAGAAAAAAAAATAAGGGGAGCATCTCTTACCTTCTCTCATTCTTTGCTTTAATTTTTCTTCATTTTTTCCATTAAGGACAATGTGATATTTAAGTTTGGGGGGAAATGATATTATTTTATTTATTTATTTAATAATAATAATAATAATAATGATGATGATGATGATGATGATGATGATGATGAAAACAATATGGTTTGATGAATAAAAAGTCTATGATATCTATATGATTGGAATTGATTATAATTTTTAGGAAAAATTCTCATTGCTTAAGTCTAGTTGTTAATTCTTTACTTGATCTTACTTAATTTGATATTTCCTATGCTCATGAATGCTTCTTATGATCATTAATTGTTTTGAGTACCTAGAGAAATTTTATGTGAATTTATTTGGTCTCAACTTACTCTAGAACTTTTTTGATTACACTCAAGGCGAAATCCTAGACATAATATTACTAGGGAAATGATTAAGGCATTCTTTGGACCGATTGAGCCTTTCAAGTTTACCTGTTTATTCTCTTTATCTCTAGTTGCCCCTTTGAGCTTAATTAAAATATATTTTGGCCTTATATTTTTCTTTCTTGTAAACCTCATATTCCCTACACTATTTGAGCTTAAACACTTATTTCCTTACCTTTTAAGAGAACTAAGTTTACACAAAGTCACAGACTCATAAGAGCATGAAAGGCAAAAAAGGTAGAAGGTCTACAAGTAAAGTAATTAGAACAATATTATCAAAATCATAAGTTTAGAGGTGTGAAAAGTCAACTCATCTACTGTGTGGCCAACAAGAAAAGGCTGACGAGAGTTATGTTCTCTTGCTTGAAAGTGTAATAAAGGTATAGAATATTTCCAAAAGAAGAAAAATTGGATCTGCTGAATAGAGGGGTAAAGAGAGAGATACTTGAAAGTGTAATAAAGAGAGGTATGTTGAGAGATTTACAAAGATTAAGAAGAGATGTTTGTGTTAGAAGTGAGAATGCTCTATTTATTCTGTTAGTGTTCAGACTTAAGTTCTCTTTATTTGTTTGAATCCTACATTTTCTTTGTAGCCCTCACCCTAGTCTTACATTACAAGCTTAATAAAGACCTAGTGATCCCTAGTGATAGTTTATGTTCTACATTAGTGGAGAGTGATTTGAAAAGCAAGCCTATGGAGTTTTTAGATATCTATTATTTATTTACTTGTTTGCATAAAACTATCTAGGGAGTTAATGATGAAGTGAGAAGTATGCGTGTGTATGAATGTGGGGATGGATAATGCGGTGGAATTGAGTTTTGAATTAACTTTTGGACTTGATTGATCTTCAATGATTCATTTGAATTATAGACTTTAGACAATCTTTGAGGCAATAAATTTTATGAATCAAACCAATGCTTGCTTTAATTGTCTTTTCATCCTTTCTTTCTTCTTTGCTCGAGGGCAAGCAAAGCTTAAGTTTGGGGGTATTTTATAAGTGTTATTTTTATGTGATTTTTATCACTCTTTTATTTATAAAAAGTGTCATTTTTCCTTCAATACTATTGATTTTATTTTATTTCTACATATTTTTATTTATTTTCTTGAATTTGAAGGAATGAGAAAATTTAGTGCAAAATGAGAGCATTTTGGTACAAAAGAAGAAACTACAGATCCAGACCGATTAGAGGCAGCGAGATCTGAAAAGAGCCGATGAGATTTGGGCGAGGAGCCTTGTCCCGTGGGCAGCAAAGAGATTTCTTTCACCCAAAGGCGAGAAGACTTACCTCTCGGTAGGCGAGGAAACTCGTGACCAGAAGGCGCGACCATAAGGTGCAAAAATTTGGCGACAAGGCTCTAGGCGGTTATATTGGGCGACTAATCTAAATGATCAACTTAAAAGACCAACCTAAACGACATCGTAAGCAACAACTAGAAAAGGCGAGAGGAGTCTTTCATTCCGGTCGGGAGAATTTTCACTCGGTAGGCGAGGAGAGGGCTGCGTGGTCTTTGTCACCTCCACGCCCGTTCATTTGTGACATTCCCGCTAGTTATATTTAGTGCACACGACATGTACCTGGTGGGACCATTCTGAGTTCCCCAATCAATCTATTGGCTACCAAATCCTTCCGAACTCCACAAGTCAAGCTGCATATCACTAAATCTTCTATTTTAGATAATTTTGATATTCTTGGGATAATTTCCTTTTATGTTAACATCTATCTTTACAAACTATTTTCCAGATTTTTAGGCTAGATTGTAACCACATTTATTTTGTTTCTGAATTTGAGTTTTGACATTTATTTAATCCCGTCTTGTGGGATGAATAGGGAGTCTAGGTTCTTAATCTTAGTTTTAGTTTTACTCTGAGTCTGAGTTTAGAGTTCTAGAATTTATTCTATAAGTATTTTTTTAAGAAGGCGGAACTGGAGGGTAAAGGCGAGAGCCGCATGCTTCATCAATCCACTTCAATGAAGAACACTAGTTTTATTCTTTCTATGGAAAAGATCCTACAAACAACGTCACTGTTGATATCGTGTTTCGCAGCCCGAGCAATACTACGACAACCAAACTCTCAAGACCTACAACTAGAAAGAAGAATGGTCTCCAGTGACGTCTAGGGTCACTCTGATGCCAAAGTCAGTAGAGAATATCTGAGTGCTGAAGAAATGAGTCAAGTGGTAGAAGAGTTTAGAGAGCCTACCCCTAGGAGGGATGGCTACCTAGCTTGTACTCGACTGCCGAGGGAGGTCGTGGGGTGTCAGGCTGTGCTTGGGTCAGACTTGCGACCACCCTCCTACCATGACAGTATGTCAGGTCGTGGTTGTGCCGTCCTACGACACCTTTGGCAGCACGTCATTGCCTGTTGAGCTCCCTAACACGCATTGAATGTAGCCTGTCTCTGGCCTGGCATGCCCACGATCGGATAATCCCAACCGCCTGTGCTCTACCGCAGTTGTTCACTATGTACCCTATTGCAAGGATTGGCAGCCACTAAGGTCTCAGGCGATTGCTGCCTTATGGTGGGCTCCTTGACCAGGTCAAGCCCGGCGCCAAGGCCTTTCTGGATGGGCAGGCTAGTCGTGGGCTCGGCACACGGCTTCCTGGCTTGTGCTCCAGGCCTACTTTGGGTTTCCACTTGTGGAGCCTGGGGCCTCCATGGCTTGATCTCTTTGGGCCTGGGCCACTCTCTGAAGGGGGCCCCCCTCACAGGACTATTTAGCCCTGGTTTGGATTCAGAGATGAGATCATCTCATCTCAACTCTGCTTGTACGGTAAACTCAACTCTTATCCAGACGCATGCTGAAGAGGGACTTGAAACACATCTGTATAATCAGAGTATAATCAGGGAGGGAGGAGAAATGTTATCTGTATTCCGAAGGGTGAAAATGGAGGGGGATGGAGGAAGATGAGGGAGATGCTGAGAGAGAAAGGGATGGAAGACTCAAAAAGGGGTGGTTTGTATGGAGGAGGGTGGCGGAGTCTCAGTACGAGGGCACTTAGACAAAAAGATTGGTTGTATAAGGAGGCTTTGTCTGCGAATGTTAACCAGCGTGATGGTGGTGCGAACTGGCGCGATGGCGGTGTGAACCTGCGTGAAGATGGTGCGAGAGCTGCAGGTAGAGGACAACGGCCATGGCAGTGGGAAGGAACGTTGCATCGAAATGGTGTGTCGAGCCATGCTGTGTGTCAGGAGTCATGGGAAGTCAGAAGGAGATTGACGGAAATCCAGGGACAGTTGCGTTCACAGCAGAAGGATGTGGCTGTAAAGTGGAATTTGCTGGGTCATTTAAGGCAATGGAAGACACGGGGATTATAAAAGGGAAATCAAAAGTTATGGACCATGGGCCGGGTAGCACTCTGAACAAGGCCCAGCAGAAAATAAAAAAAGGAAAGGGCTGGGCTGTGTGGAGAAAGAAGAGTGGGCCATCGCGGCCCAATTTCAATCCTAGCAGCCCGCCCGTATTCTCAATTCGGGCTAATGGGGCAGGGCCTTCTAGGCCTCCTGGACAGAAGATGGATGGGCCTGGGCCGGCCAGCCCAGGACACATTCAGGACTCGGGTCAGATCAACCCGTTTCGTCGGACGCGAGCCCTAGCCAACTTCCATCCAAGCTGCACAGCCTCGGGTTTGTGCCGGATAGCCAACCGACGGCATTGGGTCAGCCGACGGTAACATAGACGATGCCGACGGTGGCAGAGGATGTTGCCGATGAGGTGACGCCGGCGTTCTGTGCGCAACAGGCGTTGGTGGGTTTCGAGGATCGTTTTTCTCCGCCAAACGTGGGACAGAAATCGCCGATGAAGGGAGGTGGGGTGTTTCCGACTCCGGTGGACCTATCTGTGAGACATTTGGAGGAGATTAAGGGGGCTGAGGAGGAGAATGATTCGGATGATTTGATGCACTTCGTGGAGGATGAACTTTTCATCCCTAAGGCTTGCGGTTTTGAGGAGCTTTCGGTAGGGGGTGGTTTTCAGGATAACAAAGTGGGGAATCCAATCCCATTGAACTATTATTTTCTAGATCAAGTCTCAGATTGGGTAATACATAAAGCAAAGGAAATTCAAAATGTGGTAGGGATAGTTTGTGATGGGTATGAGGAACAGTTCATAGCTTTGTTAACTGCTATGGAAGCTGGACATTGTCAAAATAAGAAGGGGGAATCGAAGAAAAGCCGGGAATTGAAAAGATTGATGTGGTCGATGAATTCGGAAGGTGGTTCTAGTAGGAATAGGGCAAAAGGGAAGGGGCTGACTGTTTCCCAATGAAGCCCAAGATTGTTTCTTGGAATGTTCAGGGCCTCAACGTGGTAGAGAAACGCCTTCGGATTAGGCATTTAATTTGTGAGTGAAAAGCGGACATTGTGTGCCTATAGGAGACAAAACTGAAAATGATCATCAGGAAGATTGTGAGGAGTTTATGGAGCAACATGTATGTAGACTGGGTTTATTTGGCCTCTTCAGGGGCATCGGGAGGAATTGTGGTGATGTGGGATACGAGAGTGGTGGAGAAAGTGGAGGAATATATAGGGAGATATTTGATAGCTTGCGCATTTAAATGTGTTTCAGATGGTTTTTCGTGGGCATTTGCAGGCGTGTATGGGCCTAATCAAGATATAGACAGAAGCATGTTGTGGGATGAGCTTGTAGGGGTGTATAGTTGGTGGGAACTACCTTGGTGCATTGGAGGGGATTTCAATGTGGTTCATTTCCAAAGCGAATGTTCTGGAAGTAGAAGATTGAGACCAACAAGTTTGGAGTTCTCTGAGTGTATTTTTGACTTGAATTTGATCGACCTTCCACTTGTTGGGGGTGTAGCAACTTGGTCAAATAATCAGACTTGGTCCCGTTTGGATCGTTTTTTAATTTCACCTGAGTTGGAAAGTCATTTTCCTGATATCTGGCAAACACGTTTGGTACGCCTAGCTTCAGATCATTGGCCAATTCTGCTTGATTGTGGAGGTATTCGTAGTGGTAAAAGGTATGTTAAGTTTGAGAATATGTGATGGGAACCAAGATGAGCCTAGTCTTAAAGATCATTTGCAACTTCCAGATGGGCCAAGATGATCAAGGAGACAATGCAAGGATTGATGCAATCTACTTGGGACAAGTTTAGCAAGAGCCCAACATTCAAGATGGGGCTTGAAGGATGAAGATCCAGTTTTAATTCATTTGATTAGCTACGGAAGAGGGCAACGACAAGACTTAAAGGCTTTGAGCTCTTGAAGGGTTTCAACTTATTTAATTTATTTAAAGAACTTATGTTATTAGTTTAGAATAATTGAGTTTATTATGGGAAGTATTGAAGGGGGCCTATGCAAGGGCATGTTGGGAAAGTTATTATTTTATTGAACTAGGGTTAGGATTACTGTAGCCGAGAGTTACTGTAGCGCGGCACTGTAGCCGCGACACTGTTCATCCAGGGGCACTTTTGGAAGATGGGGGTTTATTTTAAGCTAGGGTTTCATTAGGTTTTTCTTTAAATACTCTATGTAGCCTCATTCTAATCAATTAATGAAGTTTATGAAATTTGATGAATTTATTCATTGTGAGTTGAGTTTTACTCCTCTTGTTCTTGATTGAACTTTTGAACTTATCAAAGGTAAATCACAACCTTTGTGGCGTTCCTCCTTTGTAATCTGGGTTCTTGAGACGGGTTCTTCAACGGGTCTAGATTTTAATATAATCTAGGTTCTTGAAACGGGTTCTCATTGGGTCTAGATTCTCCATCCTTGACTTGATTTTTGGCTTTCTTGGGGAGTTTTCAAATTGATTGTGGGTTCAAGGGAATTCATTCCCACGGGTTCATATCATTTGGTATTCAGAGCAAGGTTTCCAATCAGGTCTGATTCTATCTTTTAATTTTAGCATCCTTTAATTTAATTCTAGGGCTTCATTGTTCTAGGGTTGCCAAAAAAAAAAAAATAGAAACAAAAAGTAGGCTTCCAAAATTCTTAGGATTTTGGGTTTGGCTGAAATTTGCATCACCTAGGGTTTCAAAATTCTAGGGTTTTCTGCATCTCTAAGTTTATCTGTTGCTTGGAGTGCCGTTCCATTGATTCTCTTCTACTTCATTGTCGTGCTTGAATTCAATTGCTTGATCTTCACAATTGAATATTGCTATTTCTGATTGAATTAGAGAAAAGAAAAGAAAAGAAAAGAAAGGAAAAGAAAGGAAAAGAAAAGAAAGGAAAAGAAAAGAAAAGAAAAGAAAATTCAAAAAAAAAAAAAAAAAAAGAAGAAGAAGAAAGGAAGAAGAAGAAGAAAGGAAGAAGAAGAAGAAAAGGGAAGGTAATTCAAAGTTGCTACATAGTTTCAACAAAGAGAAAGAAAATATTTGTTGATTGTGCTTTTATCATCATAGGAGCAGATTACATCTTTCTAGTTGGTATCTTGTTTTATAATTACTCTTGCCCTCGTATAAATTCCTTGAGTCTCGTGTCATTTTATTCATTCTTTGTTTCTTTGATCTATATTAATGGTTGGAATAATACAAGGTTGTATTGTCTTGATTTTAGTTCAACTAGTTCTTAAAGAACTTGAGTGGGAAAACTCTCGAGGTAAAAGGCAAGAGAGTGTGAGACTATATTATCGGAAAAAAAGCCATTAAGAGTGAAATACGAGTGGAGTGTCATTATTTGAGTGTAAACACGTAAGGGAGTGTGTGAGCTTTTTCACTAACATTCTTTTTGTGCAGCATATTATGATGTCTCATAGAAGTGACTCATCACCAAACGGTGTGGCAGATAACTCATCTTTTGTGTTGCAAGCCATGCAACAACAGTTTGAGCGGTTGAACTTGGTGTTGGGTGAAGTGAGGGATAGGATGGATAATCAATAAGAAGTGATTAGAAATCTGCAAGGTGAGAGAGGTAGGAGGCGACATGAGCCTAGTATTGAGAATGGGTATGAGAAAGAAGAGTATGGTGAGTCTCTTGTTGCTAGGCATGCACTCAATACACAAATTAAGATGAATGATACAGAGCAGCAGAGCGAGAATGTTTTTCATACTAGATGCCATATCAACAACAAGGTATGTAATATGGTCATTGATTTGAGGAGTTGTATTAATTTGGCTAGCACTACTTTAGTTGAGAAATTGAATTTACGTACCTTGAAACACCCTAGACCATACATGTTGCAGTGGTTGAGTGATTGTGGGGAGGTTAGGGTAAATAAGCAAGTGCTAGTTTCTTTTTCAATTGGGAAATATCAGGATATGGTCCTTTGTGATGTTGTGCCTATGCATGCTGGTCATATTTTGTTAGGGAAGCCATGGCAGTATGATAGGAATGTGATCCATGATAGGTTAAGGAACATGTACAGTTTTGAAAATGATGGAAAAACAATCAAACTTGCTCCTTTAACTCCAACACATGTCCGTGGAGACCAATTGAAATTGAAAAGTGAGGTTGCTCAAAAAAGAAAGAGTGAAAATGAGAGTGATCAAAAAAGAAAAAGTGAAAATGAGATTGAGAAAACAAGCAAGAGTGAAAGTGAGAATGAGCTGAAAAGCAAGAGTGAAGGTGAGAGTGAAAGTGAGATTGAGCTAAAAAGCAAGAGTGAAGATGAGATTGAGAAGAAAAGAAATAGTGAGACCGAAATGGAGAAAGAGAGAAAAATGAGAGAGAAAAAAGAAGAATGTGAGAATAAGACCTCAAGCACAAGAGAGAATGAGTTGAAAAATAATTGTGAGGTCGAGAGTACAAAAAAAGATGAAGAAAAAGAGAGTGAAAAGAAAAAAGAGTGTGAAAGGGAAAAAGAGAGTGAAAAAGAAAAAGAGAATAGAAAGAAAAGAGAGTGTGAAGAAAGTGAGAGAAAAACAAAGAGAAAAGTGAATTTTTATGCTAAGGCAAGTCTTAATCCTAACGAACTTGACGTATGTTTGCCTAGTATTGTTGTCTCTTTGTTGCAGGGATTTGAGGTCGTGTTTCCTAGCGGTGTGTTTAGTGGATTACCACCTATTAGGGAGATAGAGCACTACATAGATTTTGTGCTAGGTACGACAATCCCTACCCAACCTTTCTTTGAAGAACATGAGTCCTTGACACACTTGAAGGGACAAGGTAAGTTGTTAACTATAATGCGTGCTAAGAGGGAGGATTGTATTGAGACTTTTCCTCATGTATTCAAATACACACAAGGTATGGAAACTTTTGTGGTTGATTCTTTAGCAAGAAGGTATGTACTTATCTTCATTTTAGATGCAAAATTGTTGAAACTTGAATATGATAAGGAATTGCATGCTAATGATTATGACTTTGCTAGTGTGTATGGAACATGTGAGAAAGTATCGTTTGGTAAGTTCTATAAACTAGATTGGTACTTGTATAGAAAGAATAGATTTTGTATACCTACTAGTTTTATGCGTAACTTGCTTGTGTGTGATGGACATGGTGGTTTGTTGGGTAACCATGGTGTAAGGAAGACTTTTGTTGTGTTGCATGAACGTTTGTGGGAATATCATTTGCCTTTCAATGACGTGTTGCATGAACGTTTGTGGAAGTATCAATTGTCATTCATTGATGTATTACTTAAACGTTTGTGGAAGCATCATTTGTCATACATTGACGTGTTGCACGATCGTTTGCGGGAGTATCATTTGTATTTCATTGAGTTTGCATATAATTGGAGTGGTCATTCTGGTGAAAATAAGATTTCAGACATGTTGCATGAACGTTTATGGGAGTATCATTTGCCATTCATTGACTTGTTGCATGAACGTTTGCGGGAGTATTATTTGTATTTCGTTGAGTTTGCATATAATTGGAGTGGTCTTTCCAGTGAAAATATGATTTCAGGCATGTTGCATGAACGTTTATGGGAGTATCATTTGTCATTCATTGACTTGTTGCATGAACGTTTATGGGAGTATCATTTGTCATTCATTGAGTTTGTATATTGGAGTGGTCATTTTGGTTCGAGGAAGACTTTAGATGTGCTTCATGAACATTTGTGGGAGTATTGTTTGTCATTCATTGAGTTTACATATGATTGGAGTGTTCATGCCACTACTAAATTTTCATCAATTGAAATTGTTTATAGACTTAATCAATTTCCTCCTTTAGATTTAAAGTCTTCACCAGTTGATGATATGGGTAGCTTGGATGGACTATTCAAAATTCTTGAACAAATTAATGAAAATGCATATCTAATGGATCTTCAAGGTAAGTATCATGTTTCTACTATTTTCAATGTTACTAACCACTTTCCCTTTGATCCAGGTGGAGATTCGAGGTCGAATCCTTTTGAGGAGAGGGGGAATGATGGGAACCAAGATGAGCCTAGTCTTAAAGATCATTTGCAACTTCCAGATGGGCCAAGATGATCAAGGAGACAATGCAAGGATTGATGCAATCTACTTGGGATAAGTTTAGCAAGAGCCCAACATTCAAGATGGGGCTTGAAGGATGAAGATCCAGTTTTAATTCATTTGATTAGCTACGGAAGAGGGCAACGACAAGACTTAAAGGCTTTGAGCTCTTGAAGGGTTTCAACTTATTTAATTTATTTAAAGAACTTATGTTATTAGTTTAGAATAATTGAGTTTATTATGGGAAGTATTGAAGGGGGCCTATGCAAGGGCATGTTGGGAAAGTTATTATTTTATTGAACTAGGGTTAGGATTACTGTAGTCGAGAGTTACTGTAGCGCGGCACTGTAGCCGCGACACTGTTCATCCAGGGGCACTTTTGGAAGATGGGGGTTTATTTTAAGCTAGGGTTTCATTAGGTTTTTCTTTAAATACTCTATGTAGCCTCATTCTAATCAATTAATGAAGTTTATGAAATTTGATGAATTTATTCATTGTGAGTTGAGTTTTACTCCTCTTGTTCTTGATTGAACTTTTGAACTTATCAAAGGTAAATCACAACCTTTGTGGCGTTCCTCCTTTATAATCTGGGTTCTTGAGACGGGTTCTTCAACGGGTCTAGATTTTAATATAATCTAGGTTCTTGAAACGAGTTCTCATCGGGTCTAGGTTCTCCATTCATTGACTTGATTTTGGCTTTCTTGGGGAGTTTTCAAATTGATTGTGGGTTCAAGGGATTTCATTCCCGCGGGTTCATATCAATATGTGGTTGAAGTCTGAAGGTTTTGTGGATAGGGTCAAACAATGGTGGAGTTCGTATCATCTTGAAGGTACACCCAGCTACATTTTTGCAAATAAATTGAAAGCGTTAAAAAGAGACCTAAAGGTGTGGAACCAACATACTTTCGGCAATGGAGAAGATAATAAAAATACCAAGTGGGAGGAAATACAGGAGTTAGAGAGACTACAAGAAGGAAGACCACTTACTGAGGAGGAACAAGTACATAAAACTATGTTGGTTGCAGATCTTGAGAGAATAATTCTACAAGAAGAGATGTCGTGGCACCAGAAATCAAGAGCCCTTTGGCTAAAGGATGGGGATCGGAGGACAAAATTCTTCCATAAAATTGCAAATTCTCATAGACGAAATAATACCATTGAGATGCTGAAAATTGAGGGGGTCGAGTGTAGAGAAGAAGAGGCAATAAAAGACCACGTGGTAAATTTCTTTGGAGAGCTTCTTACTGAACAGGTGGGGTGGAGGCCTACTTTGAATGGATTGGTTTTTGGTACTATAGAGTTGGAGGAAGTCGAAAGGATGGAAAGGGCTTTCGAAGAGGAAGAGGTCTATGATGTAGTAAAGAAAATGGCAAAAGACAAGGCTCCTGGCCCTGATGGTTTCTCCATGGGTTTTTACCAAGAATGTTGGGAGGTGATAAAGGGGGATCTTATGAAGGTGTTTCAGGAGCTTTTCTCAGTAGGTAAATTTGAGAAAAGCCTCAATACCACTTTCCTTGCTTTAATCCCTAAAAAAGTAGGGGCTTTTGAGATTTCTGATTTTCGGTCTATTAGTCTAGTAAATAGTACATACAAGATCATTGCTAAAGTACTCGCTAACCGTTTGAGTGGGGTCTTGGGACAGATCGTTACTAAGCCCCAAAATGCCTTTGTGAAGGGTAGACAAATACTTGATGCGGCTCTAATTGCTAACGAGTGTGTGGACAGTCGATTGAAGGCTGGCAGCTCAAGGCTTATGTGCAAGCTAGATATGGAGAAGGCATATGATCATGTTAATTGGGATTTTCTTCTATATCTACTGGGTAGGTGTGGATTTGGAGAAAAATGGAGGTCATGGATCAGATGGTGTATTTCCACGGCAAGATTCTCTGTGTTAATCAATGGCAGTCTAGAGGGTTTCTTCCCGAGCTCTCGTGGCTTGAGACAAGGGGATCCATTATCTCCATTACTTTTTGTCATTGTTATGGAGGCACTAAGCATGATGATTTCAGCCTTACTGACTAATGGTTATATTAGTGGTTTTCAGATTGGATCGCCGAGTAGGGGTATCACTACCATTTCACATTTACTGTTTGCAGATGATACGCTTATTATGTACGAAGCCGAGTTAGATCAATTCAGGGCCGTGAAGGCATTGTTGCTTTGTTTTGAAGCAGTATCTGGTTTAAAAGTGAATTATGATAAATCTGAGTTGGTGCCTATTGGAAAAGTTCAAAATTTGAGGGTGATGGCTAGTACATTGGGTTGTAAGATAGGGTCTCTCCCTATGAACTATTTGGGATTACCATTGGGTATAGCCTCGAGGGTGCTTTCTATTTGGGATACTGTGATTGAAAAAGTAGAGAGAATATTGGCAGGTTGGAAGAGAATGTATTTGTCAAAAGGGGGCCGGATTACGCTTATTAAAAGTACGCTTTCTAATCTACCCACTTACTTCTTATCCTTATTCCCTATACCGGCAAATGTGGCGGGTCGTCTTGAGAAGCTACAAAGAGACTTTCTGTGGGGGGATCTAGGTAAAAAGTTCAAATTCCATTTAGTCAAGTGGGAAATTGTGTCTTCCTATCTCCAATGGTGGTTTGGGTATTAGAAATTTGAGGATGTTCAATCAGGCACTACTTGGCAAATGGTTGTGGCGGTATATCAAATGAGAGGATTTTTAGCGCAATAGCGGAGCTAAAAATGTTATTTTTTAGGACCCTATGTACTTGGGCTAATGCTGTGGACTTTAATGACATGGAATTTTATGAGTTTTTAGTTTCTAATGCTCCCACCTAATTAGGATGGGAGCATTCGAACTTATGTTTGTAATTGACACTTGTTTGGATGAATATATACTTATTTTACTTATCAAAAAAAAAAAAAAAAAGAGACAGAAAGCAATTTTAGAAAGACCAGGAATCATTAAAAAAATTCAACCGTTCTAAATCAAAAAAATATATTGTACATATTTCGAATGAAAAAGAAAAAAGAGGAGATCATCCTGATTCAAATTCAGGGTAAATTCAAGCTTAGAAAAGAAAAACATCAAAGAAAGGAACAACGTGAAATGATGGATTGTCTTATGGTTTTATTAAGGAAAACCTCACATTTTAAACCAAATGGATAATTTACAATGTACCATGCCAAGTAAAGGAAGAATTAAGAATAAAAGTATACCTTTGCAATTTGCTTAACATTTATATTGTACTTGGCATCTTCAGTGTTTGGATTGATGATCTTTGTGCATCTTGCCACCTAATTCACAAACCATGTCAATGCTTCCAGATTATATACGTACAAAATCTCACTGCTAAATTCTAACATCTATGGCCATAATAAAATAGTATCAATGCAGTCATTCATACGTGACTTAACACCCCATAGTTTAAACTAAAAGTTATTTTCATCCACACAAATAATGTACAGAAGCTAAAAGTTATTTTCTTTTTACCAAATAATGCTCTAACTTGGATCGCCCACCCAAAAAAATAATAGATGGTTTTTCAGGTAATGAAACTGTGAGTCCCATAAGCATCAAATAAACTGGAAAGAAGAGTTATTGTGCCATTTTTTCTATTTTCAAGAGTCGAAAAGAAAAACTTGATGAAAAGTGCAAGTTGAAATGCTTCTTTGAAAAATGTCAATGTCGGTAGATGTACCATTACACAATAAATATCCATATTCTTTTCTTTTCCATCTATGATACAGCTATAGTTATCATTCATTCAAATTGGATTAAAAAAAAAAAGTGAGAGAGAGAGAGAGGCATAGCCAGACATATACAAGATAAACACCTAGTTGGATAGATTCCAATAACATATCAAATAGTGGAAATAACTTGAGTAGTCATAAGAAAGAAGGTACAGAAGTTAGCAGTAAATAACACTGCCCCATCCATTTTTTGTCTGTCCATCTTCTTAAACCTGACTTTTAAGAGGACGCATACTCATATAAAAGCCATAACTTTCAGAAGCTGACTCTATAATACTTCAAACCATCTCTATTGTTCATTCATATGCCAAAATAAGTAAAATATGAATCAATTGAAGTCTTTTTCAAAGTGCACATCTATATGCAACATCCCATAAAAGAAATAAGAAAAGGTGAAATGGGATGGAGGGGGTAACAGTATTCATCTCTCTATTTCCAATCAGGATTGTCAACAATTGTGTACACCATAAAGCAACCTAAAGAAACAGCATTAACAAGAAGCTATAGGACTGAATTTCTAATGATGCTTAACTCATCACAAATCGGTAAGCATCATGAGAATTTTAGCTCAGCATTTCTACTGATGCCTAACTATTCTTCGTTAATACCATATCTATATATATATAAAAAAATGAATACCTAACAATGCTTAACAGAAATGTAAGATGCATATGTTACCTTGGACTTCAGTTGAAGCAAGAGGAGCGCAAAGGGCTGATTATCAAGCTTCTCAATATCTGACAATTGCCTCCTGGATCTTCTCTTCATTAAAAAGAATGCAACTATTGCCCCGACAATAAAGATGGATATGACTATTCCTGCTATGCCACCACCTCCTATTCCTGGTTTGTTGCCACCACCAGATTTGTGATTTGGTCTTTTCCTGGCTGGAGGTGTACCAGGTGGAGGTGGGGGTGCAGGCTCTGAGCTCCATGAATTTCCATTTTTCCTGTCATGAAGATTGTTATAATTAGAATTGTAGGTTCTTTGTTCTCAAATGAAGAATGTAATACAATTGATGATACTGTGCGATACTTAATGCAGATTAATGTTTTGCAATTGTTCAGGAATCCAACCAGTGAAATGGTTATTTTCAATATTCCTACGAAGCAAAAACACAATTACTTGAATAGGATGAAATAAAGGTTACTCCAAGGAAAAAGAAATATGTGAGTGTCCTGCTAAACTGAACTTAAACACTAATTACTCACAGATTCTCTAGGGGAAGATTGGCAAGGACATCAATATTGCCTGTAAACTGGTTGTTTTGCAAATACCTGTGTAAAGGTAGATGAATTAACCAGAAGAGGATCAGGCTCTTTACCAAGTACCCATAGAAGAGTAGATAATCGTTCAAAACTTACATTGAGGTCATACTTGAGAGGGAGCTGAAACTCTGTGGGAGGTTTCCCGGCAGAGAATTGAATGAGAAATCCCTAAAGAAGGGAATAGACATTGTCACTGGCTCTTTCAAGCAAAACCAACTTGAAATATCACAATACCTCACCACACACACTGAGATGACTAGAACTCATAAAAACTTCAGAAAATATTAAGATAAAAATTATACATGAGAAAAGAACCAATAACTCAAGAATGTGGTCAAAATTCACAGAATTCATACTAAAAATATGGTGCAACTTGCAATAAGAGAGAGACAGACAGACAGACAGACAGAGAAAGGGAATTTGCTTGTAGCTTCTCAGTTCAGTCAAAGTAGAAAAAATCTAGATTGCTTTGTTAACTTATTTCATTGTTTTTATAAATAAATAAGTAGCTTTATTGAATAGAAATGAACTAAGCAATGCCCAAGTACATAGGAAGCATACAAAGTGAGACACCTAATTACATTCTAGTGAACTGAAAAGAAGATAAGAACTCATGGACATTCCCACCATTCAATACAATAGCAGAAAACCACTAAGTAAATAAGTAGCTTTGTTAACTTATTTCATAGGAGGGAGAGAGGAGATCTCACAATATAGAGAGAGAAGAAAGTCGTCCAAAGGCATCAAACAGTTGTTCCTGTAGTTGATTGTGACTGATGTTTCTACACCCCAAAAAATGCATGTTTAGTTTCACAAAACTGCTACGTACAGTCGCTTTATGTAAGCGGCGTGCAAACGGCTTTTAAAAAAATAATAAATAACAAAACAGAGTTTTGTTTGTTCTGGATTTCCGCTTCGGTACTCTAGTCAGTGGACATCAATCTCATCTTCGGCAAGATGTTGTTCCTCTCAGATTATAAACTTACGTGGTCTTTGACTTCTTGCGTTGTTGTCTTCAAGTGGATCTGTGCTTAACCATCTGTGTGGGTCATCTTCCTCGTGTGGTCTTCGACTTCGTATCAGTGCAGACTTCCATGAAAGGTATAAAATCAGTATGGGTCTTTGTTCTCTGAGTTTGACAGTAGTCTTCAAATCTTCAAGTAAGGGTGTATGCAGCTTTGTAGAGATCAATGCCGCAGAAGTCGGAGAGCTGGACAAGATAGAGTAGAAAATCTGAAAGCACCCGGGTGCACTTTCTCCTCCTCTTTCCAATTAGGCAGTCCCTCTGAAACCTCTCATTTCCACTGGAATATCCCAGAGAGTTCTCCAACTACACCCACCTACCTAACGAGGACGATAAATAATCACAACCCCATAAACATGAAACTGCCTTTTTGGCCGTTAATTTTGTTATGCAAATAGGACGACATAAAAGCAAAAGGGAAATGGTAAAAAAGAGTGGATTCCAAAGATCATAGGTAATAAAATAAAAAGGAAAATCTGTTTTGCAAGGTTGGTCAAGTTTGACTCTGGTTAGAAAGCATTCACCGACTTTAAGAAAGTAAAAGGAGAGTAACAATTTCATAAGAAGATCTTTTTCTTGAGAAGATTGAGAAGAACCAGTTACGCAAAAGTCATCTTTTGGAGCCCCAGTTATGCATAACAATTTCATGAACCAGTTAAGCAGAAGTCATCTTTCTCTTGAGAAGATCGAGAGTAACAATTTCACCTTTTGGAGCCCAGTCATCTCTGAATAATCCTTCTTCTATTTTCCCTTCGAACAAATAGAACAATAGGGAAATGACAGAGAGAGCAAAACAAAGGGGCCAAGAGAGAGAAAAACTGACCGACAGTTGCTCAAATCCTAAAAACCAAGACATGGCTTCGTCTAATTTTTTGAAACGGTGCGTTTTCTTTTTTCCACATCAACAACGTTTACCCACCGTTTGCATAAGGCGATTGCATCCATCATTTTTCTTAGTTTCAAGGTTGGGAAAAGTTGCCTAAAAAAATGAACAAGAAAAAATTACCCACAGGTATTTAAGAGAAGCCATCTGAGAAATGGATAAGGTACGCCTTTATTAAATGTATTATAAGCAAGATTCCTGCATGCAAGAGAACAGCTTCCTAAATCACCATAATCGGACCGCAGAGAGTAAACAAGTGGCATATGAAGCATACAGTTGTGACACATTTGGAGGAAGTGAATAAGGTATCTCTTATGCAAGATTATTATTGCTCATGTCTCTACCAAATTTTCAAATCACCAAATCAAAACAATTAAGTTTAGAAAAGAATGAGTCAATATGACATATAAGACTTTTGATCTTACAGGTTGGTTAACAAGGTCAAACTTGCGAGCACATATGAAAAGATCATCACTCATATTGATGCCTAAGGACAAACTCTATCAAGGGATGAAAGGGGCAATAGAGAATCACATTTCTGTCACTCGTGAGCCTGTGCAAGTAACGCCTTTCCAAGACTGCCCACATGGGTCATCACCAGTTGAACTCCATTGGGTTAGCTGAGGAGGAGAATTTAAACTGCTATACATGTCCCTCAGAGCAGCAGCTGTTGATCAAACATGCCACACGTTGATTAAGAATATAATATAACCTCAAGTCTGAATCAAATTTCCACACTAGTCAAAAATTGCCATGGCATAGGTGTATACCATGTGCAAGAATAGCTAAATCTACTAAACAATTAATATTATACATAACTAAGCATACTTGACATATAAAAAAAAAAGCTAGCATACTTGAGTCATTTGATGATAATTAAATTCTATTAAAAAAAAGTATGAATGTTAGTCCATTGATTTCTGAAAATTGGTTGAGCTTCTCGATCTTCTCTCCCCTCACTCTCCTTTGTTTCCATGTTAGTGATGTAAAATCTCATGATGTTTGAGTAACTACTTATAGGCTCTTTAGCTTTCTTGAAAATTCAATAATTTTTATGAATCCACTGCTTATGAAACTAAAAAAACATGGGTTGTGAAAACCAAAAAGCATGAGTAAAAATGCTCTTCAATGAAAATTAATTTTTCATTTAATAACTTTTGATGTAATTACATATACTATTTACTTTTCATTTAATGAAATATACACTGAGGGTGAATGATGTGACTAAACAGGAGTAAAACTCCCTTAAGAAGAATCTAATGGTATTTTCTTTTATTGAACATTGAACTGGAGTGTCTCTTATTGGAATGGAAAGAAAACCATAAGGTCTTTCTAGGCAAATAAAATAAAATTAGCAAATCATAATATTTATGAGGGGAATGTGATGACGTGGCTCAATGGGAGCAAAGCTCTCGTTTCAACAGTTATACATGCTATAGTAGCACAATATCATCTCAAGGTTAAAATGATGTAGGCTGCATACTTGTGACACAGATAATGCATGATAGCCTATCCCATCAGTAGATATGGCTTCATTCTTTATACAGTAAAGTTTGTCCTCATATCTATAGCATTGCCAACACACCCATACAAAGTTCAATAAGTCAATGTTACTTATAAAAATAAATAAAAATGTATGAGTCAATGACATCTGCCACCATCTCCTCAGATATTTTCTAGAGAGACATATTCCCAGAAAAAAGTTGACCAACCTTTTCTCAGATCAGCTTTCTAGGGTATGGGTGCAACATATTTCCCTTGCTTACCAATAAGATGTTGCCTTTGCAATAAGGGTGAGATAGATCTATGAATATGATTAATTACCCCACCAAATGTTAGATAAACTACACTGCCTTGTCTCAGAAGTCATGACAGATATAAACCATGCAAGTGCCTTTATTGAGCCTCTAGGTACTAACATAGTAGGATTTATCTTCCAGACATGTAAAGTCATTTTCGACTCGGGAAATGAGATTTAATTGATTGCAGGGGAAGTAGAAATAGATTTTCCTTCTCTTCATTCCAAAATTGAGGTACGAGAAAATAAAATGTAACAGGCACAATTTATGGTCGTTTCTAGACCAACTTCTTAAAATAAAGACAGCAACATAGTTAAAAAAGTCTAGATAAATGAAAATACATACCTGCACCAGCCAAATGTCAAATGCTGGTCGATTAGCAGGATCTTCTGCCAATTGCAGTAGAGTTTTATGAGTCAGCACATCTTCTGCCCTCTCCACATTCACATCCAATGCATAGCTATGACGTCAACAATTAGGTAGCTAAAAAAAGTTAGCCCTAAAAACACATTGTGATTGAGTAACAAAGCTTCATACCTCGAAAATGATGGTTTCAGAAACTAATAGCCCTAATGCTCTCTTTGGTACCATAAAAAAGTTGATAACGAAAGCATAACTGAGACTTATTCAAGAGAAAAAAAAATACATATATACAGGGACAAACAAAGAATACCTGAGACTTATTCAAGAGAAAAAAAGTAATTCGGAATCTCATTTCAGGAGTACGATCCTAATTATATTTTCTTTACGATTATTCTTATAAAAAAGAATACTATATTTACCCTTTCCTATTGTTTCTCAGCAACAATAGAGCAATATAAACAACTAAATGAAATTAAACAGTCTGGTGATGTGCTATGCTTGAATGGTGTAACTTAGAAATATGCTCGCAGTGCAGAGGAGTTAGGGGCTTCTGGGGTGAAAACAGAAGTCGAAATCGCAGCAGAAATCGCTCTAGCATGACACAGAGAAAAAAGAGAAAATGTATGCCATTAGAGGCAACATCGGAGACATCTACAGCCTTAGTTTCTACCAAATACATATGCCCAAACCCTAGAATCACAGATTATTTATGCCCAACCAGAGAAAAAAAGAAGATAAAAAAAAAAATCTAATGTATGCCCAAACCCTAGAATCACAGATTATTTACCCTCCCACAGATCTGATGGCTTCCATCGGTGGACTGAGGATGGCTTCGCGTCGGTGGACTGAGGGACTAAGGGCTTCGCGTCGAATGACTTAGGGACCGAGGGTGCTTGGGGACTGATCTGCTCGTGAGGGCTCGCGTCGTGGTGGGGAGGGCTCTGATTGGTGGTTTGTTGCTTGGTTTGATTGCATAGAGATTGAAGACGATAGAGGAGGTGCGCAATGAGAAGACTCTCGAACAAGAATTAGGGCTGAGAGGAGAGACGATTCGTGCGTGTAAGTGAACCCGGTCCAGTGCGTTTAGTCAATCCGGTCCACACGTTAGGTGTGTTGCAGCTACAGTCAACAGTAGGCTGTTGAAAAGATTTTTCCATATATTTTCCATTCATTTCAATTTTTACAAAATTTGTAGTAATATATTAAAGAAATATATTTATCTTTCAGCATTTTATTTTCTTCTACTTTGCAACATGAAAGCATTCATTTTGGTGATTAAGGTTAGGCTTGGATATAGAAAGTATCACATCTCATCTTATCTAATAATTACAATTTTTTTAAAATTTTTATATAAAATATAATAAAAAAATTTAATTTTTTCAAATTTTAAAATAATAATATTAAAAAATAATATTCTAACAATATTTTATTCAATTTTTAACTTTCATTTCATCTCAATACACTATTCAAAAATAATATCCTAAATTTAGGACTTCTATCTTGTAAAAGAAATATATATTTGTGAGGTTAGAACCCGTTGAACTACAAGTCAACCAATAAGATTGTAATTTATTTAACAAATAAATCGATATTGAAAAAATGAATACAAATATAAGTAATTAAAAAATAGATAATTATGATCTAATTGCTGGTATTTGGTTCTCATTAATACTATAAGTTATTGAGGGCTCGTTTGGTTCCTTAACTACATTCAGCTCAACTGAGTTCGATTTAGATTTAGAAATATTCTAATATTCGAACATTCAACTCTTAAATTATTAAACTCATTTCAATTCAAAACTTTTTTACACATAGGACCCATAACTTTTTTCAACTCAACACCTCTATACACGTGAATCCACAACTTCTTTCAACTTCTCATAAATTTATTTAAACTCATCTTAGGTAGGCATCATAGAACTCACTCCACCATCTCATCTCACTATTATTCATAGAGAACTCAATTCAGCTCAACATCAAAATCCAGCCTAAGATTGTTGACTATAAGATATTCTTTTGGTCCTCCACAAACATATTGTTTATTCCACATAATGGTCTTATTCCCAGAAGATTGATACTAGAAATGACTTTCATATTGTATTCCAAATTAGATTTCAGTAAAGACCAAAAGAGGGAAAATATTTGCACAAGCCTAACATCCTCAACACACCATTGTTGAGGTGAAGGAAAAAAAAACCTGAAGGGTGTGCTGCTGCTGCCGGCTGCAGCACAGCATTACCCAAAAGAAAATTCTTCATGCAATGGTGCAAGGGAATCCCCATAACTATTGACTCCACCTATTTTTGTTACATAATTTAATCACTCACAATAATAGAAGAGTTTGTATCTTCATTTTAAATCTGAATATATAGATTCTATAATATGGTATTTTTTTTCACCACAAGAAAAGACATTTAATAAATTAGGGAGTAGTGCTATTCACTCTCAAAAAATATCAGATAAGAGTAATTCTACATACAACCGTAAAGTACGTAATCGCTGCGTAATCGCTTTGAAAAAGAGTGGGCTCCACTATTAAAAAATTAATTTTTTTCATGTGGGTCCTATGTTTTATTTATTTTTTTCAAAGCGATTACGCGACGGTTACACAATTCACGGTTGTAAGTATATTTTCTCATATAAAAAATCAGTAGTGCTATATACAGTTATAAATTTTACAAGTCAAGTCCACTCTATTTAAAAAAAGTAAAATCCGTTATTATAAAGTGAATTATAGACTTGTCTAATTTTTTTAAATAGAATATACGGTATTTATATACTCTGTAATTACACAAATATTTATAATTTTATATACTACACATTAAATTATAATTTTTTATAACAATAAAAAAGTTTGGTAGAGAGATAATGGCAAAACCAACGGCGCACAAGCGTTCTATTTTCCTTTTTTAATTGTTAGTTTTTATTATTTTCAGCAAATTGTTGTGTGTGAGAGAGAGAGAGGGGGGAGGCAGCTCGACTCCAATTTCAGATCTAGTGTTAGGTTTGCTCTCGCGTCTCGGCATCGTGTGGATTATTCCGTTTTTTTTTTTGGGGAGGATTATTCCTTAAGTTTTGAGAGTGACATCTCCTATATATTAAACAAAGATAAACCTTCGCATCACTCCTACGTTTTTTCGTGTCACAATCTAAGGGGTTGTTTAGATATTAGAAATATCTCAATTAAGATTTAAAAATAAATTGAAGAATCAGAAAATTGGCCCGGACTAGTTGGTTCAGTCCGATTTTGAATCAGTTCGACTTGGGACAGGTTCCTCCATTTTAAAAATCGATCATGACCAGTCTGGTCTCAGTTTTATGTTTTCTAGAACCAGACCAGACCAGACCGGACCGGACCGGTTCGCATATTTATATATCTTTAATTAATTCTTAATATTATATATAATATTTTTTATATTATATATAATATTTATAAATTATAATTATATGAGAAATAATGTTATATTATAATTTATAATATAAAATTTTAATCATAAACATGAACATTTGTTTGATCATAGATTTTAAATATAAAATATATATTAATTACATTTTATGGCTTAATAAATTCTCAACATATTCATTTTGATAAATATATTAGTGATATTAATTACTATATTATCACTAACATATATTAATAGTATGATACCAATAGTATTACTGGTTCCAATTCAACATTAATTAAACGGTGCGTTTCCAAATGTACATTACTTCTGAAATGAAACTTCACCCCAATGAGACAATCTTTACCAGTTCACCTCACCTCCAGTATTGAACTCGCACCGAAACACCCATGGAAGACTGCTACAAACCCCAATTTTTACCTTTATGGAACACACCTCCAAGCTTCCCAAGCTTACTACGAAGACGATTCCCCCATGGAATGGTAGTATTTAGTCATTCAGTTTGCCTTTTTACTCATTCGGCCATATATCTCAATTCTTCAGTGTGGTGTTCTTTTCTTCCTAGTTTTTTTCCCACGACCCAAACAAAGAGTAGGAAAACTGAAGTTTTCATATCAAGAATTTGGATTTTCTTTTTTTCGATTGTGTAAAAGAGAGAAGGGAAAAAATGGTGCATGCCTACGAAAATGAGCCTACAGTGTGCAAACATTGAACATAAATTTGAACAAGAAAAATAGAAAAAAAAAACTGCATAAAACAGAGAATGCTTATACCTACGGAATGAAGAGGACGAAAAAAATTTATGAGATGTAAAACAGAGATAAGTTTGGTGCAGGTTTTTGAAATCGAGTTTTTTTTTTTAAATTTATTTATTAAAATAATAATATAAAGGTGACGCCACACGATTCCGCAACAGGTACCCAACGCCAGGTACCTGTAGCAGAATTGTTTATTTAATTATTAGAACTTTTTCAAACTTCCAAACAAAATATAATAAATAATTTAATTTTTTTCAAATCTCAAAATAAAAATAATATTATAAAAGTATTTTATTTAATTTTCAATTTTCATTTTGTCTCATTTCAACTCATGGGCTCGTTTGGATACAAAAATTATCTCATTTTATCTCATCATTACAATTTTTTCAAATTCTCACACAAAATATAATAAATAATTCCACTTTTTCAAATCTCAAAACAATAATAATATTAAAAAATTATCTCATCTCATCTCATCTCATCTCAACCATCTTATCTAATCTTAAAAAAAAAAAAACTAGCGTGCACGTGGCAGGATTCGTACGTCGGCGAAACAACCATCTGTTTAAGTTCCGACCACGTTTGGACTAAGGTTACAAATAAAACAAATCAGCCGTGGGCCTCACCTCTTGAGGTTGATGAAACATTACTTTTGATGTCGATTTTACATTGGATTTTTCAAGTTAATAGAAGTAATTGAAAAGAAGAATGTTGCGCGTAACACATTCTTATTTTATTATATAAAATGTGTCATGGAAGAGTCTCTCTCTCTAACCATTTTCTCTGAAAATGATTGAGAGGAGTTTTGTTAGTCCGTTTCTACTTCCGCTGCTGCTCCGTGCTGCTGCTCAAGGAGGCGAGGGTCGTATCTGCACGCTATGGCGGGTAGAGGTGAAGGTATGGAGGAAGTGACAAGAATCTGGGAACGATTGAAGCTGAGTGAGGAAGAAAATATACCCATAGGGGTGAACTGTGGGTATTCGAAAAAGATAAAAAATAAAGGGAAGAGAAGTGTAGTTGGGAAAATATGTTCGGAGAGGAGGATAGGGAAGGAAATTGTGAGATCAACAATGGAGAAAATATGGAGGGTAGGAAGACCAATGGAATTTCAGGAGTTTTGGACAAACTGTTTCATTATCACTTTTGCTTTGGTGAATGATAAGGAGAAAGTTATGAGTGGTTGTCCATGGCTCTTTGATAATTTTTTGTTCGTGATTAAGGACTATGATGGTGAAACACAACTGCATCTGATGAATTTTGATCAAGAGTGCTTCTGGATACAGATGCTAAACTTGCCGCTAAGCTGTATGACGCTGGGGATGGGAGAACAGATTGGTGATTCTGTTGGGACTGTGAAGGGTGTTGATGTACACGAGGATGGGTTGGCTTGGGGTAGAGTTTTAAGGGTTCGAATTTCTTGTGACTTAAAAAAACCTCTGGCAAGGGGACGAACCATAGAAGTAGAGGGGAAGAGAATGTGGGTTCCATTTCAATATGAAAAACTGTCAAAATTCTGCTATTATTGTGATAGAATTGTACATGATAAGGAAGGATGTGGGGATGTGAAGATGAGTAAACAGGGGATGAAGGGTGGGAAATTACAATATGGTACTTGGCTGAGAGCTCTATCAAGGAATCGAAGGTGGTTTGAGAGAAGGGAAGAATATAAAAATAATGAATCAGGGAATGAAGCTTCACACAGCTCTTTTACAGGGTCAAAGGATATGGAGGACTCTTTTGGAGATGGGATGGAGAAAGGTATGGAAGTTGAGGGTGAAGGGGAGAAGGGAGGAGTGGGAGTTGGGATTGAAGGGGAGAATGTTGTGGTGTGTCAAATAGATGGGACTGATGAAGGTGATTTTAATCAGGAAGCTGAAAAGAACCCTCAAATGAAAAATAGTGATCTGGATATTTCCTCAAATGAAAGAAACGTGACTTTAGTGATGACTATGGAGGAAGTACAAAATAAGGAGAGTTCTCGTGGGGGAAGGAGGGGCAGTTGGAAGAGAAGAGCCAGAGGTAGATCAAATGCTGGTAAAATCTCAAACTCCTTTCTTTTTCTGAACAAAAGAGATGCTGATAGTATGGAAGGGAATAAGGAGGAGGGTGTAATGAAAAAAGCCAGAATGGAGAAGGTAGTTGTTGAGGAAGGAAACTTAGGGGCGGTGGCTGCTGAGCAGCCCCGCCTGGTATTATGAATATTATAAGTTGGAACTGCCGAGGGCTTGGCAACCCTCGGACAGTTCATGATCTTTGCCTTATGGCGAAGGAAAAGAAGGCCAACATGGTATTCTTGATTGAAACCATGATCACAGTTGGGAGAGTTGAAATTCTGAAGAGAAGACTTGGGATGGAGGGATGTTTTGTAGTTGATTCTGTTGGAAGGAATGGGGGTTTGGCATTGTTCTGGAGGAGTAATGAGGAAGTGGAAATAAAAAGCTATTCTACTTGGCACATCAATGCTGAGGTCAGAATAGAAGGTAAGGGAAAGAAATGGCTATTTACTGGGTTCTATGGGCATGCTGAGACAGGGAAAAGGAAGTGGTCTTGGGACTTATTACGGAGTTTGTGGCCAAAAGAACAGGAACCTTGGTGTGTGGTAGGGGATTTCAATGAGATTCTCTTCCAAAATGAAAAGGTGGGATGAAGGGCAAGACCTGAAACACAATTGAGTCAATTCAGAGAAGTTTTAGAAGATAATCAACTTTTTGATTTAGGCTGCTGCAGTGGTTTCTTTACATGGAGCAATAGGCATGTTGATCTCTCTTTTACAAAAGAGATGTTAGATAGGTGTTTGGCAAACAATAAGTGGAAGGAATTGTTCAAAGAAGTAAGAGTGGAAGGCTTGCTAGTAAGAAGTTCAGATCATTTGCCTATATTGATGTCAACAAATGGGGCTGTCAATATAAAAGGAAGATGGCAGGCTTTGTTCAGGTTTGAGGCCAGCTGGATTAAAGAGGAGGACTGTGAGGACAGAATAAAGATAGAATGGGATAAAGGACGGCAAATAAATGACCATGGGAGAAGGGTGCAAGCTCGATTGAATTGTTGTAGCAGGACTCTTATGACTTGTTTTAAAAGCAAAGATAAAAGGAAAGCAAAAGAGATTGAATAGATTACAAGAAGGATTAAGGAAGTATAGGAAGAGTTGGGGCCTCATAATGTAGAGGAGTTGAAAAGCTTACAAAAGGAGGTGGGAGAGTTGATGGAACAGGAAGATATTATGTGGAAACAAAGGACCAAGAGGAACTGGTACAACCATGATGATCGAAACACAAGGTTCTTTCATGAGTGTGCAAATCAGAGGAAGAAAAGAAGTAAAATATCTTCAATTGTAGACAGAAAAGGAACCTTGAGGTTAGAGCAAGATGGAGTTGCAGAAGCTTTCAAAGACCATTTTGATGAGGTGTATAAAACTGCTAGTCCGAGAGTTGAAGTGATTGAAAAGTGTCTTGAAGTAGTAGAGAGAAGGGTAAATGATAAAATGAATGAATCTTTGGAGAAGGTTTTTATGAGGGAGGAAGTAGAGGAGGCTCTGAAGATGATGGGACCTTTAAAATCCCCAGGACCAGATGGTTTTGGGGCATGTTTCTTTCAATCTTTTTGGCATATTGTGGGTGATGATGTGTGTGGAGCAGTGCTTCAGTTCCTCAATGGTGGAAGGATGGTTTATTCTCTAAACCACAACCATATAGCTTTAATTCCTAAAGTGAGTTACCCTAAAAATGTTAATGAGTTTAGACCAATAAGCTTATGCAATGTTGTGTATAAGCTTGCAGCAAAAACTCTTGCCAATAGATTAAAGAAAGTTGTGGATGTTATCATTTCTAAAAATCAGAGTGCCTTCATTCTTGAGAGGCTAATTTCTGACAATATTGTAGCAGCTTATGAAGTTTTGCATTCTATGCAAACAAGGCAAAGAAGCAAGGATGGCAGCATGGCTTTAAAATTGGATATCTCAAAGGCTTATGATAGAGTAGAATGGTCTTACCTTGAAGCAGTGATGAAGAAGTTGGGATTTGGGGATAGGTGGACTGGTTTGATAATGGATTGTATTTCTTCAGTGTCTTATGCAGTTTTAACAAATGGTAGACCAGGAGAGACTATCTTCCCTACAAGGGGACTGAGACAGGGAGATCCCTTATCTCCCTATCTTTTCCTTTTGTGTGCTGAAGGTCTAAGTGCAATGCTCAACAATGCTGAAAGAAGATCAGATTTGAGAGGGGTGTCAGTTGCAAGAGGAGGTATAAGGGTTACTCACTCACTATTTGCAGATGATTGCATTATTTTTGGGATGGCAAGTTGGTTGGAATGGAAAAAGATTAATGGTATTCTTGAGCTTTATGAAGCTGCCTCAGGCCAGAGTTTAAACAAGCATAAAACAACAATCTTCTTTAGTCCCAAAGTCCATGTTTCTATGAGAGAAAAAATGATGAAAGAGATGGGAGCAAGACAGCAGAATAATTGTGAAAAATACTTGGGTTTGCCAAGTATGGTTGGTAGATCAAAATACAACTCTTTTAGAGTCATTAAGGATCGAGTGTGGAAGAAGGATTAGTAATTGGAAAAATCAATTTCTATCACCCTCGGGTAAGGAGGTGCTGTTAAAGGCTGTAATTCAAGCCATCCCAACATATCATATGATTGTCTTCCAGCTTCCAAAGAAATTATACAAGGAGATAGCTGCTCAAATGGCTAAATTATGGTGGGGTTTCAAAAAGGAAGAGAATAAAATTCAATGGAGGAGCTGGACAAAAATGGGGGTTGCAAAAGCTAATGGAGGACTGGGCTTTAGAGAACTTGTAAGTTTCAACAAGGCTCTATTATCAAAGCAATGTTGGAGAATGTTGACAAATCCTCACTCCTTGGCTGCAAAGGTCCTAAAGGATAAATACTTTAGGCATTTTGAAATTTTGGTTTCAAAGCTGGGTCATAGGCCATCAGTTATTTGGAGGAGTTTATGGGATTCTTTGGAGTTGTTAAAGGAAGGGTTGGTGTAGATAGTAGGTGATGGGGAGAGTATCAACATCTGGAGAGACAAGTGGATACCAAAACTGTCTACTTTCAGGATTCAAACTCCCAGAACTATAATAGCAGCTGAAGCAAAGGTCAAGGAACTCATTAATGGGGATACTAAGACTTGGAAAACAGAGATGGTAAAAGATATTTTAAATGAAGAAGAGGCAACTCTTGTCTGCAGCTTACCTATTAGTTCATCAGGGCTACCTGATAAATTAATTTGGGCTCATACTAAGACTGGTCAGTTTGATGTCAAAAGTGCATATCATCTGGAGTTGTGTAGGAAAAATAGAGAAAAGGGGGAGGTATCGAAAGCTGGTATAGAGAACTAGAAGGTGTTGTGGAGTTTAAATGTACCTGGTGTAGTGAAAATGTTTCTTTGGAAAGTAATGAATAACTGTCTTCCTACAAAATTTAACTTGTCTTGCAGGAAGATAGTTAAAGATTACTACTGTCCAATTTGTAAATTGCAGAAGGAAACAGTTTCTCATGCTCTATGGAGCTGTGGTGGAGCTATGGACAGATAATCTTAGTCCTATGCAGAAATGGGCATCTACTGAGAAGGATATACAAGAGCTATGGGCAGACTGGTGTAATAAATTGAAAAGAGAAGAAGTGGAGCTAATGGCAGTAGTACTGAGAAGGATTTGGCTGAGGCGAAACAACTTTGTGTTTAAAAATAAATTTGAAGGGCCTGATGTGATTTTTAAGCAAGCTACTGACTTTTTGATTCAGTTCCAGGAAGCTCAACAAAAACAACCCAGGAGCCAGATTAATAGAATTCAGGTAAGAAGGTTATGCAGATGGAAGGCTCTTACAGAAGGCAAAGTGAAGGTTAATTGGGATGTTGCACTAAAGGTTAATGATGGAAGGATGGGGATCGGTGTAGTGATAAGGGATGAGCATGGAGATATGTTGGTCTCACTGTGTGCTCAGAAGGGAATAGCAATTTCACCTCTAGTAGCAGAGTTGCAGGCTCTTTGGCGTGCTATGAAGTTGTGTGCAGAGTTGAACTTATCGAAAGTGATCTTTGAAGGAGATGCTCTGGGTGTGATTAAAGCAGTGAATGATTCTGAAGCTAGCTGGGAATGGCATGGTCAACTGGTGGAAGACATTAAAGGGGTTTTGAAAATAGAACTAACTGGACAATCATGCATACATATAGGGAGTGTAATTGTGTAGCTCACTTCCTAGCAAAAACTTCTTTACTTGTACATGAGGAAAGAATCTGGATAGAAGAAGGCCCTATAGGTATACAGTACTATGTTCAAAAGGATAAAAATGTAACAGTTGAAGAAGAATGAATACAAGTTCGATGTTTTGATTAAAAAAAAAATATATAAAATGTGTCATGTTTATTATCCTCATATCATATTTTAATTTTTAATGAAAAATTCAATTGTTATTGAAGAATGCCACCTCGTCACAGTAGAATCAGATTTGAATGAGAGTGAAAAATGTTGTATTTTTCCACCAATAAAATTGCAATGATCATCAATATTTATAAATATAAAAATAATAGGTAAAAACGTTATTTATGGATGAGGCATGATAAGATAGAGTATTGATATTGGTTTCATCAAAAGTCTAGCCAAATGTAAAATATGATGAATTTCATCAAAAGAGAGCTGCATTGGATTAGACAAAAAGATAAGTGTTAAACTTTGAACTATAGTAAATGGATATGTTTTTTCAAATTTGAAATGCTATTGTTCACTCATCAAATCTATTTTTCATTCACTTTTAATCTCCAATGGTCTTTTTTATTCACATTTAATCTCCAACCGTCTTGTAATAATAATGTAAGAATCAAATTAAATTATTAATTAACATATGATTAGTGTAATTCTAAAATATGAAAAAAAAATATTATTATTAAAAAAATAATATTATATTATTATTTTGATGAATTCAATAACTAATTCAATATGAAGTTATGGATAAAGAAATTTTAGATATATGAAAAACATGTACTTTTTATCAAAATTTAAAGATAAATTTGATGAGTCCAATGCTAATAAAACTCCACTTGCTATCTGATCGATAGCTAATCTAAAGAGGGATTCAACATGCTCTTCAAAACTTCTTTTATTTTAGTTTGTACTTAAATAGAAAATCAATTATAATGTGTCGCACTAATTAAAATGATCACCATAGATGATAAATATAGAATGAAACAAATGTTTATCTTTTCCAGGGGTAGAAAGAATGGTTTGACCTTTGGCGTTTAAATGATTCTAAGATCATTAGCTTTTGTTATTAAATAATTCAAAAGTTATTTATTAATAATTAATTATTTATACATTATTAAACATCATATAAAAAAGAGTAGTGTTGGATACAGTCTTATGTTATACAAGTCTCGTGCATTTATTTTGAAAGAATTGAAGATCTATCATTACAAAAAATATATATATTTTTTATGTGAATCTTATATTTATTTTTTTTAAAAAAGAATGTGCGAAACTTATATAATTAAAAAAATCAATTTTTTAATAAAAAAAAAACAATGACAATTGGAATGAAACGATATTTCTAAATCATTTATAGATTAGACAGAAAACCAGAGAATAAAAAAAAATTAGGGCAATGCTAGGGATTCTGCTGGGGATCCTGTTCAAGCATCCCGTTTTTGTTTTTGTTTTTTTAGTTTTTTTATGTAGTGATTAAGAAAATATTGTTTAATAATATTGTAAATTTTTTTTAAATATTTGAAAGTGTTAAAAAATGACGTAAACAAAAAAAATATTTTTGTCACATCATTTTTTAACACTTTTAAACATTTTAAAAAAATCATAATATTATTAAACAATATTTTCTTAATTATTATGTAAAAAAATCTAAAAACAAAAAATTGAAACGAGATAAATCCACTGGACCAAGCGAGATTCCTATCATTTCCCAAAAAATTATGATAGAAAAAGTTATAAAATCGTCCTTTAAGGATGTGTTTGGATATTGAACTGAGTTGAGTTGAATTGAGATGATAAAATATTGTTATAATATTATTGTTTATTATTATTATTATTTTAGAATTTAAAAAAGTTAAATTGTTTATTATATTTTATGTTAAAATTTAAAAAAATTATAATGATAAGTTGATATGAGTTTAATTTCGAACGAAACCTCTTCGTTTGGAAGTTGAGCTCATCTCAACTCATCATTACAACTTTTTCAAATCTTAATATAAAATATAATAAATAATTTAATTTTTTCAAATCTTAAAATAATAATAATAACAAATAATAATATTTTAACAATATTTTATTATCTCAACTCAACTCAAGTCAACTCAACTCACTTCAACATCAAAACCCACCAAATTGTTGGAATCAAACGTGAACTCATGCTTTGATTGACGTGACACAGCTCGTGGAAGACGCCTAGTGTTATTATTGTTTTTTTTAGTGACAATAATAATATTTAAGCTGCTACAGCTACCGAGGATCTCACTGAGTAAGCAAGTTTTTTTGTTTTCTTTTTTCAATTTTTTTTTTAAATCCCTTAAAAATAAAAAAAATACAAATTAATTAAAAAAAATCTCAAATTAACTATTAAATTAAAAAAACGAACATCCATAGCCCAAGCATTATTCTAATGATATATGCCCAAAGCTAAATACATTTTTTTAGGAAAATGATACTCTACCGATGCTCTGTACTGACAAAGTGTATGAATTTTTTTTTAAAGTATTTGTGTGTATTTATTTTTTTATACTTTTCTTTAAAAATACTAACATAAACTATTAAAAAACAAAAAAAGAAAAAAACCAAGTCGACACCCAGTTCAGTACCTATTGTCAGTGGCTCAATCACCATCCATTTTATTTTGAATAAAAGTCACGCTTCAGGCCAAATGGATTTGAAACCCATTTTCACACCGACTAATAAAATAATGACACGTAGGCATTTCATAGAAATTCTCATTATAGCCGCATATATCCCAAAACGTCTCCCCCTCCTTTTCCCCTCTCCCTCCCCAATCTTCAAGACACATGAAGCCCTAAAGCCCCAAAAAAACGCACGAAGCCGAAGCTCCCTCTCCCTCCCCCCATCTGCGCTCAACGCTGACAAAAGGTAGCCCCTGCAAAATCATTTTCTGTTTGAAGCTCCCTTTCCCTCCCCAACTGAGAAATCAACAGGGAAATTTCATTTACAAAATGGAGTAATCTCCGAAAAATTTCCTTGGGGAGAGCCACTCTCAAGAGGTCCATCACCATCCCCCCACCCTAGTTGGATTAATTCTCTATTTTCCCTTACATCTCAGAATCTACCGAGATGCTGCATCTGGTTTTGGGTTGCATAACCAAACTGAGGCACACGGGTGCTCAAGTTTCATCACTATTAGTGTAATGCATGAGTATGTATGAAAATGATAGAAAAATGTATAAATTTTATTTTATAAAGATACCCATTTTAAAAATTTTTGAAAAATATCATGTCAATCTCTATAAATTGGACTTAAGTATCAAGATATTAGAAAATATGTCAAAATGGGTATTTGGGTCGGTTGGGAATGGGGGAAAAGTAGCACATGTACATGGGTAGCATTCATTTCGGTGATCCAGGCAAGCAATTATTGTGCAAAACACATAGAACCATGTGGGTGATTTAAACCCTCCATTTAAAGTTTTCCAACAGCATCAGTGACTGTAGTGGGATCCAATCGAGCACTGTTCGAAAAATTACTGTTCAAAACTTGTTTTATATTCTTTTCTGGGGCAGGGGGAGACCATTCGCATTCAGTCTGCTGATCCATCCTCAATTTCTTGGTGTCACGAGTGGTGGGATTATTTTCTTCCATAAGGTTGAGGTATTGGTGGGAGAGGGAGCTTCAAACAGAAGACGATTTTGCAGCGGGTACCTTTTGTCGACGTTGAGCGCAGAAAGGGGAAGGAGAGGGAGCTTCGGCTTTGTGCGTCTTGCAGATAGGGGAGGGAGGGAGAGAAAGAAGGAGGGAGAGACGTTTTGAGATGAATGTGGCTGTAATGAGAATTTTTATGGAATGTCTATATGTCATTATTTTATTGGTCGGTGTGAAAATTGGTTTCAAACCCATCTGACTTGAAGCTTTTTCCTTTGGATAATGCTAGGAAAATCGAAAAAGACACCCCTTGCATTGTACCAATAAATATAAATGTATTTTTTTTAAACTATTTTTTAAACACTTTTAAACGTTTAAAAAAAATTTCAGAAACTTAATAAAACTGAAAAAAAAATACCATTCTCGATTCCCATACATTTAATTTTTCTCTCTCTCTTAGGCATTCTCTCTCCTTCATTCTCTCTCTACCTCTGTCTTTTATCTTTTTCCCTCTCTATTCATTTCTATTCTCTCTCTTTCCATAAGATCATTCACATTCGGTTTTCTAAATTTTTCCCTAAATTTTAGCTAAAAATGATACTTCCTATAATTTTATCCTAAATTTTACTCATTTTTAAAAAACCTTCTACATTCATTCCCTCTCATTTCTCTATTCTATTAAAATAATATTATTCTATTCTTTCTTTATTACTTTTTCTCTCACTTCTATTTACACACTTAACTAGTCAATATTTCTTCTTATGTTTTGAACTATTACTCTAGTGAATATTTTAAACAAAAATTTAAATTATTTTCTTACGGGTATAATAATATTTTTAAAATTAATTTTTTATATTTTAGTAATTATTTAAATTATTTTTAAAATTATTATTTAAAAATTATAATAAATATGAGTATGAGAGAAAGTGTAGATGATTAGAAGAATAATTTATTTTTTTTATTAGAATAAAATATTAATAAAAGATGATTTAGGGAATGAATAGTGATTTATTATATTTAAGAAATCACTGTTTATCCCTAAATCAAAATCCTAAAATAGGGAATAGGATGTGAGAGAGTTTTTGAGTTTTTTCCTAAATTATTCCTTATAATTTTGGGATAATAGTGATATGGGCATGGGATGAGAGTGCTGGAAGGGGCAAAACCCTAAGAGCCGTTCAAACCCACCCAAGTAAGTTCTCTCTCTCTCTCTCTGGGTTTTGAATATATGCGTCCTTGTAATATTAAAACTGTCATTTGCATCCTTATTGTGACTATGAATATAAATGATGGTCCTTATTGAACAGATCTAAACATTTTCAGTCTCAAATTTGATTTTATGTTTCTTAGAATTTCCGTAAATGGAGATTAGAGATTTACTTTATGTATCTCTTGATGGGCCACGTTTGGATGCTGAGAAAATGTTAGAAATAGAGAGAATGTGAACGGTGAAGCACATGCCTCCTGAGTCGGATTTTAGGATTTGTTTCGGTGGATTTGAGATCTTCATTTCTTAGGACTATGAACAAAGCAGAATAAATAGATGCTAACATATTTTCCGGATTATTTTCTTTCATCTTCTCTGCCGCCAAACAAGGGTCGATCTCCCTAATTAAGGAGGAATATACATTTGATGTTTCCAAATTGTTTTCGTAACGGTGTTTTCGATGACCCCTGTAATCTTTGTTCAAATGATTCTAATGTGTGAAGGGAAACGTATCGTAGTTTGAATCTTTGTTGTTGTTTTTGCTTTTTATATAGTTGTCGGATGATGACGCATTGAACATGCGCAATTGGGCTTACTATGAGCCGTCCTTCAAAGGGCATCTTGGTCTGCAGCTCATGTCAAGCACGGCATACTGTGACACAACATTTTCTTTGCGGTCGTGACCCCAATATCATTAGCGACAGTTGGGCAAACCTGAGGGAGAAGTTTCTCAATATGTTGCCTGCTAATCCTAATTATGCCATTCTCCCAGAAACTTCTGGAGCTCAAGCCTTACAGACTTTACAACCACCCGCTCCATCAAGAAAAGGAATAGTGGGTATGCCCCAAAAGCAAAAATGCTTAGGAAACCAAGGGATAATAATAATTCTTCAGTTCAGCGTGTGAAGCCAACAAAAAAGAATATGGATGTTGTCATAAATGGGATTGATATGGACATCTCTGGTATTCCTAATTCTGTGAAATCTTCGTAATAGCATATAGAATTATTAATTATATATACATTCAATCTGTGGAAAGTCAATGGAATTGTTTTCTATAATGTGGATCCTATTGTTTTAACAAATTTAATTATGTGTTTTTTATATTGTGTTTGGTTTCATTGCTATTTGATAATGTTATTGAGCTTAAGCTACTAATTATATCTATGAAAGTTAATTTGATTGTTTTAGAAATAGGAATTACATGATCTTTAGATTATATATTTTTCTGATTAGAAGAAGTTATAGCTTGTTCTCTTTATATTTTTATTTGGCATTGGGTGTCTAGGAACAACATTCCGACTAATCTCCCGGGTAACAGATTATTAAGTTTTTATATCTAATTGCATCTGTTCCTAAATTGATTTTCAATTGTTTTTGAGGTCTATCTGCAGTTACTTGGGTAACAGATTATCATGGCTTCTTTGAAGGAGCTTCTTCCGCCAGTGAAGTCAACCACAGCTTCTTCATCTTATGATCATTCAAATGATCCGTGGTTCAAGCAGAGATTCACTTCCTCGGAGGCTGAAAAGTCCTCTATTATCAAGCAAAATCCTGTGCTTCCTTACTTGAAGCGTGCGGGTTTTGTTCCTCGAAGAGTCGAGGATTTTGGAGATGGGGGTGCATTTCCAGAGATTCACTTAGCTCAGTACCCCCTTGACATGGGTAGGGACAGATCATCAAAACCCGGATCAAAGATTCTTCCGGTTACTGTTGATGCCCATGGAAATGTTGCCTATGATGCAATTGTCAGGCAGAATGAGAGTGCAAAGAAGATTGTTTACTCCCAGCATAAAGATCTTATCCCTAAGGTTCTGAAAAATGACGGTGAAGAGCAAGAAGTTGATGAAGAGGTTGAGAAAGAAATTGAGGAGACAACACTAGAGACAAAAGCTACGCTTGAAAAGATTGTGAATGTGAGATTGAGTGCGGCCCAGCCAAAAAATGTACCAAAACAGTCTTCTGAAACAAAGTTTATCAAGTATAAGCCATGACAGCAATCAGCAGCCTTCAACTCTAGGGCTAAGGAGAGGATAATAAGTATGACGTCGATGCCTGTGGATCTGCTTGAGTCTCTTAAGTTCAAGCAGAAGCGTGTCCCCAAGGCTTCTGGGTCACCACCTGTGCCAGTGATGCATTCTCCTCCTCACCCTGTGACTATGAAGGATCAACAAGATTGGAAGATTCCACCTTGTATTTCAAATTGGAAGAATCTGAAAGGTTATACAATTCCTCTTGATAAGCGTCTTGCAGTTGATGGTAGAGGCCTTCAAGATGTTCAGATCAATGATAATTTTGCAAAGCTTTTAGAGGCGCTTTATGTTGCAGAGCAGAAGGCTCAAGAAGTTGTAGCCATGAGATCAAAGGTTCAGAAGGAGATGATGATGAAGGAGAAGGAAAGAAAAGAACAAGAGCTAAGAGCACTGGCTCAAAAAGCACGTTCTGAGAGAACCGGGGTGGCAGGCCCAATAGCCATTCTAATCCCTTCTGAGAAGAGTGCCATGGATGGTTCTAATTCGAGAATTGATTATTAGCACACAAGGGACAAAGAGAGGGATTTCCCAAAGGAGACTTAAGGATGAAAGGGAAGAACGGTTGCGTCGTGAGAAAATTCGTGAGGAGCGACGCCGAGAGAGGGAGAGGGAAAGAAGACTGGAAGCCAAGGTTGCTGCTATGGGAAAGAAGAGCAAGATTACCAGAGATAGAGATCGTGATATCAGTGAGAAGGTTGCTCTTGGTATGGCTTCTACTGGAGAAGGAAGAGGAGGAGAAGTTCTGTATGACCAGAGGCTGTTCAACCAGGAGAAAGGAATGGACTCTGGATTTGCCACTGATGATCAGTACAATGTGTATGGTAAGGGTTTGTTTACTGCTCAGCCAACACTGTCAACCTTATACAGGCCAAAGAAAGATGCCGATGCTGAGATGTATGGAGGTGCTGATGAGCAGTTGGAGAATATCATGAAGACCGATCGCTTCAAACCTGACAAGGACTTTACAGTAGTGGCTGAAAAGGCCGGTACAAGAGACAGGCCACTTGAGTTTGAGAAGGTGGCTGAAGAGGCTGATCCGTTTGGACTGGATCAATTCTTGACAGAGGTGAAAAAAGGTAAGAAAGCTCTCGACAAAGTTGGCACTAGAGTAACAATGAAAGCTGGTGCTGGTTCATCAATGCGAGATGGGTATGAAGGAGGTTCCAGTAGAACTCGAATTGGGTTTGAAAGAGGCCGTTAATGAGTTCGTTTTGCCTCTCGTTGTTTTCTCTCTTTCTTGTTTGGACTCCTATGAGTCCTTACTGTTACCCTTCCTTCACAATCACCTTATAGTCGCCAAAACAAATACTAGACTTGAAGAGGTCTGCGTGAAGAACTTGTATTTCTGCATGCTAAATGCGTTGTACGAATTTCCTTTCTTAAGTTGCATTTTTATTTTTCAGTTGCTTGCTAAATGCGCTGGACTTCTGTGTCTCGAGCAGAGAGCTTTAGTTATTGTGCCAATAGTGTACCAATGGAGTTGAAACCTACCATGGAATCCTTAGAAATAATGTTAGAGACATCTTTGTACTAGGAAGAAATTGACTCCCAGAAAAAGGAATAATCTCAAAACCCAAAAGAAATATTAAGGCCCAAATCTTTCATGTGATTGACTGTTTCACGGAGTTGAACTTCATTGTTAATTGTCCATACTTCTGTTGCAGCCTCACTATCCCAATCCTCTGAGTTTGTCTCTGGGTAACTTACGGCTCAGCCGAGTCCTCTCTCAAGTTTTTGTTAGGACTATGTGTAGCTTAGCTCGATCTTTCCTCACTTTTGCTTTGGGATGATCTTGGCTTGAGTAGCCCAATCCCTCGTCGAGTTTGCCTCGGGACAACTTGCTGCCTAGTCTGATCCTCCCTCATATTTGCCTCATGATGGCCCATGGCTCAGTCCAATCCTCCCTCGAGTTTGCCTCGAGGGACGATTGTGACCTTAGCAGCCCTAGTCCTCGCTTTTGTTCACCTCGGGATGACCTACATCCTAGCCCAGTTATGGCGCCCCTGGTTCTCGATATTTCTCTAGCGAGGAACTGCAGTGCCAGAGATGCAAGCCGGTTGGTTGTATCCCTTATGTTTGGGTGAGAGTTAACTAATCTAATAGTAACATAGAAGTATAACAATACTCTTTAAAAATAATAATATCAAAATGTCGCATCACCTCATCCTAAATATAGTTACACACCACATAAGGTCATCGTTTATATCAAAATACAGCAACACCTAAAGTACTCGTCGCCCAACTACAATGAACATCTTAATTTACAAAGTACAAAGCTAAATGAAAACAGGCCTCCGTAGCTACTCTTCAGGTTGGGCTAGTCAATCTTCCTTGAGGAAATCTTCCTAGGCTATATCTATATCAAGGTCTACGGCTCTGAAGAACAAAACTGCAGGTACAACAACCACAATGAGATTTTAAAGAAACCTCAATAAGTTAAAATCCATGACACTAGTAAAAATGAAAGGCAATGACAGTGAATATGCATGCTGGTATTCATGTTAATAAATTAGAGCCCACATTGTTTAAGCATGGCGAGGAATCACTCTTTATATGGTTAGCACATGCTTTGCTAGTCCTTTGTATCTGGCTTGTCCTCGCCCTTTATACGGTTAACACATCTTTTGCTCGCCTAGTGTCGAGCGAGCCTTCTTTCATCGCCCTGTGCTGTTCAGTATTTGCAAGGCTCTCCACAACGTGCTGCTCTGTGGAGCCTCGTTCCTCATGAAAGTCTAGGCGAGGATTCGTGGTGCCAAGAATGCTGGTCAACAGACCACTCAAGAGGGACTTGAAATAGGCGTGTAATTTTTCAGAGAGATGTACATGTGTAAGATGTTTAACTATGAAATTGCAGCGAAAATTTAAGCAAAATACTTTGTGATAACAACGTTAACAATTAAGTACCAAAATACTAAACTTTATAAAAAAGGGGCTTCTCACCCTTCATTAAATCCTCAAAAAATTACAACATCCAAAAGTATATAAGGTTAGTCGCCATAATTTGGCGGACTGTTTACAGATATTTGCCCGAGTTAATAATAATATGCATCCTAACGGAAGGCACAAGATAGTTGCAGCGGGCATTGGTACTAAGACGGGTACTAGTCACTGTAAGCAAGACTTGAGTCTGATTGATTCTTCTTCTTCAGGCGTTATGCTGGGGTCTGAACCTACATCAAAGTCTATGGTCTCAAGAATGAAACCGTTGGTAGGTTAGACGGCTATGACAAAACTGCTAATGAGAAATAATGTTACTGAAGATGCTATGAAAACATTTCATGAAAATACTGTGCAAACATGTATATGCGTGGCGAGGAATCACGCTTACTCTTACAATTACGTGCATCCTTAAACATGACAAGGAAGCACTCTCTCAGTTAACACGTATATATAGGCATGACGAGAAATCACTCTTTCGAGATATTGCCCTTTGTTTAGTAATATTATGGTGAGGAATAATCCATCTCCATAATAAGTATAAAACCTATAAAAACCAAGATTCAACCTATTTCAGCCCATTCTTCCACCACACAGATGCTTATCACATAGATATTCGCCACATGGGCAGATGTTTGCCACACAGAGCTTGTTGCACCAGGGTTGCTTTTACCCGACCAACCAACTCGAGGACACCACCACGTGATATGTCAGAGGATCCCACATGGCGACTATCAAGTATGGCCAAATATGACACCGTTCCACCCCAATCCATACAAGGCATTCTCCTTCTTGTGTGAAGTATGTGGCAATGTTTTGCGAAATGGTTCGGAGAATTCTCCATCCCATCCCCATGAGTATAGATTCACAATATCGACTCCTTACATAGAGATAGACATTCTCATACAAAGATAATGGGTTCCCACACAAGGATTGTAACAACTCGCAAGAAATTCAGTGGATAAATTTCTTTAGATCTTTGAAATGTCGTGAAATCCCGAAACGATTTCACGAACTGAACAACCGATTAGGTTTTAGTTTGTTAGCATAGTCGGATCTCGAACCGCTATGATGAAAAAGTTGCATTTTTATTTATTTAAGGCACTTAGGAGTATATATTGGCAAAACAAATTGCACCATTAGTCTCAGATGAATATTTAGGATTTTACAGTGCAATAATCGCTTTCCCAATGAATAGTATTTGAGATTGCCTTTTGATTTAATTGAGGTACTTAGGAGTCTATTTTCACGAAACGAATTGCACCACTAGACTTGTTGATTATTTAAGATTTTATGGTGCAATAATAATTTTCGCATTTGTTTCGGGCGAATAGTGACATTCGGGATAGCGCCACATGGTACTCGATTCAAAAGATTGTCAAATCGCTATGTACATTGTCCAAAACAAGCTTGAGGAGTATTTATTGGACACTTGGTGAATAGTGTAGGACAATTGGCACTAGGAGGAACTATGAGATGGGGATGTGAATGAATAGAAGGCAAATCAAGCTATGTGATTATGCCACTTAAGCCAAACCCTATTCCATCTAACCAAACACTATATGACCAACCAAAAGAGGGTTTCAACCCTAATGAAACCCCAAACCATTGGAATCCAATTGAAACCCCAAAATCCATGGAGGAAACTGAAACCCTAAATGGTTTCCTGAATCCTAAAGTGGTCGGTTTTGCTTAAGTGATCACTTACTTGATTAAATCACTTTCACATGCTATTAATGTAACAACCCAATCCTATATTTTTAGAGATAAATTACGGATAATTTTATTAGACTCAATAAATGAGTTAAAGCCCATAAAAGAATTTATCGGATAGATTATTTTTTATTGAGCCTAGAGTTAAGGCTCCATTATTATTATTATTTTTTATTTTTACTCCAAGCTCTTGAGCGTTAGACTCCAAACACTATTACCATTGTGCTTTCCTTATCATAATAAAACTCATAATGGATTTCCTCTATTAACACCAACCATACACGTCTCTTTCCTAGGATTTATTTTTTTAAACATTCTCCGTTCCTTGTCAGTCTATCACTACATGCATGGCCTTATCATAATTGTTTCCTCCGCATGCAAGTTTATCATTTGTAGGGTTTTCCTTTTGGTTCTCAACTAGCGAGGCCTATAAATATGTTCAGCCCTCCTGCATGAAATCATAATCTACTACCGCCAACGTCAAAATACACGCACGCATGCAAAGCACCTTTCATGAACTCACCGAACGCTCAGCCTGCCCACCAGACCACTTACCTCAACGAAACCACCACACCCTATAAGCCATGAGCACATAGCCTCCCTCCACCGTGAGCCTCTTCCCCAAGCCGCTCCTCCCTCTGCCGTAAACTACCACAGAAAACTCGTGTGTTAACACTGCCCAGCCCCACGTAAAGTAGAAAACTTGGCCTCCTTCCATACATCACTGCCACCCACGCACACAAAAACGCCACCACAAGCCGCCAGCCCCGTCTGTTGACCCATACTTCTCAGCCGTTCAACATAGAAATGCAGCCTCACCAACGCCGAAGGACCTCTGTTTTTGCTCCATAAAAAAAAGACCAATTTTGGAGCCCACCGTAGAGCCAAGTTTCTACCTTGTTAGCTGTCGCTCCTCATCGGAAACGTCCTCACCACACGGCCCCAGCTCGGCTACACTACGCCCCGGACCACCATACGTAAGTCCTCTCCCTCACACCTTTTCCTCTCCCTCTCATTCATCCCATAAACTCTCTTTCACTCATTCTCTCTCTTGTGTTGCACCACTGCCAGAGAAGCCCAGCATGACGCCGACCACTCCTAGCCACTGTGAAACTTGGCCAGCCACCACGACCCTTCGTCGCACTCAACCTCTCTCTCAGTGAGCATCGCACCACCTTCCACTTCCATAAACTGTTTTTTTCCCTTTCCGTAAGCTGCCTTTTTTCCCCTTTAATGTGTTTTGCATCAAAGTTTCCCAAAATGCCCATGCTGATTATGTTGTTTTCCCAAAAATACCCATGCCTATTTAGGATTAACAGGTGAGAATATTTTAGTGTTAGGAAGAATTTAGGTTTAAAAAATATAGACTATTTTAGTAGTTAGGTTTTAAATAAAATCACATGTTTAATGGAAAATTTATGCAAATTATGAGTATTTTATAGGTAATCAGTCGCATCCTAAAAATATTGGATTCACGCTACAAGGTAAGTAGCATGATATTTAATTATGCATTAAATTATATTTATGAAAAATCATGATTTGATTTGAGGAAACATGTACCACGACATTTATGAAAGAATGCGATTTTCATTTGAAATCTATGATATGATATAACAAGATATGACAAATATGCGTGTGATTTCTTTTGAAATCTATGATATGACAAGTATGCAAGTATGATTATGATGAAGTATGAATGATAAGATATGTAACGACCTATGTTATGATATGAAGACGGTACCTATGTTATGGGCATATTGCATTGCCAGGTCGTGCATGCTGGTAGTGCACTTAATATGTATTCCTTATGTATGGATCCACAACCCGCGGCCACGGGTAGAATCAGAATCTACTTAAATTCGCTAACCCTAACTCACGGGGGTCAACAATGGGTAATGGCCTGTGATAAGTGAAAGATAAGTTCATGTTCATGTTCATATTATTTACGTATGTATTTATGAGAATGCACGTTTTTCAAGAAACCTTATGTTTATTATGTTTACTGTATGATGTGTTACTTATTTAGTATTCGACTCATTTTTGTATATTTTTATGTTTTTAAACCACCCCGGTGATGACATTTATGAGGATGAGACTGTAGGATATGACTTGACCTTGGGAGGCGAGGTAGAGGCCTAGACATATTATGCTATGATTAGTTTTATGGTTTAAATAAATTATTCTGATAAGCACATGAGATTTTCGTATTTTTTTTAAATAAGTGCTTCCGCAGACTCTATTTTGGATTTTAAGTATTTATTAAATTTCGTTTATTTATGGAATCTTTCGCATCTGGCGCATTGTTAAAAAGAAAAGTTTTAAGTTCAAGTTTAGTAACATACTGGCTCCCCGAAAATTATAAAATGTCTTTATTGGGGAGCAGGGTGTTACAGTTGGTATCAGAGCCCAGGTTGAAAGATTCTGTAGACTTTTCAAAATAAAGAGAGGAAAACTTTTTGCAAATAATTTTTTTTTTAAAAGCAGAGGATTTTTGGAAATTAGAAAAGGAAAGAAATGAAAATTTAGGCCAATGTCTCCCCAAGGCAAGTTCTGCCATGTAGTAAGTATGTTATAAATTTTTCTTTTAGTAGTTGAATGCATTTTGATTGATATTGTTAAAACATGCATGTTAGAATGACACCCCGTGGTAGAAGACCATGCGCACCCTACTTTGAGAACTACACCGTACAAGATGATAATTCAGAAGTACTCGCTGCTACAGCGACACATTTCTTTCAAAGGATGGCCAATGGTGATATGGTTGTAGGTAGAACCCCACAAGTAGGATGCACATTAGAACAGTTCTCCCACCAGCACCCCTATTTTAGATGGCAGATCAAATGCCATGGATGTGGAGAGCTAGATCGAACGATTGAAGCAGATCTTTACGGCACTTTATTGCACGGACGATCAGAAGGTGACTTATGCTGCTTTCAACTTAACAGATGTGGCAAACAAGTAGTGGAAGTCAACACGGGCACTCTTACAGATGGAACTAGGAGATGGAGTCCCTATCACATGGGAGTGTTTTAAGAAGATATTCTTGGAGCGTTTCTTCCCTCAGACTCTTCGTGAGTCTAGGGCCCGTCAGTTTGTAGATCTTACCTAGGGAACAATGACAGTAGACCAATACGCTACCAAATTCATGGAATTGTCTCGTTTCGCTAGTTACTTAATTCCGGATGAGGAAAAGAAAGCTGAAAATTTGAGTGCGGTCTAAATTGCAAGATTAGGGAGCGTGTACGTACTCTCAGGATTCGAAATTTCATGGAGCTAGTCACCCGAGCTACCATTGCTAAAGAAGACAATCGTCTAGTGAACTTATTATTTTAGGCTTGTAATCAAATTCATTATCGACGTTTACAATTTTAGGAAAACGTGTGAGGGTTAAGATTAAATATTGAAGGATTAAATGTCTGAAATAATAGGTTCGACTAAATGATCAAGAATTTAGAATAAAAACGATGAAATAATGTGGAGAATAAGTACGTTGGTTGTTGAGGTCTAGCAAATTCCGAGGATGAAGTTTTTATAAGGAGGAGAGATTGTAACGACCCGATCCTATATTTTTAGGGATAAATTACGGATAATTTTATTAGGCTTAATAAATGAGTTAAAGCCCATAAAAGAATTTATCGGATATATTATTTTTTATTGAACCTAGAGTTAAGGCTCCATTATTATTATTATTATTTTATTTTTTACTTCTTTTACTCCAAGCTCTTGAGTTTTGGAATCCAAACACTATTACCATTGTGCTTTCCTTATCATAATAAAACTCCTAAGAGATTTCCCATATTAACCACAACCATACACGTCTCCTTCCTTAGGATTTATTTTTTTAAGCATTCTCTGTCACCTTTATATAGATGTATATACGGTTTAACACCCCATTCCTTGTCAGTCTATCGCTACATGCATGGCCTTATCGTAACCATTTCCTACGCATGCACGTTTATCACCTCTAAGGTTTTCCTTTTGGTTCTCAACCAGCTAGGTCTATAAATATGTTTAGCCCTCCTGCATGAAAAACATAGTCCATTGCAGCCAACATCAAAATACACGCACGCACGCAGAGCACCTTTCATGAACTCACCGAACACTTAGCCCATCCACCAGACCACTTACCTTGACGGAACCACCACACCCCGTAAGCCACAAGCACACAACCTCCCTCCACCGTGAGCCTCTTCCTCCTTGCCGCTCCTCCCTCTCCCATAAACTACTAAGGAAAACCCGTGCATTAACACTGCCCAACCCCACGTAAAGCAGAAAACTTGGCCTCCTTCCATACACCATTGCCACCTACTCACACAACAATGCCACCACAAGCCGCCAGCCCCGTCCGTTGACCCATACTCCTTAGCCGTTCAACACAGAAATGCAACCTCACCAATGTCGAAGGACCTCTGTTTTTTCTCATAAAAAAAGAGCAATTTCGGAGCCCACCGTAGAGCCAAGTTTCCACCTTGTCAGCTGTTGCTCCTCGCTGGAAACGTCCTCACCACACAACCGTAGCTCGGCTACACTACGCCCTGGACCACCATCGTAAGTCTTCTCCCTCACGTCGTGTCCTCTCCCTCTCATTCATCCCGTAATCTCTCTTTCACTCATTCTCTCTCTTGTGCCGCACCACTGCCAGAGAAGCCCAGCACGACGCCGACCACTCCTAGCCACAGTGAAACTCGGCCAGCCACCACGACCCTTCGTCACACTCAGCCTCTCTCTCGGTGAGCATCGCACCATCCTCCACTTCTGTAAATTGTTTTTTTCCCTTTCCGTAAGCTACATTTTTCCCCTTTTTTATGTGTTTTGTATCAGACTTTCCCAAAATGCTCATGCTGATTATGTTGTTTTCCCAAAAATACCCATGCCTATTTAGGATTAACAGGTTAGAATATTTTAGTGTTAGGAAGAATTTAAGTTTAGGAAATATAGACTATTTTAGTAGTTAGGTCTTAAATAAAATCACATGTTTAATTGGAAATTTATGCAAATTACATGTATTTTATAGATAATCAGTCGTGTCCCGAAAATATTGGATTCGCACTACATGGTAAGTAGCATGATCATACCCTTACACGTATGTATGGTAAACTGCTTGTCTTTTATAAAAATATTATGCATGTATGCCCTTCATTGGAAGCACCTTGTTACGTACCCAAGACATGATAAAATTATGACAATCCATGATTTTACATGAAGAATTATGCATTAAATTATATTTATGAAAAATCACGATTTTATTTGAGGAAACATGTATCACGACATTTATGAAATAATGCGATTTCATTTGAAATCTATGATATGATATAACAAGTATGCATGCGATTTCTTTTGAAATCTATGATATGACAAGTATGCAAATATGATTATGATGAATTATGAATGATAAGATTTGTAACGGCCTATGTTATGATTTGAAGATGGTACCTATGTTATGGACATATTGCATTGACAGGTTGTGCATCCTGGTAGTGCACCCAGTATGTCTTCCTTATGGATTCCACAACCCGCGGCCAAGGGCGGAATCAGAATCTATTTAGATTCGCTAACCCTAACTCACAGGGATCAATAGTGGATAAAGACCTCTGATAAGTGAAAGATAAGTTCATGTTCATGTACATATTATTTACGTATGTAATTATGGGTATGCACGTTTTTTAATAAACCTTATGTTTATTACTGTATGATGTGTCACTTATTGAGTATTCGACTCATTTTTGTATATTTTTATGTTTTTAAGCCACCACATATGATGACATTTATGAGGATGAGACTGTAGGACAGGACTTGACCTCGGGAGGCGAGGCAAAGGCCTAGACATATTATGCTATGATTAATTTTATGGTTTATGGTTTAAATAAATTATTTTGATAATCACATGAGACTTTCGTATTTTTTTAAAAAATAAGTGCTTCCGCAGACTCTATTTTGGATTTTAAGTATTTATTAAATTTCATTTATATTTGGAATCTTTCACTTCTGGCGCATTGTTAAAAAAAAAAGTTTTAAGTTCTAGTAGCACACTGGCTCCCTGAAAATTCTAAAATGTCTTTATTGGGGAGAGGGGTGTTACAATTAACCACTCAAATACATGTTATTTGACCATCATTCACTCTTTTATACATGTTAGGATGGTGTGAAATCTTGATGTTTTTAGCTTGTTAAAGTTAGGCATAGATCTTAATATGATGAAATGCTAACACATTTATATATTTTGAGTTGATCCAAAACATGTTAGCTTTTTATTAAAGAATTATACACATTTTTTTTTTAAAGTTTAAACTAGAACACACAAAACAGTTTCTATTTTGAGGTTGTGATGTTTGTTGGTTCTAGAAACCTAGTCCAGTGGCTATGATATTCATATATACTGTTCTTAAAGCTTTCATTTATGTGTTAAGAGTTTTTTTTTTTAATATATTTGGTTTAAATCTTTGTTAGACAAAGATTTTATTAGAACTCAAACTTGAAGCTTTTGGGTTATTGGTTGTATTTTGATGAGATTTCTGCCATGTGATGCTAAGTTTTGCTAGAAACAAGTTAGAACTTGAATGTGAAGTATATGGTTATATTTATTTAAGTTTTATTGCATAGAAATCAAGGATCTAGTAATTTGTTTCAAGATCAAAAGCATGTCATACTCAGTTTTGATGGTTTAATGCAAACCGATTGTTCTATGTAATGTTTTGTGATTTTTGGTTATTGATTAAGCACGATATCTGTAACAACTCGTTAGAAACTCAATGGTGGAATTTCTATAGGCTTTAGGAACATTGTGAAAACCTCAAAAATTTTCACAAATCGACCAATTGTATAGGTTTTAGTCTGTCAACGTAGTCAGTGTTATCACTTACTATGGTGCCAGAAGTGCTATTTTAATTATTTGAGTTAGTTAGAAGTATTAGAATGCATTATGGTCTACGTCATTAGACTCAATTGATTATTTAGGATTTTATATGATCCAATAACCCATTTTCATAATTTAGCACGAAACGCCTGTTCGAAACTGTGATTTTATTTTTAGGGGCACTTTGGGGTTGAATTTTGATAAACAATTTTCACTGTAGCGTTATAAGAATATTTATGATTATTCAGCACTAAGTTTATTATTCACTTTTTTTGAGTGAATAGTAACCTCGATAAGCGCACAAAGTATAATATTTTCCAAATCACAGTGTGGAATGCCCAAATTAAGTTAGAGAAGTTTTATTTAGATACTTGGAAAGATCTTAGACACACATAGTGAATAGTATTGGACACTTGGCACAATGAGGAACATTCGATGGATTTGAAAGAATCAAGGTGTGAGATCATGCCCCCTAAGCAAAACCTTATTCCATCCGACCAATCAAATTGTGTCAAACCAAAGAGGATTTACACCCTAGTAAAACCCATTATGGTTGGAATCCAACTAAGAGCCCAAAAGAATGGTGGAAACCGAAATCGTAAACGGTTTTATCCAAACCATAAAGTTGGCCTCCAAAACCTAACTGAAACGGTTTCTAGTATTGTGTTTATTCACTTGATTAAATTACTTACACATGGTATTAATCCTTCAAATTTGTAGAACATCATTATACAACCTTGTTAACCTTGGATAATTGATTAAGTCAAGATAAATTAGATTTGGGCTTGATAGTAACCCAAATCCTCTTAAAACTCGAAATTGAGGTCCATTCGGTTAAGGCCCATTAAAGCCCCATGAATTTGGCCACAGTAGCATTGCTTCTGGACTATTTTTGCACCCTCACTTGGCTAACCAGATATTTCCAAAAGAGGGCCTAGAAGGTTCTTGAAGTAAAAAAACTAAAGGGCCACCTCACTCTTCCAATTCTACACTCCACGTAGAGGATATATCTTGGGCTAATTTTTGTATATTGTATTGGGTAAGAAGAACCAACACTCAAGGTTCATTTAAGCATTATCATCTTCCATAACTTGTGAAAGAAGCCCTCCAGCCCACTTTGCATGAAAATTATCTCTCATTTACACTTTTATTTGAAAGAACACAAGAGATACTCTTGGGCAGCTTTTCTAAGCTCTTTTACATGCCTGATTCTAATATTTTGTAAGTGTTTTCTCACAACGTTTCCTTTATAAAATTTGTTTCTTCTTTTTTAGTCTAGTTTACATGGATACCTTATTTCTTCCATTTGAAGATTGTTTGATCAGTCAAATGTTTTTTTAAACCTAGAAAATGCATTCTAGGCCATAAACTAGATAATATGTCATATTTTGGAGTTTTTGACCAAGCTAATGGATAGATCTTGGTCTGAAAGTTTTATGGAGTATTGTTAACATGTGTATATGATTATTGGTTGAGGATTTGTTGCATGATTAAAAGTTTTGGTGAAAGATTTTCTTAGATCTAGAAACTTAGAAACTGGAAAAGGGAAAACAGTTTCTGTTTTGTGAAAGTTTAAATCTTTAATGGTCTAATCTTATTCCAATGGTTTTGATATTTTTATTTGATAATCCCAACCCTCTTATATACATGTTAGAATGTTGGTTTGAAAATATTTGATGTTAGTTTCAAAGATATGAAATTTTATACAAGGAGATATTTTGGTTGATTTTTAACCAGGTGATCTTGAGTTTAAAGTTTAGATCTATGTTAGGACACCTTTAAAACGATGTGATGTTTTGGTTTGAAGATCACATTGTTTTAAGTCATAGGTCAAAAGGTTGATCAAAACAAGTTAGAAACAAAAATTTATTTTTGAACTTAGAAGAAAAACCGAAAAGTTCAAGTATGGTTTTAGTGATTTTGATGACTTTTGATCATGATTTAGACCATGATTATTCTTAGGAATATATCATGAGTTTTGAAATTTGAAAGAATTGCAACAAAAATCAACGGAAATAGCTTATGTAAGTTTCAGCCCTTATAGAGTTTTCATGGTTGTGTTTAGTTTTAAATTTTTCTGAATTTAGTTTAGGACAAAATTTACATGAGATATGTAAATTTTGGTGATTTTTGGAGTTAGGATGCAAAATCCTTAAGTTAAGGATAAAATGATCATTTTCCCACATGTGGAAGGTAAAATAGTAATTTTGCTCTAAGTTAGTATTTTCCATATTTCTAATTATTAGTGATTAAGTTCTAATCTTTAAAATCACTATTTTTAGTTTCCCGTGATCGCGCTTAAGTTTTCATAAGAAACACGGAGATCTAGGTAAGTTAGCTTTTAACTTACTATTAATTTAATGTGTATGGGTGATAAGTAAATGAACTACAATGTATGTATGTATGTTATCCATGCCAAGTCATTACATATTTATCTGTTACACATAATTTATTCTGTAATGAATTATTCATCTGTTATATAGAATTTATTCTGTCATGAATTATTCATCTGTTACACAAGATATTCTGTCATGTATTACTATACATTGCAAGTATGATATGTTAAGTATGTCATCTGTTACATGTATATCATGTCATGTAGTATTCACTGTTGCAAGTATGTCATGTTAAGTATGTTATCTGTTACACGTTATGCCATGTTATGAAATGTTTCTATCTCAAGTAAGTCATGTTTTTCGAGTTATGTTCAAGTTATGTTATGTTACGTCAGGGCTTCTGTACTTTGGTATTCCATTCATGTTTCGTCTCGAATACAATTTGTGTATTTCGAGAACAATTATGTCAAGTTATTCAGGTCAATCACGACCTTAAGTGCTAGGATAAGGTAATATTCTAGTGAAACTTCTTTTTCTTGCTCGAGTGTCTAAATAGGTGTGAAATTCTCTAAATTGATGAAATACTGTCAACGAGTAGCCAGGGGGGCCTAACTAGCAAGTCAATGGAGCACGCCAGGCACTAACGCCGATGGGGCCACATTTCAGTTCTCGTGGGGTCTACAGTGAGTGTGGCACACGAGGTATGGGGTCCACAGTAAGTGTGACACTCACAACTGGTGCATATACCTTTGTTATGATGTGGTAATCGACAGTGACGCATGGCGCTCTAGGGGACCCATGTAGCACCCATATGGTCGCTTTATTAATCAGGCTTATTGAACAATATTTCAAGTTAATGTATTTCATGTTCATATCATATTTCAAGTCATGTTATGTTCAAGTTAAGTTCATGTTATCAGTTAAGTTGTACTACGATCAAGGATGATACGCGCTACTTGGTATTGCGGTCAAGGCTTATGAGCTACCGAGTACTACAGTGAAGGAGTATAATCTACTGTACTACAGAAGGATATATCAGTTAAATTATACTACGTTCAAGGATGATATGCACTGCCTGGTACTGCAGTCAAGGCTATACGCTGCCGAGTACTATGGTGAAGGAGTAAAATCTGCCATACCATAGTTATCATGTTAAGTAAAGAAGTCAGTTCAAGTTAAGTAAAGAATTCAAGTTCAAGTTCATGTCAGGTTAAGTTTTAGTTCAAGTCCAAGTTCATGTTAAGTAAAGTTTCAGATCAAGCTCATGTCAATTCAAGTGTCAGTTTAAGTCCAGTTCAGTTTAAGCAAGTCAAGTTCAATTCACATTTCAGTTTAAGTTATGTCAGTTATGCTATGTTGTATGTCAAGTTGTGCTATGATTACTTATAACTTTGATTATGCATTCATGATTTTACTACCATGCATGCATCATTAGCCTGTGTAGAGGTTTTCTTTTAACTTGCTGAGATTTGTAATCAAATCTCACTATGGTAGTCCCAACTACCATTCCCCCCAATGGTAGATCTTGTTATAGGATCTGAAGTAGAACTGAGAATTGACCAACTAGAAACGGTCGACTAGGCGATGTGCGGCGTAGATGATAGTATAGTAGTTACCTTAGATTACTACTTATACTTATGGAATTCAATCTCCAGCACTCTTTTGATCACAATCATTTTGGACTAGTGTTGTGATCTCAGTTATTTAGTATGTCATTATATATAAAGTATGTCTTAAGTATTTGAGATATTTTAGCTTGGTGCATAGTATTGCTAAAGAAAAAAATTATCTACTGCAAATATTGCATAATGATAGCTACATATTAGGAACATTGCATCTTATATGTCATGAACGGGGGCAGGTAACATTGTGTTGCATGTCTCGATACTTCAAATGTCCATCTGATCCCAAGCCGTCACAATATCACATAGGTTTGAGCTTTGAACATGTTAGGAGAGTTATTTATGGACTTTTGGAATCTTTGTAGTTGTTTGGAAGGTGTTAGACCTAGAACATCAAAAGATCGTTCTATAATGAGTTTAGATTTTTATGATATGTATGTTTTGATGTATTAGCATGATTTTAGAACCTAGGATGTGATTTTTGAGTGTTGTAAAAATTTGTTTAAGCATGTTAGACAGATGTTGGTCAAGATGCAACAAAAACCTTGTTTTTGGCCAATATGTGAATCGTCCCAAGCATGGTTTGTATAGTTGTGTTTTGATTTAAATCTTCTGATTGCATATTTGGATTTAAGACAAAGTTTACATGAGGTATGTAAATTTTAGTAGAATTTGGAGTTAGCATGTAATATCTTTATTTTAGGAGCAAAATTATAATTTCCCACATGTAGAGGGGTAACTTTGCAATTTAGCCATAAGTTAGTGCGTCTGTATGTTTGTATGAGCTTTAGTAAGATATTCTAACTTTAGAAAAATATATCATTTTAGTTCACACATTTTTACGTATGTTATGCTACAATCACTGTATGTTAGCTCTTAACTTACTTTCAATACTACTATGTATGTATGGTGGTAAGAGAATCCATCATTCATGATTATCTTTCATTTTAGTTAAGATTATATGCCATGCCATACTATTGATTGTTGTACATGTTATCTGTTACATATCACGATATATCATGTCGTTATTTCACATGTTATTATGCTACATGCCATGTCTTGTCACATGCATTGAGTTCCTCAAGTATTTGAGTCTTTTATTTTTATCATGACCCCAAATGCTAGAATGATGAATTATTCTAGTTGAACTCCCTTATCCACACTGGAGTAACTAAAATAGTGTGAAATTCCCTAGTTGACAAGGAAAAGTCAAAAGGCTTCGAATGAAACTTAAGTAACTGGTTACCAGAGCAAAACCAGGCACCAGACGCTTGTAGTGCCAACCCATTTATCAGTTTATTAGTTTAGCATTTAGTTGCAACTACATACTCATAGCTGGTGCAAATGCTTGTGATGTGATGCAGTATCGGTAGGAGCACATGGCTCTAGGGACCCTTGTAATTCTACCGTTTCAGTTAACTCTTAATCAAGCAGTATTTTCATGCTCAGTTCATGTCAAGTATCTTTCAGTTCATGTCAAGCATCATGCCAAGTCAAGTCATTTTTCAGTCAAGTACATGTCACGTTATTTGCCAAGTCATGTCACACATTGTTTATGTCATGTCGTCAAGCATGTATTGCATTTTTACTGTCATGCATGCCTTTTATTATTGTCAGTAACTTGGTAATGTACTTGTTGAGATTGTAATCAAATTTCAATTGGTAGTCCCAACTACCATTCCCCCCCGAAATGGTAGACTATGTGCCAGGATATAGAAGATTTGCTAAGGACATTGGATGAGGTCGAATAGGCCCCAATGCGACAACGATGAGGTTCTAGCTTCAGTTCTCCAGTTCATAGATAGGATTTTAGCTATCTTAGCCGAGTTGCGTGAGTCACTCAGCGAGTTAGCACAATAGTTATTTTGTTCAGTACTGTACTTATGGGGCGCCATCTCCCGTATTTATTTATGTTACAGACATGACAGACAACTTTTGTAACATTTCAATTATCAGTCTGTTATGAAGTTATGAACCATGTTATGTTTTGGGATATAGTTTCTAGTACAATGTTATTTATTCAAAGAAAAGAAAATTATCTGCTGCATATATTGCATATTGTTAGATCCATACTAGGTGCATTGCATCTGTAACTGTCATGAACGAGTGCAGGTAACCTTGTGTTGCATACCCCGATACTTTAGAGTTCATCCAATCCCAAGCGGAATCTGGGAGCGTCATTGGGATTGTCATGTATCGAAAACAGTTAAAAACATTCAAAATCAGTGAGTAAATATAGGTATAAACATAATGACTGAAATATTTATTCATGCTTGTAGAATGGGGGTAGAAGTTACAGAGATAATGCAATGCCTCTTATACACAACTTTCACCCCATATTACCGATCACTATCTTAAAAGCTAACCTACCTTTCTACGTTGAAAGTTCTTTTGTTCCCTCTCGCTCTTTGTTTTCCGAAGCAATTAACTTCATGAGCTCTTTGGTGAAAAAGGTCTCAAAAATTGAGATCTCGCCCCACATCTAAGTCCTTTAAATAGAGTGGGATTGTCATATGTCCTTTCTGACGGATCTCTGACTCTAGATCTACAATAAGGATTTTCCTCAATCCTTTTTTGTCACACTGTAGAATGATAGAGACAGACTGCCAAGCATGGTCCGCACACTTGGTCCTCTGACTTGAGTGTGGCTTGAGTTGTACTGTTGCATCAGACGGCGTGACTCATCAAGTCAAGGATGGAGAATCTAGACCCGATGAGAACTCGTTTCAAGAACCTAGATTATATTAAAATCTAGACCTGTTGAAGAACACATCTCAAGAACCCAGATTACAAAGGAGGGAACGCCACAAAGGTTGTGATTTACCTTTGACAAGTTCAAAAGTTCAATTAAGAACAAGAGTAGTAAAACTCAATTCACAATGAATAAATTCATCAAATTTCATAAACTTCATAAACTGATTAGAATGAGGCTACATAGAGTATTTAAAGCAAAACCTAATGAAACCCTAGTCAAAATAAACTCCCATCTTCCAAAAGTGCCCCTGTATGAATAGTGTCGCGGCTACAGTGTCACGCTACAGTAACTCGGCTACAGTAACCCTAACCCTAGTTCAATAAAATAATAACTTTCCCAACATGCCCTTGCATAGGCCCCCTTAAGTGCTTCTCATAATAAACTCAATTATTCTAAACTAATAATATAAGTTCTTTAAATGAATTAAATAAGTTGAAACCCTTCAAGAGCTCAAAGCCTTTAAGTCTTGTCGTTGCCCTCTTCGGTAGCTAATCAAATGAATTAAAACTGGATCTTCATCCTTCAAGCCCCATCTTGAATGTTGGGCTCTTGCTAAACTTGTCCCAAGTGGATTGCATCAATCCTTGCATTGTCTTCTTGATCTTCTTGGCCCATCTGAAAGTTGCAAATGATCTTTAAGACTAGGCTCATCTTGGTTCCCATCATTCCCCTTCTCCTCAAAATGATTCGACCTCGAATCTCCACCTGGATCAAAGGGAAAGTGGTTAGTAACATTGAAAATAGTAGAAATAGGATACTTACCTGGAAGATCCATTAGATATGCATTTTCATTAATTTGTTCAAGAATTTGGAATAGTCCATCCAAGCTACCCATATCATCAACTGGTGAAGACTTTAAATCTAAAGGAAGAAATTGATTAAGTCTATAAACAATTTCAATTGGTGAAAATTTAATAGTGGCATGAACACTCCAATCATATGTAAACTCAATGAATGGCAAACAATACTCCCACAAATGTTCATGAAGCACATCTAAAGTCTTCCTTGAACCAAAATGACCACTCCAATATGCAAACTCAATGAATGGCAAATGATACTCCCGCAAACGTTCATGCAACAAGTCAATGAATGGCAAATGATACTCCCATAAACGTTCATGCAACATGTCTGAAATCTTATTTTCACCAGAATGACCACTCCAATTATATGTAAACTCAATGAAATACAAATGATACTGCCGCAAACGTTCATGCAACACGTCAATGTATGGCAAATGATACTCCCACAAACGTTCGTGCAATACATCAATGAATGACAAATGATATTTCCACAAACGTTCGTGTAACACGTCTTTGAATGGCAAATGATATTCCCACAAACATTCATGCAACACAACAAAAGTCTTCCTTACACCAAGGTTACCCAACAAACCACCATGTCCATCACACACAAGCAACTTAAGCATAAAACTAGTAGGCACACAAAATCTATTCTTTCTAAACAAGTACCAATCTAGTTTGTAGAACTTACCAAAAGATGCTTTCTCACATGTTCCATACATACTAGCAAAGTCATCATCATTAGCATGCAATTCCTTACCATATTCAAGTCTCAACAATTTTGCATATAAAATGAAGACAATGACATACCTTCTTGCTAAAGCATCAACCACAAAATTTTTCATACATTGTGTGTATTTGAATACATGAGGAAAAGTCTCAATACAATCTTCCCACTTAGCATACATTCTAGTCAACAACTTACCTTGTCTCTTTAAGTGTGTCAATGACTCATGTTTTTCCAAGAAAGGTCGGTTAGGAATTGTCGCACCTGGCACAAAATCAATGTAGTGCTCTATCTCCCTAATAGGTGGCAATCCACTAAACACACCATTAAGAATCATGACCTTATATGCCTACAACAAAGAAACAACAACACAAGACAAAGAGTCATTAAATTCATTAGTATAAAAGCTTGCCTTAGCATAAAAACTCACTTTTGTCTTTTTGTTTTTCTCTACAACCTCTCTTTCATTTTCCTCTTGTCGCTCCACTCTTTTTTCTTGACTCTTAACCACCTTTATATTTTCTTTTTCTCTCTCTCTTTCTTTTGATGTTTTGGCCTCATTCTTTTTTTTCCTCTCACTCTCTTTGTTCTTTTCACTCTCTATTTTTCTTTCACTCTCCTCTTTTTTTGAACTCACGGCCTCACAATTGTTTTTCAACTCATTCTCTCTTTTTCTTGAGGTTTCAGCCTCACCCAAATCATTTCCCTTAGGTGGTTCGGTCTTCCCCTTTGTTACAACCTGATCATTTTTGTCCCACTTTGGTTTCCAAGGAGTACTAGAAACCAAAGTATACTTTGATGTACCCTTTCCTTTTAGCCGCCTCTCCACATTCATAGCCATGTGCACCATGTCCTCTACCTCCTTATAATGTTGCAACTCAACTACATTGGCTATCTCCCTATTCAACCCACTCAAAAATCTTGTCATCGTGGCCTCCTGATCCTCCACTACATTAGCCCGAATCATAGCCACCTCCATCTCCTTATGGTAATCCTCTATACTCCTAGACTCCTGTGTAAGATTTTATAGTTTTTGGTAGAGGTCTCTATAGTAGTGGCTAGATACAAATCTGCGCCTCATGATTGTTTTCAACCCTCTCCATGTTTCTACAGGCCTCTCAAAATTCCTCCTCCTATTGGATACTAATTGATCCCACCAAATAATCGCATAATCAGTGAACTCAATTACAGCCAACTTCACCTTCTTCTCCTCAGAGTAATTATGACAATCAAACACCAACTCTATTCTTTTCTCCCACTCTAAATAAACTTCAGGGTCAGTTCTACCTTGGAATGATGGTATTTTCATTTTGATGCTTCCAAGGTTCTTATCTACTCTATCTCGACCCCCTGAGTTTGCCCTAAGCCTAACTCCTCTATGTCCACCCAATCCAACTTCAAATGTTAAGCCTTCCTCATCCTCACCAAACTCTTCATTCTTATTATACCCATTCTCAATTCTAGGCTCACGTCGCCTCCTATCTCTCTCACCTTGCAGATTTCTAATCATTGCTTATTGATTATCCATACTATCCCTCACTTCACCCAACACCAAGTTCAACCGCTCAAACTGTTGTTGCATGGCTTGCAACACAAAGGATGAGTTATCTGCCACACCTTTTGGTGACGAGTCACTTCTATGAGACATCATAATATGCTGCACAAAAAGAATGTTAGTGGAAAACCTCACACACTCCCTTACGTGTTTACACTCGAATAATGGCACTCTACTCGTGTTTCACTCTTAGTGGTTTTTTCCCGATAATAGTCTCAATCTTTCTTGCTTTTTACCTCAAGAGTTTTCTCACTCAAGTTCTTTAAGAACTAATTGAACACAATCAATAGAAAGCAACCTTGTTTTATCCCAACTAGTAATTAGATCCAGGAAACAAGAACAAGAGAAACATGGAAGGAATAAAAATGACACGAGAATCAAGGAAGTTATACAGATGAAAGAGTAACAATAAGACAAGATACCAACTTTAGTGATGTATGCAGCAACCCCTTTGATGATAAGGTTCAATCAACAAATTTCTTTCTTTCTCATTTTTGTAACTATGTAGCAACCTTTGAATATCCTACATTTTCTTTTCTTCTTCTTCTCTTTTTTTTTTTCGAAACTTTTTTTCAAAATTTTTTTTTCTTTTTTTTTCTTTTCTTTAATTCAATCACAAATAGCAATATTCAATTGTGAAAATCAAGCAATTGAATTCAAGCACGACAACGAAGTAGAAGATAATCAATGGAACGGTACTCCAAGCAACAGATAAACTTAGAGATGAAGGGAAACCCTAGAATTTTGAAACCCTAGGTGATGCAATTTTCAGCCAAACCCAAAATCCTAAAAATTTCGGCAGCCTACTTTTTGTTTCTATTTTTTTTTTTGGCAACTCTAGAACAATGAAGCCCTATAATTAAATTACAGGATGCTAAAATTAAAAGATAGAATCAGACCTGATTGGAAACCTTGCTCTGAATACCAAATGATATGAACCCGCGGGAATGAAATCCCTTAAACCCACAACCAATTTGAAAACTCCCCAAGAAAGCCAAAAATCAAGTCAAGGATGGAGAATCTAGACCCGATGAGAATTCGTTTCAAGAACCTAGATTATATTAAAATCTAGACCCGTTGAAGAACACGTCTCAAGAACCCATATTACAAAGGAAGAACGCCACAAAGGTTGTGATTTACCTTTGATAAATTCAAAAGTTCAATTAAGAACAAGAGGAGTAAAACTCAACTCACAATGAATAAATTCATCAAATTTCATAAACTTCATAAACTGATTAGAATGAGGCTACATAGAGTATTTAAAGTAAAACCTAATGAAACACTAGTCAAAATAAACCCCCATCTTCCAAAAGTGCCCCTGTATGAACAGTGTCGCGGCTACAGTGCCGCGCTACAGTAACTCGGCTACAGTAACCCTAACCCTAGTTTAATAAAATAATAACTTTCCTAACATGCCCTTGCATAGGCCCCCTTAAGTGCTTCCCATAATAAACTCAATTATTTTAAACTAATAATATAAGTTCTTTAAATGAATTAAATAAGTTGAAACCCTTCAAGAGCTCAAAGCCTTTAAGTCTTGTCATTGCCCTCTTTTGTAGCTAACCAAATGAATTAAAACTGGATCTTCATCCTTCAAGCCCCATCTTGAATGTTGGGCTCTTGCTAAACTTGTCCCAAGTGGATTGCATCAATCCTTGCATTGTCTCCTTGATCTTCTTGGCCCATCTGAAAGTTGCAAATGATCTTTAAGACTAGGCTCATCTTGATTCCCATCATTCCCCCTCTCCTTAAAAGGATTCGACCTCGAATCTCGACCTGGATCAAAGGGAAGGTGGTTAGTAACATTGAAAATAGTAGAAACAGGATACTTACCGAGAAGATCCATTAGATATGCATTTTCATTAATTTGTTCAAGAATTTGGAACAGTCCATCCAAGCTACCCATATCATCAACCGGTGAAGACTTTAAATCTAAAGGAGGAAATTGATTAAGTCTATAAAGAATTTCAATTGGTGAAAATTTAGTAGTGGCATGAAGACTCCAATCATATGTAAACTCAATGAATGGCAAACAATACTCCCACAAATGTTCATGAAGCACATCTAAATTCTTCCTCGAACCAAAATGACCACTCCAATATGCAAACTCAATGAATGGCAAATGATACTCTAGCAAACGTTCATGCAACAAGTCAATGAATGGCAAATGATACTCCCATAAACGTTCATGCAACATGTATGAAATCTTATTTTCACCAGAATGACCACTCCAATTATATACAAACTCAATGAAAAATACAAATGATACTCCTGCAAACGTTCGTGTAACACGTCAATGTATGGAAAATGATACTCCCACAAACGTCTTTCTTACACCATGGTTACCCAACAAACCACCATGTCCATCACACACAAGCAACTTAAGCATAAAACTAGTAGGCACACAAAATCTATTCTTTCTAAACAAGTATCATTCTAGTTTATAGAACTTACCTAAAGATTCTTTCTCACATGTTCTATACATACAAAATTGGAAGGTGAAGAAGGGCAAAATTGGAAGGTGAGGCAAGAGAGGGTTTCGGTTTTTGAGAGCCACACGTGATGGGCACCAAGATGGACCTAGTCTTAAAGATCATTTGGAAGTTCCAGATGAGCCAATTACAAGGTCAAGAGCCAAGAAAATCAAGGAGACAATGCAAGAGTTGGTACAATCCACTTGGGACGAGTCTAGCAAGAGCCCAACATTCAAGATGAGCTTGAATGATGAAGATCCAGTTTTGAGTTATTTGATACAAGTTATGGAAGAGGGCAACAATATAAATTAAAGGCTTTGGGCACTTGAAGACTTTCAACTTGTCTAATTCATTTAAAGGACTTATTTTATTAGTTTAGAATAATTAGATTTATTATGAGAAAGACTTAGGGGGGTGATTCAAGGGCATGTTGTGAAAGTTATTATTTTGTAGAACTAGGGTTTCAAGAAGTTACTGTAGCCGAGTACTGTAGCCTTACTGTATACGTTGCACTATTCACTCAGGGGTAGTTTTGGAAGATGAGGATTTATTTTGGCTAGGGTTTTAATTAGGTTTTGATTTAAATACTCTTTGCAGCCTCATTTTAATTATTTTATGAAATTTGATGAGTTTATTCATAATGAGTTTAGTTTAGCTCCTCTTGTTCTTGAATGAACTTTTGAACTTATCAAAGGCAAATCACAACTTTTGTGACTTTTTTCATATAATCTAGGTTCTTGAAACGAGTTTCTCAACAGGTCTAAATTTTTCATTGGCTTGATTTTGGCTTTCTTGGGTGAGTTTTCAAATTGATTGTAGGTTCAAGGGATTCCATTCCCACGGGTTCATATCATTTGGCATCAGAGCCAGCTTTCCAATCAGGTCTGCTATCTTTTAATTCTTGCATCTTTAAATTTAATTCTAGGGCTTCATTGTTCTAAGGTTGCAAGAAAAAAAAAAGTAGGCTGCTGAAATTCTTAGGGTTTTTTATTTGAATGAAATTTGCATCACCTAGGGTTTCAAAATTCTAGGGTTTCTTGCATCTCTAACTTTGTCAATTGCTTGGAGTGCCGTTCCGTTGATTCCCTTCTACTTCATTATCAATTCTTGTGTGTTTGAATTCAATTGCTTGATTATCACAATTGAATATTATTGTTTGTGATTGAATTAGAGAAAAGAAAAGAAAAGAAAAGAAAATTCAAAAAAAAAAAAAAAGGAAAAAGAAAAGAAATGTAGCATATTCAAAGGTTGCTACATAGTTACAACAAAAAGAGAGAAAAACATTTGTTGATTGAGCTTTATCATCAAATTGGCTGAATACATCTTTCTAGTCGGTATCTTGTTTCATAATTATTCTTTCCCTCATATAAATTCCTTGAATTTCGTGTAATTTTATTCCTTTCTTGTTTCTTGTTCTTATTTCTTAAATCTATTGTTGGTTGGAATAATACAAAATTGTATTGTCTTGATTTAGATCAATTAGTTCTTAAAGAACTTGAGTGGAAAAACTATTGAGGTAAAATGCAAGAGAGTGTGAGACTATTATCGGAAAAAAGCCAATTAAGAGTGAAACACGACTGGAGTGCCATTATTCGAGTGTAAACACGTAAGGGAGTGTGTGAGGTTTTCCACTAATATTCTTTTTGTGCAGCACATTACGATATCTCATAGGAGTGACTCATCACCAAAGGGGATATCAAATAACTCATCCTTTGTGTTGCAAGCCATGCAACAACAGTTTGAGTAGTTGAACTTGATGTTTGGTGAAGTGAGGGATATGATGGATAATCAAGAAGCGGTAATTGGAAATCTACAGGGCATGAGAGATAGGAGGAGGCATGAACCTAGTATTGAACATAAGTGTAAGAATGAAGAGTATGTTGAGCCTCTTGTTGCCAGGAGTGCTCTCAATACACAAATTAAGATGAATGATACAGAGCAGCAGAGCGAGAACATTTTTCATACTAGATGCCACATCAACAACAAGGTATGTAGTATGATCATTGATGTGAGGAGTTGTATTAATTTGGCTAGCACTACTTTAGTTGAGAAATTGAATTTACCTACCTTGAAACACCCTAGACCAAACAAGTTGCAGTGGTTGAGTGATTGTGAGGAGGTTAGGGTAAATAAGCAAGTGCTAATTTCTTTTTCAATTGGGAAATACCAAGATGTGGAGCTTTGTGATATAATGCCTATGCATGCTGGCCATATTTTGTTGGGGAAGCCGTGACAGTATGATAAGAAGGTGATCCATGACGGGTTAAAGAACATGTACAGTTTTGAAAAGGATGGAAAAATAATCAAATTTGCTCCTTTAACTCCAACACAAGTCCATGAGAACTAACTGAAACTAAAAAGTGAGGTTGCTAACAAAAAGAGTGAAAATGAGAGTGATCAAAAAAGAAAAGTGAAAGTGAGAGTGATCAAAAAAGAAAAAGTGAAAAAGAGATTGAGCTAATAAGCAAGAGTGACAGTGAGATTGAACTAAAAAGTAAGAGTGAATGTGAGATTGAGAAAAAAAGAAATAGTGAGGCCAAAAAGGAGAAAGAGAAAAAAAAGATTAGGCTGAGGTTGAGACTTTAAGAAAAAGAGAGAATGAGTTGAAAAAGAATTTTGAGGTCGAGAGTTCAAACAAACATGAAGAAAAAAAAAAGAGTGAAGAGAAAAAAGAAAGGGAAAGGGAAAAAGAGAGTGAAAAAGAAAGAGAGTGGAAAGAAAAGAGAAAGTGAGAGAAAAACAATGAGAAAATTTAGTTTTTATTCTAAGTCGAGTCTTAATATTAACAAACTTGACATATCTTTGCCTAGTGTTGTTGTCTCTTTGTTGGAGGGATATGAGGTTGTGTTTCCTAGCATTGTATTTAGTGGATTGCCACCTATTAGAGAAATAGAGCACTACATTGATTTTGTGACAGGTGCAACAATTCCTACCCGACCTTTTTTGAAGAACATAAGTCCTTGACACACTTGAAGTGACAATGTAAGTTGTTGACTAGAATGCATACTAAGTGGGAGGACTGTATTGAGACATTTTCTCATGTAATCAAATACACACAAGGTAAGGAAAATTTTGTGGTTGATGCTTTTGCAAGAAGGTATGTCCTTGTCTTCATTTTAGATGCAAAGTTATTGAAATTTGAATACGATAAGGAATTGCATGCTAATGCAATGACTTTGCTAGTGTGTATGGAGCGTGTGAGAAGGCATCATTTGGGAAGTGCTATATACTAGATTGGTATTTGTTTAGAGATAATAAACTTGGTGAGCCTACTAGTCTTATGCATGCGATGCTAGTGCATGGATATGGTTTGTTGGGTTATTATGGTGTAAAAAAGATTTTAGACGAGTTGCATGAACGTTTGTGAGAGTATCATTTGCCATTCATTGACTTATTGCATGAATGTTTGCAGGTGGAAGAAAGCCTAGGGTTTTATCTTTTGAGAGTTTCGGATTCTAGGGTTTTTCCATGGGAAAGCATTTTCGAAAACCTTAGGCACTCACACTCACCCTTATTTCGAGATTAGGGTTTCTCTAGTCATCTTCTAATTTGTTTTAATATGTTTTTCAGATTTTGCTAATTTATACGTTGGATTTTTGTAAGTAAACTTCCAACTTGCTCTTGATAACACTCGTATATATTTCGTGAACTCTTGTTTGTTATCATTGCTTGAATCTTGTTATTTTATTATGTATGCTCGATTTTGATGAAAGGATGAGATGCCATGTTTTCATGACAGTTTGTTGAAGTATATTTCGAATATGTCATATTGAGGTTTCGGTTTTGACATGTATATGTGCTATGCGTGTTTGGTTTGATATGTGAATGTGTAGAAGTATGAGAATAGGTGTTGTGATGATGAAAATCCATGTTTGGAGGACTTGTATGAATCAGCCAAGGCTATATTAAGGGTATAGAAATTTGTTTTGTGTTTTGGCAAGTATGATTTGACTATGCTTACATGTATTCGTTAAATGATTGCATGTTCTTATATTTTCAAGCCATATCGTGAGATGCATGTTGCTGATTGGGCTATATGTTTCAGTTTTTACATGTTGCATGAGTATGATATAGTGTAGTATCATTTGTCCATGTTTCATGTATTTGAGTCTATGTTTTCAAAAAGAAAGGTCAAAGTATGTTTTATCAGGATTACAAATGCTAGGACGGGGAAATACCCTAGTGGAACTCCCTGTCCACTCTGGAGTGTTTAAAGTCGAGTTGTGACCTAGATCGATGAAGTACAATCGATGGACCTCGAATGGTTCCTTATGGAAATGATATTGGAGCAAGGTTGCACCTAAAATTAGTGGGTGTCATACGGTGAATGCGAAATAAGCGAACTGTAATAAAGAATATGTTTATGTTTTAACGTAGTCACCTCGATCAAGTGGATCGTTGGTTGATACGGTAACTAGCAGAGAATACACGGTGTTTAGAGGAGTCGTTAGGTATCCAACCATGTGAATTAAGAAATGAATAGGGCATTTGAGCTCCATGTTATGATACGATATGATATGCCTTGATATGTTATGTAATACCCAGGCCCCAAGCCCATGGCCCAGACCTAGGAAGAGGCCAGCCCAAAAGACCCACACGATGTCGTTTTCGGGTAAGACTCATTTTGCTTTCAGTTTCTTCCTCCCCGAAGCCATGCTCCATTCCAACGGTTTCTTTCTTTCCCTCCTCCAAAATCTTCTCCTCCCGTCAGTTGCTCTCCCACGGAGTCTCTCTTCTCACCATTTCTCCCACTCTCCCACAGACCCTCTCTCTTTTCTCACCCTTTTTCTCCACTCCCCTACGGACTTTCTCTGTCTCTCCCATCCGTTGTAGGCCACCAGTTGTGCCTAGCTCCAGTAGTGTGGACGTACTACTCCTATAAGTCTAGTGACATCAAGGTAAGCCCCCACTGTCTCGGTTCATCCTCCATGATAGAACCTTCGCGACCGCAAACCACCCAAACGACAACCAACCCAGTCTTACCTCCCCTTTTAACCACCACCACCAAGCGTCAAACAAGCCACAAGAGCACCCCCAACACCGTGAACCACCAACTAATGTTGCCGAGCTCTCTCTCTTGTACAACAGAATCCTTGAGACCCACTGACTCACGCCTCCATTCTTCACCACCATACCACATTATGGCCACCTTGAACTGTTACACACCCCAAGCTGCAGGCTGCCTTCTGTTTTATATTTCAACCAAAGCTACTTCCTCAGGCCATGAACCACCATGAAACAACCAAGGTGCACGGCCACTTCCACCCAATTAATACCGCAAGCCAGACCCACGGAAGAACACCTCAACGCCGTAAGAAATGCTCCATTGCATCCTCTGTTTTAAGAAGCGTAAACAGAGCAAACTATCTTCTTGCTCCTCGGCTCGGTTCCACCCTCTCCACTCCCTCACCGTGAAGCCCACAGAGTACTCTCCGAAGTCCTTACGTGATCTCTCCTCCTTGCTAGTTTTCTCTCGATAAGCCTCACCCCTCTGCTATACACAAACGGCTACCTTATTTTCAAATAAAAGGTAAGTGATTTCTTTGAGCCTTCCTTAAAGGTTATTAGTAATATTTGCAGTTGAAGGTATGCCTGGGCTCCGACTCCGATGGAGTCGGAGTGCTCGTTTCAAACCTCCGACTCCCACAAGAGTCAGAGTCAAAAATTTCCTCCGACTCCGACTCCGACTCCGAACTGGAGTCGGAGTCCGACTCCGATCGGAGGTCGGAGTTCCGACCTCTTATCGGAGCTCTGACATAATATCGGAGCTCCGACCTCCAATCGGAGTCAAACTCCGATAGGAACTCCGACTACCGATCGGAGCTCCGACTTCCGATCGGAGCTCCGAATTCCGTTCAGATTTGGACCGTTTATTTCTCTGCATTTCTAACAGATCGAAATGTATTTAGACGGCAAAATTCTGAATGCGTTGGTTTTTTAAAATTTTCAATCCAAACCTCTTTACACAAGCACAATTTCAACCCTGCGTGACAACATCAATTAGTTGTTTAGTTTTACAATAGCAAATATTTGTTTAGGGCCATGCATGCATGTGAGTTGGCTATATAGAAACAGACCACCTTTAAGAAAATATTATATTACACTTTACATATCATATTACATGTTTAGTTTATAACTGATTTCACAAACACATATATACATAAATTACATAATGCGCGCCCAATCTTCCTTTTCTGTATGTTGAAAGCATCAATCCTCCGCACGCACATATCTGATTTGACAAACACATACACATAATGCACGACCATTATGTGGTTTATACCTGTACTAACAATTCAAACTTCAAATAACAAAAGGCTCAAATTAAATCTCAATCACAGTGTATAAAAAATGAACTAAAACAAAAATCAGCAACTAGTCAAACTGATTCTTACCAAGACTCTCAAGCGGCGTCCATTCCAGACTCTCAATCATCGACAATTATGTTAGGGTTCACAATTAGATCTATAAAACCATAAAAAGTAGAAGTTAGAAACATTAAAACCAATATTTAGATCTATAAAAGCATATAAACTTACATGATTCAAACCTATAGCTCTCGGCATCAATACCAATGGTATCTAGTCCAATGGGCGTTTCACTTATCCAATTATGTGTGCAAACGAGGGCCTCCATGGTTGTCGGTGACAATGAACTCCGATAAGCATCCAACACCCGACCTCCAGTGCTAAATGCCGACTCTAAGGCAAGTGTAGTGACAGGAATGGCTAGCACATCTCGGGCTACACGAGAAAGGACTGGATACTTGGTGGAATTAACGTTCCACCAAGTTAATAGCTGAAATACATCACTAGGTGCCTCGACAGTTTCCATAAAATATCGTTCAACCTCAGATGTACAATGCATAATATTCCTTGTTGACATGAGTTGATGATACTGCTGTATAATACGATTGCATCTAACCCATACAGATGGGTCAGTACCACCTGAGGAAACTGACGATCCCGTCGGCCTCGAATGTGAGGAGCTACCAGATGCGGATGAAGGCTGACAACTATTACTGTAATGATTATATAAGTCATCAACATCACTTTTTAGCAATCTAATAAACTCTGCAGCCTTCACTGCCTCGAGGACGGAATTTACCCAAAATTCTAAAACGACCAACTTAACTCGGGGGTCAAGGATCACAGCCACAAATAACAATCTATTTATCTTCTCAATACTCCCCCAATATTTATCATATTTGATCTTCATCCTCGTAGTCATAGCAGATAACAATCCACTAGAGTCAGTACAACTATTTTTCAACTGAAAGTGAAGCTCCGAGAGCTCGCTGAAGAATGAGTTCGCAGTCGTATATTTGGATCCAGATAGCCGCATGGTTATGTCATAAAAAATTCTTAAAAACTCAACAAAGTAGCTCACACTAGTCCAATCATGTGCGTCCGGCGCACTGAGCCCCTGTCCTGCTGGCTCCAACAAAGCATACCTCAGGCCCCCATGCTCGACCTTCATCCGCTCGAATGCTTTTTGGTACTTATGTGCCACATCCAACATCATGTATGTAGAGTTCCATCGAGTCGAAACGTCCAAGCACAACATACTAGAACATTCAATCTTAAGATCCACTATTATTGCCTTAAACTTGGCAAGCCTTTGAGGGGAACCCCTCACATATCGTACAATGTTGTGGACTCGGGTTATGGAATCATCAACCACTTTTAACCCCTCAACAACTATGAGGTTGATGATATGAGCACAGCATCGAACGTGAATAAACTCGTGGACCTGAATGACATCATTTCTCATCGTCGTGTTCCGTTTAAACCAATCAATTGCTGTTTCATTGGCACTGGCATTGTCAACTGTAATACACAACACTTTTCGAATTCCCCAGTCCTTTAAACAATCATCCATCTGGGCCCCAATGGTTGGACCTTTATGATCCACAATATCTTTAAAACCAATAATTGTTTTATGCAAAATCCACTCACTGTCAATGTAGTGTGCTGTGATACACATGTAACAGACGTTCTGTATGGAAGTCCATGTGTCAGTTTTAAATGACACTTTCTAGCCAGTGGTAATAAACATCTTCCTCATCTTCGCCTTGTCTTTCGCATGCCTCTTCATATAATCTCGCATCACTGTATATGGTGATGGAATGGGAAATCGTGGCTCAATAAAATTTAGAAACTTTCGAAAGCCTCTTTTCTCGACTGTGGTAAAGGGCATCTCATCAGTAATTATCATCTCTGCAAGCATGTCCCTTAACATCTTCTCACTGTATTGAGGGATGACCAATTTCTTAGTCTGTGTACCATCAATGGCTGTAGAAGTTTGGTAATTGAGGTTGGTCTGATCAGTGGCTTGCAATCCCTTCGCTATCTTATATCGTTGGCAACCATTTAGATGTGCTATTAACACACTGGTACCTTGCTTCTTCGAATAGCATCCACAAAGTGATCCACAGTAATGGCATCTTGCTACCGGGTTCGCAATATCACTAGGAATTTTGGTGAAATGCTCCCATATCCACGACCTCTTTTTAAAAGGCTGTGGTGGTTGATCTTGCTCAATGGGCATCTCCTCTTCGTTGAACATATCCTCATCCTCTATATTAACTGGGAGTGGGAGTCGACTACTCGCACAAGATGTAGCTGCTCTAGATGTAGCTGCCCTAGATGTGGCTCTAGGGGTGGAAGTACCCACCGGTGTAGGAGTTGTAGCATTGGCATCCGCCGCATCTCCTTGTGGACAATCATCTCTACTATGTCTAGGATCCATATCACAATCAATGAAGCTGAAAAAATAAAATTAGAAGCAAAAATTAGTTTAAAAATAAACTAGGCTATTGTATTATTGTATAGGCATGTATTATTGTATCATAATGTATTATTGTATCGATGTATTATTACATCGAGGTTCGCTTGATGTGCGCTCGACTTAGTGGAACTTATCTAGAGAGCTTCGCTCGACGTATGCTCGAAGTGGCGCTCGAGCAAAACCAATCCAGAGAACTTCGCTCGACGTGCGCTCGAACTGGTGCTCGAGCAGAACCCATCCAGAGAGGTTCGCTCGACGAGCGCTCGAAGTGGCGCTCGAGCATAACCAATCCAGAGAGATTCACTCGACATGTGCTCGAAGTGGCGCTCGAGCAGAACCCATCCAGAGAGGTTCGCTCGACGAGCGCTCGAAGTGGCGCTCGAGCAGAACCAATCCAGAGAACTTCGCTCGACGTGCGCTCGAAGTGGCGCTCGAGCAAAACTCTTCCAGAGAGGTTCGCTCGACTTCCGCTCGACATGTCGCTCGAGCCAATCTTTAATACAACGTGCGCTCAACTTGCGCTCGACACCTCGCTCGAGCGCAAGTGTTCAATACAATGTAAAATTCAGGGTTTTGAGCGCCGTGATTCAATACCTTGCTCGACAGTGATTCAATACAATGTACAATACAACCAATTCACAAGAATCACAACTGCTGGCTCCAATTCATAAGAGACATGCTTGAATTAAATTACTTGAATTAAATTTAGGGCTCAGCGGCACGGAGGAGCAACGACGAACTGCGGCACGCTGGCAAGAAAGACGTGAGGCGCGAGACGGCTTCACTGGTTCAGTGAGACGCGAGAGAGAAGGGAGAAGGAAGAAGGAAGAAGAAGAAGGAAGAAGAAGGGGGGTGAACTTTTTAGATTATTCTGTTTAATAGATTTTACTATAATTATGCTAAATGAATATTAAACTGAAAAATGTATTTTTCATGGGCTTAAAATTTTTAAATTGGGTTATGTTCAACCAGAAACTTTTTTTTTCCTAGAGATAATAATTAAGGAGTTAAATTATATTATCTAGTATTAGATTTTTATAATTAGATTTCAGAAGTAAATAATTTAGGGTTTATTGTCTTAGTCGGAGAAATTAAGTGGCTATCAGTGAATTTAGAAAGTAATCGTATTTTAGAGTTATAAGAATTTTAGGTTTTGAAGAATTAAAATAGGTTACTTAAGTATGTCAATTTCAATTATGAGGTACGTGTTCAATTGAAAATTTATTCAAGTTACATGATTGTCCTATAGGTAATGATTGATATTCTCTTAGCAGTATTTTGAGGAAATTCAGAGAAGCTAAAATGTCCAAGTTAACAGGGTTCCTATGCTATATGCTAGATATGCATAAAAAGAAAATGAGCTGAGATTGGTTTGTAAAAATGTGCATGTTATGTTTTGAAAGGAATATGTGAAAACAACCTTAGTTATATGTTCTGCTTTCACTCATGAAATTTGTATGAAAAGAGAATAATGCTTTTTGACATGAATATTGTAGACATGAGCAATATTTGACATGTTTATGAAATGTGCAAAAGAGCGAATATGATATCTGAGAATTTTTGTACATGTGATATAAAAATGTTTTGGATATGTTTTTGGATCATATGAAGTGATATGAATATGTTTAGCATGTGGTTTTTGACTTATCTGTTTTTATTTTGATTCGGATTTTGGTTCTGATATGATGATACTGGTTCACGTGATATGTTTGGTACCAACATGATATGATATGATATGATATGATATAAGTGCACCCACTTTGGAAACAAATTGGTCTTTTATGTGTTCTTTACTGTGTGCACACTCGGGGTTCCGAGAATGAATAAGAGGAAGTTTCACAATATAATACTACCTGGTTTAGCCATCGGGGATAGCACAATCCTACCACGGGGGTTAAACATGGTATAGCCATAAGTGAGGGTTATTAATAAAATTTGGGAAGGGGTCACTCATGGACAGGTGTACCTCAGCTCTTCTTTAAAAAAAAAATGTCATGTCACGTCAAGCTAAGTTTCAGTTTCAGTTCAACTTATGACATTTATGCCATGCTATATGTCAAGTTATATCATGCTTACTTATGACTTTGATTATGCATTCATATCTTTACTGCTATGCATGCATTATTAACCTGTGTGGAAGTTTTCTGTTAACTTGCAGAGATTTGTAATCAAATCTCACCGTGGTAGTCCCAACTACCATTCCCTCCGAATGGTAAGCAATGTGTCAGGGTTAGAGCAAGGAGCAAACACTAGCAGACTGGAGGAGGTAGACTAGACGTCGTAGACGCAACACGCAGCCTCCATAGTTAGGTTTTTGGATTGTATTTCGGCATCATTAGTCGAGTTACGCGAGTTACTCAACGAACTAGCCCAGTGGTATATTTTGGCAATGTAATTATGGAGGCAGGTCTCCGTTGTTTTGAGATTACAATCTTCTGACGTGCTGTAATCGTGGATGTTTATTTTGTTAAGTATGCATGGATTATGTTTTAACTATTTATGATATTATAAGTTTGGTGCATAATATTGCTAAAAAAAAAATTATCCGCAGCGAATATTGTATAATGCTAGATGCATGTTAAGAACATTGCATCTTATATGTCATGAACTGGGGCAGGTAACCTTGTGTTGCATGTCCTGACACTTCGGATGTCCGTCCGATCCCAAGCGAAATATGTGGGCATCACATAAGGTATATCTACTCCTACACGTCGACCCTCACCCAAGGAAAAGAGAAAAGTTTACTTCCTTTCCAAGCAAGCTAAAGCCAACGTCATCTTCATTCCTTTCCTTCCTCTTTCCTTTCCATATTCAAGAAAGCAAGTTCCTCTCATTTCCTTCAAGCTTGTGACTCCATAGCAAGGGAAGAAAACATCTTCCTCTATCTCCAAGACGTTCGTGCCTCATCTCTACCCATTTTCGGCTTTGCCTCAAAGCATGGAACTAAAGCTTGATTTCATCTTCCAAATGGTGAAATCTTGAAGGTAATAAACTTTTAATTGATTCCCTAGTATGATTTACATGTGGGTTTCGAGTTTCACCATTTTTCTTATCCATAATGTTTTGGTTTTGGGGTTAAAACATTTCTATCATTTTAGCTCTTCATCCACACGACTGTACCACTATTTAGTCATCTATCTTGCCTCTTGAAAGGAGCTAAGAACCTAAGAAAAAAATCCTAATTTGACTCATTTGATTTTAGTGTGATTTTTGAGGCCAATTAAGTTGTTTTAGCTTGTGTTTTGATGTAATTAAATTCCTACATTGCAAATAAATATGTATGTCCTGTTTTTTGCCCAAACCGAATGGTATTATAGTTGTTTTGCTATGTATTTTTCTATATTTTGATAATACTATGTTGTTATTAAACTTGGTTTAATCATAGGTGATGATTATAGTGATTTTAAATTATACATGTTGGTATCATGTGCCTTGTGTTGAGGTTTGGTTGGTAATCTATTTTTAGGATGCTAGAAGTTTGGTTCAAAGGTTTTGCTTGGTTCTATAATTTTATATCTTGCTTTTTAAAGGTATTAAGTGGGTAAAACATAAGCTTGAGTGTTTAAAGGTTTTAAAGTTGCTTAATGGGTAACTTTGCTATACTTTATGCTATGTTTAATTTTAATGGGATATGCTAGCTAAACTAGAAAATATTTTTTATTAGAATAGGTTATAGCTTAGTTAGCTTAGATATAAGAGATTAATTGTGCATGATATATTAGGATATGTAAAGCTATCCAAGTATTTCCTAAGTCCATGTCATGCAATGTCTTGATGTAAAAATAGCCCAATTGTGTACCCTCATTTGGTTAAATATTACCTAACCCAAAAGTCCAAAATATTGATAAGCTAACATTTTTATAATGAGGGACCACAAGTTGATTTAAATGGCATGTTTCCTAAGCTTGTTTAGCCTACTGCCCTACTTGAGATGCCTAAATCTATTTTAAAGCCTTTGATGAGAATTTTCAGATTTTTATCTCCTAATGCCCACAACTCAAGGTGAGCTTGTACTAAAGAGACCTTGCTTGAAGCCTATGAATTTTTAACTACTTTTCATGTAAACTTTTAAAATAACATTTCCATGGACAGCTAGTATGTCTTAATATTTAAGTTATTTCTCTTGTAAGTTGAGGTGAGAAGTAGTCACTGGCTTTTGAAGGGAGGGCTAAAGAATATTGTATGAGTATTACCACGCTTATGCTATTTATTGGAATATGACCTATATTGAAGTTGGAAGTATTGAGGAGCATAGAGGTAAGTAGCTATGACAATGCTTCTTATACCAAGTTCTCTTTATAAAAAAATGTCTCTCTCTTATTGCAAATGTTCTTCTAAAAAAAAGAGTAAATGTATATAATATGTACAAGCCATTTCTTGATTGCCCCTGTTAAGCATCCTATCGATTATAATTGTATATATGTGTATAAGGTAATGCATGCACGTAGGTTCAAAGTCATGTTCTTCTAAAGAAAAGAGTAAATGTATATAATATGTACAAGCCCTTTCTTGATTGCCCCTGTTAAGCACCCTATCGATTATAATTGTGTGTATGTGTATAATGTAATGCATGCACGTAGGTTCTAAGTCATGAGATTTCCATTCATGCTCTCTCAATAAACTTATTGATTATTCCTATATGTAGTATATCATGAAAATGTATATTGTTCTTAAAAATTCATGTGCATCGGAGTAAGAAAAATGATGAAAATGTTTTAATTGCAAAGGAAAGGAAATGAATGTCTCATGCCTTATGCTTCAAGTGATGCTTTAAATGAGTTTTAAAATGTCCTTATGAACTGATGCTTTAAATGACGCGAATAAAGTGTTTTAAAATGCCCTTATGAACTCATGCTTTAAATGACGCGAAGAAAGTATTTTAAAATGTCCCTATGATGATGTTAAAATGTTCTTATGAACTGATATTTTATGGATGCCATGAAAGATGAAGTTTAAGCTCATGCTTTTAAATAATGTTCTTGCATGAATGGATTGTGATATGAATCCGCGGGAATGAGATTCCCTTGAACCCACAGTCAATTTGAAAACTCCCCAAGAAAGCCAAAATCAAGTCAATGGATGGAGAACCTAGACCCGATGAGAACTCGTTTCAAGAACCTAGATTATATCAAAATCTAGACCCGTTGAAGAACCCGTCTCAAGAACCCAGATTACAAAGGAGGAACGCCACAAAGGTTGTGATTTACCTTTGATAAGTTCAAAAGTTCAATTAAGAACAAGAGAAGATAAACTCAACTCACAATGAATAAATTCATCAAATTTCATAATCTGATTAGAATGAGGCTACATAGAGTATTTAAAGAAAAACCTAAAGAAACCCTAGCTTAAAATAAACCCCCATCTTCCAAAAGTGCCCCTGGATGAACAGTGTCGCGGCTACAGTGCCGCGCTACAGTAACTCGGCTACAGTAACCCTAACCCTAGTTCAATAAAATAATAACTTTCCCAACATGCCCTTGCATAGGCCCCCTTAAGTGCTTCTCATAAGAAACTCAATTATTCTAAACTAATAACATAAGTTCTTTAAATAAATTAAATAAGTTGAAAGCCTTCAAGTGTCCAAAGCCTATAAGTCATGTTGTTGCCCTTTCCATAGCTTATGAAATGAATCAAAGCATAATCTTCATCGTTTAAGCCCTTGAACTTGTATTTGGCCCATCTGGAACTTGCAACATATCTTTAAGACTAGGCTCACCTTGGTTCCCATCATTCCCTCTCTCCTCAAAAGGATTCGACCTCGAATCTCCACCTGGATCAAAGGGAAAAATGTTAGTAACATTATCATTGATTTCATATGCATTGTCATTAATTTGTTCAAGAATTTGAGAACATCCATCCAAGCTACTCTTGTTGTCAACAGATAAAGACATTAAATCTAAATGAGTAACTAGATTAAGTCTACAAATAATTTCAAAAGGAGAATATAAAATGGTAGTATGCATGGTCTTATTATATGCAAACTCTATAAATCCATCCATAACCATAAAAATAGAATTTCTACTCCTTTCTTTCCTAGGCAGCCCCAAAACAAAGTCTATAGATATGTCTACACATGACTCACTAGGAATAGGTAAGGGCGTATGCAACCCATGTGGCAAAAGTATAAATTTGGCCTTTCTGCATGTAATGCACCTGCCACAAATACAATTGACATCTCTCTTCATCTTAGACCGACATAAACGTTCATGCAAAATGTCTAATATTTTCTTGACACCAGAATGACTATTCCAAATATATGCAAACTCAATAAAGGGCAAATGATAGTACCACAAACGTTCCTGAAACACAGCTAAAGTTTTTTTTACAACACAATGACCACTCCAATTATATGAAAACTCGATGAATGACAAGCAATACTCCCACAAACGTTCATGCAACATGTTAATGAATGACAAATGATACTTCCACAAACGTTCATGTAACACTTCAATGAAAGGTAAATGATACTCCCACAAACATTCATGCAACACATCAATGAATGATAATTGATACTTCCACAAACGTTCATGCAACACGTCATTGAAAGGCAAATGATATTCCCACAAACGTTCATGCAACACAACAAAAGTCTTCCTTACACCATGGTTACCCAACAAACCACCATGTCCATCACCCACAAGCAACTTATGCATAAAACTAGTAGGTACACAAAATCTATTCTTTCTATACAAGTAACAATCTAGTTTATAGAACTTACCAAACGATGCTTTCTCACATGTTCCATACACACTAGCAAAGTCATAATCATTAGCATGCAATTCCTTATCATATTCAAGTTTCAACAACTTTGCATCTAAAATGAAGATAAGTACATACCTTCTTGCTAAAGCATCAACCACAAAAGTTTCCATACCTTGTGTGTATTTGAATACATGAGGAAAAGTCTCAATACAATCCTCCCGCTTAGCACGCATTATAGTCAACAACTTACCTTTTCCCTTTAAGTGTGTCAATGACTCATGTTCTTCCAAGAAAGGTCGGTTAGGAATTGTTGCATCTGGCACAAAATCAATGTAGTGCTCTATCTCCTTAATGGGTGGCAATCCACTAAATACACCACTTGGAAACATGACCTCATATCCCTGCAACAAAGAGACAACAATACTTGGCAAACATACGTCAAGTTTGTTAGGATTAAGACTTGCCTTAGCATAAAAACTCACTTTTCTCTTTGTTTTTCTCTCACTTTCTTCACACTCTCTTTTCTTTCCACTCTCTCTTTCTTTTTCACTCTCTTTTTTCCTTTCACACACTTTTTTCATTTCACTCTCTTTTTTTCTGTCAATCTCTTTTTCTTCATCTTTTTTTGTACTCCCGACCTCACAATTATTTTTCAACTCATTCTCTCTTGTGCTTGAGGTCTTATTCTCACCCTCTTCTTTTTTCTCTCTCATTTTTCTTTTTTTCTCCATTTCGGTCTCACTATTTCTTTTCTTCTCAATGTCATCTTCACTCTTGCTTTTCAGCTCAATCTCACTTTCACTCTTGCTTTTCAGCTCATTCTCACTTTCACTCTTGCTTGTTTGCTCAATCTCCTTTTCACTTTTTCTTTTTTGATCACTCTCATTTTCACTCTTTCTTTTTTGAGCAACCTCACTTTTCACTTTCAATTGGTCCCCATGGACATGTGTTGGAGTTAAAGGAGCAAGTTTGATTGTTTTTCCATCCTTTTCAAAACTGTACATGTTCCTTAACCCATCATGAATCACCTTCCTATCAAACTCCCATGGCTTCCCTAACAAAATATGACCAGCATGCATAGGCATAACATCACAAAGGACCATATCCTGATATTTCCCAATTGAAAAAGAAACTAGCACTTGCTTATTTACCCTAACCTCCCCACAATTACTCAACCACTGCAACATGTATGGTCTAGGGTGTTTCAAGGTACGTAAATTCAATTTCTCAACTAAAGTAGTGCTAGCCAAATTAATAGAACTCCTCAAATCAATGACCATACTACATACCTTGTTGTTGATGTGACATCTAGTATGAAAAACGTTCTCACTCTGCTGCTCTGTATCATTCATCTTAATTTGTGTATTGAGTGCACGCCTAGCAACAAGAGACTCACCATAGTCTTGTTTCTCATACCCATTCTCAATACTAGGCTCTTGTCGCCTCCTACCTCTCTCACTTTGCAGATTTCTAATCACTTCTTCTTGATTATCCATCCTATCCCTCACTTCACCCAACACCAAGTTCAACCGCTCAAACTGTTGTTGCATGGCTTGCAACACAAAAGATGAGTTATCTGCCACACCGTTTGGTGATGAGTCACTTCTATGAGACATCATAATATGCTGCACAAAAATAATGTTAGTGGAAAACCTTACACACTCCCTTACGTGTTTACACTCGAATAATGGCACTCCACTCGTGTTTCACTTTGAATTGGCTTTTTCCCGATAATAGTCTCACACTCTCTTGCCTTTTACCTCAAAAGTTTTCTCACTCAAGTTCTTTCAGAACTAGTTGAACTAAATCAAGATAATACAACCTTGTATTATTCCAACCAGTAATATAGATGAAAGAAACAAGGGATGAATAAAATGACACGAGACTCAAGAAATTTATACGAGGGAAAGAGTAATTATAAAACAAGACACCAACTAGCTAGTTGTATTCAGCTCCTATGATGATAATAACTCAATCAACAGATACTTTCTTTCTCTTTGTTGTAACTATGTAGCAACTTTGAATATCCTACCTTCTCTTTTCTTCTTCTTCTTCTTTATGGTTTTTTTTTTTTTTTTTTTTTCGAATTTTCTTTTCTTTTCTTTTCTTTTCTTTTCTTTTCCTTTCCTTTCCTTTCCTTTCTTTTTCTTTTCTCTAATTCAACCACAAACAGCAATATTCAATTGTGAAAACCAAACAATTGAATTCAAACACACAAGCATGAACAATGAAGTAGAAGAGAATAAATGGAACCACACTCCAAGCAATTGACAAACTTAGAGATGCAGGAAACCCTAGAATTTTGAAACCCTAGGTGACGCAAATTTCAGCCAAACCCAAAACCCTAAGAATTTCGGCAGCCTACTTTTTGTTTCTTTTTTTTTTTTTTTTGGCAACCCTAGAACAATGAAGCCCTAGAATTAATTTAAGGATGCAATAATTTAAAGATAGAATCAGACCTGATTGGAAACCTTGCTCTGATACCAAATGATATGAATCCGCGAGAACGAGATTCCCTTGAACCCACAGTCAATTTGAAAACTCCCCAAGAAAGCCAAAATCAAGTCAATGGATGGAGAACCTAGACCCGATGAGCACTCGTTTCAAGAACCTAGATTATATCAAAATCTAGACCCGTTGAAAAACCCGTCTCAAGAACCCAGATTACAAAGGAGGAACGCCACAAAGGTTGTGATTTACCTTTGATAAGTTCAAAAGTTCAATTAAGAACAAGAGGAGATAAACTCAACTCACAATGAATAAATTCATCAAATTTCATAAACTTCATAATCTGATTAGAATGAGGCTACATAGAGTATTTAAAGAAAAACCTAAAGAAACCCTAGCTTAAAATAAACCCCCATCTTCCAAAAGTGCCCCTGGATGAACAGTGTCGCGGCTACAGTGCCGCGCTACAGTAACTCGGCTACAGTAACCCTAACCCTAGTTCAATAAAATAATAACTTTCCCAACATGCCCTTGCATAGGCCCCCTTAAGTGCTTCTCATAAGAAACTCAATTATTCTAAACTAATAACATAAGTTCTTTAAATAAATTAAATAAGTTGAAAGCCTTCAAGTGTCCAAAGCCTATAAGTCATGTCGTTGCCCTTTCCATAGCTTATGAAATGAATCAAAGCATAATCTTCATCGTTTAAGCCCTTGAACTTGTATTTGGCCCATCTGGAACTTGCAACATATCTTTAAGACTAGGCTCACCTTGGTTCCCATCATTATTTAAAGAAAAACCTAAAGAAACCCTAGCTTAAAATAAACCCCCATCTTCCAAAAGTGCCCCTGGATGAACAGTGTCGCGGCTACAGTGCCGCGCTACAGTAACTCGGCTACAGTAACCCTAACCCTAGTTCAATAAAATAATAACTTTCCCAACATGCCCTTGCATAGGCCCCCTTAAGTGCTTCTCATAAGAAACTCAATTATTCTAAACTAATAACATAAGTTCTTTAAATAAATTAAATAAGTTGAAAGCCTTCAAGTGTCCAAAGCCTATAAGTCATGTTGTTGCCCTTTCCATAGCTTATGAAATGAATCAAAGCATAATCTTCATCGTTTAAGCCCTTGAACTTGTATTTGGCCCATCTGGAACTTGCAACATATCTTTAGGACTAGGCTCACCTTGGTTCCCATCATTATTTAAAGAAAAACCTAAAGAAACCCTAGCTTAAAATAAACCCCCATCTTCCAAAAGTGCCCCTGGATGAACAGTGTCGCGGCTACAGTGCCGCGCTACAGTAACTCGGCTACAGTAACCCTAACCCTAGTTCAATAAAATAATAACTTTCCCAACATGCCCTTGCATAGGCCCCCTTAAGTGCTTCTCATAAGAAACTCAATTATTCTAAACTAATAACATAAGTTCTTTAAATAAATTAAATAAGTTGAAAGCCTTCAAGTGTCCAAAGCCTATAAGTCATGTTGTTGCCCTTTCCATAGCTTATGAAATGAATCAAAGCATAATCTTCATCGTTTAAGCCCTTGAACTTGTATTTGGCCCATCTGGAACTTGCAACATATCTTTAAGACTAGGCTCACCTTGGTTCCCATCAGATTGTTAAATGAAAAGGACTATTAAATGAAAATGATTGAAATGACTGAAATGAAAGAATGAAAGAAAGGACTGAATGAATGCTTTAATGTATGAAAATACGTAACGTCCATATGAATGAAAAGGGTACCAAAGGAATGGATAGATTGCAATGCCGGGTAAGTAATACTGGTAGTGCACTCAGTGCTACCCCTAACTGAAAGTGGTTCCCAACCTGTGGCCATGGGCGGAATCTAGGTCCAAAGGAAGATTGCTAACCCTAACACACGGGACGTAATAGTGTGTACCGGCCAAAGAAAGTGAAACATGAAAAGCATGGTTATTTCTTAAAATGTTATACATGAAAGCATAGTTATTTCTTAAATGTATATACATGAAAGTATAGTTTATTCCTTAAACTGTTATGCATGAAAGCATTGTCAAGAATTAGCAAAATGTTTATGAATGCATGTTTTCAAAAGAAAATATTATGTGATTAATAAGTTAATAGCATGGTGTATTGCTTACTAAGTATTAGACTCACTTTGTGTTTATGTTTTAAACATCCAGGTAATGACGAAAAGGCTGGGGAGCAAGACACTAACTGTAGAGGAAGAGACAGATGCTTAGTGTCTTCCCTAACTAGAACAGTTATGTTTATAGATGATGGGTTATGTTTATGGTCGAACATTCTATTCGATCTTATATGGATGATGAGTTATGTTTATGTATAGATGTTTTTATGCTGAGAAAGAGTCTCTTCCTAACTAGAACAGTTATATTTTTTATGAACGTATGGACTCTGAGAGTCTTTTATGAATGAATATTCGAATAGAATGTCTATCAGGTATTCCCTTTATTAAATAGGAAATTGGAATACATGTGTGTTCATGCCGATCGCATGTTATTAGAGAAAATAAAAAAGAAATGAAATGAAATGAAAGAAACAGAATGACAGGTATGTACGTTGTGATCCCCGAGGTGGGATTGTGACATTATCTCTCATTAGCAGTCTTGTCATAGCTACCTAACCTACCTATGGTTTCTAGGGGTGTCAAATCGTGTTAACAGATCGTGTTCGTGTCGTGTCAGAGTATATACATTACAGTTAATGGGTCAACACGAACACGACCCGTTAAGGGTTTCGTGTCAAAATTCTAAACACGAACACGACACGGTTTGATAACGGGTTGACACGACACGACATGTTATGACACATTAAGAAATAAATTGACACGACACGATCCGACCCGTTTCAACCCGTTTACATTAATGGATTGAACTGACACGATATGACACGATCCGACACGACCCGTTTTATCCCATTATAAATTATAAATATAAATAATATCTAAAAAAAAACTACAAGTCTAAAATTACAATCCAAACAAATATCCACACACATTGTAACAATATATTAAAATTACATCTCAAATATGATAAACAAAACACACATAGTAAATATATTAATATTACAATCCCAAATATAATAAAAATTAAAAACACAAATCTAGAAGTTGAAGAATGAGGTGGAGCGTCCTCCAAGCCCTTGCCCTTGTTGTTCTCCAACTCCATTACATCTTCAGTTAACTCGTCCAGTTTAACTTCTTCTTGTATTTCTATTAAAAAAAAGACATTAGTAAAGTTTTATATTATTGAAAAATTACAGTCATTTATTTAATAAAATACTATAATATTACCTTGTTCTTCACCATATAACCAATCTCTAGTGCAAACTAATGCTTCAACAATATCTGCTTTTAGTGCACTTCTAAACTGATCAATGATACGCCCACCAACACTAAAAGTAGATTCAGATGCAACTGTAGAAACTGGAACACTCCAAATGTCACGAGCCATATGAGCAAAATCAGGATAACGAAATTCATTTCCTTTCCAAAAGGAAAGAATATCAATCTTTGCATTTCTTTCTGCCCTAGGTTCATCCAAGTAAAGATCCAATTGATTTTTTTTCATATAGCCAGAAAGTTCATCAGGTCTAAATGTATCAAATTCGGATCAAATTTATTATATTTTCTCCGCCATCTCTTCTTGGATTCAAATTTAATAATTTATTCTTGTTAGGGAGAATTCTCCGTCATCTCAACAAACCACAACAAAACTGAAAGATGCTAATACAATCAATCTTTGATGTTCAAAATAGGATTACTAGCTAGTTTATATTGACTGCTCATCATGACCAACTCATGATATTTCATAATTTTTTTATTTTCTACGCTTATAACTTGGTTTTTTTTTTCAATTGTTTCAAGATCTTTGGCACTTTCAAATTAAACCGGCCAGTTTGTAATGCCCATTTACCGACACTTTTCAAACCAAAGAATTAAAAATGAGAGAAAAGGCTAATACACAATTTGTAATGCGCTTAATTATTCAAGTGAAAGCCACAAAGCAGCAGTAATTTTACGCTTAATTATTCATGACCTGCGCTTAATCCCAAATACAATTACATACAGAAGACTAAACCCTACGCTTAATTTGAAGAAGCATATAGAACATTATGATTTTACTCTAGCCACACGTGAAGATTCAAGAATTATTAAACAACTCAATCGGAATCCATGGGTGTTACAACTTACGGGTTACCCTGTTTGGATGCCGAGAAAAATTATACAACAACTGTACAACACATTTAACAACTCGAAAATCAACTTTTCTTACAGTGGAAGGCGCGGCGTGGGCGTGGGCAACGGGCGTGGGCATGGGTGTGGGCGACGGGCGTGGGCGACGGGGCGCTGGCGGCGGCAAGTGTGAATCTGTGGTTTAAGTCTTTGTGGGCGACTCGGCGTCACCGTGAAACCAGAGGGGGGCGGCGTCACCGTGAGGCGTGAGGACTGAAGCACACTGGAGTGGAGGCGACGCAACGTCACCTTGAAGATGAGTGGAGCGGCGAGCCTGGAGGGCGTCGTGGTCTTCACGAGGAGCCGAGGAGTTCGAACTTCGGATCGAGTTTCTGAAGAAGGAAGGAACGATGAACAAAACCACGAAACAGGGGGGAATGACGAACGAAAGCGAAACAGGGGGGAACGACGAACGAAAGAAAGCGAAACGGGGGGGAACGACGAACGAAAGCAGAAATGGGGGGGGGGGGGAGAACGACGAACGAACGAAAGCAAGGGGGAGGGGAACGACGAACGAACGAAAGCAGAAACCAGGGGGGAACGACGAACGAAAGCAGAAACAGGAGGGGCGGCAGATTGAGTTAGGGTTTTTTTTAAAATTAGTTTTTATACTTTGGGAAATTGGGGGGGGGGGGGGCGGGGCGGCTGATGAGTTAGGGTTGTTTTTTTTAAAATTAGTTTTTATACTTTTAGTTATAACTTTTAGGTTATAAGGGTAAAGGGTATAAGGGTAATTTTAACTTTCTTAACGGGTCATAACGGGTTATAACGGGTTGACCCGTTAGTGACCCATTAAGCTATTGTGTCTTAACGGGTCAACCCGTTTTGACCCGAACCCGTTAAGACTAAACCCTAACCCGTTTTTATCGTGTCGTGTTCGTATTGGGTTATCGGGTCGTGTCACATATTGCCACCCCTAAATTGGTTTCATTCTTAGGATCATAGATTTTCATGCAGATCCAAATCCCGGCATGACGCTCGAGGAGGACGAGTCCAACTAGCCTGATTCCTGACTACAAAGACTAGTAACCGCCATAGTTACCTTGTACCTTCCACTAGAATATACAATGTTAAGTCTGGCGACTACTTGTATTTGGTCCGCCACTTTAAGGCTACAAAACTTTATGTACATTTGGATGATGTAATAATTTAGAATTTAATGAAGGGCAAGAGACCCCTTTTGTTGTGAATATTAATATTTTGGTACTTAATAGCTAGCGTTGTCACCACAACGTATTCTGCTTAAATTTATGCTTCGATTACATAAGTAAATATCTTTCACGTATACTTCCCTCAAGAAAATTATACGCCTAGTTCAATTCCCTCTTGGGTGTTAACTGTTGGCTAGCACCCTTGGTACCACAGATCCTCGCCTAGACCTTCATGAGAAACGGGACGCCACAATATCTCATTAGGTTATTATCAACTAAAATTACTTCTATAACGCCACATCATCTACTCTTCAATTGTATTGTAATTAAATGAAAGACAAATAACCTACATATGCCATGAAGTTGAACTTATTGAATAAAAAAAGATGCGTGGTTTGTCTAATTTTCATAATGCATGTCTTGTTTATATTAACTACGAGTTTCTATTTCCAATTAATGAAGATAAATCAGCAAAGTTAACATTTCGGGTGCTTTAATTTTAATTTTTTTTAATTAGTTGTGATTGTTTTTTGATATTTTGTCCTTTTGTATAATATTTGTGGCATTTATATTTGATTTTCATGTTTTATTAATTTTTATTTTATTTTTATTTGTGTTTTGTAGGGATTTTTGTACTTTTTGTATTTTTGTTCTCATTTTTGGTTTTGTATTTTTCACTTTTGTATTTTTCATTCATTTTGCTGTTTCAAAAATAGTTAACATTTCTATTGGGTTTAAATTTTTTCTACACATAGCATGCAATCTCCATAAGAAAAATATTTTAGCCATAAATAAATTATGCAAAAATAAATCTACAAAATAACGTGACTTGATGTGGTATGTCCAATTATAAAATTACTTTGATCATAAAGTAGATATAATAGATCACATGAAACCACATCAATTTGTGGATTTATATACTCTATTTATATCTGCACTTCTCTTCTTGAAAGAAAAAACATGAAACTTAGCCTTTGTTTGGAACACAAACCATAATTTCTTATAATTTTCTTCCCAAACGTCACTGAAATAAAAATACTTTTCAATTTCAAATTTTTCATAAATACAAAAAATAATATTACCCTTTAAATCTCAAAACAAAAATTATATTATAACAATATTTTAACTTTATAATATTTTTTATTCAACTTTTCTCTCTTATTTCCCAAAAGCTCAATCAAACATCTTAACTCAAACCATTTCACTACCATTCATAAACTATTTTACTATGACTCTAAAAATTTCATCTCATCTCATTCCTCTAACATCCCTTTAGAGACCAAAACAAAATTTTTGCAAGCATAAGGGCCATTTTTTAAGAAACTCTGAAATATTGTTTAAGAATACAAATCATCTTATCTCATATCAAATTTCATTCCCAAACATACTTAAATAAAAACACTTTTCAATCTCAAATTTTCTACTTTTTCATCTAATTATTATCTAATGATTATAATTTTCTCAAACGTTTAAATAAAACACAAAACCAATTCAACTTCTCTAAATTTCAAAACAAAAATAATATTTAAAAATTATATTATAACAATATTTCAAATTTATAATATTTTTATTTAATTTCTTTTTCCAAAACTCAATAAAATATTTTAAGTTAAACTATTTCACTACTATTAACAAATTTTTCATGTCATTTTATTTCCCAAATCAGGCCCAGAAGCAATTCGTAGTTAGTAATTTTCTAGAAGAAATAATTATAAGAGCGAATTATCTATTACACGGTCTAATTCATGCAAGTGCCCACAGAAAATAATTTAAAACTTCTGAGTTTATGAGTTATTTAAAAGAACAAGAATGGCCCAAGATTTCCCTGCACCCACAACCATGCAACATAAATGTAAAGTTGTAAAATGAAGAATAAAATGCTACAACAATTACCATTTTTTAATGGCAAATTCTTTCATAATATAGCCTATATAGGCTCGCAATTTGCTCTGTGCTGGCGATGAATTCATCATTTAGATGAAATGAAATGAGATGATTTAGATGAAAATTGAAAGTTAAATAAAATATTATTAAAATAAAATATTTTAATATTATTATTATTTTGATATTAAATTGAATTTTTTATTATATTTTATGTGAAAATTTAAAAAAATTATAATGATGAGATGAAACTGTTTTTATATCCAAACGAGAGCTTAAGATTCGGGCAAGCCAAGTTGAATTAAATATTTCTTGAAGACGAGGCAATCACCTTAAAAATAATGAAAAGCAAAAATTCAAGTATAAAAATATTTTAAGTATTTAAATAAAAAGTTATTTGCTACACATAACTCATTATGTTAACACATCACTTATAACGAGACTTATTATAATTTAAAAAAAAAATAAAACACCAATAATTCTTTAGCATAGTTGATGTGAAAAATTTATACATTAGCGATATGTTGGGTGTATAAAAAATAAGGCATACAAGTGAATTTTCTCAAATAAAAAAGTATTGTCTACATCGCTCACAAATTAAATTAAGTCTATAATAGGCTTGAAAAGTGAATGAACGATATTAGAAAATTGATGGAAAATCCAACTTAATTTTTTACTTAAAGTAATCTTATTCATTCATTTTTCAAATAAGATGTAGCCAATAAATATTTGACAGGATGAAAGCCAAACCGAACGTATCTCTTGAATTAAAGTTAAATGATAAATAGCATATAAAAACTAAAAGACGAATACCATACTCAATAATATTGATTGATATACCATATTGATTGATATACCATATTTTAAAAGGTTTTTAAATTAATCACTTTAATAAAAGTTTTTAAAATATGATAAATTAACTAAGGTGACTGGATATAGGAATATCATGTTTTTTTTTAAAAAAAGATTAATGAACTTTACAAAGGAAGGAATAATGAGAGGGGAGGAAGTGGAGCCTCCAAAATGAACAAAAAGAAGATGAGAATATAGGAGGCGGCATTTGTTGTGTGACATGGCGTACGCCCAACTCACCACGCACTCAACTTTACCCCTTCCGCATTGTCTGTGTATGAGAGGCATGGCCCAGCCCCTTGGGACTCATTTTTCCTTTTATTTTTTTAGTTACAATAATAATAATAATATATGCCCAAAGATGGATACATATTTTTTGATCTCTCTCTCACGCACACACATTTCCAGGGCATTCTCTCTCCTTCCTTCTATCTCTATCTCTATCTCTTTCCCTTTCTCTCTCTCTCCATTTCTCTCTCCTCTCTCCTCTCTCTCCAGAAGGGGCAAAACCCTAAAGAGCCGTTTATACCAACCCAAGTAAGTTTTCTCTCTCCTCTCTCCTCTCTCCTCTCTCTCTCTCTCTGTCTCTCTCCGAGTTTTGAATATATGGGTCCTTGGCTTGTACTATTAAAACTGTCACTTGCATCCTTATTTCTTTTCTTTTATATGTGCCTGAAGCCTAAATTGTGACTATGAATATACGATGCTCCTTATTGCGCAGATCTAGACATTTTCACTCTCAGATTTGATTTTCCATATTTTTTAGAATTTCCATAAACGGAAATTAGAGATTTACTTTATGTATCTCTTGATGGGCCACGTTTGGATGCTGAGAAAATGTTAGAAATAGAGAGAATTTAAATGGTGAAGCACATGCCACCTGAGTCGGATTTTAGGATTTGTCTTGGTGGATTTGAGATCTTCATTTCTTAGGAATATGAACAAAGCATAATTAAAAGATGCTAACATTTTTTCCGCAATATTATCTTTTATCAGCTGCCAAACAAGGGTCGATCTTCCTAATAAGGGGGGAATATACATTTGATGCTTCCAAATTGTTTTCGTAACGGTGTTTTCGATGACCCCTGTAATCTTTGTTCAAATGTTTCTAATGTGTGAGGGGGAAACGTATCATAGTTTGAATCTTCATTGCTGTTTTTGCTTCTTATATAGTTGTCATGGATGATGACGCATTGAACATGCGCAATTGGGGTTACTATGAGCCATCCTTCAAAGGGCATCTTGGTCTGCAGCTCATGTCAAGCATGGCAGACCGTGACACAAAGCATTTTCTTCCCGGTCGTGACCCCAATAGCATTATGGTTAACCCAGTAAATGGAACCTTTCATCCTCGGGATTGTGTTGTTTCAGAAGCACCTGTTCCTCTGAATTATGTGAGGGACAGTTGGGCAAACCAAAGGGATAAGTTTCTCAATATGTTGCCCGCTAATCCTAATTATGCCGTTCTCCCAGAAACTTCTGGAGCTCACTCCTTACAGATTTTACAACCACCCGCTCCGCCAAGGGATGAAAGAGTCAGTAAAATTGAAGAGCCTCCTGTTAAAAATGAGCGTGGCCAAATGAAGAAAAGGCAGAGTGGGGACGCCCCAAAAACACCAAAAGCAAAAAAGCCTAGGAAGCCAAGGGATAATAATAATTCTTCAGTTCAGCGTGTGAAGCCAGCAAAAAAGAATATCGATGTTGTCATAAATGGGATTGATATGGACATCTCTGGTATTCCTATTCCTGTTTGCTCATGTACTGGAACGCCTCAGCAATGTTATCGTTGGGGCTGTGGTGGTTGGCAGTCGGCTTGTTGTACCACAAACGTGTCTATGTATCCTTTGCCAATGAGTACGAAAAGACGTGGTGCAAGGATAGCTGGACGGAAAATGAGCCAGGGTGCATTTAAGAAGGTATTGGAAAAGCTTGCAGCTGAAGGTTATAATTTTGCTAACCCAATTGATCTGAGGACTCACTGGGCTAGACATGGTACTAACAAGTTCGTCACTATCAGGTAGAGTCACATGGACGGTGCCATTTGTGTGATTCACATTGCATTTGGTCGGTTTTCATCTGTATATTATATGTGGCCTTTTGCAGAGATCTTCCTGTTACTTTGTAGTCCATGAGTTTTCACTGTCATGACATTATTCTCAAAATTCGAACATGTAGGTTCCATTTCTTTACTTGTTTTGTTTCGGCTTATGTGATAAAGACAACCAGTAACTTCTGGCCACCAGGATTTATGTCAAGAGTTGTCATGTGTTGGACACTTATTTTAATATACTATCCTTTGAGCTTTCAATTTATTTAATATCCGTTCTGCTTTCAATTAATTTTTGTCAATGATTAGCAATTAAATTCTTTTTTCCTCATTTTTCTCAATAATGTCACCCTGTGGTACTTGCTTCCTCACTTTTTTAATGCAAATGGCTACTATTGCTGTTAACGGAATTTGTGATTGTGTTTTAAATATTGCATCTCACTGGTTGTTGGGATTAGAACAATTAAATTGTATATTCCGTTTACCTTGTTTTATACTAGAAAAATAGGGAATTATAATGCATCTCACTGGTCGTTGGGAATTCATGCTTTTGCACCCCTAAATCATAATGCTGATCATGTCTGTGTGGATTGATTCCTGTGGAGTTGTCTGTCTACTTTGCTTTACACTTTGATGCTCCTGGTATGTGTCTATTATTATTTATTTATTTATTTTTGATAAGTGTCTATTATGTGTATATTCCATTACCTTCTTTTATACTAGAAGAATAGGGAATTATGTTCCAGACTATTGAATTCATGCTTTTGCACCCCTAAATCATAATACTGATCATGTCTGTGTGGACTGATTCCTGTGGAGTTGTCTGTCTACTTTGCTTTACACTTTGATGCTCCTGGTATGTGTCTATTATGTGTGTTTCAATTGTAATATATCTTGCTTTTGTTCATGAAATAGTATGTGTGCATACGAAAGATTTGATATAAACCTGGGTACAAACAAATGTATATGAAGCAAAGAAGTAGAACAGTAATTAAATCTGCATCAGCATGTATAGAAGTCTGTACCAGCATATAGAACTGCATTCTTGGATATGATAATAGGCTGTATATGTTGTTGTCGTCATGTTGACATACTATATTTGAGTTACCAAATTGAACTGTTAATATAAAGAAGCTATTTATGAAACAGAAGAATTCCCAAGTATATGTGATCTTCTGAAGCCTGCAAAACTCACTTTGATCTTGTCTAGGATTTTTAACTGGTTCATTAGTTTGCATCTCTATGTAATTCCACTTTTTTTTCTTGTTTTGAGAAGTTCCACAGTTATTATTGTGCCTTTGTATCAAAGAAATAAAGCAGAAAGCGGGTAAGAATGTACGTATTTCACCTTAACCTTCCACATGATTCTCTCTCCCCCCACGAAGCATAATTTTGAGTTTCTATGATCTGAATATCATCATACATGCTTTTGATTTAATATACTTCGTCTTCTGCATTTCTTCATGTGTTTGTCTGTGGGAATATTAGTTTGTCAAGTTTGAAAATAACATGATACTATTAATGCGACTTGAAAATTTTCTAATATATATGGTTTGGAAAATCTTTGAAAATGACATTGTGATGAAGCTTGTTTTCCATTGTGGCTCAAAGATATGTGTGCATTGCTTATAGAAAAGGATGTTTCTTAAACTAGCTTAGTAATTAATCCTTGCCACTTTTTTTTTCTCGAATGTATGTTTATGCAGTCAAGCTATATGAATAATAGAAACACACTTATTGAACTGTTCGAAAGATTTATGTGATGCTTCGAGATCGTGTACACAATATTTATAACCATAATCTTACTTGTCAAAATAAAGTTATAACCATGCTCTTGGTAAACTTATAACTAACAGGTATAAAATTTAATATCCTCTCTTCTTTGGAATTTGGTGCATTTGTGAGATGTTCCCCTGAATGCATAGAAAGGGATGTTGTTTATGCAAGGAGTTATTATCTTTAATGCACTTTTAAGGTATGTGGTTCAGTATAGACATTGAAACATATCTCAGTATGACATTTGAGAACTGTGCAATTGTACGATATTGTAGCTGTCCTCGATTGTTCTACGAATGGTTCAGAAGTAGTGTTGGAATATTATCTGTGTATGTTGATTTCTTTTAATCTGTCCCCTAGTTAAGGTTCATTATCTATTGGTCAAATGTACTTTGTTCCGAATGGAGTGGAAATATCAGAGTTTGGTGGGGGTGAAGAGAGCAATAGACAAATGACACTTCACATGCATTGTTTAAGAAGACTGCTTATTTTTTGTATATTTGGTTTGGGGGGGGGGGGGGGGGGAATATCTCATCTCACCTCATCATGGGGGCTCAGGAAATATCTCATCTCACCTCATCATTACAACTTTTTTAAATCCCCACATAAAATAAAATAAACAATTCAATTTTTTCAAATCTCAAAACAAAAATGATATTAAAAAAATATATTCTAACAATATTTTATTCAATTTTTTAACTTTAATCTCAATTCATTTTATCTCATCTCTGAAAACAAACGAGTTCTTAATTAAGGCTGCTGCAATTGATTCGTTATAGTCGGGCTTGAAACCAAGTTGCTATCATCGAGTGTTGGTTTCTCAACTCAAATATATTAAGTGTGTGGAGTGTGTGAGAGTGTGAAGAAGAATTTTTCGGGGGGGCACATGAAATATCTCATCTCACTTCATCATTACAACTTTTTCAAATCCCCACATAAAATAAAATAAACAATTCAACTTTTTCAAATCTCAAAACAAAAATAAAATAAACAATTCAATTTTTTCAAATTTCAAAATAAAAATGATATTAAAAAAATATATTTCAACAATATTTTATTCAATTTTTTAACTTTAATCTCAATTCATTTTATCTTATCTCTGAAAACAAACGAGTTCTTAATTAAGGCTGCTGCAATTGATTCGTTATAGTCGGGCTTGAAACCAAGTTGCTATCATCGAGTGTTGGTTTCGTCAAAGAAAAATTCTTCTTCACACTCTACTATTTATCACACTCCACACACTTAGTGTATTTGAGTTGAGAAATTCTACATATCTACCTACACTCTCCACACACCATGCACTCAAATTTTTTTTTTTTTTTTTGAAAAAACTCAATACACTAAGTGTGTTGAGTGTGTGATAAATAGTAGAGTGTGAAGAAGATTTTTTCATTTGAGTTTAAAAAAAAAAAAAAATTAGTGCGTGGTGTGTGGAGAGTGTAGGTAGATTTGTAGAATTACTCTTGGTCAAATCATGATCTTATGTTATGAACCTGACTGAAATGGTGTCGTTTGGGATGAGCTGTATGAACTTCAGTTGCAACGCAGTGTTTCGGGAACATACAAAAGGAATAAACGGGATGCATGGGGACTAGAAACACGATTGTTTTGAAGGGATTCTAGAAGCAGCAGTTTTGCTACACCAAATTTCCATCAACGTTTATATAAATTCTAGAGGATAGAAAAAAAATAATTATGGAAATTCTCTTGTAGAACTTTGAACTTGAGGACGCCGGATTATCTCGAATTAATCCCCAATCTTTTGACAGTATTTTCATTTCATCTTCTTGTGTTGCTTGGAATCTGATGACAATTTAAAGTATTACTGGAAGGGTTCCTAACAATTAGCATCAAAGCCATACGATTCTTTATGGCGGATGAGGTAAGATTCAAGAAGCAGCAAGGAAGTTTGCTGCTGGTTAAATCCATAGAAGAAATTCTTCATGCAGTTCAGGGATTTAGTCGACCGAACACATGAAAATTACATGGTTTTCAAACATCAATTAAAGGAATCCTTCCGGGGGTGGCAAGACTAGGTTGTGGAGGAAGATGTAAAAAATGCAGTAGAGGTGGAAGATATTGTGGCAGTGTCAACAGGAGTTTATCCCAAAGAAATTCTCCTCTTCCCTCTCCATACCCAACCTCTCATTCCAAACCCTAATAATCATTCCCAAGGGCAAGAATCGTACCTGCAACATTCACAAACATCATCAAATCCTCAAATCCCATATTTATAATCATTTTCTTCTTTCTCACAAAAGCATTCCTAAAGATCTGATCCCCTTCCTCCTATTTTATGCACCCCTTTCTCTCCTGAGAACTTCTCTAGTTACCGAGCCCTCGTCTTACTCAACGACCTCACCCTTCACTCTTGGTCGAATCAATTACTGAGTGTGGGTTTTTTACCCTGGCATTCGCACTCCCTTTCAAACCCGCAGAGCATGGAATGACATAAGGGTCATGGGAGCTACCATTGTTCCTCGCCAAACCACCGCGGGATACTCCAACACCTCCATAGGCACTGCTGTTGATTATGTCGTGATCCAAGTGTGTGCCCGGAAGTTCTTTTATGAGTTGACGAAGGAAGCTTAAGAAATAAATGGATACTTTAGTTCAAGAGTCAGGCCTCTCCTTGATCTTCAAGTTGTCTCTGTCTTGATCTTCCAAGGTACGTATGGTTGTACGAGTTTTGCACTCAACTTGTTCGATAAAATGCACATGCAAGATTTATGTTTTGGGATGCTGAAATTTGAGGTTGATGACGAATGAACCCTCTAGATCAGCAAGGAAAGGGGTCGCGGGCACCAGCCTAATTACCTCATGCTTGACCAAGCCCAGCTTCCCATCGAGGATGCAGAGTCTTTAAGAGCTTCGACAAGGAAGTATCGTATTCCCAATAATCTCGGTGACTCTGAGGAGACAAACATTATTGTTTTCAAGAATGACTTGGATGCTTAGTACTATGTTGAGATTGGGATTGGTACTCTCCCTCAGAATTACTCTGTAATTGTTGACACTGTAGCTCTAATTTGTGGATGCCATCATCTACGTGCTATCTCTCGGTGCCATGTTATTTCCATTCTAAGTACAAACCAAGCGATTTGAGTACCTACAAGAAAAATGGAACTCGGCTGCAATCCAATATGGTAGTGGAGCAATTTCTGGTTTCTTTAGCTATGACAAAGTCAAAAGTTGGTAATCGAGTTGTGAAGGATCAAGAATTTATTGAGGCAACTAGAGAGCTAGGGTATTACATTTTTAGAGGCACAATTTGATGGTAGGGGTACTTATTTCATAATAGTTGATGTGTTGGTGCTGACAGCTTAGAGAAAAGAGAAGGGAATATTCCAAAATAGGTTATAAGAAATCCTACGGTGATCTTAGACAAGGTTGGTAATAATGTGGGTTATGGAGCTGGAATGGGATTCTATCAAATGGCTTTAATGGTGTTTGGAGTAAACGGGTCTGATCTTTATTTCTGGATAACAATCATTATTATTGCTCTTGTTCTTCTAGTAGGCATAAAGCTGCAGCATGTTAGTGCAACCTTGGCATTAGAGAATACAGGTATAACTGGATTCTTCACAAGATCAAAGCTAAGGCCTTGAGATGATCTTTTTCTTGTTTATGAAGCCGAAACTATTGTTGTCCTTGATCCATTTTATTCTATTCCAGAATGCAATTGAATTGGCTTCAGTCTGTTGGCTTTGGTGGCAGTTTGGATATAATTCTTGCCTTGTTGGGAATCATTTGTTCGTGTACCTAAGGCTGGCTTTGGGGTTTGCTAGACAGTTTTTGTGCAACAACAACGCCATGTATTGATCCATAGTACGGGACAATGGTTGATAGGACTTGCTACAATAGGGATGGCAATTCACAAGCCATGACAGAGATAAGAGTTGTTTGCAATGATGTTAGGAACACCAATACTGCAATTTACAAGAGAGTTGTTTATTACAAAAGTGTCCTAAGGGGAAGAGGTTGCTGAATGGGAAGGGACGAAACCTCAAGTTGTATTAATGATCTAAACCTTGAGACAAGGTTCTTTGAAGGGAGGGGATTTGTTATGAACCTAACTAAGACGGTGTCGTTTGGGAAGGATGAGTTGTATGAACTTAAGTTGCAACACAGTGTTTTGGGAACATACAGAAGGAATAAACGGGATGCATGGGGGGCTTGAAACACGGCCATTTTGAAGGGATTCTAGAATTAGCAGTTTTGCTACACCGGATTTTCATCAACATTGATATAAATTTCAGAGCATAGAAGAAAACAGTTATGGAAAATCTCTTGTAGAACCTTAAAACCTGTTGTAATGGGTTGCAATATGCAGATATTGGGAGAAACAGAACCATGAAAGCACTTAATGATGGATATAATTGTTAGTTAATTCTGTTAGCAGTTGAGTGCAAGTGTCGTTTGTATGTAAATAAAAGTGGTAAGTGCGACATGGTCGTTTAGTTGATAAGTGAATAAGTGAAACGTACGTTTTGATACAATTGTAAAACGATGTCGTGTTGTACATTCAGTAACTATAAAAACAAATTCAATGAACGTGAAAACACAGAATGTTATTCATGCAAAACTCTATCTCTCTCGATCTCAATCTTCTCTAATTCTCTTAGTCTCTCTCTCTTCCTTCCTTATTCTTTACATCTTCTTCTTATCTTCTTACTCATTTCTTCCACCAGTTTAGTTGACATATTGGGTCCATTACATTGGTATCTAGAGCCATGGCAGAAGGCACACGATCTTATGCTCAAGTGGTCAATTCATTGAACCAGCTTAAACAGCAGCATGATCGTCAACAAAAACAAATCGAGGACACCATAGCTATCTTGGTTCAACAGCAAGAAACGACAAGACTTGATAGAGAGAACCAAGATCAACGGTTTATAGAAATTTTGCAACAGATTTCCAAGATTTCCCTTAATGGTTCAGTGGGTCATGAGGAGGGTCCAAAAAACGTTAGTGGCATGCACAATGTTGACAGAAACCATGACACACATGGCAGTGGGGATGAGGTACCCTTTCGAGAACTAGTTGACAGAACCATTTTTAGGGGCATCAAGATTGAGTTTCCAAGATTTTTTGGTAAGGATCCTTCGGCTTGGGTATATCGGGCTAATCAATACTTTCTCTACCATCAAGTGCCACCAGGACAAAGGATCTTTATTGCCTCCTTTCATATGGATGATGAAGCATTGGTATGGTTTCAAGATGCCAGTGAAGCAGGAGTATTCCATTCTTGGGAGGATCTGACCCAAGCAATTCAAGTAAGGTTCGGCTCATCTCCTTATGATGATCCAATGGAATCACTTACAAGATTAAAGCAAGTGGGATTTGTCACAGCTTAAAAAACAGAATTTGAGTTAATCTCGAATAGAGTGAGGAATTTCTGAAAAAAATAAATTGAGCTATTTTTTAAGTGGCTTAAAGGATGAAGTTAGGCTGCCTATAAGGATGTTTAGTCCCAAAAGTTTAAATGATGCATTTGGGCTTGCAAAGATGTAGGAGCAATATGTTGTTAGTACACGAAAACCCTGGAGCACCAAATTCTTTGACTCACCAGTTCAGTCACAGAAGCCAATTCAGACTCCTTCAATTTTGGGCCCTCCCCCATCCAAGGTGCAGTTTACCCCTAAACTTTCCTATCAAAGATTATCAGACACTCAGATGCAAGATCGTAGGAAAAAGGGGCTTTGCTTCTTTTGTGATGACAAATGGCAGCAAGGCCATAAATGTTCTAAACCAAAACTGTATATCTTGGAAAGCATGGATTTGTCTCAGCTCGAACCATTGGATCCAGAGGATGATTCTGACCAGCAGTTCACTATAGTTGATAAAGATATGCAGGATATGGCCAGAATTGCATCCATTTCTATGCAGGCTATTGTGGGAACACCTAACTTAAAAACAATGAAGGTTTTTGGTCAGTTAAAGTAGAGAAGGGTCACCATTCTGATAGATACTAGCAGTACCCACAACTTTGTGGATACTATAGTGGCAAAGAAATGTGGATTGTTGATTCAAGATTCTAGTCCTATGCCAGTCAGGATTGCAAATGGTGACATGATCCATAGTGTGGGCAGGTGTGAAGGAGTGGCTCTACATGTTCAGGGCACAACCTTCGAAACTGAATTGCTACTTTTGGACCTGGGTGGCTGTGATGTAGTTTTGGGAATCCACTGGTTGCTGTCCTTAGGTCCCATCTTATGGGATTTTGGTAAGCTTCACATGCAGTTTACTTATAAGGGCGACCTGACTTCTTTAAAGGGGTTAGTTTCTACTTCTCACAATTTAATTGATGACATTGAAATTGCTACACTCTCCTTAATAAATTCTAAGGGTCTATTTTTGCAAATTACACCTATTCAGTCTCATGAGATGCCAACTGAGATGCCTCAAGATATTTTAGACTTACTGACCAGATTCAAAAAGGTTTTTGATGAACCTAAAGGCCTTCCTCCTCCAAGGTCTCATGATCACCAAATTATCTTAAAACAAGGCACAACACCGGTGAGTGTAAGACCCTATCGATATCCCTTTTATCAAAAGACTGAAATTGAAAAAATAGTCACAGAACTACTGCAGTCTAGTGTTATAAGACCCAGTCAATCTCCCTTCTCTTCACCTGTACTTTTGGTAAGAAAAGGAGATGGTTCTTGGCGCATGTGTATAGACTATAGGGTACTCAATGAAGCAACAGTTAAAACCAAGTACCCTATACCAGTGGTAGATGAATTATTAGATGAGCTTTTTGAAGCAAGTGTATTTTCTAAAATTGATCTTAGATCAGGCTACCATCAGATCAGAATGAAGGAAGAAGACATCTTAAAAACAGCTTTTAGAACACATGAGGGTCATTAAGAGTTCCTTGTAATGAATGCCCTTTGGACTCACTAATGCACCCTCCACATTTCAAGGCCTCATGAATGATGTTTTTCGGCCATTTTTGAGAAAATTTGTCATTGTGTTTTTTGATGACATTAATTTACAGTCGAGATTTTCAGTCTCATTTGGGCCACTTGGCTTCTGTTTTACATACCTTGGAGAGCCATAAGTTGTATGCAAAACAATCAAAGTGTCACTTTGCTTCTTTTGATTTTGAGTATCTAGGGCATCTCATCTCCAAGGAAGGGGTCAGAGCAGATCAGAAAAAGCTGGACTCAATGCTACAATGGCCAATACCAAAAACTGTGAAAGCCTTGAGGGGTTTTCTTGGCTTGACTGGATACTACAGGAAATTCATCCAGCATTATGCCACTATAGCTGCCCCACTCACTGCTTTGTTGAAAAAGGAAGCCTTTAAGTGGACTGCTGAGGCAACCACTGCCTTTGAACACCTTAAACAAGCTGTAACTCAACCTCCTGTTTTATCCTTACCTGATTTTTCTAAACCATTTATAATTGAATGTGATGCGTGTGCTAGTGGTATAGGAGCTGTGTTAATGTAGGACCAAAGGCCATTAGCCTTCTTAAGTCAAGCCTTGAAAGGTAGACACTTGCTGCTGTCAACCTATGAAAAAGAATTCCTGGCATTAGTGTTGGCAGTCAAGAAATGGAGACCTTATTTGCTTGGAGGCTCCTTCATTGTGAAGACTGATCATCACAGTTTGAAGTATTTGTTGGAGCAAAAGATTGGCACTCTTGCTCAACAAAGTGGCTGTCAAAGTTGCTTGGTTATGACTTTTCTATCGAGTACAAGAAAGGTGTGGATAATAAGGTTGCTGATGCATTATCCAGGCAAGGGGCAACTGAAGAAGACTCAATGTTACTCACAATAACTGTTCCCAATCCAATTTGGTTAGAAGACATCAAGAAAGCTTATGAGACTGACCAAGTGGTGCAGCAACTTCCTCAAATACAGCAGACTTCCTCCTCCAATGTGCTTTATTCTTGGAAAGGAGGGGTTTTATTCAGAAAGGGAAGGATTTACATCTCTGATTGTGCTGAGTTAAAATTGAAAATCTTGCACTTCATTAATGCAAGTCCTAATGCTGGTCATTCAGGATTTCACAAGTCATTACATCGAGCTAGAAGTGATTTTTATTGGCCAGGCATGAAAACTGAGATAAGAAGATTTATTAAGGAATGTGAGACCTGTCAAAGAAACAAAAGTGAGACTATCCTTCCAGCTGGGTTGCTACAACCCTTATCAATTCTTCAACAAATTTGGACAGACATTTCCATGGATTTTATAGAGGGATTGCCTTTCTCTAAAGGCTACTCAGTGATCATGGTGGTTGTAGATCGATTATCCAAGTATGCTCATTTCTTGGCCTTGAAGCATCCCTTTACTGCAGCTAAGGTAGCTTCTGTTTTCATGAATAATATTTTTAGGCTTCATGGAATGCCTAAAAGCATTGTCTCGAATAGAGGTTCTACATTCACAAGTTCCTTTTGGAGAGAGTTTTTCAAACTCCAAGCTGTGAACCTCTCATATTCTTCAGCATACCACCCTCAGAGTGATGGTCAGACTGAGGCTGTCAATAAATGTTTAGAACACTTCCTGAGGTGTTTTTCAGGTGACAAACCAAGACAGTGGGTTGAGTGGTTGCCCTTGGCTGAATGGTAGTATAATACCACATTCCATGCCTCAACCAAACTCACCCCATATGAGGCTGTTTATGGAGTGCCACCAACCAAGCTACAAGACTATATTCCAGGCCTATCATCTAATGAAGCTGTGGAAGAGATTTTCAGAACCCGGGAACAGATCTTAGACACCCTGAGAAGTAATTTAGTGGTGGCTCAAGATAGAATGAAGACTCAATTTGATAAAAGATATACTGAGAGATCCTTTGCTGTAGGGATTGGGTATTTCTACGCCTTCAACCATATAGAAAGAAATCTTTAGCAGTCAGAAAGAATATGAAGTTATCTCCAAAATTTTATGGGCCTTTTCAAGTTTTGGACAAGATTGGTCAGGTTGCTTACAGATTGCAATTACCTCCACAATCTCACCTACATCCCGTATTCCATGTCTCTTGTTTAAAGAAAAAATTTGGACAGCATGTATCTCCCCTCTCAACCTTACCTCCAGTTGATAGTTTTGAAGAATTGGTACCTGAGCCTCAAGCTATTTTACAAAGAAGAACCAGGAAGCATAACAATCGACCATTAGTTGAAGTTTTGGTACAGTGGCAAGGAACTGATCTCGACCATGCCACGTGGGAACCATACTGGCAGCTAAAACAGAATTATCCTCACCTTGTGGGCAAGGTGGTTTAAAGGGGATGAGTGTGTAATGGGTTGCAATATGCAAATATTGGAGAAACAGAATCATGAAAGCACTTAATGATGGATATAGTTGTTAGTTAATTCTGTTAACAGTTGAGTACAAGTGTCATTTGTATGTAAATAAAAGTTGTAAGTGCGACATGGTCGTTTAGTTGATAAGTGAATAAGTGAAACATGCGTTTTGATATAATTGTAAAACGATGTCGTGTTGTATATTCAGTAACTATAAAAACAGATTCAATGAACGTGAAAACACATAATGTTATTCATGCAAAACTCTATCTCTCTCGATCTCAATCTTCTCTAATTCTCTCAGTCTCTCTCTCTTCCTTCCTTATTCTTTACATCTTCTTCTTATCTTCTTACTCATTTCTTCCACCAGTTTAGTTGACATATTGGGTCCATTACACCTGTGGAGGCCGGATTACCTCGAATTAATCCTCAGGACGCATTTGGATACAAAAACCATCTCACTTCATCTCATTTTACAATTTTTCAAATTTTCATATAAAATATAATAAACAATTCAACTTTTTCAAATCCTAAATCTTATCTCATCTCATCTCACTGTCCAAAGGAGCCCCTTATGACAATATTTTCATTTCATCTCCTTGTGTTGCATGGAATCTGATTACAATTTAAAGTATTACTGGAAGGGTTCCTAACATCTTAGTTACAGTGAAACGTGATTCTAGGTCGTCTGCTGAGGCTGTATTTGTTACCATATCTGATATGAACCCGTGGGAATGAATTCCCTTGAACCCACAATCAATTTGAAAACTCCCCAAGAAAGCCAAAAATCAAGTCAAGGATGGAGAATCTAGACCCAATGAGAACCCGTTTCAAGAATCTAGATTATATTAAAATCTAGACCCGTTGAAGAACCCGTCTTAAGAACCCAGATTACAAAGGAGGAACGCCACAAATGTTGTGATTTACCTTTGATAAGTTCAAGAGTTCAATCAAGAACAAGAGGAGAAAACTAACTCACAAATAAAATTCAATATTGTCTAATGTGTCAAATGAGGCTACAAAGAGTTTTTAAACCCAAACCTAATCAAAACCCTAGCCAAAATAAAGCCCCTTTTACCCAAAATTACCCTTGATGAACAGTGCCGGCTACAGTACGCGCGGCTACAGTAACCCCTACAATAAATTGATGAAACCCTAATTCTTAAAAAGTAACTTTCCCAATAAGCCCTTGGCCAAAATACAAGGACTTCCCAAAAACAAAGTTCATAAGAAATAAGACATGTGAGCCAAGCATCTTCAAGCCCACTTATTCTAAACTAATAAAATAAATCATTTAACCAAACTGGAAGCCTCCAATAACAATAGGCCGTATCTCTAAGTCATGTCTTCCACAGCTTGAATCAAGTGAATCAAAACTGGTTCTTCTTCTTTCAGACCCATCTTGAGTGTTGGGCTCTTGCTGGCTTCATCCCAAGTGGATTGCACCAATCCTTGCATTGCTTCCTTGATCTTCTTGGCCCTTGATCTTGTAATTGGCCCATCTGGAACTTGCAAAGGATCTTTAAGTGTAGGCCCACCTTGGTTCCTATCATTCCTCCTCTCCTCAAAATGATTCGACCTCGAATCTTCACCTACATCAAAAGGAGAAAGATCAGAAACATTAAAAGTTGCAGAAACTTTATACTCACCTGGAAGATCCACTTTATATGCGTTGTCATTAATTTTCTCAAGAATTTGGAAAGGTCCATCTCCTCGAGGATGCAACTTAGTCCTTCTATGGGCTGGGAATCTTTCTTTGTGCATGTGAACCCAAACCCAATCTCCTGGTTCAAAGATGACACGCCTTCGTCCTTTATTGGCTTGGGAAGCAACCCTTTCATTCTTTTGGGCAATTTGAAGTCGTACCCTCTCATGAAGTGACTTCACCAACTCCGCTTTCTTTTGTCCATCCAAACTACTCCTGCCATCAACAGGTAAAGGCATCAAATCCAAAGGAGTAAGTGGATTAAATCCATAAACAATTTCAAAAGGAGAGTATGAAGTAGTAGTATGCATCGTCCTATTATATGCAAACTCTATAAATGGCAAACAATCCTCCCAAGTTTTTAAATTCTTATGAACAACAGTGCGTAAAAGCTGAGTTAAAGTCCTATTAACTACTTCAGTCTGACCATCAGTCTGTGGATGACAAGTAGTGGAAAATAAGAGCTTAGTACCCAATTTCCCCCACAACACCTTCCAAAAGTAGCTAAGGAATTTAACATCCCTATCAGAAACAATACTCCTAGGTACACCATGGAGTCGCACTATCTCCCGGAAAAACAAGTCAGCTATGTTTGTGGCATCATCTGTTTTATGGCATGGAATGAAATGTGTCATCTTACTAAATCTATCCACAACCACAAAAATAGAATCTCTACCCCTTTTGGTCCTAGGCAGCCCCAAAACAAAGTCCATAGATATGTCTACCCATGGCTCACTAGGAACGGGTAAGGGTGTATACAACCCATGTGGCAAAACCTTAGATTTGGCTTTTCTACATGTAATGCACCTTCCACAAATACGGTTAACATCTCTCTTCATCTTAGGCCAAAAGAAATGTTCATGCAAAATGTCTAAAGTTTTCTTAACACCAAAGTGTCCCATTAATCCCCCACCATGTGCCTCACGCACCAATAACTCACGCATAGAACAATTTGGCAGACAAAGTTTGCTTTCTTTAAACAAATAACCATCATGCTTGTAAAACTTACCAAATGCTGCCTTATCACATGCCACATACACATTTGAAAAATCAGCGTCATCGGCATACATGTCTTTCACATATTCAAACCCAAGCATTTTAGCACTCATAGAAGTAAGAAGTACATACCTCCGGGATAGAGCATCAGCAACAATGTTCTCCTTACCTTGCTTGTAACGGATGACATAGGGAAAGGTCTCAATGTATTCCATCCATCTAGCATGCCTTTTATTCAACTTACCTTGACCCTTGAGATGCTTCAATGATTCATGATCGGTGTGGATCACAAATTCCCTTGGCCATAGGTAGTGCTGCCAAGTCTCTAATGCACGAACAAGAGCATAAAGCTCTTTGTCATAAGTAGGGTCCTTAAGGGATGCCCCACTTAACTTTTCACTGAAGAAGGCTATGGGCCGCCTATCTTGCATCAAAACGGCTCCAATCCCTATTCCTGAGGCATCACATTCAATCTCAAAAGCTTTGTTAAAATCAGGTAATGCTAACACAGGTGCAGAGCACAACCTTTCTTTAATAGTGGTAAAAGCATTCGCTTGATTAGCCCCCCAATGAAACCCAACATTCTTTTTAATTACCTCAGTGAGTGGTGCAGCAATGGTGCTGAAGTCTTTAACAAAACGCCGATAAAAACTAGCTAAGCCATGAAAGCTTCTTACCTCAGTGATGCTTTTTGGCGTTGGCCACTCCTTGATTGCCTTGACTTTCTCTTCATCCACCTCAATACCCTTTGTACTAACAACATAACCAAGAAAAACAACTTTTTCCATGCAAAAGGCACATTTCTTAAAATTAGCATACAACTTTTCACATCTCAACACATCAAACACATATCTCAAATGTTCAATATGTTCACTTAAGTTCTTGCTGTACACTAAGATATCATCAAAGTACACAACCACAAACTTGCCTATGAATGCACGTAGGACATGGTTCATTAATCTCATGAAAGTACTGGGCGCATTTGTAAGTCCAAATGGCATAACCAACCATTCATAAAGCCCATACTTAGTCTTAAAAGCAGTTTTCCATTCATCACCCTCTTTCATTCTAATTTGATGGTACCCACTTTTAAGATCAATTTTACTGAAAATACATGAGCCATGCAATTCATCAAGCATATCATCTAATCTAGGAATGGGATGGCGATATTTTACCGTGATATTGTTGACCGCCCTGCAATCAATGCACATCCTCCACGTCCCATCCTTCTTTGGCACTAGTAGCACTGGTACTGCACAAGGGCTCATGCTCTCTCTCACGTACCCCTTGCTCATCAAATCCTCAACTTGCCTCTGAAGCTCCTTTGTCTCCTCTGGATTACTCCTATAGGCTGGTCGGTTTGGAATAGCAGCCCCGGGCACAAAATCAATTTGGTGCTCAATGCCTCTAATGGGTGGCAACTCATTTGGCATCTCCTCCGGGAATACATCCTCAAACTCCTGCAACAAAGAAACAGCCAAACTAGGAAGAGACTGGTTAGTTTCATCAAGACTAAGATAAGACTCTTTATAGACAAGAAAAATCATAGGGCGATCTGCGAAGAAAGCTCTCTTAACCTCACTCTCTCTTGCATAGAAACTCACTTTTGCCTTTCCTTTTCTCTCGGCAGACTCTCTTTCTTTTTTCTCTCGTGGCTCCACTCTTTTTTCTTTACTCTCAGCCACCTCTCTACTTTCTTTTTCACTCTTTCTTTTATGCTCATTTTCACTCTCACTCTTTCTTTTTTGCTCAATCTCTTTTTCACTCTTTCTTTTTTGATCACTCTCATTTTCACTCTTTCTCTTTTGATCACTTTCATTTTCACTCTTTCTTTTTTGAGCAACCTCACTTTTCAATTTCAGTTGGTCCTCATAGACCTGGCTTGGAGTTAAAGGAGCAAGCTTAATTGTTTTGCCCTCCTTTTCAAAGCTGTACATGTTCTTGAACCCATCATGTGTCACTCTCCTATCATACTGCCACGGCCTCCCCAACAAAATATGGCCCGCATGCATAGGCACAACATCACAAAGCACCTCATCCTGATACTTCCCAATAGAAAAAGTAACTAACACTTGTTTATCCACCCTAACCTCTCCACAATCATTCAACCACTGCAATTTGTATGGTCTAGAGTGTTTTAAGGTTGGTAAATTCAATTTTTCAACCAAAGTAGTGCTAGCCACATTAGTACAACTCCCTCCATCAATGATCATACCACATACCTTATTGTTGACATGGCATCTAGTATGGAAAATGTTCTCTCTCTGTTGCTCTGCATCATCCACCTTAATGTGTGCATTAAGAGCACGCTTGGCAACAAGAGACTCACCTGTCACAGGGTATACCACTCCATCATCATCACTAGCATCCTCCAACTCGGGCACCTCATCACTATCATCCTCACTCTCAGTCATCACCTCCCCATTGTCACGCATAATCATCACCCTCCTATTTGGACATTGAGAAGCAATGTGCCCTGAACCCAAACACTTAAAACATTTGATATCTCTATTCCGTGAAGGTTGGGATTCTACCTTGGGCTTGTTGCTAGTTCCCTCATCTTTTCCCTTAGGTGGTTCGGTCTTTCTCTTTGCTTCAGCTGGATCATTCCTATCCCATTTTGATTTCCAAGTAGTGCTAGAAACCGAAGTGTACCTTGCTGTCCCTTTTCTCTTTAATTGCCTCTCCACCTTCATAGCCATGTGCACCATGTCCTCTATCTCCACATAATGCTGCAATTCAATTACATTGGCTATGTCCCTATTCAACCCACTCAAAAATCTAGCCATGGTGGCCTCTCGATCCTCCTCTACATTAGCCCGAGTCATCGCCACCTCCATCTCCTTATGGTAATCCTCCACACTCTTAGACCCCTGTGTAAGATTTTGTAATTTCTGGTAAAGGTCTCTATAGTAATGGCTTGGAACAAATCTCCGCCTCATGAGAGATTTCAACTCTCCCCATGTCTCTATAGGCCTCTCATAATTCCTCCTCCTATTGGTCACTAATTGATCCCACCAAATAATAGCATAATCAGTGAACTCAATTACTGCCAACTTCACTTTCTTCTCCTCAGAGTAATTATGGCAATCAAACACCAACTCTATTTTTTTCTCCCACTCTAGATAAACCTCAGGGTCAGTTCTACCTTGGAAAGATGGTATTTTCATTTTGATGCTACCAAGGTCTCTATCTACACCATCCCGACCCCTTAGATTCTCCTCAAGTCCTCTTTCATGCCTAAGTCTTCTATTTCTACCCGACCCAACGTCAGATGCAAAGTCCTCCTCATCCTCACCATCTCCTTCATTCTCATACTGATTTTCAACTCTATGCTCACGTCGCCTCCTGTCCCTCCCACCTTGTAGATTTCTAATCGCTGCTTCTTGATGATCCATCCTATCCCTCACTTCACCCAACACCAAGTTCAACCGCTCAAACTGTTGTTGCATGGCTTGCAACACAAAGGATGTGTTATCTGCCCTCCCCCTTGGTGATGCGCTACTCCGATGAGACATTATCAAGTGCTACACAAAAGAATGTTAGTGGCAAAAAAAAAAAAAAAAAAGAAATGTAAACCTCACACACTCCCTTACGTGTTTACACTCGAATAATGACACTCCACTCGTGTTTCACTCCTAATTGGCTTTTTTTTCGATAATAGTCTCACACTCTCTTGCCTTTTACCTCAAGAGTTTTCCCACTCAAGTTCTTTAAGAACTAATTGACTCAATCAAGACAAAACAACCTTATTTTATCCCAACTAGTAATTAGGTCCAAGAAACAAGAACAAGAGAAACACAGAAGTAATGAAAGAAAGAAAATGGCACGTGAATCAAGGAAATTATATGAATGAAACAGTAACTATAAGACAAGATACCAACTAGAATCACCCCTTTTGATGATAAGGCTGAAGAAAAGATCTTGGGATTTTTTTTTTTTTTTTTTTTTCACGATTTTTTTTTTTTTTATTTTCCTTTCTTTTCTTTTCTTTTCTTTTCAATCACAAATAGCAATATTCAATTGTGAAAATCAAGCAATTGAATTCAAGCACGACAATGAAGTAGAAGATAATCAATGGAACAACACTCCAAGCAACAGATAAACTTAGAGATGCAGGAAACCCTAGAATTTTGAAACCCTAGGTGATGCAAATTTCAGCCAAATCCAAAACCCTAACAATTTCGGCAGCCTACGTTTTGTTTCTATTTTTTTTTTTTTTTTTCGAAACCCTAGAACAATGAAGCCCTAGAATTAATTTAAGGATGCAAGAATTAAAAGATAGAATCAGACCTGATTGGAAACCTTGCTCTGATACCAAATGATATGAACCCGTGGGAATGAATTCCCTTGAACCAACAATCAATTTGAAAACTCCCCAAGAAAGCCAAAAATCAAGTCAAGGATGGAGAATCTAGACCCAATGAGAACCCGTTTCAAGAACCTAGATTATATTAAAATCTAGACCCGTTGAAGAACCCGTCTCAAGAACCCAGATTACAAAGGAGGAACGCCACAAAGGTTGTGATTTACCTTTGATAAGTTCAAGAGTTCAATCAAGAACAAGAGGAGAAAACTCAACTCACAAATAAAATTCAATATTGTCTAATGTGTCAAATGAGGCTACAAAGAGTTTTTAAACCCAAACCTAATCAAAACCCTAGCCAAAATAAAGCCCCTTTTACCCAAAATTACCCTTGATGAACAGTGCCGGCTACAGTACGCGCGGCTACAGTAACCCCTACAATAAATTGATGAAACCCTAATTCTTAAAAAGTAACTTTCCCAATAAGCCCTTAGCCAAAATACAAGGCCTTCCCAAAAACAAAGTTCATAAGAAATAAGACATGTGAGCCAAGCATCTTCAAGCCCACTTATTCTAAACTAATAAAATAAATCATTTAACCAAACTGGAAGCCTCCAATAACAATAGGCCGTATCTCTAAGTCATGTCTTCCACAGCTTGAATCAAGTGAATCAAAACTGGTTCTTCTTCTTTCAGACCCATCTTGAGTGTTGGGCTCTTGCTGGCTTCATCCCAAGTGGATTGCACCAATCCTTGCATTGCTTCCTTGATCTTCTTGGCCCTTGATCTTGTAATTGGCCCATCTGGAACTTGCAAAGGATCTTTAAGTGTAGGCCCACCTTGGTTCCTATCAATATCTCCTCTAAAAGAGGTTCTCTTTCTTGTAGTTTGTTGGCTCTTTAGATTGAGCAATTACTCTACTGCCATCAGAGTACATCGTCATTGGGGAATCACCCATTTTGATGGCAGCAAGACCTAATAATAAATTCAGTGGCAGCAAAATATTCGGCCTCAATTGTGGAATCGACAATACAAAATTGATTGACATCAACTAATAACTCCACTACTCGGTGTGTTTGGACATAGAGGTAATCTAAAAATCTATTCGAGTTTATTTGAGATATGTTACATCCGAATGCAACCTTCCTCTTCCAGTTCCGAGATTAGGCTTTCCGTTGGACTTCTTGTCTTTTGAATTACACTTTTGAGGAACAAACCGTCTGAGTCATATGAAACCTCCTTTGCCTGTCACGAGACCTTTCACTTCAATCGACTCATTTAACAGACCTTTCACTTCAGCTGCATCACGTTGAAATGAACCGTATTTTTGAACCAACCTTGGTGCCAAATTTTTAAATAAAAAATAATTTAATTTTTAAAATTTTAAAATAAAAATTTTATTATAAAATAAAAATTTTATTATAAAATAAAAATTTTATTTTAAAATTTAAAAAATTAAATTAGTTTTTATTTTTCAAAATTTTAAAAATATTTAATTCAAAATATCTTATTATTATTTTAACAATATTAGTTGTCAATATTACTCTTAACAATTAAAAATTGTAGAAATATTACACTATCTTGACTCTCAACCATTCTTTCTCCGAGCTGGGTTCCACCAGCCACATTAGCCGATTTCTCTTGGACAAGCTTCAATAAATAAATAAAAAATCAATACATATATATAACAATTCAAATATAAATATACCAAAACTAATATAATTGCACGTAACCAACATTAGAAATATCTACCTCTGATGGGCCAAATAAATTCCTGCACGTGTCCTGCACTGGTATATCTCTGCCTTCTCTCTAATAAACAAGTAGCATTGGCAATAAGTAAGTTTTTGCATTAATAAATTTATTGATATAAACATGTATATTTAAAGCTTCAATAATGAGCACCTGTTTCCATTTCAATTCTGCTTTCTTTATCTTTCCTTTAACTCTTCGCATATCTTTTTCCATTCTAGATGCTCTCCTCAGGGATGGGGGTCTGCCTTTCCCTCTGACAACTAATGGACTGAGTACTTGTTTTGAGCTATCCACTGTGGCTGTGTCATTTTGACTACAACCAACATTCGAACTAGTGAGGGAAATCGATGGGGGTTCTTGATTCTCAGTATATAATTCAATCATTGTGTGTAACTTATGTGTGGCATCCTCAGTATGTTTTTTTGAACCCGCTGCATGAGTAATCATTTGATAACAGATTTTTAATAGACTTGAATATCTGGAAACATCTGGCCGTTGATCCCTTGCGTCATAGCTGGTATCGATTAACGTGTATCTCCTTTTGATATCCTTCCTCCATCGGTCTAAAATGTACTTCTCTGGCAGAGATTTTATCCCGTTACATTTAAATACAGCGAGAATGTGCCTGCACAATATACCCCTCATCTGGAATAAACCACACGAACACTTAGCATCTGCATCTTCCTCACTAAAGTCCACAGAAAATGTAACCTTTTTAGTGAACTCTTCAACCCGAACTTCGTCCTCTACCAGATAGGTCTTTACTGCACCATCCCTGTTAAGTAACTCTGGATCCAAATCGATAATGCCAGTAAGTTGCATCTGAACTTCCCTAAATTTAGCATTTGTGTACAGTTCTTGAAATCTCTTTTCGATAGGAGATCTAGATATGCAAGGAATGGTAACGCTAAATGAATGGAAGTCCGCGTTGTTTTCACTCTCAACTTTTTTTTCAACGCACTATCAAACTGATCGACAAATTCTTTCAAGTTTGTTTTTGCATGAACATAACCATCGAAAAAAGCATTCATGCTCTCGCTGCGTTGCGTTGTACTCATCCCAACCCAAAAACAGTCCTTCAAGAATGCCGGCACCCAATACTCACGCTTAGTGTATAAACTTGAAAGCCAGGCATTCTCATGCAACTTGTAAGAGGTGATAAAATGATCCCAACCTTTCTCAAACTCATCAACAGTTTGCGTATCATACACACATTTCATTAATGCATTCTTCATCCCATTTTTGTAGGAAGCATAAGAGGACAGCTTCTCGGGAACTTTTTTCAGTATATGCCACAAACAAAATCGATGTCGGCTTTCCGGAAAGACAATAGCAATTGCATTTTTCATCGCTCTGTCCTGATCGGTGATAATAGCTTTCGGAGCGATACCATCCATACAGCGCAACCATGTCTTGAATAACCACACAAAGGTCTCTGTATCCTCACTGGAAATCAACCTGCTCCCAACAGAATTGACTGCCCATGGTGGTTTACCCCAACAAATGGTGCAAAGGGCATCATCCCATACCTATTTGTCAGGTATGTAGTGTCGAATGTGACCACATCCCTGAAATATTGGTAGGCTGCCCTACTACGGGGGTCTGCCCATAAGACATTCCTTAACCTCCCGTCATCATCCAAATCAATCAGTGCAAAGAAACCAGGATTTTTGTACTACATCCTAGAAAAATACTCTCGAAGAGCTTCAGCACCACCTTTCCAAAGCCTTAGATGTCTTGCCTTGTCGATATAATTACGACAATCATTTTCTAAAAATGGAAGGTTCTCGAATCCACCAGCGCCAACGACGAGAGATCCGAAACTCTTATTCATTCGGATGCCAGTCATATCGTTTATATCTAGGACTCTTTTTACAGAGTCACTCACTTCTCTATTACATCGAAAGAAGCGAGATTTATTTGGACTAAGGCCATGGTTATGAATATTATGAACTGTTGTCATCCGGAACTTTCCATCAACTTTTAAGGCATTAATCTTTGGCTTACATTCTGTTTTTCCCGTTGGAAGTGGTCTGGCGACATTCAACGTCCTATTTCGAGCCTTCCCACCACGGGCACAACCAAGCGTGACATATCGGACGGTCTCATCACCCCCCTTATCAGTCCTTCTTATCATTACCCCAAACCCTGATTTCTTAGCATATTGCTTATAATTATCCATTAATTCTTCAAAAGAATTAAACTTCGTTCCCGACTTTGGCTCTTCAATCATATCACCACCAACTTCATCCTCTAACTGTGGTGTCCCAACAATGCCTTCCTTAGTTTCTTGTAAATTGTGTCTATCTTCTTTGCTTTCCTCAACTATTCCAGAGGTACATGGAATATCAGTTTCTCTACATAGAGGTGCTTCCTCTGTATCAACTCCTCCACTCATAGCGGAGCTTGTAGTCATGAGAGGAGGAGTCGGGTAATCAGCATTCTGCAAAAAGAAAGAAAAAATCAATGAAATTAAACTAAAAAATAGGCCAACTTATACAAACAAAAATACAAGAACACAATTGTATCACCACTTGAATGTTTGTTGGATATTGGCCGCCATCTGGATATGGCGGAAAAGGCATTGGCCAGCTAGGAAGTGGTCCGTAGTAACCAGCACTGGTGTAATCTACAAAGTACCGGTTACTTGATGGTATATCCTAACATGTTATTACACAAGTTATTTATGTATTTTGCAAATAAATATCAATTGAACACAGAAATAAAGCAAATTTTTAAAAAATATAACAAACCGCGGTTGGGGAATTTGAACTAGATGGCGTTTGCAAAGATGAGTGTTCTTCCCCTTTTCCCATGCCGAGAGGAGATAAACTGCATAAATCCACAATTTTTTTTTTCTTCAAAAAAATAAAAAAGAAAAAACTTTACCAAGAGCACAAGCCCAAGTGTGGGAACCTACTGCTGGGTCAATTCCCTTCATAAACTCTGGCTTAGAGGTGTCTTTCTATTATATATCAACCAATATAAAAATATATAGAAAATATGTTAGAAAATATTTTGAACATACAATTGAAGTGTCTTTATAATGCCTAGAATGATTTAGATACACCAGTATGAATTCGACATTTCAAGGTGTCTGTTGTTATGAAGTTGTTGTCCTAACATGGCTACAAAATTGCCACAAAAAGTCAAAAACCACTCACTATCTACCAGAGTACACTGTGTGATATTATCATTATAAGCATTTGCTTATAAGAATTGGTGCTTTCAATTTTTTTTTTCTTTGTAATGAGTAATGAAGTTGCTCTAATGATGCAGTACCAGTTCCATCACCAACCAGGAAATCGCTACGAAAACTACAAACTCTCCACCCTTTCAGGCCAGGCCAACCACCATCCATACAACCAGGTGAACCTTGTAGAGTGAATTATTAATTTAGCCACTAAATAGTAAATAGAGTTCATGGATCTCTTCAACATGATGTCACAGACCATGCTGTCCCTCCTGCATTAAATCCTCACAGCTTTGGCCAGAAAAGGCATGGCAAGCTAATTACTGCACCTCCCAACAAAGCATTGCACAATTTTCCTTCTGGTCATGCATGTATCCAAACGGCTTATATATATATATTTTACACAAAAGGCTGTGCTGTGGTTGGAAATATTAATAAAATAAAGAAAGAAAAAAAATTGATGAAGAGCTAAATTCTAATGACCACTAACTAGAATGTAGTCAAATGAGTATTGATCTCAACTGTCTGATCCCTTTTCAAAAAGAAAAGATATATGTGGCTGCTTGCTGCTGCTGGATCTGTGGTGTGTGAATATAATATATCCAGCTTTTAGGATTTTTTATATGGTCCTTAGCTTTCATTGATTCTCACTCTTAAAACGTACGCAAGCATAATGATATGAACCCGCGGGAATGAATTCCCTTGAACCCACAGTCAATTTGAAAACTCCCCAAGAAAGCCTTGGTTCCCATCACATGATGATCAGATAAAGGAAACGCGTTAATTTGGATCCCAAACTGACAACTCTCTGTGTTCATGTGAATCATGCTAGAGTTTATATAGAACATGAAAACTCATGTGCAATTCTACAGAAAGTGTTAGACTTTTTTGAATCTAGGATAAACCAGTTCTGTTTATGAATACACAGGTTCAATAAATTCCTGAGGGTGTCGTTTCTTGAGGAATATACAAGTAGAAGAAATGTGCAATTCTACAGAAAGTGCTAGACTTTTTTGAATCTAGGATAAACCAGTTCTGTTTATGAATACAAAATTGCAAATAAATTCCTGAGAGTGTCGGTTCTTGAGGAATATACAAGTAGAAGAAAGGCTATAGCGGCTTTGTCACACTCAGTGGCGAAAAATATACAAAAATAGAAAAAAAAATCCCTAAAACAGAGCAAACAATTCTCATACCCACAACTAAAAACTTAGATGCATAAAACATAAAAAAATAAAAAATAAATAAATGCTCATCTGGCCATGGAAGACGGAACACGATGAAGAAAAATCAAGAAAAATAGAAAAAAAAAATAAAACAAACACGGTATGGGTAAGACGGCACTCACTTGAAACGACGAACCTGCTTTTCTTTTGGCAGCAAAATCGTTTCAGAACTCGGAACCCGCAAAAATGGTTTCTCTGCAAAATGATTTCTGTAGCTTTTCTTCTTCAGCGCAAATGGTTTATGGGGCTTTTCTTTTCAGCGCAAACTTGTTTCTGGTGCTTTTGTCTTCAGCTCAATCGGACCACGATAAAGAACGGCTATCGCGCATCACCGCAAAATGCTTTCTGGTTTCAGGCTTTCAGAAATAATTTTGGCGCTCATTTCTCCCCTTTCCGTCATCTTCTTTCTACTTTTTGTTTTTTTTTAATATTTCATACAAAAATAAAACTGACGTGGCTAACGCCACCTCAGTGATTCCGCAACGGGTACCCGAAATACGGGTACCTGTAGAAGAACTGTTTTAGGAGACTTATCATGTCTCTAGTGCACAATTCAGGTCCCCAAATATCTCCCTTCTCGAATGATCCGAATACTATATTCTGATAACAGGATTAGTTGAAATAATTTTTATTTGATTTGTCATCTCATCTCATGTCATGTCATTTCATTTTTTTTATTTTCTTTTTAAATATGATTTATATACAAATATTTTTAAATTAATTATTATAATTTTCTCAAATTTCTAAATATGAAAAAAAAAATTCATTTTTTTAAATATTAAAATAAAAATAATATTTTAATTTTATAATAATTTTTATTTAAATATTTTTCTCATTTCTCAAAATTCAATAAATATTTAACTCAAACTATCTTACTACTATTCATAAACCATTTTATTACTACTCATAAAATTTTCATTTCATCTCATTTACCAAGCATTCTTTAGGTTGAAAGAACGTTCAACACATAACCAATCGAAACAGTGGAAAAACAATTAACTCCATAGTTGACTCGAGCAAAAGTTTCAAGAAATACAATTTTGTTTGCGTGGTATAACATCCCAGTCCCGGAGGTCTAAGGAAGTAGCTCCTATCACCTAAATGTATCTCTCATAATACATATAAAATTTTAAAAGTTCCAAAACATAAGATAAGTTTATCTATTTAAACCAACCACATAAGTTCCTTTACAAGGTCATCAATACACTAATCCAATAAAATAAATCAGTTATCCACAAACTCCCATTAAACTCAACATTATAACCATAAATTTCATAAGTCTCCATAAACCAATTACACATACTGAAAACCAAACTACCAAAAGAGGATTCTCCAATAGCGAAAGTACCCTTAGGTACTCAACTCCCTACCCCCAGCTAATCTTGTCCAAGCTGTCTATTCCTGATCACCAGTTGTACTCTCTAAATCATCTGAAAATATGCTGAAGATAAAGGGTGAGTTATCCACAACTTAGTAAGCAGAAGACATATTAGTATGTAAACATGAGTATTTACAGAGTGCATAATGCAGAATTAAAACATTTTTCAGTATCAACTTGCAAAACAAAATATGATATAAAAAACAACAGAGCGATGGTCCAAAATATTTATATTTCAAAGTACTTTGGCATAGCATAAACTGAGCATCATCATCATATCATATCAGAAAATAAGTCATATTTAACCCCCATGGTAGGGTTGTGCTATCCCTAGTGGCCAAACCGAACAGAGTCAGAAGTGAATCTTCCCCTTATCATTCTCAGATTCCCGAGTGTGCACACATGAAAGACCACACAGAAAATCACTTGTTTCCAAAGTGGGTGCACTCAGAGATAGAGAAGTTGGTACCAACCCAAACATAGTAGAGCATAGCAGAATCAGAGTCAGATACAAAATCAGAACGTTATGCCAAAGGTTTTCAGATGTCATATCAAAATAAAATAGTGTACAAAATAATCGCTATAACTATACACAAATTTTCAAGTTTTCATAATCGCTATTTTTACAAAATTCAAGAACTAAATGCCAAAAACTTGTTCATGTCTACACCAGTCATGGCAAAATATTTTTCTCTCCTTGTACGAATCTCACAAGTAATGCAGATAAATGACCAAGGTTGTTTTTCCCAAGTTCTCATGTCATAACTGATAAATATTATTTTTATGTTATTTTTACTCACTCTTTTATTTATGAAAAATGTTATTTTTCCTTCAATACTATTGATTTTATTTTATTTATACATATTTTTATTTATTTTCTTGAATTTGAAGGAATGAGAAGATTTAGTGCAAAAGAAGAGCATGTTGGTACAAAATGTTAGACTACGGATCCAGACCGATGAAAGGCAGTGAGATCTAAAGAGAGCCGATGAGATTTGGGCGAGGAGCCTTATCTTGTGGGCAGCAAAGATATTTCTCTCACCCAAAGGTGAGAAGACTTACCTCTCAGTAGGCGAGGAAACTTACGACCAGAAGGCGCGAAGATTTGGCAACAAGGCTTTAGGCGGGTTACATTGGGCGATTAGTCTAAACGACCAACTTAAAAGACTAGCCTAAACAATATCGTGGACAACAACTAGAAAAGACGAGATGAGTCTTTCATCCCGATTGAGTCTTTCCACTCAGTAGGCGAGGAGAAGACCATGTGGTCTTTGTGACTTCCACAATCGTTCATTTGTGACCTCCACACTAGTTATATTCAGCGCACATGGCATTTACTCGGTGAGATAATTCCTCCCGACCAGGACCAATCTGCTGCTGACTACCAAATCCGAGTTCCACAATCAATCTATTGGCGACGAAATCCTCCCGAACCCCGCAATTCAAGCTGCATATCATCGAATCTTCCAATTTAGATAATCCCGTTATTATTGAGATAATTCCTTTTATTTTATCTTTAGAAACTATATTCCAGGTCTTTAGGCGAGATTTTAGCCGTAGTTATCTTGTTTCCAGAATTGAATTTCGACATCTATTTAATCCCGTTTTGTGATATGAATAGGGAGAGTTCTGAATCGAAGTCGTTGAATCTGAGTTTAGAGTTCCAGAATTTATTCTTGAATTGTTCTTTTGAGAAGGTGGAACTGGAGGGCAGAGGCAAGAGCCGCATGTTTCATCAACCAACTTCAACGAAGAACACCAGTTTTATTCTTTTTCTTTTTAATTTTATTATGAACTAATTTTATTTTCTAGAGCTTTGATGTAGCCTAGCATTAAACACAATTTATATTCCAAGTTATTTTATTTTAAATATTTCCATGATTGAGTATTTTTATTCCTTGTTCTTAATGCTTACAATTTTCTAACTAACTATTGTTCGATCTTTTGGATTGTAATGAGACCGAGAAATGATTTGGGTTAAAGTTTTAGGATTAAACACCATTAGTTGAGCGAAAGCAGAGATACTTTATCGCGACTAGTGTAATTTTCAAGAAAAATCTAAAAAACTTAATGAGTCTCCAATTAGTTAAATTCACATAGAGATATGAAGTTGAATAGTTAAGAGATTTTTATCATCAACTTGGGATAATTGCGATTCTTATCATCAACTTGTGTGATATTTGCTAGGTAAAGTCAAATACTCTAGATCTATTTTTATTATTTTCAAAATCTTAATTTTAATGTTATTTTCTTTAGTTTAATTTAGATAAACCATTCTACAAATCTCGATTTTCTAAATAGTAATTAATTTAGTCAATTTCAATATTCAATAGCATAACTATTCCCTGTAGGTTCGATAACCCTGTTTTTTAAAACACTTTATTACTTGTTACGATTCTATGCATTTACAGATATATTTTTATGCGAACAATAACAAAACATGCATAAGTTTTCATAAAATCAACCTTAGTTCATACATTTCATGCAAAGTTTAGCATAGGAACCCCGCTTGCTTGACTCTTGTAATGTATTATCTAAATCTTGAGTCTGAACACTAGCAATCTCAACACCTATACTAGAGAATAAACGTTAACATATTAATAACCTACACAAACCCAAACTTACTCAACTACAGGCACTTACTCACTACTCGATTCTATTGGTGGATTAACATAAGCCCATACCTATAGTGTTAATTCCTCATACACACGGTAAGCAAATCCACCACATCTTCAAACCAAACAACTAATTCGCAACACGTCAAATAACGATCAGCTGTGATCATTACGTTACACGCACATCAAACACAACAACCACAATTCCCAACAATTAAAACAACCCAATATCAACCAAACAGCCCACCTTGCATACCTCGACAACCAACAACTCGACCCCACAACAACACATGCCAAATCTCCTCTGCTCACCCTTCCTCAAATTCACGACTTCTAACATCTCAAACAACAACCCAACAAGCATCAAGGCCATTTATAGATTCTAACATTCAATGTAACTCGTTTAAAAACTTTTCAGCAACTTCCAAACGTTCATATCACTTATATAATATATTCAAAAAATGAAATTACTATTCTGAATATCGTACCTAATCGCATGTGATGACCCCGTAGAGTTAGAGAGCAAAAAAACATTGTCTAGGGCGTTGGAAACATTCTGTGACATAAGGCAGTGATGTTAAATTTAATTAAATCACTGGTTAAAGTATAACCGTGGCTAATATTAGGCAAAACATTACCTTGCAACACTTCGAACAGGTCTGTGCAATGCCACCTTCCACTGGACAAGATGATAGTACTAATCGAGGCGATGAATCTGGAATTTAAAGCATGTGGGAATGAATGAGGGACCAAAAACAACTGAGGATCAGAGAATTCAAAATAAAAGTTTAAAGGGAACCACCTTGCAAAGGTTATCTCTGGTGGTTTAATTTTGTCACAGCCCAATTCTGTTTTTGTCTAAATCCTAGAGAAAGAGAGGGAGTCCATGACTGAAAGGAAATAAAGAAGAAAATAAAATTGAAGGAAAAATTAAAAGAAAGAGAAAAAGAGCTAGGCAGAGGGAGCGGCGGTTACCGATGTGGCCGTGTGCGCGAAGGGGAGAGTCGGCTATGACACTGACCGTAGGTGGCGCTACACAATGGGGATAAATTCTCTGTGAAGAAGGATTTGTGCGTGAGTATCAGCGTGTGTGAGTGAGAACAGAGAGTGAGAGAGAGTTACCGTTGTCACAAGAGTACGGCGAGAGGTTGACGGTGACATTGAGATTCAGGAAGACCCACAAACTACAACACACAAAACCTGTATGAGAGGAAGAGGAAGTGCACAAATCTGTTAATGGGAAAAAATATGAATGTGAGAAAAAAACCAACAAAAGGGGAAAAACTGTGTTATGAATCCCATTAAAGTGGGCTGAGCGTGATGGCCAACTTAGTTGTTATATGTTATTTTAATTAGTTGCTGTTGTTAGTGGCCCATGGGCCTAGTTAATGTGAGTAGGTAGTGGCCCATGCCCTTAGTTTGAAGGTTGTCGTTTAAAGGAATTGTTTCCAGTATATGTGGGGAGGTAGTCTTGTTGAGGTATTCTGGAATATTGTCGAACTTTCTGTTATTTGCATCTACGGAGGAAGCGGGTGGCCTCGAACTCACCCCTGTGTAGCCATATCATTATCTTCTTATTCTTGATTCATTCCTTTATTTTCTACATTACTGTTCTTTACTTTGGGTTCATTACGTTTATTTCAAATTCACTCTGTCAAACTCACAAACACCTTACCTGCATTTTACATTTCCATCATAGAATATCCCCTTCATTCCTACACACCTTCCTCAATACAGTCCATATACAAGTGGGTACATAACAATTGGTATCCAGAGCCGACGATCATGGAGGACGAAATTTTTTTCGAGCAGCAAAAAGAAGCCCTACAACGGGGGATAGACTCTAATGAAAAGACTCTTCATGAGCTTAAAAACGACTTAAACGAGTTGAGAGATTTGCTGCTTAACTGGTTGGCAAAGCAGCACAATATTCCTAATCGGAAGACTATGATCGAAAAGTTGATGAAACAAAAATCAGTAGGTTTTTCGGAAGGAATAGAAAATTCCGTCGTTTTAGAAGAAGAAGAAGAAACAAATGTCCCTAATATTCCGGAGCATCTTCGTGAAATTGCACAGGATTTCAACGGAATCCCCAATGAGAACGCAGTGGTGGTCGAAGAAAAATCTGTAGTTGTAGAAGATGCAGTAGAAACTATGGAGGACGGCGTAGAAGGTACATCAAAAGAGGAAAATAATACAGTAGAGATATAAGAGATAATAGTAGTGCCCACAGAAGAAACCTCTCTTCCACTTGTTCTTAGAAACACAAAACATAAATTAATTTCTCAAACTTCAGAAGATCGAACATCGCGGCTGCTTCCTAGTAAGGAAATTATTCTGTGTGAAACCAAGGGTGGTGCTCATTGAGATGGAGATTACCATCGAGATCTTCCTGTAGGTAGTGTTGTTCGAAGTACTCAAGTTGCTCGTGCTTGATTGTGGATTTTCGATCCAGGGATTTGCACCTGCTGTTTTTCCACAGGTGAGGTTCATCCACTGTTTCAAGTGGGAGTCCTTAACCGAACCATAGTACTCTCCCTCAAAACCAAAGAAGAAGTGAACGATGGAAGCGGCCAGCTCTCCACCAGGAACTCTGCCCACCGCCTTGGCGCCTCTGAGGATCTTGTTTGGCGATTTCATATCTACAGGAAGCTGGAAAAGCACAGAGGCTATGTGAACACTGTAAGTTTCAATGCAGATGGTGACATTCTGGTTTCAGGATCTGATGCCAGGCGGGGTTATACTCTGGGATTGGGAGACTGGGCGTGTCAAGCTTTCCTTTAATTTAGACGGGCAGGTGAGACTTGCTGAGATTTCGGAATGTGGAGTGGAAATTAAATTGCTTGTTAAACATCAACCACGAGCTCATAAGCTGGCTATTGAAACTGGGAGCCCCCATATATTTTATACCTGTGGTGAAGAGGGGCTGGTGCAGCATTTTGATTGGAGAACTCAGGTTGCCACAAAAATGTTTACATGCTTACATCCGCAAATACAATTGGGATGGATCAACCGATTTTTGGCTAATTGGATGTGATTTGGGCAGAGCCTTGCTTGTCTTTCGGTGGATCCCATGGATGAATTTTGGGTATAAAAGAGTAATGGGGTGTTTATTTGATGCGAGAGAGTTGTTTGAGAAAATGCCTCATAGATATATGGAGTTATGCTATGGTTTTAGTATGTGCAAGGAATGGTGCCTAAGATGTTTGTGGAAATTTCAATGAGGAGTGATAACAAGGTCTCTGCTGCTGTATCCCAAACAACTGCTACTCCAATTGAGCGTGCTAAAATTCTAACCCAGAACCAATTTGAGATCAACACCGAGAGGCTGCCTGTACTATGCAAGGATAGTGGGGAGTGTTTTGAGCGGGCAATGAAGGAGGAGGATTTTGAATCACTATGGCAAGTCTTGTCCTATGTATCAATTGGGTCTGGATTTCATGAAGTCAAGGGACCTTTGAGTGCAGTTGGGATTCGTGGTGTTATCCTCTTGAGAACCTGGGTTGGGAAGATAATTGGAAGCATTGACCTTAATTTCTTTCATTCTCACGAGTATGCCATTCGAAATGGATTCAGTACAAAAATTATTCGTGAGTGCAGGGCCCAAAGTTTATTGACCTTTTTGGTAATTTTGTTTCATGCCTTAGTGGTGGTAACACTAGGTACTGTTGTTCCAGTTAGTCAAAATGTTCCTATAGTGATGATAGGATCGATACATGGGTTTCTACCCAGCAACTTTACTGTTTACTTTGATAAGAAACTCAATATCAAAGAAGGAACATTGATCTAGGTTGTTGGTAGCCCATTTTGTATTCACGAGGATTCAAAAGATCAGGTTCTTGGTGTCACTATGGTATGGAATAAATTTGCTAAAATTTGGGAATATCATCTTATAGAGGAACAAATCTTGTGGCTTTTTGATAGAGGAAGAGGAGTATACAGTGGTATTAAGCTTAGTGCAGTTATGAAAATCAACAACGTACACGTCGGCGTGCTTTGCCCTGAAGTTTGGTTCATGATTCGTCTTTTCACTTGTGATAAAGCTATTTTCTATGAGGGTTATTATGAGAATAAAGGAGATAAAATTCTTAAGGGAACAATGACAGTTGGGTTTACTATTGATTCACAAGGAGAGGTTTCGTGTCATCAATCTGAATTGAGACAAGTTATAGTTGCAGCTGTGGCAAGTGATCCAACAGAATATTCTGAAGCAATTCTTGGTAACCCAAATGAAGACTATTGTGCTTGGATTGTTGATTCAGAGAAGTGGGGAGGTGATATTGAGCTTTCAATATTAGTTGATTATTATGGGTGTGAAGGAGGGGGTTATTCTCTTAAAAGGAATAGACACCCTTGTCTTAGAGCTATGGGAATTGTGAAGACGACCAGAGGTGGTGAAAGAAGAATTTTTTTTATATTGGTGGTTGTACATTTATATCAATGTCTTGATGTTGGATAATGGTGCTTTTCGGCATTTGACTTGTTGAAGTCTGGACTACATTAAATGGAAAAAAAATAAAAATGGCAAGCTTCTCAAGTGCTTGTCTCGTGGAAAATTTCCATGGAAGTCATCTGAGGCCGTTCAACAGTTGTAACCTTACCCTAAACCTTGAGGACAAGGTTCTTTAAAGGGGGAGAATATGTTATGAATCCCATTAAAGTGGGCTGGGCTTGATGGCCAACTTAGTTGTTATATGTTATTTTAATTAGTTGTTGTTGTTAGTGGCCCATGGGCCTAGTTAATTTGAGTAGGTAGTGGCCCATGCCCTTAGTTTGAAGGTTGTCGTTTAAAGGAATTGCTTCCTAGTATATGTAGGGGGAGGTAGTCTTGTTGAGGTATTTTGGAATATTGTTGAACTTTCTGTTATTTGCATCTATGGAGGTAGCGGGTGGCCTCGAACTCACCCCAGCGTAGCCATATCATTATCTTCTTGTTCTTGATTCATTCCTTTATTTTCTACATTACTGTTCTTTACTTTGGGTTCGTTACGTTTATTTCAAATTCACTCTGTCAAACTCACAAACACTTTACCTGCATTTTACATTTCCATCATAGAATATCCACTTCATTCCTACACGCCTTCCTCAATACAATCCATATACAAGTGGGTACATAACAAACTGCCGATACGTGATAGAGGTGGGATTGGGGAGAGAGGATTTCAGAGAGAATAAAAACTAGAGAGAGAGAGACATCGGGGTGGGGGAAATTAGAAAGGAAGAAGAGCCTTTTCCATACGGCGTCGTTTTATCAGGCTGGGCTTCCATCTGCTCTGGGCCATGTGCCTGGGCTTTACATGTGGACTCTTTAATTGGCCTGTACAAACCATGAGTACACGACTTTTAGAAGAGGAGAGAGGACAGGGCTACTATTTTTTATTGTATTTTTTAGAGAAGACACATTCTCTTAATAAATACATCTTCATCCCTTTAACTTTGCTAAGTTCGTTGGTGTGGACGTGTTTGTCCGCCCGTGCCACGTATCCTAAATTTTAATGAAAAATTCTATTTTTCATCTTCTATATCACAAATTAATATGTAATTTATTATTTTTATCTTTTATTTAAATATACATATGAATGTGTAAATATATATATTTAAATAAAAAATAAAAATGATAAATCACACACAAGTCGATAAGTAAGGTGAAAATGATAAAATAGCATTTCTCAATTTTAATACTCAAAAACATATAATAGTAGCAAACATAAGAATGACGGTCCTTCTCTCTCTGAGTGTAAGGTTTTCTCTCTAAGTTTCTTTGTAAACTTAGAGACTGGTCCTCCTAGACTTTTGTCTGTGTGGGATAGGAAATGGAAAGTGATTTGTCAAAGCTATGCGAGGGACTAAAGCTGACGGAAGAAGAACAACAGGAGGTGGTGATCAGTAGTGAAGAGGTGATTATCTCAGAGGCAAAGAGTAAACATTGCTTCATGATGATGGTGATAACAGATAAGGAAGCAAATAGAGGTGCTCTTAGAAACACTATGGCACGAGTGTGGCAAATAGAAGGGAAGGCTGTCTTCAAAGAAGTAGGGAGGAATAAGTTCTTGGTGGAGTTGAAGGAGAAAGCTGATAAGAAGAGAATCATGCAAGGAAGACCTTGGTCGTTTGACAAAAATCTAATCTGCCTCCAGGATTGTGAAGGCCACGAGTCTTGGAAGGAAATGCAATTCCAGCATGAACCTTTTTGGGTGCAATGTCATGACCTTCCTTTTGCTGGGATGAATGCAAACACTGGATTTAACATGGGTAAGTCAATGGGGGAGGTACTCATGGTGGACACGGATGATAGTGGGGTAGTTCCCTAAGGTTAAGAGTATTGATAGACCTTACAAAACCTTTGGCGAGAGGGAGATTTTTAACCCAAGGGAACGCAAAGTACTAGATCCCTTTCAAGTATGAAAGGTTACCAAACTTCTGTTATCGTTGTGGGAAGATCAAGCATGTCACTGGAATGTGCGACCAACTTGATAGAGGAAAAGCCAACTTGGAAGGTTTCAACCAACAGTACGGTGCATGGCTAAGAACCAGTCCAAAACCAATTTTTGCTGAGGGTTCTCAATCAAGAAGGGTAACAGGTCAGGGCAGGAAGATGGGATATGAACAGAGAAAGGGAGATGGAGAGGTACAGCAGGAAAAAGAAGCACCAGAGGGAAGAGAGGAGAGTGTAATGGCGGGAACTGAGGAGGCACAAGAGGCGGGAAACAAGGGTGTTAGGTATGGCTCTTAGAGTAAAGCTGACATATCCTGCGAAGAGAGAGGAATAAGTTATTCAGTAGAAGCTACATTGGGAAAGGAAGTAACTAAGATAGAGATAGGGGATCAGAGACCAAGTTCTAAGTTAAAGACAATTGAGAAGTCAAAGGTGGTCCATGTACAGTTACCTGAAGAGGTTGATCCTCCTGCTCAGGTCACCAATGTAATTTCTCATAGGGACCAAGTTCAGACAGGCAAGTGGAAAAGGAAAACACGTGCTAGACTAGTCAGCAATGAAGTACAGCATAAGTTGTGTGACATGGAGCTGGATAAGCCTGGTAAAGCAAGGAAAAGAAAGGGTCAAGCAGACAATGTAAGGCTGGATGGCAAAAGAAGTAAACAGACTCATGTTGAGGAAGGAGAGGAGTGTGTGCTTAAGGCAGTGGCTACTATGCAGCACTGCCAATCCCCATGAAACTACTAAGCTGGAACTGCCGAGGGCTTGGGAACCCTCGGACAGTTAATGAACTTCACTTCTTGGTGAAGGAAAGATCCCCATCTGTTATTTTTTTATCAGAAACCAAAGGAAACAGATGTAAAATGGAGAAGGTGAGGAACAAGTTGGGAATGGAGCAAAGCTTTGTGGTCGACAGCATGGGCAAAAGTGGAGGTCTTGCAATGTTTTGGAAAACTGAGGTAAATGCTCAACTGCTTTCTTATTCTCTTTGACAATCCTACCTGAGAGGAGTGGGCAACCCTGGAGATTATCTGGGTTCTATGGTAACCCTGCCACAGACAAAAGGAAAGCTAGTTGGAGCCTCCTTAAAATGCTTAAACCCGAGCCTCCAATGGCCTGGTTATGTATGGGAGACTTCAATGAGATCTTGAGCAATGATGAGAAGTATGGGGAAGCCACCAGACCCTTTTCTCAAATGGAGTGTTTTTGAGTAGCTCTGGATGAATGTGAACTGAGTGATCTTGGATACATAGGTTCTAAGTACACTTGGAGTAACAATAGTGAGGGGGGAGCATTTACCAAAGAAAGACTGGATAGAGCTATGGGAAACGGGGAATGGCCATTACAATTTACCAATAGTGAGGTTTTAGTGTTATCTGCCCTCAATTCAGACCTCTCCTTTGTGGATATCCTATGATAATGAGGAAGCTGGAGCTAATAGAAGAACAAGAATATTTAGGTATGAAGCTTACTGGTCAACTAAACAGGAATGCAAAGATCTAATAAAAAGCTCATGGAGGGTATCATGCAGAGGGGCTCAATCAATGAGGAACTTCCAAGCAAGCCTGGACAGATGCAGACAGTCACTGAGAACATGGTCAAAAGACATGAAGGGCAAGTAGAGACAATTAATTAGACAAAGGAGTGAGATGATCCAAGAGTTGCAGAGAATAAACCAAGGAGACTTTAATGACACCATCAAGGGCTATCAAAGGGAAGTTAATCAATTTTTAGCCGAAGAGGAAATCAAGTGGAAGCAGAAGGCAAAACAATTATGGCTCAAGGAGGGAGACAAAAATACAAGCTACTTTCATAAGTGTGCATCTCAAAGAAAGAAGAATAACAATATTCACCAGACTGTAAATGAAAGAGGGGAGCAAGTGAGCAACAAGTCAGAAGTTAGGGACGTATTCCAAAGGTATTATCAAAAACTGTTTGAGTCCTCTAACCCAAATGGCATCATGGACGCCCTGGCTGATATGGACTCAGTAGTGACACCCGAGATGAATCTCCAGTTAACAAAGGCATGTTCATATGAAGAGGTAAAAGGAGCTTTATTCGAAATGAATCCAATGAGTTCCCCAGGACCTGATGGGTTCTCTGCTGGATTCTACCAAGACCACTGGGAAGCAGTTGGTGAGGGAGTGGTCGAGGTTGTCAAAGAGTTTTTTAAATCTAAGAGGGGTGTTCAGGAGATTAATGAAACATTTATTGTGCTGATCCCAAAAAAGAGAAGGCCTACACTGGTGACTGAATATAGACCAATAAGCTTATGCAATGTGATTTACAAAGTGTTCTCAAAAGTACTAGCCAATAGAATTAAGCCTTTTCTTTCCAAGCTGATATCTCCATCACAAAGTGCATTTGTTCCTGGGAGGTTGATCTCAGACAACATCATTGTAGCTTATGAAACAATGCACTCAATGAAACATAGGATGAAGCATAAGAAGAAGGGGTACATGGCAATGAAGTTAAACATGAGCAAAGCTTACGACAGGTTAGAGTGGTCTTTTATGGAGGTAGTGCTGTCAAAGATGGGTTTTGATAAGAGGTGGACAGATTTAGTTCTGCAATGTGTCTCTTCAATAAAATATTCTTTGCTGGTTAATGGAGCCCCCCAACAGCACTTTCTACCTTTTAGAGGATTAAGGCAAGGGGACCCTCTATCCCCTTACCTTTTCATTCTATGTACTGAAGTTCTTGGGAGAATGTTGGATGAAGCTGAGAGAAAGGGACACATTACTGGCTTTATTTGCAAGAGGATCGTTGAAGGTTAATCATCTGTTCTTTGCAGATGATAGCTTACTCTTCTGTAAAGCAAATGCACTAGAGTGGAGTAGAATGGCTAAAATTCTCAAAACTTATGAGGAAGCTTCTGGACAAAGACTCAATCTTGAGAAATCAGCAATGTTCTTCAGTAAAAATACAGCACTTGAGACAAAACAGGCTATTATCTCAGCTTCTAAGATGGTGGAAGCCAAAGTGCTGGAGAAGTATCTTGGTTTACCCTCATGTGTTGGAAGGAACAAGCTAGCATCGTTTAGACCAGTTTTGGACTCTATAAGGAATCGTATGCAAAACTGGAAAGTTAGATTTATCTCAAATGCTGGGAAAGAAGTGTTATTAAAATCAATAGTCCAAGCAATACCTACATACTGCATGAGCATATTCAAGATGCCAAAAACTATCCTCAATGCTATGAACAAACTTATGCAAAAGTTTTGGTGGGGCAGTCGAGATAATAAAACCAAGACTCAGTGGTTGCCATGGAAATTACTTGGAAAGAATAAGGCTGAAGGTGGGCTAGGATACAGAGACTTTGAACATTTCAACCTGGCTTTACTGGCCAAGCAGGGGTGGAGACTAATACAACAGCCACAATCTCTAGCTGCTAAAGTGATGAAAGCTAAATACTATTTCAGGTCAGATTTCCTCAATGCAAAACTGGGCAGCAATGCTTCATTTCTTTGGAGGAGCTTTTTGGAAGCTAGGAAAGTGTTAGAGGAAGGATTGATATGGAGAATTGGAAATGGGGAAGGAGTTAGAATTTGGAGAGACAAATGGATCCCTCAACCAACCACATTCAAAGTGCAGACCCCTTTAGATCAGAGACATGCATGCTGGAAAGTCAGTAATCTAATTGATGAGCATTCTAAAACCTGGAACATGTCGATTTTGAGGAGAATTTTCATAGAAGAAGACATCAGCAATATATGCAAGATACCTATTAGTTGGTGTGGCAACCCTGATAAACTTATTTGGAGGTGTTCCAAAGATGGCAAGTTCACTGTCAAGAGTGCATACCATTTGTTAGGCACAATGGAGCAGTATCCAAAGGGACAAAGCTTAGCACAACCCAAGCAGAAGGAAGTGTGGCCTAAAATATGGAAGTTAAAGCCCTGATTACTGGAAGACCTATTGGATTAACTACCTGGAGTCCTCCACCATTCAATGTTTATAAAGCAAATTAGGATGCCTTAGTTGACCGAGTGCACAGCAGAATGGGGGTGGGAGTGGTGATCAGAAACTGGGAAGGAAGTGTAACAGCAACTCTGAGATCATCAAGGTGCATATTTCCTGAGGCCAAACTTGCAGAAGCAATGGCTGCACTAAGAGCAGTCCTCTTATGTAAACAGCTAGGCATCTCAAGAGTATTGTTAGAAGGGGATGCTCTCAATGTGGTCAACGACATCAACTCAAAGGCAAAGGACTGGAGCTCAGTAGGACTGATTATACAAGACATCAAGGCTGAACTTCAGAACTTGGAGTATGGATTGGTTCAATTTATATCTAGAAACTCAAACTGTATTGGTCATAGTTTAGGTCACTTACATTTAGGTCACTTTATAGCCGATTTCATCGAAACGATCAAACGGCTAGTAAAAGTGCCTAAAGGTACTGCTTACCGGTTTCTCGTGCCCTCTTGCTTTTTCTCTTTGCTTTCCCTCTCTCTACAATGAAGATAGCAAAGTAGAACATGCAGGTCATGCATGCCTTTTATCTACGAAATTTCCATCTTCTGCAAAATCAAGAAAAGGTGAAAGAGGGAGTGTGAGATTTTCAACAAAACCGCTACTGTTTTTAAAGCAACAAAGTGAAAGGGAGGGAGGGGGAGTAGGGGAAAGCTCTCCTTCCCAGAGGTGTGAAGGAAAAGAGAGACAGGGACTCGATAAAGGAGCGGAAAGGCTTAAGAATAAAGCGCCCAAACAAAATCAGAAAAAGAGGAAAATGGTGGGAATCTTTCTCCGCCTCACACTGTGCAGGCGATCCTACAGCGCCACTCCTCCCCCCAACACCAATTTCTACTCCTTTTCATGCTTGCTCTCTTTTTCTTTTCGTTTTTTCGCTATCCGTCCTCCTTCTCTGTCTCTCTCAATCACACATACAGACAAAGTTGGATTTGTTGTGCTCCTGGCCTGATCTTATGAACCCTTCTATGGGATTATCACGTGGAGATGCTTTCGTAAGTCTCTTGATCCCTCCCTCTAATTTTCACAGAGTGTGTGTGTGACAGTGTGTCTCTTATATACATACATACACACACACACACACATATATATTGTGGAGTTAGTCCTTTTGTTTCTTTCTCTTTGGGGAATCTAATTTAAATGTAGCTTTCTTATATAGAAAACACAGCTATTTCTTAGTTAAACTTCTATATTAAAAACGAATTTGCCTCCATTTTCATATGTTAAGTTACTTCAGCATTTTTTTTCAACACGTTTCTAGGATAGAGGGGAAAATCAAGTTCCTTTGACAGACGAGGAAACCAGAGAGACAAGATACAGGATTGGTACGGGTTGGCACCGTCTTGGGGTCGAAGCTGTAAACATGGAATTCTGGCCTGTAGAACACCCAATGGAACCACCCGATGAAGATCGGCCTGTGAAATGCCCAATGCCTGACTCTTCTGCTCTCAACGTAAGAATTTTGTTTCGTCTGTATCAAATATTCAACTTCAATTCAGGTTTCATCGTCCAATTTTTTGTTCTATTGATCCTATCTTTAGATTTTGTGCCTTTTATTAATAATAATAATAATAATAATAATAATTATTATTATTATTATTATTATTATTGCTTGTTGAAATTGTTCTTTTTATTGCAGTACTTTAGATTAGTTGCTCACCGTCCAACTAGTTCAGTTCTTTAGTATCCTGGCATTCTCTTGGGTTTTCAATGGCAGGATTGGGGATTGAGGACGGGTATTTCAGGAATACTAGTTCGGTTCTTTAGTATCTGGCTCTTGCATTTTTCTTGATGTTTTAGTTATTTCTTGTCAATTATCAAAATCAAAATCAAAATCGATATTCCATAATTTGAACAAAATACAGAATGGAAAATTCTTTCAGAAAAATATCGCCACTTCTTGAATAAGAGGTTCTTCCTCTTGTATTTTGAATGTTTTCTCTTTTTTTTTTTTATCAAACCACTGAACCAGTCATCAATTTGAAATTTGTTGTTCTGCTTAAAAAGATTTAGGATTATGAAAACTAAATTGAACAAGTGTCACGTTCGGATCACTCTACAATCATATTATAAACTGAGCAAATGATAATTTCTTTCATTCTTGCATGTCTCTTTTCACATAGCAGGCTAAATACACCTTTGTTTTTAGGCATAGTTTACAGATCTTCGATAGTCTACAATGATCTTCAATAGATATCTATGGATAGTGGGATGAGATGAGATGAGTTGAGATGGTTTGTAAATAGTAGTGAAATTAGATGACATGAGATGAGGTGAGATGGCCTCTGTATCCACAGAGGTAAGAAATCTGTTTGAGCATTTGAAGTACTCTGGTCCTGCAATCAATAGAAGCAACTTTCTTTGGTGAATTTTTGAATGGATCAATACGATTAACTATTTCACAAGCAAAGCAGGATGTTCAAGGAATTTTGATAAATTATGAACTTTAACCACATTGAGATTCATGTTTGAATTTTCATTCGGGATTCCTTTGCAGGATGGTGGCATGAATGATAGAAGATTTTCTGAAAGCTTGCGGAAAAGGTCAGAAGTACCAGATGTGGTAAGCACTGAAGGCGTGGATGGTGCTGATGTATGGCCTCATGTTCGAGCAGTGCGCAAAAGGCAACACAGTACTCTTACCCATGGAGACCAGACCCCTCAGATGAGAATACAACCTCTGCCCCCAACGCAGAAGAATATTACCATCTTTCAAATGCTGCAGCAGTTTGACGAATTTGAATCTTAATAAAGTATAATGAACTATTCGGTCCCAAGCTTTTCTCATTTTGTTCTAATTTAACATTAGGAAGTTGCGAAAAATTCATCTTGATTACCAAATGGTGTGGCTGATTTAGAACAAGAAAAATCCTTGATACATATAGCAAAGTCTTGTAACGCTATAGCTATTTTTTAATCATAATTTTGTATATCATCATCAAATCTTCTTGTAGTTTCTATCATTTCATCTAGACGCAAATATTACACAAGGAACTTTATACATTGACGTTGATTAATATAATACCATAGATCTACTTTAAATAACAAGAGTTTTATAATTTGACGGATTACAATATATAGACTCATTTGTAGAAGATTTCTGTACAGACAAAACAGTTCTTTTCATAATATGGCAAGCCCAAGTTAATTGGAAAATGCTAGTCTTCTTGTTAGGGGCTCCTGCTAGGATTTTTATTTTTTATTTTTTCCTTCTTCTTTCTTCTTTTATTTTTTTAACTTAATGATTAAGAAAGTGTTTTTTAATGATGTTATAATTTTTTTAAAAAAAATATTAAATAGTTTTAAAAAAGTACATGTAAAAAAAAAAAAAAGCAAAAACAAAACACACATAAAATGCACTGACGGGAGCCCCTGGGCCCATGTTAATTAGATACAAATGACCTATTTGAAGTTCAAAACGACAATGGAATCAATTTTTGTGCTGATGATAAAACACAATAAGGACCATGAGTCCAGCTTCCTTTTAAAGCAGGATTTATCATGGCTGTCTCTATCTCTGTCAAAGAATCCTTCCTAAGAAGGGAAGTGAGAGAGGCAACGATGTATTCCACCAGAGCCACCATTGTTCGAGTTTTCTTGGCTAATACATGAATCAACAAGAGAATTATCCTAGTTTCCATCTTGCAAACGAGAAAGAGAACCATAATTTGCAGCTAACCGACCAACCTACAACCACAATTAATTCCTCCATTTTTTTTTTTTTTTTTGTTTATTGGTGATCTTGTCTCCTATACAATTTCGCCATCTGAGACACGAGTGCTACTATGCCTTCTAAATTGAAAATATTAATGCTACTATGCCTTCTAAATGGTTTATTAAAAAATTTAAAAAATATATATTCAAAATAAAATGGTGCCCGAAAATACAAAAAGATGAAGGCTAAAATCCTAAATTCCATCTACTCTTTTATGCTTGTATTTTTAATTTTTTTAATAACCCATATCAAAGGAAAAAATAAGTGATATAAATTAGGGAGTATAGTAGCATTATCAATTGTAGAATATCAACATCAACAAAGAATAATAGTTTAATTCGAAACAAGTCCCCGCAATTCATTCATCGACAAACTCACGTCAAGGTTTTAAGTAAATCATAAACCAGAAAGGATGTGATCTCTTTCAACCTTATAATTCTGACGATATTTGACGATACTAATTGGCAAAAAGCATCTCCACTAAAATAAAAGCTGGAAGACAAATAACCAAGTAGCTAACTACTTGTGAGTGCCTTCGTTTCTCTGGGAGAGAGTGTGAGGTTTCAATCAAAGTTTTGAATACCGTACCGGAAGTCGTACCGGTCAAGGCACTGGAACGAAATATTTCGGTACCGGTATCGTTTCGGAATAATATTTCGGTCCCGATACCGTTTCGGTACAGGTACCGGTACCGTTTTGTGTACCGTTTCGGAATAATTTATACCTGAATAAATTATATATATACAAGCATTAACTGTATTCCAAAATAACAACAGAATAAGTCATAAACTCAATACTTCTCAATACAAGTCTTAAGTTTTAAGTTACAACTAACATAAAGTTATAAACATCAACATTATCATGATAAAGTCATTAACGTCACCATGTCATCAAAGATACTCGTCCTCATCAAAAAGACAATAAGGATCAGGATTCGACATGTTAATCAAAATATTTTCATCAACGTCATCACCGTCATCAACATCAATACCAACATTATCATTGTCTTCCTCATTTAGTGAGGCTAATGGCTCCTCAATATTTGCCCAATCCAAATCTTCTCCATCAAGAAGCTCAGATTCTTCACCCACCCATTCTTCCATCAAATCAATGTTTTCAAGATTGATTGGATTTAAAACATCTCTTCCCTTTTTTATGCTCCTGTAAAAATAAAATCAAACATAAGTGAAAATATTATATATTTTTCAAGAGTGAAAACATTAGTATTAAAAAAATTTACCTCTCTCAGGTTCAAGTTATAACGAACAAATACTAAGTCATTCAAACGTTTATGCACTAATCTATTTCTCTTCTTCAAATGAATAAAATCAAATGTGCTTCAGTTTCTCTCACATCCAGTTGCACTACAACATTGACTTAGTACTCGAACAGCAAACTTTTGAAGCGTTGGAACCTCGCAACCAAATTGGGTCCACCATGCAACTATAACAATAATGCAATTATAAATTATTAATCAGTAAAAATAAAATAAGATAAAATTTAAAGTACAAAGTCACATTATTTAACAAATGATATTGATAAATGATAATACCTGGATTAATCTTATCACGCTGGCGGATTGCTAAAGAATGTCCAAACTCACCTATTGTATTCTTATACAAGTCAAGTTCTGCAATGATCTTATCTTGATTATCGGGATCAAGTTCCATCTTCATAACACAACTGTTGAAGCCTCTTACAACATCATTTTTATTTTTAAAATTGGGGCTATAGTAAATTCCAGGATTAAGAAAACAACCCGCCGCATGTAATGGACTGTGAAGCTGCTTATCCCATCTTGAATCAATGATCCTGGTGAATGGACTGAATAAACTAACTTTATTATTGCATCTTACTTTTATGTTCTCTTTGGCTCTTTCCATTGCATCATACAAGTATCCCATTGCAGGTTTCTCATCCCCGTCAACAAGTCGTAGAACACGAACCAAAGGCTCACTAACTCTGACAATAAATTGACATTGAGCCCAAAACTCTTTATCTTCTAAAACGATCTTAGCTATCTCCTTCCCTATGTTACTCTTAGAATGACTTGATGCAATCCATTTATCACAATTAAACATTTCTCGGAGTTCTTTCTTAAACAATAGCAAACATTGGATACTTAAAAAATTTGTCGCAAATCTTGTAATTGCAGGACGACACAAATCATGACCTTTGGTAAAGTCTTTTCTCATCAATGTCAAAACCCAACCATGGTTATAGATAAACTTTGTTATCTTTTTTGCCTTTTTTATAGCATCATCAATAAGGGGAAAACATCTTGGATCAGAAAAATTCTCCAACATTAAGTCTATGCAATGAGCTGCACATGAGGACCAGTAGAAAGAGCCATACTTCTGTTGTAACTTTTTTCCTGCAGCTTTATAACTTACATCATTGTCCGTTATGAACTGCACAAGATTCTCAGCTCCAATTTCTTGAACAACTTCATCAAAGATATTAAACAATGTTTCAGCATCTTTCCTAAGGCCAGATGTATCAACAAACTTCAAAAATATTGTACATTTCGGACAATAAACTAGAAAGTTGATTATTGATTGTTGCTTCTGGTTTGTCCAACCATCTGCCATTAGTGAACAACCGGTCTCATTCCAAACCTTCTTAATTTGTTGCAAATAATCTTGAACCTCATCTACAGCCATCTTTAACAAATTTCATTTCAACTCATATAAAGATGGGCCCTTAAATCCTGGCCCGATGGCAGTCATGGCATCGATAGCTGGTTGATAAAACTTGGATTGAGCTGCATTGAAAGGCAGATTAGCATCATACCACCAACGTGCTACAACCATCTTTGTTTTTACAATCATCTCATTTGAAGACATATAACTCTTAATTGAAGGTTGGGCCCTAGGAGTTGTTCTTGGAGCAAAAAATCTACTCAATCCCCCCCACTAACTTTCCAGTTCCAGATTCTTTTGACTTCCCCTTACCTTTTGAAAGCTGAGACTGTCCCTCTATACTATTACTATCATCAATATCATCAGATGTTAAATCTATATTGCCTCCAATCTCTGAACTTATTTTTCTTTTCTTCTCTTTACTTTTTTTCATTTCATTAAGCAACTCATTCATTTGCCATTTTATATCTTCAGTGACCTTTTTACATGCTTCTACATCGTCTGGAATCCCAGGTAGATGATACTTCAACCGAGTGATCCCGCCACCTCTAATTACTTTATTACAATATAAACATTCGGTATTATTTCTTGCCCCTGGCACTGCATGTGCATGGGCCCAAGCTGGATCTTCTGATCTTACAGGAGCAAGTGCTGGAGTTGAACTTGAAGTCATACTACCGGTTGATTAACAACTAGACATTTATAACTATTAAAGTATAAAACATTAACACTTATAAGTAAGCCATTAAGAAGAAACTCATTAAATCTAAACTATAAACAAACATCTATAAAAATATAATCTATCAAAATATAAACAATAAACAAACATCTATCAAAATATAATCTATAAAAATATAAACAAACATCTATCAAACATCTATAAAAATATAATCTAAAACATTTATAAAAATACAAACAAACACTATAACAATATAATCTAAAACATCTACAAAAATATAATCTATAAAAATATAAACAAATATCTATAAAAACATAATCTATAAAAATATAAACAAACATCTATAAAACATCTATAAAAATATAATCTAAAACATCTATAAAAACAAATACTATAACAATATAATCTAAAACATCTACAAAAATATAATCTATAAAAATATAAACAAACATCTATAAAACATCTATAAAAATATAATCTAAAACATCTATAAAAACAAACACTATAACAATATAATCTAAAACATCTACAAACATATAATCTAAAACATCTATAAAAATACAATTATGATTTATTTATAAAAAAAGTAACAAAAAAAATCAAACTAAGTAATAAACAAAAAAAATAGTAAAATACCGAGATGAGGCAGTGGTCGGCGACGTGCGGTGCGATGAGACGGAGGGCGGTGGACGCTGGCAGCTAGCTGGCCATCTGCGGTTTGGGACTCGGGTGCTGGCGCTGCAGGCTGCAACTGCGTGATGAAGCCTTGAAGGAAGCTGCTGAAAAGTGAAAACCGAAAGAAAATAATACGGAAATAAACAGCTGCGTGATGAAGGAAGCGGCCTTAGGTTTTAATTTTGAGGTGAAATTCCAACTTTGCCCCTAATTATTTGCCATAATTTCAAAAATGCCATTAGCTTTAAAACCCGACTGACCCGGCCGAAATGTGTACCGGCCGGTACACCCGGTTTTTAAACCGGTACGGAATAGTAGATTTTCGGTACCGGCCGACTGGCCGGTACGGCATGTACCAAAAACAGTGGTTTCAATGCCTTGGGTTTTCACTCAAAGGTTTACGTCTCACTTGATGTGAGTTTGCGTGGTTGGTTTTGCTGGTTTGAGGTTTTGTGGCTGGTTTGCTGGTTTTTTTGGTGTACTCATAAGGGTTACGGCTCACCTCATGTGAGTTACCTGGTTGGTTTTATTACTGGTTTTTCAAAATGGAGGCAGAAGACTTGGCAACACAATGGGAGAGGTTCCATCTATCAAAAGAAGAAAGCTCCTGTTTCCATGCAAACCCAGAACAATACACCGAGGAAGCTACACGGGGCAAATACTGTATTGTTGGAAAGGCCCTAACGGAGAAGAGTGTCAACAGTGAAGGTTTTAGGGTCACCATGTCGCAGATATGGAAGCTGGATGGGTGGGTCATGTTCAAGGAGTTGGGAGAGCAATATTTTCTGATTGAATTCCAAAAGTTGGTAGATAAAGAAAGAGTACTAAGTGGACGTCCATGGTTTTTTGATAGACACCTTCTGACCATGTTGGAAGTGGATGAAACAATATCCATCCAGGCATTGCAGTTTCGTTTTGAACCCTTTTGGGTGCAGCTGCACAACCTTCCTTTAGCCACCATGACAGAAGATTTTGGTCAGCAATTTGCAAGATCCATTGGGCACGTTATCAGAGTGGAAGCTGAGGCTGATGGACGTGCCTGGGGGAGGTGTCTCAAAGTAAGGGTAGCGGTGGATCTAAATAAACCTTTGCTGAGAGGGAAATGGCTAAAGCTAGGTGAAAAACAGCATTTGATTTCCTTTAAGTACGAACGTTTACAAAGTTTTTGTTTCAAGTGTGGGGTGCTGTCTCACAAAGGAAGAAACTGTGCACGGTTGAGAGTTGAGCAACTAGGAGATGAACAGGCCTCGTATCAATTTGGACCCTGGTTACGAGGACAACCCAGGAACACAAATTTATTTGATAGGCGCATGTATGGTGGTGGTGGAGGTGGAAACCAACACAGTGGTGAACAGAAAGGAGATAGTGGCGGAAGTGGAAGCCAATGCAGTGGTGAATAGAAAAGAGCAGGAAAGCAAGATATGTCCTCAGCAGAAAATGAGGAAGAAAAGAAGCAAAGGGTCCAATCTCAACCACCAACAAAAGAAACAATAGTAGGCGAAGATTATAATCAGGGTGGTTATCTTGGGAACCAGTCTAAAGATCACATAGGACAGGCATATTGGATCCCAGAAGTCAAGCAGTCAACACATGGGTATGAGGTGTTTAGTCTCGAGGGAGCCACTGAAGCTACTGATATGCAGGAGATCCAAAAGAATATGGGACAGGGTTCTGAAGTACCAAAAGAGGCCTCCACGTGCAAAGTAGATAAATGGTCCCCCACTTATGATCCTGAAAAATGGGAAGTCCTACAAAGGAGTGAGGTGGATACTACTAGAAGGCTTGCTGGTACTAGGCAGGTATCCGGGAAAAGGGTGGAGACAGGTAAGTTGGATAGTATAGATTATCATGTGAACCCTAGTAGGGTTGACTTGGTTAGTACTGTCAGAAGGTGGAAAAGGAAAGCACGTGAAAGAACATCCCATGAGGAAGACAATGCTGGTGCCTCTCTGACTGAAACACCTAACAGGTCCACCAGAGTGTTTTACCAGAGAGGATGCAAGAGAAGGAACCCACATTGTAATTCTGTTTCAAAAAAATTTAAAGAAGATGATGATAACAAGAAAACATTGCTTGCTCAGGCAGAGGCTGGTCTCCAGCCCTGCCATAATCAATGAGTATCTTGGTATGGAACTGCCGAGGGCTTGGGAACCCTCAGTCAGTTAGTGTCCTTAGAAATTTAGCTAAGGAAAAGTGTCCCAATTTAGTTTTCCTAGTGGAAACTAAAAGTAGAAATAAAAGGATGGAAGTGATCAGGAGAAATTTAAAGATGGATGGGTGTTTTGCAGTGGACTGTGTGGGATTAAGTGGTGGTATTGCACTTTTATGGAAATATAAATGGGATGTCAAAGTGATTAACTATACTAGATGGCATATCAGTGCACTGATCCAAGAAGATGACAGTGGACCAACATGGCAGTTTACTGGCTTTTATGGCCATCTAGAGACTGGAAAAAAACGTGGGAGTTGGCAACTCTTGAAGATGCTTAAACCTTCCAGCCCCATGGCCTGGCTTTGCTCGGGAGATTTTAATGAGATACTGCACCAAAAGGAGAAAATGGGAGGAGGAAGCAGACCTTATAAATAAATTGAGGAGTTTAGGCAAGCAATAGACTACTGTGGCCTCAATGACATCCACTATCAGGGACTCAGTTTTACATGGTCCAATAACAGGCTTGGAAGGGAATTCAAAAAGGAAAGGATAGACAGAGCATTTGAAAACAAGGAATGGAATGAGCTTTTCAGGCATGCCTCATGCACTGCCCTGGCAGCAGTAAAATCTGACTATTCTCCTCTCCTCATTGAATTATGCAGAACAAGTAATGGAAGAAGGAGAAGACAAGTGTGCTTCAGTTATGAAATGGCATGGGAACATAAGGAAGTAGGGCTGGGCTCCGACTCCGACGGAGTCGGAGTGCTCGTTTCCGACCTCCGACTCCGAACTGGAGTCGGAGTCCAAATTGGAGCTCCGACTCTGACTCCGAACTGGAGTCGGAGTCCGACTCCGATCGGAGGTCGGAGCTCCGCCCTCCTATCGGAGCTCCGACCTCCTATAGGAGCCCCGACATAAGATCGGAGCTCGACGTGCGCTCGACGTGGCGCTCGAGCAGAACTCTTCCAGAGAGGTTCGCTCAACTTCCGCTCGACATGTCGTTCACTCGACTTCCGCTCGACATGTCGCTCGAGCCAATGTTCAATACAACATGTGCTCGACTTGCGCTCGACACCTCGCTCGAGCACAAGTGTTCAGTAAAAAAAATTTCGGAGTCAGAGTCGGAGCTTCTTGAAGCTCCGACTCCGACTCCGAATAGATATTCGGAGCTACTCCGAATTCCGATGACTCCGACGAAGTCGGATTGGAAGTCGGATGGAGTCGGAATTTTTGGAATTTTGCACACCCCTATAAGGAAGATTGCAAAAAGGTCATTAGTGAGGCATGGAAGGAAGATAATGGACTAAGTAGTGAGGTTAGCACTCTGAGGAGACAACTAGATGCCTGCAAACAGGAGTTACTGGTTTGGCAGCAGCAAACTAAAAAACAGCAGGCCGGGAACATTACACAGGGAATACAAAACATTGGTCACCTCCAAGAAACTGGCTCGGGCAGGCACTTAGCTACCATGAAACAAGCTCAAGAGGATGTGGTACCTGCCTTGATAGAAAATGATCTAAAGTGGCACCAAAGGGCAAAGCAACACTGGCTTAAGCATGGAGATAGAAATACCCACTACTTTCATATGCAGGCAAGTCAAAGAAGAAAGACCAATACCATCAAAAGGGTTGAGGCCTCACAAGGAAGGTATGTCACTGAGCAGGTAGAGATTGGAGGTGTGTTCACATGTTATTTCTCTTCACTATTTACTTACACCCATCCCTCAAATTTTGAAAACTGCATGTCTGCTATGGAAACAAAACTTGATTTGGAGATGAAGGCATGGTTAATGATCCCTTTCAATAGAGAACACATAACAGAGGCTATTTTTCAGATGAATCCACTAGGGTCCCCTGGGCCTGATGGTTTCCTAGCTCAGTTTTATCAAAAGCACTGGGAGGTAGTCGGTGAACAAGTGTGTAATTTCGCACTCAAAGTCCTAAACCAGGGTGGATCTCTTAAGGAGGTTAATGACACTTTCATTACCCTCATACCAAAAATTAAAAACCCTAAGAGAGTTTCTGATTATAGACCTATATTAGCCTATGCAATGTGGTGTACAAAATAGTCTCCAAAACCCTTGCAAACAGGCTGAAGGCCATCCTGCCTAAGCTCATTTCCCATAACCAAAGTGCATTTGTACCTGGGAGGCTCATTTCTGATAACACACTAGTTGCCTATGAGATCCTTCATACCATGAACTCAAAAATAAAAGACAAAAGAGGCTTTATGGCTATGAAATTAGATATGAGTAAGGCTTCCGATAGGGTGGAGTGGCAGTTTGTTGAAGCTATTATGGCCAAGATGGAGTTCCCTCCACATTGGATTAACTTAATTCAGACCTGCTTCAGTCTGTTACATACTCAATACTGGTTAATGGTGAGCCTTAAAGGTCTTTTTTGCCCTCAAGGGGCCTTAGACAAGGTGACCCTTTATCCCCCTACATCTTCATTCTATGTGAAGAAGCCCTAACTGCCCTTTTAAACAAAGCTGAAGGCTATGGGTTCTTGACCCCTATCCCTGTTGGAAGATGCTCAGTATCAGTGAATCACCAATTCTTTGCAGATGATAGCCTGCTCTTCTGCCAAGCTTCAACTGAGGAACTTAGACATGTGCTCAACTTACTTGATATATATGAGAAGGCCTTAGGACAAGTGATAAATAAAGACAAATCTTTAATTTTTTTCAGCAGAAACAATGGCCAAGCAGTTCAAAAACAAATTTTGGAGATTGCTGGAGTAAAATCTTCAGGCCTTTTGAAAGATACTTGGGTCTACCTGCATTGGTGGGAAGAGCAAAGGTGGGCATCATTCCATTCTCTAATTGATAGGATATGGAGTCGAGTTACAAACTGGAAAAATAATTTTCTCTCTGCAGCAGGGAAAGAAGTTCTCCTCAAAGCAGTCCTTCAAGCCATACCTACCTATGCCATGGGTATGTTTTTTATACCAGCCTCCATCACTAGCAAAATAACTCAACTACTCAGGAAATTCTGGTGGGGCTTCAATGAAGATAGCTCCAAAATTCAGTGGGTTAATTGGAAACAGCTCAATTTCAGCAAAGACATGGGAGGGCTTGGGTTTCGAGATTTGAGAAGCTTTAATCTAGCCTTACTTTCCAAGCAATGTCGGAGAATTTGACAAAACCCAAATTCTCTGGTGGCCAGGGTTCTTAAGAAGAAGTACTTCAGCAAAGTGGGGCTTTTAGAAGCCAAAGTGGGGATAGGGCCATCTTTTGCCTGGAGAGGTATTCATGCAGGTATAAGGCTCTTAAAGGAAGGTCTCATATGGAGGGTGGGGAATGGAAAAAAAGTAAATATATGGTCAGATAAATGGCTGCCCTTCTCCCATCCATATAAGATTCAGTCCATTCGAGATGGGGATTTTTGGTGTGAAAAGGTTTGTGATTTGATTGATCCCCAAGTGCAACAGTGGAAGGAATCCTTTCTCCAAGAGCTCTTCACCCAGCAGGGAATTGATGATATTAAATCAATACCAATTAGTCTTGGGGGGAGAGAGGACCAGTTAGTCTGACAATTTACGACACATGAGAGATATACTGTCAAGAGTGGATATCACCTCAGCAAAAGTTTGGAGTGTGGACTAGAAGGGGAGACCTCAAGCAAAGCTAATGAAAAACAAGTTTGGAAGGCTATTTGGAAGTTGAGAGTAACCCTTGCTACCAAAATGTTTCTATGGAGAGCATGCAAGGAGGCCCTACCAACTCTAGCAAATCTGAGAAGGAGGAAAGTAGTGGAACATAGTTCATGCCTGATCTGTAAGCAAGAGCCTGAAACTTCTGGACATGTTCTGTGGGGCTGCATTGCTGCAAAGGATGTGTGGGGTCAGGGAGTAAAAAAGGTGCAAAAACTATCCTTTCAAAGTGATCTAATCTTTGATATCTGGTCAAGTATGGTAGAGATCCTTAGTTTAGAGGAACTTGAAGAAGTGGCAGCTACTATGAGGGACATATGGACTAGAAGGAATCATACTCTTCATGGTAAAGACTTCAAACATCCAAATGCTCTTCACCAACTGGCCAAGGCAGAATTGGTAGCATACAGGGAAACTCTCACAGAGGAGATGGTTGTCAATCACACAGCTCATGTAGGGACTCCAAAGTGGTCAAAGCCTGAGACTGGTTCCTTTAAAGTCATCTGGGATGCGGCTGTAAATCAAAGGGAAGGGCATATAGGAATTGGAGTGCTCATTAGAGATCACCAAGGTTGTTTGATTGGAAGCCTACAGGCACACAAATCCTTCAAAGGAACCCCTTTCGATGCTGAAGCCTATGGCATACTCCTAGCAGCAGTTTTCTGCAAAGAGATTGGCATAACACAATGTTTGTTGGAGGGGGATTCAAAGCAAGTAGTAGATTTAATGAACCATCATTCAAAGAACTGGAGTTTGGGTGGTTGCCTGGTGGAAGATGCAAGGGTGGTACTAAATTCTTTTGCTTGCTGGTCAATGGTGCATACATTCCGAGAAGCTAACATGGCAGCACATCTCCTAGCCAAATCTGCCCTGGAATGCACAGAGGATCGATATGATCTTGAAACATGCCCCTCATGTATCTCATCTATTGTCACAAAAGAAATGAAGTAGTTGTTTTACTCGTTTTCTGTTTGTGAACTCATGTTATTGGACATATGTCTTAATGAGATCAGTTTTCTTCAAAAAAAAAAAAAGTAGCTAACTACTTGACAACTCTGCTATAACAATTGAATAAAATAACGTTTTTTGAAAAGTTATTCGGTCTTTTATTTAGATTTAATGTATTTATATTTTTTAAAATAATATTTTATTAAAAAATTGTGGATGATTTATGTTAGGAACCCTAGTTGAGATGGCATTCATGAGTGGAGATGGAACTGAGGAAGAAGAGAAGCTACTTTATAGTTTAAGTACAATAAACTTGAAATGCTGCGTTTCATTTATTCTTTGTACGATGCATTTTTATTGTTTGTGAGGTTGCATTTTCATTTAGATGTCATGTTATTTCCTTTCCTTTTCTATTATGGGGAACTTTGTTAGAGTAAGGGATTATTGTATAAGGGCCGAGAAGAAGAGGGAGAGCGCATTATGACAAGTATCTAGTATTTCTCTTTCTTCTTGTAATTTCTGGAGGATGGGTTGTCTCGAACGAACTCTTATGTTTTTGTTAATTTTCAATGAAGTTCGTGATATTACAATTGTTGATCAGAATTTCTCTAGTTACATTCCTGTTTTGTAATCTCCATTATCGGTAGCCTAACAAGTAGTATCTAGAGTCGACTATCTTTTGGCAGATGGGACACGCTTCAAGCAACAAGAAGAAAATTTACAGATTCAAGTCGATTCTCATGAGGAAGGCCTTCAAGAAGTAAGGGTCAAACTGGATCAGCTCACTAACATGATTCGCACACTGGTGGCTAATCAAAACACCATGGTGAATCGGGATCTCCAGGCAGGGAGTGAAATGGAGAAACTCCATCAAAGAGGAGATTTCACCAGGGGAGTTCGCTTAGACTTTCCACACTTCGATGGTGACAATCCATCAGGTTGGGCTTTCAAGGCCACACAATACTTCAATTTCCACCAAACAACCCTTGCCCAACGCCTTCTGATGGCTTCATACCACATGGAAGGCGAAGTCATTGTTTGGTACCAAGATGCTACGGAGTAAATTAGACCTAGGAGTGTGATTGGTTTGAGTGCCTTCTTTCCCTAGAGGAAGCGTGAGGTTCCAGTGCCTTTGTGCTCGAAGGTTTAGAGCTTAGTTTTTTTTCTTCTTTCTGTTACCTGTTTGGAGCTAGGACCTAATGGAGGAAGAGGATCTGGCAAAACGCTGGGAGAGACTACATTTATCAAAGGAAGAAAGTTCGACGTTCCAGGTCAAACAGGAATCATCAAAGGAGAAGGACAGAAGGGGAGAACATTGCATTGTTGGGAGGTCGCTGACAGAGAAAGGCATTAACAGTGAAGCTTTCAGAACCACAATGCCACAAGTTTGGAGGTTAGAAGGCTGGGTTAGGTTTAAGGAACTGGGAGAATAGTGTTTTTTGATTAAGTTTCAGAACCTGGGAGATAAAGAGAAGGTTCTAAGTGGTTGTCCTTGGTTTTTCGATAGACACCTTTTTACGTTGATGGAAGTTGATGAAACAGTTTCCATTAACGCAATACAATTTGTTTTTGAACCATTCTGGGTTCAGCTCCACAATCTGCCACTAGCCACCATGACTGAAGAGTTCGGGGAACAGTTTGCAGCTTCCATCGGACATGTTATTAGGGTAGATACTGAAGCAGACAGATGTGCATGGGAAGATGCATGCTAGTGAGGGTTGTTGTGAACATACATAAACCTTTGCTGAGAGGTAAATGGCTGATGTTAGGCTAGAAACAACATTGGATTTCCTTCAAGTACAAAAGACTGCAAAATTTCTGTTTCCAGTGTGGAAGGCTCTTCCACAAGGGTAAGGATTGCGCTCGATTAAGACCTAAACAACAAACTGATGAGGATAAACCACAACAGTTTGGCCCTTGGCTACGAGGGCAGCCGAGGAACACCAACATTTTTTATAGCCGCAGATACGGTGGCTCTACCAACAACAACCACCAACATGGGGAACAACAAGGTGGCAGGGCCAGAGGTGACTGGAAGGAGGCAAAGGAAAAATCCCAGTCTGTCAATCAGCAGGGTTCAGCAGAAAGGCAGGTAAAGGTCCCAGTGGAAAAAGAGGCAAAGGAACTTAGAGGGCTTAGAGTACAACCGTCAACAGTAAGAAATTTGGGAAAAGGGTGATTACTCTGGACATTACCTAGGGTCCCCCCCTCAGAGATTAGGTCGCAAGGAAATCCCCAGTCAACTTGGAAACAGGGCACGTGCATGTGTTTTCTCCTTTCGAAAGTAAAACGGGTTCCCAAGACGTTCAGGAGGCCATGATGGGAATGGAAATAGAGGTTGACCCAACAACCTTTACAGTGAGTGAGTTGAAACATACTAGCACGGGACCGATGTCTGGAACTAAAGTTAGCGAAGGTCTGGATACTAGTGATGTTGCACCAGCTGTGGGGCAGAGTGAACCTAAGGAAAGTGGTAGTAGGAACGGGGTGGTGACAAATAACCTTTCTGTCAAAGATGTTCTCAAGGCACCTGCTACGTTGACTTTGAAAAATAACACAAGGAAATGGAAGAGACTAGCAAGAGGAAGAGGCTCCCATACAGAAGGTAGTGAAGGAAAGTTTTTGGCGGACATCTCAAACCAGGCTTTGAGAACAAGTTACAAGAAAGGCTGCAAAAGGAGGGTAGATGAAGAGGGCATTGGTGTTAAGAGAACAAAAAGGCTTGTTGAGAACAAGGAAAATTACCATGAAGAGTGGCTGGAGTCCAGCCCTGCCCTCGCCAATGAGTACCTTAGTATGGAACTGCCGAGGGCTTGGGAACCCTTGGACAGTTAGGATCCTTAGGAATTTAACTAAGGAAAAGTGGCCCAATCTAGTCTTTCTTGTGGAGACTAAGAGCAGAAAAAATAGAATGGAGGAGGTGAGGAGTTTGAAGATGGATGGGTGTGTTGCAGTGGATTGTGTGGGTTTGAGTGGGGATATCGCCCTACTATGGAAGGAGGTGTGGCAAGTCAACATAATAAACTATACGAGATGGCATATAAGTGCTCTGATTAAGGAAGGGGGCAGTGGACCTACATGGAAATTTATAGGGTTTTATGGTCACCCTGACACTGCTAAAAGGAGCAGCAGCTGGCAATTACTGAAGATGCTGAAACCATCTTCAGCATGGCTGTGTGCAGGTGATTTCAACGAGATCATCTATCAAAACGAAAAAGTGGGTGGAGCAAGTAGACCATATAAGCAAATAGAGGCATTTAGGTTGGCAGTTGAAGCTTGTGGACTCATTGATATCCATTCTCAGGGGCAACGGTTCACATGGTCTAATAATAGGAGTGGAAGGGTGTACACAAAAGAAAGGATAGATAGAGCTTTGGCAAACAAGGAATGGAATGAGGCTTTTAAAAATGGATCGTGCACTGCCCTTGCCGAAATAGTATCCGATCATGCTCCTCTTATCATTGAAAACAATAATAGTGGTAATAGGAGGAAAAAAGGAGGGAGGTGCTTTAGGTACGAGGTGGCTTGGGAACTGAGAGGTGGATGTAGGGAGACAATTGCTAAGGCATGGAAGACAGAATATGGGAGAGGCAGTGATGCTAGAATACTAAGACAGAAACTTGGTGCTTGTCAAAAGGACCTGATGGTTTGGAAACAGAAAAGCCAAAAGGAAAGTCAAATGTCAATCTCAAAAGGGATGGCAACGATTGGTCACCTGCAAAGCACTAGTACATGTGATCATCTCATACAAATGAAGCATGCTCAGAAGGAAGTGAAGGTATCTTTGGCAGAAAATGATTTAAAGTGGCGACAAAGGGCAAAGCAACATTGGCTCAAACATGGTGACAAGAACACCCAATATTTCCATATGCAGGCCAGCTAAAGAAGGAAAACCAATGCAATCCAATCTGTTGAGGATGCACGGGGGAGAGTTGTCACTGAGTAGACAGATATCGGGGACGTGTTCACATGTTACTTCTCATCTCTTTTCACTACTTCTCAACCATCTAATTTTGAGGATTGTCTAGTGGCTATGGACACCAAGTTGACCGAGGAGATGAAAGGTTGGCTTATGATCCCTTTCACCCGAGAGGACATTAGAGCTGCAGTTTTTCAGATGAATCCTCTAGGATCCCCTGGTCCTGATGGATTCCCAGCCCATTTTGCTCTCCAGGTGCTCAATCATGGTGGATCACTCGCTGAGGTAAATGATACTTTTATTGCCTTGATTCCCAAAGTTAAAAGTCCAAAGAAAGTAGCTGAATACAGACCCATCAGCCTGAAATGGGCTGATGGGTCTGTATTCTACCTAAGTTCATTTCCCCAAATCAGAGTGCCTTCATGCCTGGCAGGCTTATTTCTGATGATACAATAGTGGCTTGCGAGATTTTGCACTCCATGGAAATAAGGATGAAAGGAAAAAAATGCTTCATGGCTCTTAAATTAGATATGAGCAAGGCTTACGATAGGGTAGAGTGGACTTTTATTGAAGCTATTATGACCAAAATGGAATTTCCTTTGCATTGGATCAGCATTATTCAGACCTGTCTTAGCTCTGTGTCCTACTCAATTCTCATTAATGGGGAGCCCCAACAGAATTTTGGGTCTTCAAGGGGACCCTTTGTCCCACTATTTGTTTATAATCTGTGCGGAAGCCTTGTCCTCCCTTCTAAATAGAGCTGAGATATGTGGTAATTTGACTCTTGCGCCAATAGGAAGAGGCCTTGTCAATGTGAACCATCTTTTTTTCGCTGACGACAGCCTCTTATTTTGCAAAACAGCTCCTACGGAACTTATTTGTATTCTTAAAATCCTTGGTCAATATGAGAAGGCATCGGGCCAGGTTTTAAACAAAGATAAGTCCTCTATCTTCTTTAGCAAGAACACCGATAAGGTAAACCAACAACAATGTTTGCAGTTGGCAGGAGTTAATTATTCTGGAAATGTTGAAAGGTACCTAGGACTACCTGCTATGGCGGGTCGAACCAAGATAGCAACATTCCATGTCCTTATTGATAAAACCTGGGCTCGTGTAGCAAATTGGAAAGCCAAACAACTTTCGGCTGCAGGGAAAGAAGTCTTACTAAAAACAATCCTCCAAGCCATTCTTGCCTATGCTATGGGATGTTCTTGCTACCAGTGTCCATCACTAGTAAACTAAATCAAATGCTGAGGAAATTTTGGTGGGGCTTTGATGAGAACATTTCCAAGATTCAATGGATTAAATGGGATAAACTCTACTTCAGCAAGGAGGCAGGTGGGTTGGGTTTTAGAGATTTGAGGATCTTCAACTTAGCCCTCCTCTCAAAGCAAGGTTGGAGGATCTTACAAAACCCATCGTCTCTGGTGGCCAGGGTCCTCAAACAGAAGTATTTTAAAAAAGATGGATTTCTAGAAGCACAACTGGGGTCAAGGCCGTCCTTTGCATGGAGGGGGGCATCCATGCAGGAATTAAGCTGCTAAAGAAGGGCCTTATGTGGAGGGTAGGGAATGGAAATAAAGTGAGCATTTGGAATGATAGGTGGATACCATCCTCTCCTGATTTCAAGTTAATGTCCACTCGAGAAAAAGACTGTTGGTGTGAAAGAGTTTGTGACCTCATTGATCCACAATTGAGGCAGTGGAAGGAACTTCTTCTTCATGACATGTTCACCCCGTAGGAAATTGATTGGATCAAAGTTGTTCCAATTAGCATGGGAGGGAGAGAAGACAGGCTGGTATGGCAGCTCACTACTAATGGTATCTACACTGTAAAGAGTGGATAACATCTCAGCAAAGAGTTGGAAAGGGAATTAGAAGGGGAAACATCACGTAGGAAAAAGGACACGATGGTGTGTAAGTCAGTATGGAATCTGGATGTAATCCCCGCGACAAAGATGATCCTTTGGCGCGCATGCAATGAGGCACTACCTACCATGGCTAATCTGAAAGGAGGAAGATAGTGGAAGATAATTCCTGTCTGATCTGCATGCATGAAGTTGAAACTACTGGCCATGTACTATGGGGATGCAATGCGGCTAAAGATGTGTGGAGTCAAAGTGCTAGAAAGGTGCAAAAAAGGTCCCACCACAAGGAAATTGTTTTTGATATATGGTCAGTAATGGTAGACACTCTTGATCCATCTGATCTCAATGAGGTGGCAGTTATTGCAAAAGAAATCTGGGCTAGGAGGAACGAGGCCATGCATGGAAATGGTTTCAAGCATCCCACGGTGGTTTTTCAGCATGCTAAAGCGAAACTTCTAGCTTACAAGGTCATATAGGAATCACAGGAAACAAGCGTCAAGATCCAAGCAGAGGTCCACAACTGGAAAAAACCTGAGGAAGAGTGTCTCAAAGTCAACTGGGACGTGGCTGTAAATTCGAGGGAGGGGAGAATAGGAATTGGAGTACTTATCAGGAACCATAATGGCCTAGTCATCGGAGCCCTTCGTGAGAACAGATCTCTGAAAGGAAATTCGTTTGATGCTGAAGCATATGGCTTACTCATAGCAGCGGTCTCTGTAGAGAGCTTGGTTTGCATCATCTATGTTTTGAAGGGGATTCCAAACAAGTAGTGGATTTGATGATAAACCAAACTACGAACTGGAGCATGGGTGGATGTCTTATAAGCGATGCGAGACAAGTGCTAGACTCTTTTACCCACTGGACAGTTTCACATGTCTTTCGAGAGGCAAACTCGGCAGCACAAAACCTAGCAAAAGATGTCCTTGGACGTTTAGAAGATCTTTATGACATTGAAATTTGCCCACCTTGTATCTTCTTTATTGTTGCCAAAGAAATGTTGTAATTACCTAACTTGACTTGTTTCAAGTTCTGGTTTGTATTTGGTAATCTTGTTTTAATGAGATCAGTTTTCTCTTTTCAAAAAAAAAGATGCTATGGAGTCTGGACAAGTTGGGATACCTTCATTAGAGCGCAATTACTCAAATTCGAGCCAACGGCATATGACTATCCCATGGAAGCTCTCACTTGGCTTAAAAAAACCTCTTCAATAGCAGTCTATAAAGCACAATTTGAAGCACTTGCTAACATATTGAGAGGCCTTTCAGATCACCATAAGCTCAGCTACTTCCTCAGCGGGTTGAAGAACGAAATTAGGCTTCCCATCAAGATGCTTAATCTAATTAATTTGACTATTGCATTCAGTTTGGCCAAGATTCACGAGGAGTACTTGGTCAGCACAAGGAAGTCCTTCAAACCACTCTTAAAAGAGTATTTTTACCATCTGGGGGTTTCTCGAATACAACAAGCCAATCTGATAAGAGCAGCAATTAATTGCAAACATATCAAAACCATGGCAAAAAGGTGCTGTCTACAACTATGAAAAAGGTAGGAGGGGGTTGTCTTACTGCTGTGATGAAAAATGAAACCTAGCCCATTTGTGCAAATCTCCAAAAAATTATGTATTACAAGGTCAAGAGGAGGTGGGAGACACTAAGGCAAAATTGGAGAAAGCTAAAGAGGTGGTAACTGAAGATGCAATTCCAGTGAAAATAGAACCCAAGATATCTCTTAATGCTGTCTCAGGAACTCCTAGCCCTAACACTATGAGATTATTGGGGAGAATTGGCAAGCAGCAAATGGTCATTCTGGCTGACTCAAGGAGTACACACAATTTCTTGGACCCCTCAATTGCTATAAGGTCCAAATTATGCTTGGATACATCCAAGAGACTCTTAGTAAAGATAGCCAATGGAGAACTTATCCAAATTGGGGGTTGCTGCAGTGGGGTAAAACTAAGATCCAAGGTAATCAATTCATCTCTTCCTTTTATGTCTTAGATTTGGGTAGCTGTGATGAAGTAATGGGAGTGAGGTGGTTGGTGACCTTAGGACCTATATATGGGATTTCTCTAAACTAACTATGGAACTTGTGTTGGGAAATAAAAGAATATGGTTGAAGGGTTTGCAGGAAGAGGACCTTACATTTGAAGGAAGTCAGAAGGCTTTGTTGAATTCTGTGACAAGAGGGACGAGGTTATTGCTCCAGTTATTGGTAAAGGATCTTAATGATATTGGAGAATTATTAGAGAGGATCCAAGGCTTTTTTAGAATCTGCAAGGATTACCTCCTCCTAGGTCTCATGACCATAGGATTGTGCTAAAACAAGGGACTCAACCAATTTCCACTAGGTCCTATCGTTTTCCCTATTACCAAAAGGCAGAAATCTAAAAGATTGTATCTGAGTTACTTAAAATAGGGGTAATTCGACCAAGTTTCAGCCCTTTTCATCACCGATATTATTGGTACGCAAGGCTGATGGAAGTTGGCGCCTATGTGTAGACTATAGAGCCCTTAATTAAGAGATGGTGAAGGATAAATTCTCAATACCTGTGATTGATGAATTGTTAGACGAATTGAATTGGGTTGTGGTCTTTTCAAAACTTGATTTAAGATCCGGTTATCATCAAATAAGGGTGGTGTAGGAAGATCTAGTTAAGACTACCTTTAGAACACCCGAGGGGCATTATGAATTCCTTGTGATACCCTTTGGGCTCACTAATTCTCCCTCTACACTTTAAGGATTGATGAATGTTGTGTTTTGCTTGTTTTTAAGGAAATTCATACTAGTATTCTTTGATGACATACTAGTGTATAGTAAATACTAGGATGATCACTTATTTCACCTAAGGAAGGTATTGGAAGTATTAGAAAGGCATAAGTTGTATGCTAAGCTCTCTAAATGTAAGTTTGAAGTATCTGAAATTGACTATCTTGGGCATGTGATCAGTTCTGAAGGGGTTAAGGTTGATCCATCTAAAGTGGCTGTTATGCTTGACTGGCCAACACCAAAACATGTGAAGTCTCTCCGGGGTTTGGGGCTACTATCGTAAATTCATGAGACATTATGGATCAATTGCATCACCACTAACAGAGTGAAAAATGCTTTTAATTAGACTTAAGAGTTGACCAAGGCATTTAATGAGCTTAAATTGGCTGTCACCCAGCCACCAGTCCTCAAGTTGCTTGATTTCTCACACCTCTTAACTATTGAGTGTGATTCTAGTGGACGAGGAATAGGGGCTGTCTTGATGCAATTTAAATAACCCATTGCATATATGAGTAAGGTTCTTAAGGGGAAGGCTCTCCGACTTTCTACATATGAAAAAAAAAGCTTTTTTCCTTGGTGGCACCAGTTAAAAAAGGGAGACTTTACCTTTTAGGTTAGTCATTTACAATCAAAACTGACCAGCAAGCCTTAAAGTTCATGCTAGAGTAAGAGTGTGCACAATTACACAGCAAAGGTAGGCCAATAAACTAATAGGATATGATTTTATCATCGCTTATAAAAGGGGCAAGGAAACTAAGGTAGCAAATGCCTTGTCACAGAGGTTGGAGGATGCTGAGGTTCAGGAAGGGGTACTAGCTATGATATCATTACCAAGCCTAAACTAGATTGAAGAGCTCAATCCAATTACAAAGATTCAACAAAAATGAAAGATACTATCTTCAAACTGTCCAGCAACACTGAACCTCCCAAGGGGTATCAATTACAACAGGGTATTGTGTTATAATAGGGAAGAATTGGTATTGCCTCAATCTAATTTCAAGGTGAAAGTGTTGCACCACATCCATGTAAATATCCTCTAGCAGGTCACTCGGGCTACCTTAAAACATACCAAAGGGCAAAGAGGGATTTCTACTGAAAGGGCATGAAGAAAGATATCAAAAAGTTGGTTTGAGAATGTGATATTTGTCTATGAGACTACGCCCTCCAACTGGACTCCTACAACCCCTGCCAGTTCCCTAGCAGGTTTGGACTGACATTTCAATGGATTTCATAGAAGGCCGACTAAAATCACAAGGGTATGATGTGATCTTAGTTGTTGTGGATTGCTTTACTAAATTTGGTCACTTTCTACTTCCTTCACACCCATATACTGCTTTGAAGGTGGTAGAATTGTTCATGATTTTTGTTTTTAAGCTACATAGGCTTTCCAAATCTATAGTCTTAGATAGGGATCCAGTGTTCCTAAGATCATTTTGGAGGACTCTTTTCACCTTACAATGTTCAACCCTCAACTATAGCTCGGCCTATCACCCCAATCTAACAGCCAGACAAAGGCCTTGAACAAAAGTATTTAGAGGGCTACCTCAGTTGCTATGCTGCAGATAAGCCCTCTAAGTGGGCTTAGTGGCTACCCATTGTGGAATGATGATACAACATATCCTACCACACATCCACAAAGTTAACCGCTTTTGAAACCTAATTCGTTACCCTCCCCCAACTTCTATCCTACATTCTAGGGACTTTAGTTAACAATTCTATGGACAGGACATTATGCAATCGGGAACAAATTCTCATGGAACTGAAGAAAAATTTAGAAAATTCACAAATCTGAATGAAGTTGTACACTGACAACAAAAGGGTGGAAAGGAAATTTCATGTGTGGGATTGGGTATACCTTCACCTACAACCATACCGTCAGAAACTCCTAATGGCCCGCCATAATCTGAAATTGTCATCTCGATTTTATGGCCCATTCCAAGTTGTTCAAAGGACTGGGGGAGGTTGCTTACCGCTTGGATCTGTCCGAGACCTCCAAGATCTATCCCACTTTCCATGTTGTGTCTAAAGAAGAATTTGGGCTCACAAATCCAACCACTTCCAACTCTTCCCCTGTTGATTCCAACAACAAAGTGTTGCCCAAACCTGAGGCTGTGGTAGACCGTCAATTGAAGCACCAACGGGATCGGGCCGTCACTGAGGTTCTGGTGAAGTCATGCGGGGGATGATATAGGACAACACATTAGAGGTACTTTGGATGCTCCAGAAACTTTACCCACACCTTGTGTGTAACGCCCCGTACCCGGAGGTCCGGAGAGTTAGCTCTCTTTCTCTGTTCTTGCAATTCAGTACCCCTCTTGAGATTCTGCACAACTAGCATCGCCTTGTGTACTAATTCTGAAAAATTATGAATCTGAAATATCATCACACATTCATAAATCCTGTAGTTCAAACCTTCCTCAAACTTCCTAGTCTTTTTCTCTTCATCGGGAAACAAGTATGCGGTGAAACGTGATAATTCCGCAAACTTTGCAGCATACTGGCGCACAGTCATGGTCCCTTGCACTAAATTAGTGAACTCACGAGCTCTTGCTTCCCTATCAGCCTTAGGGAAAAATCGATCAAAGAAATTCTGCTTGAATTGAGCCCAAACAATTAACCCAGTCCCTTCAATTTCCCTGATAACTTTCTCAGAATTCCACCATCTCTTTGATTCTCTAGATAGTTTGAAAGCTGCGAACCTGACTTTTTGCTGATCGGTGCACTCCAAAACACCAAATATTTCTTCAATGTCTTGTATCCAATCTTCCGCAGCGTTCGCATCGCCTCTTCCATCAAATATGGGAGGATGCGTTCGATTAAATTGTTCGAACGTGCAACCCCCCACCATTGTCATCTTCGTTCAAATCTTCAAGAGTTCGAACTCTACGATGAGCAGCCATCCTGAAAGTCTAAACTTGGTGAAACGTTCTAAAATGAAAGAAAACGAAAATACCAGGTAAATAGAATAAAATAAGACGATAAATAAAATACGCATATAAACACATATACATATATATATATATATCAGATAACTATGCAAATCTGACATCACTTAATACACACGTATATCACTAGAATCTATAACCTCAAAGTTCCAAATTCAATTCCTAACATCAGCAAAATCTAAAACCTCAAATCCCATCAAAATCAATCATAAGGTTCTTGGAACTCAAACTTAAATATTTACATGGCTATCCTTATAATCCTCCATTTCCTATATTGAAATTTCCACATCTTATGAACCCACAGATATCTAAACCTCCAAGATCTACAGTATGCAGAATTCAAACCTGGCACTGATACCAACTGTAACGCCCCGTACCCGGAAGTCCGGAGAGTTAGCTCTTAATACTTAAAATTAACTTAAATAACACAACTATAAACTCCAGAAAATCCCATAAAATATTAATACATTAATCAAACCAAAAATCTAAATTCCTCCATGGCGACAATAAAGAAATCTCCAATAACATAAATTAGAAATTCTTCAAAAACTAGAAACCATCCTCAACTCATCAAATCAAATACCCGAAAAAAATAAATCAGTTTACTAACTACGACTCTCAAATAAGTATTTGTACCCTCAGACACTTATTCCACTACGATCATCACACCTTGCTAAACTTTCTACTCTTACTCTCCAGCTGAACCATCAAAATTATCTGAAAAATCTATGGATATAAGGGGTGAGTTATCAACAACTCAGTAAGCAGAGAACATATACCAGTGTATAAACATGAGCATTTACAGAAATCAGAATGCAGAACAAAACATTTTCATTTTCAGAGTGCGGAAGCAGAACATGTTATCAAAATATCAGAGCGAAGATTTAGAAATAATTTCATTCAAAATATTCTTTGGCATAGCATAAATTATCATCATCATCATCAGAACATCATATCAGAACAGAGGCCATGTATAACCCCCGTGGTAGGGTTGTGCATCTGCGGATAGCCAAGTAGAACATAAAACACTCTGTCACCAAGGTGTGCACTCAAAACAGAGACCACTACTATAACCCGTGGCAGGGCTGTATCCACTATTATTACCTGTGGTTGGGCCGTATCCACTATTATTACCCGTGGTTGGGCCATATCCACTATTATAACCCGTGGTTGGGCCATATGCCACTATTATAACCCGTGGCAGGGCCGTAACTGAACAGAACGGAAACATAATCAAATTCAGAATTAGGGAGTCATGTCAAAGGTTTTCAGAAATCACGTCTTTTCCAAACAGAGTATTGAACAAAAATCTTCGGAACAGAACAAAATCATATCACAACTTAATTTATGGACAAATTTCATATTCGCTCTCATTTTCAAAGTTCAGAAACAGAATGTCAAAAATAAGCTCATGTCTACACTAGTCATGACAGAAAATACTTTCTTCTTAAACAGAATCTCTTGAGCAACGCAGAACAAATAACTGAGGTAGTTCAATTTCTTTTCATAACAAAACATGCATATTTTCCAAAAAGGACCTCAGTTAATTTTATTTAATGCAAAGCCTAGCATAGGAACCCCGCTTACCTGGACTTCTTAGCTTTTCAGAATTTCCCTCAAAATGTCGAACAATTAACAATCGTCACCTATCAAATAATCAAATAATTCCCGTAAATTTCCAATCAATCACGTATTTCAGTATTTAATCCTAATCTTATAAAATAACCTATTTAATTCCTCAAAACCTAAAATTACCAATCATCACATTCTAAAATTGTCAATGCTAATTTAATACTATGACTAAAACATTTAAAAGTCAGATCTATTTACTAATAAAAACAACATATGAAGCTTAATACTAAGTAATATAATTATCCCAAAATATTTTAAAATAAACCATAACTATTATAAAAAAAAAGACTAAAATATATTTAAAATGTAGAAATAACAATACACCAATATTTTTTACTCTTAAAATAAACCTTTACTTAATAACATGTTAAAATACTTAAACGATTTAAGGTAAGTACAAGTAACAATTTCGTTAATTAATAATAAACGAAAAGCTTTAATCGTAATTTAAAACTTTAAAATAAAATTTCACAATTACTAAAATAATTTACTACCAAGGTACAATTTGAAAATCCTATTTATTGTATGCAAACTTTTCTTGTACCACCCGTATAAACCACATAAAAGCAGACCAAAACATAACAACTTGAACATATTCTAAAACTAAGGGTAAAACCATAATTCATTTTCAAATACCATGCAAAAATGTAAGTTACGTAAACTGCAAATGTGAATTCACGCAGACTCGGTGCAAAAACCGTAAGAACAGGGGCGCAAGGCACTCACCGCCAAGGGAGGAGCTGCGCGCAACGCGGCGAACAAGGTCACAGTGGTGAGGCACTGAGAGAGAGAGAGAGAGAGAGAGAGAGAGAGAGAGAGAGAGAGAGAGAGAGAGAGAGAAACACGGTGAGAGAGGGACAAAATTCATGCAATAGAGATGATACACGGCTTGTGCATGGAGGTGTTACCGAGAGAGAGGGTGGTGGTTTGAGTCGGCGGCAGTGTAGCAAGGTGGTGCAGGGCGTAGCTAGCAAGACCAGGTTATGGCTGTTTCCGTCGAGGACAGTGGCTGAACGCGTGCCTGGGAAGGAGGGAGCAAGGAAGTACTCTGTTTCTTGATGCAAAAACAGAGCAGTCCTGGCTTCTTTTGGGGTTCAGTTGCGCGACGTGAGGCTGCCGGTGGAGGCTTGTTGTGGTTGGTCCTACCTAGGGCTAGTGTTTTCCGTCGTGTGAGGGGCCAGTCGTGCGGTTGCAGCGTGGAAAGGCTTGGCAGAGGGAGTGGTTCACGGTGGTCTGGCTTACGGTTTCGCATGGGAAGGCAGCGGCGCGAGCTTTCTTCGTAAGCATATATATAGACGATTGAACATGAAAAGAAAACCCTAGACGAAAACCAAATGGACGCGGAACGCACATGAGGGACGTGCATGCGGCTGGGACGAGAGTCGTGCGGGTGAGGGGAAACAGCTACCTCAAAAACTGATAGGTTTTCTAAGAATTAGTCAAACGGGTGTGGCCTTAATCTGCAACTGATGGGCCGAACGCTAAATAAAAAAATAATAATAATAAATAAAACACTACTCGATCCATAAAAATTCTGAATCCGGGTGTTACATTGTGGGCAAGGTACTTTAAGAAGGGGAGATCTATTAGGAACCCTAGTCAAGATGGCCTTCACGAGTGGAGATGGAGCTAAGAAAGAAGAGAAGCTACTTTAGTTTAAGTACAATAAACTCGGGAAGGTGTTGTTTGGAGGAACCACAGAATGCTGTATTTGGAGGACTGTTGAATGTTGAGTTTCAATGACATGAAATGTTGTGTTTCTCACTTATTCTCTATACACTGCATTTTTACTGTCTGTGAGGTTGCATCTTCATTTTATTTGTCATGTTATTTCTTTTTCTTTTATGATATGGGGAATTCTAGTTGAGGAAGTGAGTGATTGTATAAGGGACGAGAAGGAGAGGGAGAGCGGATTATGACAAGTATCTGATATTTCTTTATTTTTGTAATTTATGGAGGACAGGTTGCCTTGAACGAACCCTTATCTTTGTTAATTTTTAATGAAATTCATGATATTACAAATTGTTCATCATAATTTCTGTAGTTACATTCCTGTGTTGTGAATCTCCATTATCAGTAGCCTAACAAATTATAATTGAATTATTATTGTATCATTGATGAAGCAGGAATAAAATGCTTTGTAATTATTGCTTGTAATGGGTCCATTCGCTTTATCTGAATTCAAACTGTTGATGCATTTCTCAGCATGGTCAGAGACCAACAACACAGTTCAATGGTCCACAATGATGGTTTGAGTGTTGATAGCGTTCTCGAATACTCATCTAAGAAATAAATAATGCATAAAGCATATAAAATGTAAATAAAGAGAAAGACACAAAGACTGTTCGATATAAAAGTCAATGTACGCTAGTGGTTTGGGGCGAAATTAACTATGTTTGGTGATTTTACAGTCTTTCATGGCCTTACATAGCTCTCAATACAATGGAGAAAATATGATTGAAAGGAAGTTGAAGAAGATGTGTCCCTGTAGAAATCTAGAGAAGGGAAAATTATCATTGATGCTCAACCACCACTTGTATATCCACTATAGAAGCAAATGACACAATTAGTTTTAAACACTAACAACGAGTTTAAATACAATTTGAAATTCCATGTGTATTCCACTCGATCTTTGCATCAATAGCAACTCCATAACTTCAATCTCTTCTATAACAACCTGGTCTAATATTTCTGAGGTTAGAATATAGATAATTTTATTGGGCCTAAAATGAGGTTTAATGGGACATATTAGATAAGCTCAAAAACTATAATTTATTGAAGTTGGTTAATAATTTTAATTAGGTCCATTGGCCCAGGATTTATTTTAAGGCCCATTGAGAATTAGAGAATGATTTTGGATAGTATTAAGGGGCCAACATTTTGGGAAGCCCAATTGTGACTTATTGAGTAATTACAAATAGGCCACGGGCTAAAAATTTATTATGATGCATAATGGAGTTTTTATTGAGCTCAATAATTGGATTAAAGACCACTTTATATTTATTGAGGAAAAAAACCTATTTTATTTAACGACCAGAGCTTATTTTGGACTAAAGTCCTGACCCATTGAAATTTACAAAATACATGGTCCATAAAATTATAGACAAACTCTAGTATTTGGTTAGATCCATTAAATGGCCCAACCCATTTTCTAAATCCAAATGGATCTTTGAAAGTCCACAAAATAGACCCAAGAAAACCCTAGGACTCATGGGTCAAGCCCATAAAATCTGACCTAGCCCATTTATGTGAGTGATGGACCATACCAAGGTCCAAGATATAGACACAAACTCAATTAGAACATAACAGACTCGTATATAAGCCCTTCCATGCATGTTTTCTTCTTCCCCTAGGTCTAGGGTTGCCGTAAGCCATCATCAGCATCTCTCCCTCTCTTCCATAAGTCCACCTTTCCTGTGGCACCCTCGTTCTTCGATAAATATTTCTGCGAGGATCAGCGGTGCCCAGGGTGCCAAGCGGTCGGCAACACCCCATATCTTACTCTAGGCTAAGCGCGTATTCTCGAGTTAGACACACATTAGGTGAAAGACATTGCAGCAGAATAAGTAAAGAGATTAGTCGGAGACTAATACCAAATGTATAAGAGATTTGTACTAGTAAGAAAACTTAACATTCAATAATAATATCCATATGTCGTCTTTGTTTCTTCCCAAAAAACATTATACACTGTTATTAGTTCCTCACTTACTTTAAAAATACAACGAACAGTACATGACTACTCACCTAACTAAAATAAACATTTTAACAAATACAAATACCTATTAATCTGAGACAGGTCTTTGTGTCTACACCCCGAGCTGAGCTGGTCCTTCTTCTGAAAACTCTATTTGGGCTAAATCTGCATCAAGATCTACAGCTCCGGTAAACAAAATTGCAGGTGGGATCACCATAGTGGAAGTTCTAAGAAACCTTAGTAGGTTAAAACCCATGCCAATACTATTAATGAGAGACAATTGAAATAAATATGCATGCACTGTTTCATGTAAATAAATCTATGAATACATATTTATGCATGACGAGGAACCACCCTCTGGGCAGAAACACATGCATTGTGATGCCCCCAAACTCTGCTTGGGATTTTACAAAGATTGAAGTGTCGAGACATGCAACACAAGGTCACATATCCCCATTCATGACAGTTGATACAATGCACCTAGCATGCATCTAACAATATATAGTATTTGCAGCAAATACATTTTTTTTCAACATACAATATACCAGAATGTTATATCCCAAAACATGATCATAATTCCATAAATATTCACATATCCAAAATTATATAATGAGTCTAAATCAAAACATGTACTGGAGACTACACTCTATAAGTACATGCATAAATACAAACTACTAAACTAAACACCAAGCCATTCACGCAGCCCGGCTATAAGCGCCAAAATGAAATCCAAAAGTTGGAGCACCAACTCCATAAGCTCCTCGAGTGTCTTATGCGGCTTACTCAACCTTGTCTAGCTGGTTGAGTTATGATCCTTGGTCCCATGACACATCGTCTACCATTCTGGAGGGAATGGTAGTTGGGACTACCAAGTGAGATTTACAAAATCTCTGCAAGTATAACTCCTAAACCACCAAGAATATGAATATGCATGCATGACAGTGATATGACATGTATGCATCATGACATGGACTTGAGCATGCGTGACATAACTTGAAAATAAACATGGCTATACATGAACATAACATGACTTGACTTGAACGTAGCATGACTTGACTTGAACGTGACCTAACTTGACGTGAACATGACCTTGTTACATATACAAGTTTGTTTACGGGAATTGCAGATGCTCCACGACTCCCCAATGGCCGTGTGCTTCTGTCTGTACTGCATCACATCATAGGCATCTATGCCAGCTGTGAGTATGTCATGATCTTTGAACTTGTAAATATGTAGTTTGGCACCACCGGCGTTGGGTGTCTGACTTCAGTTCGTAAACCAGTTACTTAGATCTCATTAGAAACCTGTTGACTGTACTTCGTCAACCTAGAAAATTTCACATTTAACTTAAACACTTCAGAGTGGATAGAAGAAATCCACAAGGATATCTCCTCATCTTAGCACTTAGGGTCGTGATAAAATAAAAGACTCATGCATGACTTAAAAATAGTTTACATACTTCATGCTTATTACATGACATTCATGTCATGTAATAGAATAACTTGTAACAAATGACATGACATTCATGGTATGAAACAGAATAATATGTAACAGATAACATGACATTCGTGGCATGTGACAGATACTCATATACATTAATAAGTTACATGATGTGGCATATTATAAACAATTATATTAAGCATAAATGACATGAAACTAAACAATTGCACTCTTATCACCATACATATGTAAAAATAGTGAGAGGAAGTTAAAAGCTAACTTACAGACTGTAGCGTAAATCGTAGTGTAAAAAGGCGTAAGCTAAAATGAGATATTTTTTAAGATTATAATATTTCACTTAAACCTCATAAAAATAAAACTTACTAATTTGGGGCTAAATTTGTAAAGTTACCCCTCTATTTCTAAAAAATTACAAATTTGCCCATAAAATGAGGATTTTACAAATGGATTCCAAAATTTACCAAAATTTATATTTTTCATGTAAATTTCATACTAAATCCAATTATGAACTCAGAAAAATTTAAAAGTAATCCCAACTATGAGAAATATCACTTGGCCGAATCATGTATAGGCTAAAATCATGTTTTTTGTTGCTATTTGGCCATTTAACACACTACATGCTTACACTAAACTTGGCAACTCCGAAGAATCATATCGTTAGTTATAAATCATGTTAAGACAAATCATACATTTCATAAATACTTGAACTCACTACATCAACGAAAACACCAAACATCAAGATTAAGTCAAATAAAACTAAACCTTGGCGTTCTTGGTCTAATACCTTCATATCAACTCCAAGGACTCGAAAACTCCATAAATACCTCTCCTAGCATGCATGTTCATAATTCAAACTTAGGTGATAGCATGCTTGACTAATCAACCAAAATTCACAAAACACAACCTAACACAATTGGTTTGCATGAAAACTACGAAACCGAATAAGCATGCTTTTGGACTTGCAACAAAGTGACTAGATCCTTGATTTTCATACAATAACTCTTGAAAGAATACAACCACATACAACACATTTAAGTTCTAACTAGATCTAAGAATTTAATCTATCATAATTTATCAAACCCGAGAGCCTCTAGATTGAGTTTAAAACAAACTCTTGCATGTTCATCATCATTTCATCAAAGATCTAAACCATATCTCTTCAAAATTAAACTCTTAACCGATAGATCAAAGCTTCAAGAATAGAATTCATAAAATTAAGAGCCATTGAATTTAAATCCTAGAGCTAAAATCACAACCAAACCAAACAAAGTTCCTTTTGAACCAATCGATTTCTTCCTCTTCAAAAATCATGCAAAACCATTTTGTAAAAATACTAAAATGTTCTGAATCAAATCATATATTGCATATAGACATGCTAACACTTCATCATACCAAGACGTACCCAATATTTCATCTAAATCTCCACAAAACTATCAAAGTTCATCACAAACACCAAAAATTCTCTTCGCCAAACCTTTGTTCCATCAACACACCCATTTTCTTCAATCAAAACTCCAATGCTAATTTAAGTATTCTAGACTCATTATTAAACAAAATACAGGAGCTTAGTGTCATAGAAAATAACTTGCGAATCTTGAAATGAAGAACACAAAACTGCCAAGATTTCTCTCTCTCTCTCTCTCTCTCTCTCTCTCTCTCTCTCTCTCTCTCTCTCTCTCTCTCTCTCTCTCTCTCTCTCTCTCTCTCTCTCTCTCTCTCTCTCTCTCTCTCTCTCTCTCTCTCTCTCTCTCTCTCTCTCGGTTTGCTCTATTGGAAAATAAATGGAAAGTGGCTAAGTGTGGGAAGCAATGCATGGGGCATGTGGTATAGATGAAGACTAACTCGAGTGGATGAATGAATGACTAAGTGATGTAAGGTTGACTTGTGAAAAAGAGGAGGAAAAGGGGTTGAAGTGCCGTTGGAAATCTGTTGTTGTGCTGCCAATGGGTAAGGTTGATTTTGAGAGTATAAGTGGCCATAAATGGCACTATTTGGGGCAACACATTATGGCATGGCAGCCAAGTCATAGCCTTGTAAGGAGGGGGAAACTTGTTCAAGAAGCTTGGGCAAAGGGATGGTTTCGGTGGGGCTAAAGTAGGCTGACCCAAATGCATCTAGTTTGGGGTTTAGTCAAATGGCCAAATCATGATTTGGTTCAAATGCAACTTTTCTTAGTCAAATGAAATTACCAAGATGTAAGGCAATGTATAAGGGTATAAGAGTGTGTACTTGAGTGGTTAGTTGCTTGTGGAAGTGATTTAACCAAGTTACAAATTACTTAGTTGCAACCAATTGCTTTAGGGTTAGGAAACTAATTTGGGGTTTCAGTTTCCTCAAGGCGTTTTTAGGGTTTCGATTTGCTTCCAATGATTTGGGGTTTCATTAGTGTTGAAACTCTCTTTTGGTTGGTTAAATAGTGTTTGGTTGGATGGAATAATATTTGGTGTAAGAGGCATAATGACAAGCTTGAATCGCACTCCATCTCTTGACATGTGTCTAGGGTTTCCAAGTGGATGGCTATGATTGTACCATGTGTCCAACTAAAAATTTTTCTAGTGATCTTAAGTGTATTTGGACATCCTACATGATGACTTGATAGCTGTTTTAACCAAATGCCACGTGGCGCTCTCCCGAAGGGTTACTATTCATCAAAATAAACTCGAAACATTTTATTACACTATAAAATCCTAAATATTCATACAAGTCTAATGGTGAATTTTTTTTTTTATAAAAACATATTCGTAAGTGCTTTAATTAAATAGAAAGACAGTTACATCACCATAGTAGATTGGGATCTGACTACGCTAACGGATTAAAACCAAACTGATCGCTCGATTCGTGAAATCCTTTTCAGGATTTCACAATATTTTTAAGGTCTAAAAAAATTCATCTATTGAACTTCTTTCAGTGATTACATGGATTCATAATCATGGCGAGGAATCACCCTTAGTGTAAAATATCAAGTATGTAAGCATGGAGATAAATCACCTTATTAACAAATCTCGTATATGCATAGTCATTATTAAGGCGAGGAATAACCATCTTAGCAACCCACATGAAATCTACAATATCTCATCATATAAGTACGAACAGAAAATCACTCTACATGTTCGACATGGGGAATTACTCTATTTGACTAACGCGTGTGCTCATTCACCAAATCTAACTCGAGGAATCACTTGACCCAGTCAACACACACAAGGACAATATACATAATTCACCTGGGTACTCTCTCTACCCATGTTATCAAGTGAGGCCAATACGAAGACGTTTCACCCCAATCATCATGGGAAATCACTCTACTCGTATGAAACACGTGGCAACGTGTAGTCATAATGATCCATGGACTCCTTAAATCATCCATGATTATTGACACATGGTGAGACTCAATACTCAGAGTTCCACAGGCTAACTCCATAAGTGACATCTCTTATAGAGTGTGAGCCTTTGTGTAGGACACCTGCCACCCTCTATGCACCTCCATATTATTTGGGAGAGCTCCCGCTTCTGCATCAAGCTTGCCCTGGTGTAGTCAGGACATTATTTGCCCACCTATCGTAGGGTAAAAAGTCTTTTATTGCCCAGTGCTGAGTTGTGTCTGCAAAACTTTTTACACAGTGTCGCTCAGCCTTCTCCTCGACTAACTACCTTTTGTCATCGGAGGGGGATCTCTTCTTTTGCTTTAGTGTAGTCCTTACATCCTCCCCTTCTTACAAGAAATTTCATACTCGAAATTTTGTGAGGACTATGCCTCGCGGTGGAATTGCAAGGGATGTGCTTGAGGTGGGGCATCCTTGATCCATCTCTGTCATGGTCAGAGTGGTAGCACACTTATTCAAGGGTTTCCTACCCTTGTATTCTTTTTCGGTTGCTTATATAGCCTCCAATCTATTGCTCTCTGTTGTTCTAGCTCCTCTGCTAGATTTGGCATTACAAGACATCAGTGAAACCTCACCTTTGTCATCCTCTTGCTCATCACGTTCCTTGATCGTCTGTTTCTCTCCATGATGCCTCACAACTTTGTCATCGTGATCCAACATCTTTGAAATTCGGGCCTTGACCTCTCTGATGGTCCTCTTTATCTCTATGGTGTTCTTCCTCGATTCGTCAAAATTCTTCTTCCAACCTCTTCACATCGCGTCATCCTTCCATGAAACTTCATACCACTTTTAGCAATATGGTTGCCTTTTTGTGTAGTCCTCTTTTCTCACACCATAACGATGATTTCAAGATTCTAAGTGTGGTGACAAGAAGGGTAGTTCAAAGGCTATTTATAGTCATGTTCCTACTTCTGGATTCATCACTTATTGCATTCCGGGTGAGTTACTATGACTCGAATAAATAGGAAAACTTCTCTTGTGTGACTCGCTCACTTTTCCATGTAAACTTCTTGTTTTTCAGGCTTCCCCATTGTACATTTACGAACAATACAATTTTGGACCGTAGTCTCTGATCCTTCTAGTCTAAGATTCGTACCTGTCTTTCCTACTTTTGGATTGATCAAAATACCTCACTTATTGCATTTCAGGTGAGTTACTGTGACTCGAATAAATAGGAAAACTGCTCTTGCGTAACTCGCTCACTTTCCCATGTAAACTTCTTGTTTGCCGGGCTTCCACATTGTACATTTACCAATTGTACGGTTTTGGACTGTAGTCTCTGTTCCTTATAGTCTATTATTCGTACCGGACTTTCCTCGTATGTGAGATTTGGTTACAATAGAACTAGATTTGGACTAATAATGTGGGGTTATTGATTCCCAAAACTTTTTCCTTAACGAGGAAACATGAAAAACATTTTGGATCCTTTCGTATTCCTCTGGTAACGCTATGCTACTAGACCAACTTTCTCCAATACATGATAGGGTCCAACGTACCTTGGGCTTAGTTTTCCTTTCAGCCCAAACTTTTTACCCCTTTTATAGGTGAGACCTTGCCGTACACCCAATCACTTTCTTCAAAGGTCAACTCTCTTCTTCTCATGTCGGCATAGCTCTTCTGCCTAAGCCATCGCCATGCTTTCCAGTATGAGCCTAAATTGCTCTTTCATCTCATGTATTATTTCTGGCCCGATTATTCTAGCTTCTCCAATCATGTCCCAACATAAAGGCAATCTACACGTTCTTCTGTATAAGGCCTCGTATGGGGCCATCTAGATATCGTCTGATAGTTGATATTGTAAGAAAACTCAATGACTGAGACGTGACTTTCCCAATGAGTGGGACATGGCTTTCCCTGGAGTCCTTGAAATTCAATACGCAAGCTCTCAGCATATCCTTTAGTGTCTAGATGGTCCTTTCCGATTGTTCATATGTTTGGGGGTGGTAGGCACTGCTGAATCTTAACTTAGTGCCTATTGCTGCTTGTAAGCTTTTCCAGAAATGAGATGTGAACCTTGGAGCCCGATCTGACACTATAGTTTTAGCCATACCATGAAGCCTAACTATCTCCTTAACATACAATCGTGTTAATTTTCCTAAAGCGTCAGTGGTAGTGATCGGCAAAAAATGGGTGCTCTTGGTCAGTCTAACTATGATTACCCAAATCACATTCTTACCACTTGGGGTTTGGGGTAAACCTACCACGAAATCCATAGTTATGTCCTCCCACTTCAATTCTGGGATAGGTAGGGATTGTAAGTTTCTGGTAGGTCTTTGATGCTCAGTGTTTATTAGTGTCATACCTTTTGATGAAGTGGGGGATGTGATAGGAACCAAGGTGGGCCTACACTTAAAGATCCTTTGCAAGTTCCAGATGGGCCAATTACAAGATCAAGGGCCAAGAAGATCAAGGAAGCAATGCAAGGATTGGTGCAATCCACTTGGGATGAAGCCAGCAAGAGCCCAACACTCAAGATAGATCTGAAAGAAGAAGAACCAGTTTTGATCCACTTGATTCAAGCTATGGAAGACATGACTTAGAGATACGGCCTATTGTTGTTGGAGGCTTCCAGTTTGGTTAAATGATTTATTTTATTAGTTTAGAATAAGTGGGCTTGAAAATGTTTGGCTCACATGTCTTATTTCTTATAAATTATGTTTTTGGGAAGGCCTTGTATTTTGGCCAAGGGCTTATTTGGAAAGTTACTTTTTAAGAATTAGGGTTTCATCAATTTATTGTAGGGGTTACTGTAGCCGCGCGTATTGTAGCCGGCACTGTTCATCAAGGGTAATTTTGGGTAAAAGGGGCTTTATTTTGGCTAGGGTTTTGATTAGGTTTGGGTTTAAAAACTCTTTCTAGCCTCATTTGACAGATTAGACAATATTGAATTTTATTTGTGAGTTAAGTTTTCTCCTCTTGTTCTTGATTGAACTCTTGAACTTATCAAAGGTAAATCACAACCTTTGTGGCGTTCCTCCTTTGTAATCTGGGTTCTTGAGACGGGTTCTTCAACGGGTCTATTTTTTAATATAATCTAGGTTATTGAAACGGGTTCTCATCGGGTCTAGATTCTCCATCCTTGACTTGATTTTTGGCTTTCTTCGGGAGTTTTCAAATTGATTGTGGGGTCAAGGGAATTCATTCCCATGGGTTCATATCATTTGGTATTCAGAGCAAGGTTTTCAATCAGGTCTGATTCTATCTTTTATTTCTTGCATATTTAATTCTAGGGCTTCTTTGTTTTAGGATTGATTACAAAAAAAAAAAATAGTGGTGGCTAGCAGATTTCTTCACTATTTGTTAGGGTTGCTGAAATTCATTGTTCTAGGGTTTGTGTTGGCTGAAATCTCTTGTTCTAAGGGCTGTCGTATATCACTTGCCCTAGGGTTTTTGAGTTATTGTTAGGGTTTTCTCAACTGCTTATTCTTGATTGTGATCAAATCAGTTGGTGAAAGGAAAAGAAAAGAAAAGAAAAGAAAAGAAAGGAAAAGAAAAAAAAAATCGTGGAAAAAAAAAAAAAAAAAACCCCAAGATCTTTTCTTCAGCCTTATCATCAAAAGGGGGGTGACTCTAGTTGGTATCTTGTCTTATAGTTACTGGTTCATTCATATAATTTCCTTGATTCACGTGCCATCTTTTTTCTTTCATTGCTTCTGTGTTTCTCTTGTTCTTGTTTCTTGGACCTAATTACTAGTTGGGAGAAAAAAAGGTTGTTTTGTCTTGATTGAGTCAATTAGTTTTGAAAGAACTTGAGTGGGAAAACTCTTAAGGTAAAAGGCAAGAGAGTGTGAGACTATTATCGGGAAAAAAAAAAGTCAATTAAGAGTGAAACACGAGTGGAGTGTCATTATTCGAGTGTAAACACGTAAGGGAGAGTGTGTGAGGTTTACTTTTTTGCCACTAACATTCTTTTGTGTAGCACCTGATAATGTCTCATCGGAGTAGCGCATCGCCAAGGGGGAGAGCAGATAACTCATCCTTTGTGTTGCAAGCCATGCAACAACAGTTTGAGCAATTGAACTTGGTGTTGGGTGAAGTGAGGGATAGGATGGATCATCAAGAAGCAGCGATTAGAAATCTACAAGGTAGGAGTGATGGGAACCAAGATGAGTCTAGTCTTAAAGATCATTTGCAACTTCCAGATGGGCCAAGAAGATCAAGGAGACAATGCAAGGATTGATGCCATCCACTTGAGACATGTTTTGCAAGAGCCCAACATTCAAGATGGGGCTTGAAGGATGAAGATCCAGTTTTAATTCATTTGATTAGCTACGGAAGAGGGCAACAAAAAGACTTAAAGGCTTTGAGCTCTTGAAGGGTTTCAACTTATTTAATTCATTTAAAGAACTTATGTTATTAGTTTAGAATAATTGAGTTCATTATGGGAAGTATTGAAGGGGGCCTATGCAAGGGCATGTTGGGAAAGTTATTATTTTATTGAACTAGGGTTAGGGTTACTGTAGCCGAGAGTTACTGTAGCGCGGCACTGTAGCCGCGACACTGTTCATCCAGGGGCACTTTTGGAAGGTGGGGGTTTATTTTGGCTAGGGTTTCATTAGGTTTTGCTTTAAATACTCTATGTAGCCTCATTCTAATCAGTTTATGAAATTTATGAAATTTGATGAATTTATTCATTGTGAGTTGAGTTTTACTCCTCTTGTTCTTAATTGAACTTTTGAACTTATCAAAGGTAAATCACAACCTTTGTGGCGTTCCTCCTTTGTAATCTGGGTTCTTGAGGCGGGTTCTTCAACGGGTCTAGATTTTAATATAATCTAGGTTCTTGAAACGAGTTCTCATCGGGTCTAGGTTCTCCATCTATTGACTTGATTTTGGCTTTCTTGGGGAGTTTTCAAATTGACTGTGAGTTCAAGGGAATTCATTCCCGCGGGTTCATATCATTTGGTATTCAGAGCAAGGTTTCCAATCAGGTCTGATTCTATCTTTTATTTCTTACATATTTAATTCTAGGGCATCATTGTTCTAGGGTTGCCCAAAAAAAAAAAATAGAAACAAAAAGTAGGCTGTCGAAATTCTCAGGGTTTTGGGTTTGGCTGAAATTTGCGTCACCTAGGGTTTCAAAATTCTTGGGTTTCCTGCATCTCTAAGTTTGTCAATTACTTGGAGTGTGGTCCCATTGATTCTCTTCTACTTCATTGTCCATGCTTGTGTGTTTGAATTCAATTGTTTGGTTTTCACAATTGAATATTGCTGTTTGTGGTTGAATTAGAGAAAAGAAAAAGAAAGGAAAGGAAAGGAAAAGAAAAGAAAAGAAAAGAAAAGAAAAGAAAGGAAAAGAAAAGAAAAGAAAATTCGAAAAAAAAAAAAAAAAACAGAAAGAAGAAGAAGAAGAAAATAGAAGGTAGGATATTCAAAGTTGCTACATAGTTACAACAAAGAGAAAGAAAGTATCTGTTGATTGAGTTATTATCATCATAGTAGCTGAATACAACTTGCTAGTTGGTGTCTTGTTTTATAATTACTCTTTCCCTCGTATAAATTTCTTGAGTCTCGTGTCATTTTATTCATTCATTGTTTCTTTCATCTATATTACTGGTTGAAATAATACATGGTTATATTATCTTGATTTAGTTCAACTAGTTTTGAAAGAACTTGAGTGAGAAAACTTTTAAAGTAAAAGGCAAGAGAGTGTGAGACTATTATCGGGAAAAAGCCAATTAAAAGTGAAACACGAGTGGAGTGCCATTATTCGAGTGTAAACACGTAAGGGAGTGTGTAAGGTTTTCCACTAACATTGTTTTTGTGCAGCATATTATGATGTCTCATAGAAGTGACTCATCACCAAATGGTGTGGCAGATAACTCATCTTTTGTGTTGCAAGCCATGCAACAACAGTTTAAGCGGTTGAACTTGGTATTGGGTGAAGTGAGGGATAGGATGGATAATCAAGAAGAAGTGATTAGAAATCTGCAAGGTGAGAGAGGTAGGAGGCGACATGAGCCTAGTATTGAGAATGGGTATGAGAAACAAGAGTATGGTGAGTCTCTTCTTGCTAGGCGTGCACTCAATACACAAATTAAGATGAATGATACAGAGCAACAGAGTGAGAACGTTTTTCATACTAGATGCCACATCAACAACAAGGTATGTAGTATGGTCATTGATTTGAGGAGTTCTATTAATTTGGCTAGCACTACTTTAGTTGAGAAATTGAATTTACGTACCTTGAAACACCCTAGACCATACATGTTGCAGTGGTTGAGTGATTGTAGGGAGGTTAGGGTAAATAAGCAAGTGCTAGTTTCTTTTTCAATTGGGAAATATCAGGATATGGTCGTTTGTGATGTTGTGCCCATGCATGCTGGTCATATTTTGTTAGGGAAGCCATGGGAGTTTGATCGGAAGGTGATTCGTGATGGGTTAAGGAACATGTACAGTTTTGAAAATGATGGAAAAACAATCAAACTTGCTCCTTTAACTCCAACACATGTCCATGGGGACCAATTGAAATTGAAAAGTAAGGTTGCTCAAAAAAGAAAGAGTGAAAATGAGAGTGATCAAAAAAGAAAAAGTGAAAAGGCGATTGAGCAAACAAGCAAGAGTGAAAGTGAGAATGAGCTGAAAAGCAAGAGTGAAAGTGAGATTGAGCTTAAAAGTAAGAGTGAAGATGAGATTGAGAAGAAAAGAAATAGTGAGACCGAAATGGAGAAAGAGAGAAAAATTAGAGAGAAAAAAGAAGAGGGTAATAAGACCTCAAGCACAAGAGAGAATGAGTTGAAAAATAATTGTGAGGTCGAGAGTACAAACAAAGATGAAGAAAAAGAGAGTGACAGAAAAAAAGAGGGTGAAAAGAAAAAAGAGTGTGAAAGGGAAAAAGAGAGTGAAAAAGAAAAAGAGAGTAGAAAGAAAAGAGAGTGTGAAGAAAGTGAGAGAAAAACAAAGAGAAAAGTGAGTTTTTATGCTAAGGCAAGTTTTAATCCTAACGAACTTGACGTATGTTTGCCTAGTATTATTGTCTCTTTGTAGCAGGGATTGGGGTCGTGTTTCCTAGCGGTGTGTTTAGTGGATTAGCACCTATTAGGGAGATAGAGCACTACATGGATTTTGTGCTAGGTGCGACAATCCCTACCCAACCTTTCTTTGAAGAACATGAGTCCTTGACACACTTGAAGGGACAAGGTAAGTTGTTAACTATAATGCGTGCTAAGCGGGAGGATTGTATTGAGACTTTTCCTCATGTATTCAAATACACGCAAGGTATGGAAACTTTTGTGGTTGATGCTTTAGCAAGAAGGTATGTACTTATCTTCATTTTAGATGCAAAATTGTTGAAACTTGAATATGATAAGGAATTGCATGCTAATGATTATGACTTTGCTAGTGTGTATGGAACATGTGAGAAAGTATCGTTTGGTAAGTTCTATAAACTAGATTGGTACTTGTATAGAAAGAATAGATTTTGTATACCTACTAGTTTTATGCGTAACTTGCTTGTGTGTGATGGATATGGTGGTTTGTTGGGTAACCATGGTGTAAGGAAGACTTTTGTTGTGTTGCATGAACGTTTGTGGGAATATCATTTGCCTTTCAATGACGTGCTGCATGAACGTTTGTGGAAGTATCAATTGTCATTCATTGAAGTGTTACATGAACGTTTGTGGAAGTATAATTTGTCATTCATTGATGTATTGCACGAACGCTTGTGGGAGTATCATTTGCCATACATTGACGTGTTGCACGATCGTTTGCGGGAGTATCATTTGTATTTCATTGAGTTTGCATATAATTGGAGTGGTCATTCTGGTGAAAATAAGATTTCAGACATGTTGCATGAACGTTTATGGGAGTATCATTTGCCATTCATTGACTTGTTGCATGAACGTTTATGGGAGTATCATTTGTCATTCATTGAGTTTGCATATTGGAGTGGTCATTTTGGTTCGAGGAAGACTTTAGATGTGCTTCATGAACATTTGTGGGAGTATTGTTTGCCATTCATTGAGTTTACATATGATTGGAGTGTTCATGCCACTACTAAATTTTCACCAATTGAAATTGTTTATAGACTTAATCAATTTCCTCCTTTAGATTTAAAGTCTTCACCAGATGATGATAAGGGTAGCTTGGATGGACTATTCCAAATTCTTGAACAAATTAATGAAAATGCATATCTAATGGATCTTCAATGTAAGTATCATGTTTCTACTATTTTCAATGTTACTAACCACTTTCCCTTTGATCCAGGTGGAGATTCGAGGTCGAATCCTTTTGAGGAGAGGGGGAATGATGGGAACCAAGATGAGTCTAGTCTTAAAGATCATTTGCAACTTCCAGATGGGCCAAGAAGATCAAGGAGACAATGCAAGGATTGATGCCATCCACTTGAGACATGTTTTGCAAGAGCCCAACATTCAAGATGGGGCTTGAAGGATGAAGATCCAGTTTTAATTCATTTGATTAGCTAAGGAAGAGGGCAACAAAAAGACTTAAAGGCTTTGAGCTCTTGAAGGGTTTCAACTTATTTAATTCATTTAAAGAACTTATGTTATTAGTTTAGAATAATTGAGTTCATTATGGGAAGTATTGAAGGGCTATGCAAGGGCATGTTGGGAAAGTTATTATTTTATTGAACTAGGGTTAGGGTTACTGTAGCCGAGAGTTACTGTAGCGCGGCACTGTAGCCGCGACACTGTTCATCCAGGGGTACTTTTGGAAGGTGGGGGTTTATTTTGGCTAGGGTTTCATTAGGTTTTGCTTTAAATACTCTATGTAGCCTCATTCTAATCAGTTTATGAAATTTATGAAATTTGATGAATTTATTCATTGTGAGTTGAGTTTTACTCCTCTTGTTCTTAATTGAACTTTTGAACTTATCAAAGGTAAATCACAACCTTTGTGGCGTTCCTCCTTTGTAATCTGGGTTCTTGAGGCGGGTTCTTCAACGAGTCTAGATTTTAATATAATCTAGGTTCTTGAAACGAGTTCTCATCGGGTCTAGGTTCTCCATCTATTGACTTGATTTTGGCTTTCTTGGGGAGTTTTCAAATTGACTGTGAGTTCAAGGGAATTCATTCCCGCGGGTTCATATCAAGGAGGGATAGGAGGCGACGTGAGCATAGAGTTGAAAATCAGTATGAGAATGAAGGAGATGGAGAGGAAGATGAAGATTTAGCATCTGACGTTGGGTCGGGTAGAAATAGAGGAGTTAGGCATGAAAGAGGACTTGAGGGGAATCTAAGGGTCGGGATGGTGTAGATAGAGACCTTGGTAGCATCAAAATGAAAATACCATCTTTCCAATGTAGAACTGATCCTGAGGTTTATCTAGAGTGGGAGAAAAAATTAGAGTTGGTGTTTGATTGCCATAATTACTCTGAGGAGAAGAAAGTGAAGTTGGCAGTAATTGAGTTCACTGATTATGCTATTATTTGGTGGGATCAATTAGTGACCAATAGGAGGAGGAATTATGAGAGGCCTATAGAGACATGGGGAGAGTTGAAAGCTCTCATGAGGCGGAGATTTGTTCCAAGCCATTACTATAGAGACGTTTACCAGAAATTACAAAATCTTACACAGGGGTCTAGGAGTGTGGAGGATTACCATAAGGAGATGGAGGATCGAGAGGCCACCATGGCTAGATTTTTGAGTGGGTTGAATAGGGACATAGCGAATGTAATTGAATTGCAGCATTATGTGGAGATAGAGGACATGGTGCACATGGCTATGAAGGTGGAGAGGCAATTAAAGAGAAAATGGACAGCGAGGTACACTTCGGTTTCTAGCACTACTTGGAAATCAAAATGGGATAGGAATGATCCAGCTGAAGCAAAGAGAAAGACCGAACCACCTAAGGGAAAAGATGAGGGAACTAGCAATAAACCCAAGGTAGAATCCCAACCTTCACGGAATAGAGATATCAAATGTTTTAAGTGTTTGGGTTCAGGGCACATTGCTTCTCAATGTTCAAATAGGAGGGTGATGATTATGCGTGACAATGGGGAGGTGATGACTGAGAGTGAGGATGATAGTGATGAGGTGCCTGAGTTGGATGATGCTAGTGATGATGATGGAGTGGTATACCCTGTGACAGGTGAGTCTCTTGTTGTCAGGCGTGCTCTTAATGCACACATTAAGGTGGATAATGCAGAGCAACAGAGAGAGAACATTTTTCATACTAGATGCCATGTCAACAATAAGGTATGTAGTATGATCATTGATGGAGGGAGTTGTACTAATGTGGCTAGCACTACTTTGGTTGAGAAATTGAATTTACCAACCTTAAAACACTCTAGACCGTACAAATTGCAGTGGTTGAATGATTGTGGAGAGGTTAGGGTGGATAAACAAGTGTTAGTTACTTTTTCTATTAGGAAGTATCAGTGATGGGAACCAAGAAGGGCCTAGTCTTAAAGATCATTTGCAACTTCCAGATGGGCCAAGAAGATCAAGGAGATAATGCAAGGATTGATGCAATCCACTTGAGACATGTTTTGCAAGAGCCCAACATTCAAGATGGGGCTTGAAGGATGAAGATCCAGTTTTAATTCATTTGATTAGCTACGGAAGAGGGCAACGACAAGACTTAAAGGCTTTGAGCTCTTGAAGGGTTTCAACTTATTTAATTCATTTAAAGAACTTATGTTATTAGTTTAGAATAATTGAGTTTATTATGGGAAGTATTGAAGGGGGCCTATGCAAGGGTATGTTGGAAAAGTTATTATTTTATTGAACTAGGGTTAGGGTTACTATAGCCGAGAGTTACTGTAGCGCGGCACTGTTCATCCAGGGGCACTTTTGGAAGGTGGGGGTTTATTTTGGCTAGGGTTTCATTAGGTTTTGCTTTAAATACTCTATGTAGCCTCATTCTAATCAGTTTATGAAGTTTATAAAATTTGATGAATTTATTCATTGTGAGTTGAGTTTATCTCCTCTTGTTCTTAATTGAACTTTTGAACTTATCAAAGGTAAATCACAACCTTTGTGGCGTTCCTCCTTTGTAATCTGGGTTCTTGAGACGGGTTCTTCAACGGGTCTAGATTTTAATATAATATAGGTTCTTGAAACGAGTTCTCATCGGGTCTAGGTTCTCCATCTATTGACTTGATTTTGGCTTTCTTGGGGAGTTTTCAAATTGACTGTGGGTTCAAGGGAATCTCGTTCCCGCGGGTTCATATCAATCAGGATGAGGTGCTTTGTGATGTTGTGCCTATGCATGCGGGCCATATTTTGTTGGGGAGGCTGTGGCAGTATGATAGGAGAGTGACACATGATGGGTTCAAGAACATGTACAGCTTTGAAAAGGAGGGCAAAACAATTAAGCTTGCTCCTTTAACTCCAAGCCAGGTCTGAGGACCAACTGAAATTGAAAAGTGAGGTTGCTCAAAAAAGAAAGAGTGAAAATGAGAGTGATCAGAAGAGAAAGAGTGTAAATGAGAGTGATCAAAAAAGGAAGAGTGAAAAAGAGATTGAGCAAAAATGAAAGAGTGAGAGTGAAAATGAGCATAAAAGAAAGAGTGAAAAAGAAAGTAGAGAGGTGGCTGAGAGTAAAGAAAAAAGAGTGGAGCCACGAGAGAAAAAAGAAAGAGAGTCTTCTGAGAGAAAAGGAAAGGCAAAAGTGAGTTTCTATGCAAGAGGGAGTGAGGTTAAGAGGGCTTTCTTCGCAGATCGCCCTATGATTTTTCTTGTTTATAAAGAGTCTTATCTTACTCTTGATGAAACTAACCAGTCTCTTCCTAGTTTGGCTGTTTCTTTGTTGCAGGAGTTTGAGGATGTATTCCCGGAGGAGATGCCAAATGAGTTGCCACCCATTAGAGGCATTGAGCACCAGATTGAGGATTTGATGAGCAAGGGGTACGTGAGGGAGAGCATGAGCCCTAGTGCAGTACCAGTGCTACTAGTGCCAAAGAAGGATGGGACGTGGAGGATGTTCATTGATTGCAGGGCGGTCAACAATATCACGGTAAAGTATCGCCATCCCATTCCTAGATTGGATGATATGCTTGATGAATTGCATGGCTCATGTATTTTCAGTAAAATTAATCTTAAAAGTGGGTACCATCAAATTAGAATGAAAGAGGGTGATGAATGGAAAACTGCTTTTAAGACTAAGTATGGGCTTTATGAATGGTTGGTTATGCCTTTTGGACTTACAAATGCGCCCAGTACTTTCATGAGATTAATGAACCATGTCCTACGTGCATTCATAGGCAAGTTTGTGGTTGTATACTTTGATGATATCTTAGTGTACAGCAAGAACTTAAATGAACATATTGAGCATTTGAGATATGTGTTTGATGTGTTGAGATGTGGAAAGTTGTATGCTAATTTTAAGAAATGTGCCTTTTGCATGGAAAAAGTTGTTTTTCTTGGTTATGTTGTTAGTACAAAGGGTATTGAGGTGGATGAAGAGAAAGTCAAGGCAATCAAGGAGTGGCCAACGCCAAAAAGCATCACTGAGGTAAGAAGCTTTCATGGCTTAGCTAGTTTTATCGGTGTTTTGTTAAAGACTTCAGCACCATTGCTGCACCACTCACTGAGGTAATTAAAAAGAATGTTGGCTTTCATTGGGGGGCTAACCAAGAGAATGCTTTTGCCACTATTAAAGAAAGGTTGTGCTCTGCACCTGTGTTAGCATTACCTGATTTTAACAAAGCTTTTGAGATTGAATGTGATGCCTCAGGAATAGGGATTGGAGTCATTTTGATGCAAGATAGGCAGCCCATAGCCTTCTTCAGTGAAAAGTTAAGTGGGGCAGCCCTGAAATACCCTACTTATGACAAAGAGCTTTATGCTCTTGTTCGTGCATTAGAGACTTGGCAGCACTACCTATGGCCAAGGGAATTTGTGATCCACACCGATCATGAATCATTGAAGCGTCTCAAGGGTCAAGGTAAGTTGAATAAAAGGCATGCTAGAATACATTGAGACCTTTCCCTATGTCATCCGTTACAAGCAAGGTAAGGAGAACATTATTGCTGATGCTCTATCCCGGAGGTATGTACTTCTTACTTCTATGAGTGCTAAAATGCTTGGGTTTGAATATGTGAAAGACATGTATGCCGATGACGCTGATTTTTCAAATGTGTTTGTGGCATGTGATAAGGCGGCATTTGGTAAGTTTTACAAGCATGATGGTTATTTGTTTAAAGAAAGCAAACTTTATCTGCCAAATTGTTCTATGCGTGAGTTATTGGTGCGTGAGGCACATGGTGGGAGATTAATGGGACACTTTGGTGTCAAAAAAACTTTAGACATTTCGCATGAACATTTCTTTTGGCCTAAGATGAAGAGAGATGTTAACCGTATTTGTGGAAGGTGCATTACATGTAGAAAGGCCAAATCTAAGGTTTTACCATATGAGTTGTATACACCCTTACCCGTTCCTAGTGAGCCATGGGTAGACATATCTATGGACTTCGTCTTGGGGCTGCCTAGGACCAAAAGGGGTAAAGATTCTATTTTTGTGGTTGTGGATAGATTTAGTAAGATGACACATTTCATTCCATGCCATAAAACAGATGATGCCACAAACATAGCTGACTTGTTTTTCCGGGAGATAGTGCGACTCCATGGTGTACCTAGGAGTATTGTTTCTGATAGGGATGTTAAATTCCTTAGCTACTTTTGGAAGGTGTTGTGGGGGAAATTGGGTACTAAGCTCTTATTTTCCACTACTTGTCATCCACAGACTGATGGTCAGACTGAAGTAGTTAATAGGACTTTAACTCAGCTTTTACGCACTGTTGTTCATAAGAATTTAAAAACTTGGAGGATTGTTTGCCATTTATAGATTTTGCATATAATAGGACGATGCATACTACTACTTCATACTCTCATTTTGAAATTGTTTATGGATTTAATCCACTTACTCCTTTGGATTTGATGTCTTTACCTGTTGATGACAGGAGTAGTTTGGATGGACAAAAGAAAGCGGAGTTGGTGAAGTCACTACATGAGAGGGTACGTCTTCAAATTGCCCAAAAGAATGAAAGGGTTGCTTCCCAAGCCAATAAAGGACGAAGGCGTGTCATCTTTGAACCAGGAGATTGGGTTTGGGTTCACATGCGCAAAGAAAGATTCCCAGCCCATAGAAGGACTAAGTTGCATCCTCGAGGAGATGGACCTTTCCATCCTCGAGGAGATGGAACTTTTAATGTTTCTGATCTTTCTCCTTTTGATGTAGGTGAAGATTCGAGGTCGAATCCTTTTGAGGAGAGGGGGAATGATAGGAACCAATGTGGGCCTACACTTAAAGATCCTTTGCAAGTTCCAGATGGGCCAATTACAAGATCAAGGGCCAAGAAGATCAAGGAAGCAATGCAAGGATTGGTGCAATCCACTTGGGATGAAGCCAGCAAGAGCCCAACACTCAAGATGAGTTTGAAAGAAGAAGAACCAGTTTTGATCCACTTGATTCAAGCTGTGGAAGACATGACTTAGAGATACGGCCTATTGTTGTTGGAGGCTTCCAGTTTGGTTAAATGATTTATTTTATTAGTTTAGAATAAGTGGGCTTGAAAATGCTTGGCTCACATGTCTTATTTCTTATGAACTATGTTTTTGGGAAGGCCTTGTATTTTGGCCAAAGGCTTATTTGGAAAGTTACTTTTTAAGAATTAGGGTTTCATCAATTTATTGTAGGGGTTACTGTAGCCGCGCGTATTGTAGCCGGCACTGTTCATCAAGGGTAATTTTGGGTAAAAGGGGCTTTATCTTGGCTAGGGTTTTGATTAGGTTTGGGTTTAAAAACTCTTTGTAGCCTCATTTGACAAATTAGACAATATTGAATTTTATTTGTGAGTTGAGTTTTCTCCTCTTGTTCTTGATTGAACTCTTGAACTTATCAAAGGTAAATCACAACCTTTGTGGCGTTCCTCCTTTGTAATCTGGGTTCTTGAGACGGGTTCTTCAACGGGTCTAGATTTTAATATAATCTAGGTTCTTGAAACGGGTTCTCATCGGGTCTAGATTCTCCATCCTTGACTTAATTTCTAGCTTTCTTGGGGAGTTTTCAAATTGATTGTGGGTTCAAGGGAATTCATTCCCGTGGGTTCATATCAGGATGTCTCGTTTCATTCATTCCCAGCAAAAAATATTTTTCAAGTCCCGATACATCTTTGTGCTTCCTAGATGTATCGAATATGATGATGAATGGGCTTCTGCAAGTACCTTTTCCTTAAGTCTTGAATTCATCGAAATCACTCTTCGCTCTTTGTAAAAAAAATGTTTCATCCTTGTTCAGACTAGAATGCAAAGGTCCTTTCTCTCTTCTAACTCTTTGGCGGCAATATCCAACAACTTTGGGTCCTTCCTCTACTGGTCCTTTTGTTCATCATAGCCCATCACCCTTAACTCTTGTATTGAGGGGATGACTTCTTCTTTTTGTGAACTCCTTGCCAACAATTTCCTCATTCATTTGAGGATGAGTATACCTCTGTAGAACCTCCTATGTCCTTGCTCTAGACTTCCAATTTAGTGCATCAACGACCATGTTGGCTTTTCTGAGATGATAATTTCATACAGATAATCGCTTATAGTCTCTAGCCATCTCCTCTATCTCATGTTGAGGTTGTTCTGGATGAAGAGGTGTTTCAAACTCTTATAGTCCATGTACACCTCACAAGTTTCCCCAGAAAGGAAATGTCTCAAAATCTTTAAGGCGAACACTACTATTGCTAGTTCCATGTCATGGGTGGGGTAGTTCCTCTCATGATCCTTTAATTGCCTAGACATGTAAGCCACTACCTTTCCTTCTTGCATTAGACCCTAATCCATATTCGGATGCATCATTGAAAACCACGAATGACTTTTGGAGTTCTAGTAGTGCCAAAACAAGGGTTGTGGTCAACTCTCACTTTAGCTCTGATATGAACCCGCGGGAATGAATTCCCTTGAACCCACAGTCAATTTGAAAACTCCCCAAGAAAGCCAAAATCAAGTCAATGGATGGAGAACCTAGACCCGATGAGAACTCGTTTCAAGAACCTAGATTATATTAAAATCTAGACCCGTTGAAGAACCCGTCTCAAGAACCCAGATTACAAAGGAGGAACGCCACAAAGGTTGTGATTTACCTTTGATAAGTTCAAAAGTTCAATTAAGAACAAGAGGAGATAAACTCAACTCACAATGAATAAATTCATCAAATTTCATAAATTTCATTAACTGATTAGAATGAGGCTACATAGAGTATTTAAAGAAAAACCTAATGAAACCCTAGCTTAAAATAAACCCCCATCTTCCAAAAGTGCCCCTGGATGAACAGCATCGCGGCTACAGTGCCGCGCTATAGTAGCTCGGCTACAGTAACCTAACTCTAGTTCAATAAAATAATAACTTTCCCAACATGCCCTTGCATAGGCCCCCTTAAGTGCTTCCCATAATAAACTCAATTATTCTAAACTAATAACATAAGTTCTTTAAATGAATTAAATAAGTTGAAACCCTTTAAGAGCTCAAAGCCTTTAAGTCTTGTCGTTGCCCTCTTCCGTAGCTAATCAAATGAATTAAAATTGGATCTTCATCCTTCAAGCCCCATCTTGAATGTTGGGCTCTTGCTAAACTTGTCCCAAGTAGATTGCATTAATCATTGCATTGTCTCCTTGATCTTCATGGCCCATCTGGAAGTTGCAAATGATCTTTAAGATTAGGCCCATCTTGGTTCCCATCATTCCCCTTCTCCTCAAAAGGATTCGACCTCGAATCTCCACCTGGATCAAAGGGAAAGTGGTTAGTAACATTGAAAATAGTAGAAACATGATACTTACCTGGAAGATCCATTAAATATGCATTTTCATTAATTTGTTCAAGAATTTGGAATAGTCCATCCAAGCTACCCATACCATCATCTGGTGAAGACTTTAAATCTAAAGGAGGAAATTGATTAAGTCTAAAAACAATTTCAATTGGTGAAAATTTAGTAGTGGCATGAACACTCCAATCATATGTAAACTCAATAAATGGCAAATAATACTCCCACAAATGTTCATGAAGCACATCTAAAGTCTTCCTCGAACCAAAATGAGCACTCCAATATGCAAACTCAATGAATGGCAAATGATACTCCCATAAACGTTCATGCAACAAGTCAATGAATGGCAAATGATACTCCCATAAACGTTCATGCAACATGTCTGAAATCTTATTTTCACCGGAATGACCACTCCAATTATATGCAAACTCAATGAAATACAAATGATACTCCCGCAAACGATCGTGCAACACGTCAATGTATGGCAAATGATACTCCCACAAGCGTTCGTGCAATACATCAATGAATGACAAATGATACTTCCACAAACGTTCATGTAACACTTCAATGAAAGGCAAAAGATACTCCCACAAACATTCATGCAACACATCAATGAATGACAATTGATACTTCCACAAACGTTCATGCAACACGTCATTGAAAGGCAAATGATATTCCCACAAACGTTCATGCAACACAACAAAAGTCTTCCTTACACCATGGTTACCCAACAAACCACCATGTCCATCACACACAAGCAAGTTACGCATAAAACTAGTAGGTATACAAAATCTATTCTTTCTATACAAGTACCAATCTAGTTTATAGAACTTACCAAATGATACTTTCTCACATGTTCCATACACACTAGCAAAGTTATAATCATTAGCATGCAATTCCTTATCATATTCAAGTTTCAACAATTTTGCATCTAAAATGAAGATAAGTACATACCTTCTTGCTAAAGCATCAACCACAAAAGTTTCCATACCTTGTGTGTATTTGAATACATGAGGAAAAGTCTCAATACAATTCTCCCGCTTAGCACGCATTATAGTTAACAACTTACCTTGTCCTTTCAAGTGTGTCAAGGACACATGTTCTTCAAAGAAAAGTTGGGTAGGGATTGTCGCACCTAGCACAAAATCCATGTAGTGCTCTATCTCCCTAATAGGTGGTAATCCACTAAACACACCGCTAGGAAACACGACCTCATATCCCTGCAACAAAGAGACAACAATACTAGGTAAACATACGTCAAGTTCGTTATGATTAAGACTTGCCTTAGCATAAAAACTCACTTTTCTCTTTGTTTTTCTCTCAGTTTCTTCACACTCTCTTTTCTTTCTACTCCCTTTTTCTTTTTCACTCTCTTTTTCCCTTTCACACTCTTTTTTCTTTTCACTCTCTTTTTTTCTGCCACTCTTTTTTTCTTCATCTTTTTTTGTACTCTCGACCTCACAATTATTTTTCAACTCATTCTCTCTTGTGCTTGATGTCTTATTCTCACCCACTTCTTTTTTCTCTCTCATTTTTCTCTTTTTCTCCATTTCGGTATCACTATTTCTTTTCTTCTCAATCTCATCTTCACTCTTGCTTTTCAGCTCAATCTCACTTTCACTCTCACCTTCACTCTTCCTTTTCAGCTCATTCTCACTTTCACTCTTGCTTGTTTGCTCAATCTCCTTTTCACTTTTTCTTTTTTGATCACTCTCATTTTCACTCTTTTTTTTTGAGCAACCTCACTTTTCAATTTCAATTGGTCCCCATGGACATGTGTTGGAGTTAAAGGAGCAAGTTTGATTGTTTTTCCATCCTTTTCAAAACTGTACATGTTCCTTAACCCATCATGGATCACATTCCTATCATACTCCCATGGCTTCCCTAACAAAATATGACCAGCATGCATAGGCACAACATCACAAAGGACCATATCCTGATATTTTCCAATTGAAAAAGAAACTAGCACTTGCTTATTTGCCATAACCTCCCCACAATCACTCAACCACTGCCACATGTATGGTCTAGGGTGTTTCAAGGTACGTAAATTTAATTTCTCAACTAAAGTAGTGCTAGCCAAATTAATACAACTCCTCAAATCAATGACCATACTAAATACCTTGTTGTTGATGTGGCATCTAGTATGAAAAACGTTCTCACTCTGTTGCTCTGTATCATTCATCTTAATTTCTGTATTGAGTGCACGCCTAGCAACAAGAGACTCATCATAGTCTTGTTTCTCATACCCATTCTCAATACTAGGCTCATGTCGCCTCCTACCTCTCTCACCTTGCAGATTTCTAATCACTTCTTCTTGATTATCCATCCTATCCCTCACTTCACCCAACACCAAGTTCAACCGCTCAAACTGTTGTTGCATGGCTTGCAACACAAAAGATGAGTTATCTACCACACCGTTTGGTGATGAGTCACTTCTATGAGACATCATAATATCCTGCACAAAAACAATGTTAGTGGAAAACCTTACACACTCCCTTACGTGTTTACACTCAAATAATGGCACTCCACTCGTGTTTCACTTTTAATTGGCTTTTTCCCGATAATAGTCTCACACTCTCTTGCCTTTTACCTCAAAAGTTTTCTCACTCAAGTTCTTTCAGAACTAGTTGAACTAAATCAAGATAATACAACCTTGTATTATTCCAACCAGTAATATAGATGAAAGAAACAAGGAATGAATAAAATGACACGAGAATCAAGAAATTTATATGAGGGAAAGAGTAATTATAAAACAAGATACCAACTAGAAAGATGTAATCAGCTCCTATGATGATAAAAGCTCAATCAACAAATACTTTCTTTCTCTTTGTTAAAACTATGTAGCAACTTTGAATATGCTACCTTCTCTTTTCTTCTTCTTCTTCCTCTTCTTCTTCTTTTTTTTTTTTTTTTTGAATTTTCTTTTTTTTTCTTTTCTTTTCTTTTCCTTTCTTTTCTTTTCTTTTCTTTTCTTTTCCTTTCTTTTCTTTTTTTTTCCTTTCTTTTCTTTTCTTTTCTTTTCTCTAATTCAATCACAAATAGCAATATTCAATTGTGAAAATCAAGCAATTGAATTCAAGCACACAAGCATGGACAATGAAGTAGAAGAGAATCAATGAAACCACACTCCAAGCAATTGACAAACTTAGAGATGCAGGAAACCCTAGAATTTTGAAACCCTAGGTGACGCAAATTTCAGCCAAACCCAAAAACCTAAGAATTTCCGCAGCCTACTTTTTGTTTCTATTTTTTTTTTTTTGGCAACCCTAGAACAATGATGCCCTAGAATTAAATATGCAAGAAATAAAAGATAGAATCAGACCTGATTGGAAACCTTGCCCTGAATACCAAATGATATGAACCCGCGGGAATGAATTCCCTTGAACCCACAGTCAATTTGAAAACTCCCCAAGAAAGCCAAAATCAAGTCAATGGATGGAGAACCTAGACCCGATGAGAACTCGTTTCAAGAACCTAGATTATATTAAAATCTAGACCCGTTGAAGAACCCGTCTCAAGAACCCAGATTACAAAGGAGGAACGCCACAAAGGTTGTGATTTACCTTTGATAAGTTCAAAAGTTCAATTAAGAACAAGAGGAGATAAACTCAACTCACAATGAATAAATTCATCAAATTTCATAAATTTCATTAACTGATTAGAATGAGGCTACATAGAGTATTTAAAGAAAAACCTAATGAAACCCTAGCTTAAAATAAACCCCCATCTTCCAAAAGTGCCCCTGGATGAACAGCATCGCGGCTACAGTGCCGCGCTACAGTAGCTCGGCTACAGTAACCTAACTCTAGTTCAATAAAATAATAACTTTCCCAACATGCCCTTGCATAGGCCCCCTTAAGTGCTTCCCATAATAAACTCAATTATTCTAAACTAATAACATAAGTTCTTTAAATGAATTAAATAAGTTGAAACCCTTCAAGAGCTCAAAACCTTTAAGTCTTGTCGTTGCCCTCTTCCGTAGCTAATCAAATGAATTAAAATTGGATCTTCATCCTTCAAGCCCCATCTTGAATGTTGGGCTCTTGCTAAACTTGTCCCAAGTAGATTGCATTAATCATTGCATTGTCTCCTTGATCTTCATGGCCCATCTGGAAGTTGCAAATGATCTTTAAGATTAGGCCCATCTTGGTTCCCATCAAGCTCCTCAAAGTTTTGTTGGCATAACGCGGTCCAAATGAACTTAGCCTTCTTCCTTGCCAACGATGTAAGTGGACTCGATAATGTGGAGAATCCTTCAATGAATCTCTAATAATACCAGACTAGTCACAAGAAACTCCTAACGTTGTGTACCATTGTGGGATGCTACCAATCCACGACTGCCTCAATCTTACTAGGATCCATTGCGACTCCTCCCTTAGATATCACGTGACCGAGGAACTTAACCTCCTCTAACTACAGAACTCACACTTGTTGAGTTTGGCGAACTGCTAATGCTCCTTCAGTTTTTCCAATACGTTGCAAGTGGCTCTTATGATCTTTGACATCCTTGGAATATATAGGATATGATCTATGAACATGACTACAAACATGCCCAAGAATGGTCTGAATAACCTATTCATGATATCCATGAATGTTGTTGGAGCGTTAGATAAACCTAATGGCATCACCGTGAATTCGAAATGCCCATATCTCGTCCTAAATGCAATTTTGGATATATCACATTTTCTTATCCTTAATTGATGATAATCAGACCAAATATCAATCTTAGAGAATATCGAAACTCCCTGTAGCTGGTCGAACAAGTTATCTATCCTGGGCAAGATAACCATTCTTTATTGTTACCTTGTTCACTTCCAGGTAATCAATGCACATCCTAAGAGTTCCATCTTTCTTCTTAACGAATAATACTGATGCTCCCCAAGGTGATGAACTCGGCCTAATAAATCCATTTGCCAACAATTTTTGTAGTTGACATTTTTAACTTCTTTTTTTTAACTCTAATGGGGTCATTCTGTAAGATGCCTTATTTACTCGAGTAGTTGGAAGCAACCCAATGTACAACACCAATTTTTCACCATGAAACTAGTAGCTCCAACTAGCACATAAACCAACCTACACCACGGAAATTGCCCCCAACCAGCCACCCTTTGAACCAGAACAAGCCATACCATCCTTGCACCTCCCAACTACACCACAACATGAACCACTCTGATATGAACCCGTGGGAATGAATTCCCTTGAACCCACAATCAATTTGAAAACTCCCCAAGAAAGCCAAAAATCAAGTCAAGGATGGAGAATCTAGACCCAATGAGAACCCGTTTGATTGGTGCAATCCACTTGGGATGAAGCCAGCAAGAGCCCAACACTCAAGATGGGTCTGAAAGAAGAAGAACGAGTTTTGATCCACTTGATTCAAGCTGTGGGAGACATGACTTAGAGATACGGCCTATTGTTATTGGAGGCTTCCAGTTTGGTTAAATGATTTATTTTATTAGTTTAGAATAAGTGAGCTTGAAGATGCTTGGCTCACATGTCTTATTTCTTATGAACTATGTTTTTGGGAAGGCCTTGTATTTTGGCCAAGGGCTCAAAACTGGTTCTTCTTCTTTCAGACCCATCTTGAGTGTTGGGCTCTTGCTGGCTTCATCCCAAGTGGATTGCACCAATCCTTGCATTGCTTCCTTGATCTTCTTGGCCCTTGATCTTGTAATTGGCCCATCTGGAACTTGCAAAGGATCTTTAAGTGTAGGCCCACCTTGGTTCCTATCACACTCACAACCCAGCATTTGCACACATCCAATGTTTTACCATAAGCCTCTCTCTCTCTCTCTCTCTCTCTCTCTCTCTCTCTCTCTTGCATGTGGTTAAGTGAAAACGATAGTGAAGTGCATGACTGAGTGTGTGTTTATACATGAGTTGAGTTTAATATCTTGGAACCGAATAGAAGAGTGTACATGCAAGGGGCTAGTGAGTTCACTTTTAGCGTGTTGATGACCTTGTGTACCTACAAAATGTTTGAGAGGATAAAGGAGCTCTAAGAAAGTGAGTGTGTAAATTGGTGTTAGATGTTAGGGTATCAAAATGGTGTGTGTATGTAATGAAGTATGTATTACTGGTTAGATTGTATTTTGGAGTATATTATGTTATTAGGGTGATTTTAGGTTAAATAATGGTGGTAGGAACCTCTCGGGATTTGAACTGTTTGATCGAAATTAGGTGATCGTGAGTGGGTCTTCAGGGATGAGAGGTTAATGCATGGGTACAAGGTTACAAGTCATGTTTATCGCTTCGTTGAACATCATAGTTTTGTCGACGACGATGTTGGTACATTGAAGGAAACAACAAATAAAATAGCAATTGTCGTTTCTGCGGATGACCTTACTGCATCACAATTGTTGAATGCTTAACAAAAATATGCGTATCATGTTATTATACAAAGGGCTTTCTTAAACATTCTTTGAGCGTTTGTTATTGATAGTCCTAGTGGGACAAGAAAAATTTTTCTTTATAGATGATTCTTACTGCAATCAAGTTTAAAATTCTCATTACTTTAGCGACCGTGTCTTTAGGAGTAGCTGCTTCTAAACTACCAAGTGGTCAAACAACGTGGTAAGATCCAAGTTGAAAAGGGGGGGTAAAGCTTCGAGATGAAAAGTGAATGTGGCAGTTTAGAGATATTCTAGTAAAAAAAAGTCTAACTAACTTAGGGTATGTGGAATGCCCCTTTCCATGGAGTAATAAGCATATGGACCACACCTTCACTAAAGAAAGGCTGGATAGATTTGTAGCCAACCAAGAATGGAGGGAAATGTTCAGAAAGGTGAATGTGATGAGTCTTACAACTATTAGCTTTGATCACAGTCCTATTATGCTTACTGTGATGGAATCCTCTACTGGTGTTGGTACAAAGGGAAGAAGATTCAACTTTGAAGCTTCTTGGGTGAAAGATGAGGAGTGTGAGGAGGTTGTGAGGGGTGCATGGAAAATTCAGGGCTATAATAATGAGCCTCTGAGTAAGGTCCAAAGTCTGCTAAAATCCTGTAGTGGCAGATTGAGGGAGTGGGCCAGAGAAAAAGAGAAGGACAGAGGTAAGGAGATAGACAGATTAACTGGGGAAATAAAGCAGTTGCAAGACATTGAGGGGCTAGGAAATGTTGAGGTGATCTGAGGGCTTCAAAAACAAGTGGGGGTTTTGTTAGCTCAAGAGGATATGAAATGGAGACAGAGGGCAAAAAAGAACTGGTATAAATTTGGTGATTAAAATACTAATTTTTTTCATGCATGTGCCTCTCATAGAAGGAAGATAAATCATATAAGAAAGGTGATGGATTCTAATGGTAGGATGTGGGAGGAATAAGAGGAAATAAAAGGGGCCTTTTAGAAGCACTATAAACAAGTGTACAAGACTACTTTCCGAACGAGTGAGCATATGAGACTTGCTTTTCTGCAATGGAGCACAACTTTACAGATGAGATGAATGAAGACTTGCAGAGAGACTTTACTAGAGAAGAAGTGGAGGAAGCAATACATCAGATTGAGCCTCTGAAATCTCCAGGTCCAGATGAATTTGGGGCCTAATTCTATCAAACCTATTGGAAGGTAATGGGGACAGAGGTGATTGAAGTAGTGCTAAGTTTTCTTAGTGGGGATGTCAGGTCAATGCCATTTAATCACACTCATGTGGTCCTAATTCCTAAGGTAAAGGAACCAAAAACAGTGAGGGATTTCAGGCCCATAAGTTTTTGCAATGTTTTGTATAAAATTATTGTAAAGACTCTAGCAAACAGATTAAAAAGAGTGCTTAATCATGTGATATCTTTGAATCAGAGTGCTTTCATACCTAGGAGACTCATTGTAACAGCCCGCTATAAATTCATTGGTGGAATTTCTATTGACTTTAGGAATCTCGGAAAAACCCCATAAGTTTTTAAGAATCGACCAATCACATAGGTTATAATAGTCTGTCAATATAGTCAGTGCTAGAAATATGCGTTTTATTTATTTGAGATAGTTAGAAGTGTCAGAATGTGTTATGGTCTACGCCATTAAACTCAGTTGATTATTTAGGACTTTATGGCACAATAAGTTCATTTTCATATTTTCGGATGAAACGCCTGTTTGAAACTATGAAATTATTTTTAAGGCCACTTCGAGGTTGAATTTCGGTAAACGATTTTCACTGTAGGTTAATATGAATATTTAGGAATTTTTAGTGCTAAGTTTATGATTCACTTTTTCGGAGTGAATAGTAACCTCGGTAAGCGCACCATTTGCAGTGTTTCAAAATCACAGTGTGGAATGTTCAAATTAGATTAGAAAAATTTTATTTGGACACTTGGCATGATCTTAGCCACACTTAGTGAATAATATTAGACACTTGGCACCATGAGGAGCGTTTGATGGATTTGAATGAATCAAGGTGTGAAATCATGCCACTTAAGCAAAACTTTGTTTCATCTGTTCAACCAAATTGTGCCAGACCAAAGATGGTCTCAATCCTAGTGAAACCCTAAATGGTGGAATCCAATTGAAAGCCCAAAAGCAAGGTTGAAATCGGAACCCTAAACGGTTTCCCCAAAACCCTAAAGTTGGCCTCTAAATCCTTTTTAATCCGATTTCTAGCATTGTGTTTAATCACTTGATTAAATCACTTCCACATGCTATTAATCCTTCAAATTTGTGTTAGAGCATCATTATCCAACCTTGTTAACCTTGAAAAATTGATTGGGCCAAGTGATATTGGATTTGGGCTTGATAGCAACCCAAACCCTCTTTAAACCCCAAAATTTAGGCCCATTCGGTTTAGGCCCATTAAGGCCCACGAAATTGGTCGACATAGGATTGCTTCATGGCTAAGTTTTGTACCCCCACTTGGCTGGCCAGATCTTTACAAGAAGGGCCTAGAAGGTTCTTGAAGTACAAAGCTAAAGGGCCACCTCACTCTTTCAACTCTTACACTCCACCTTGAGAAAAAACCTTGGACTGATTTTTATGAGAAGCAAAGGCCAACACTCAAGCTTTCCTTCTATCCAATCACTTTCCATAACTTGTGTAAGAGGCTCTCCAGTCCACTTCCCATGAAAAGCAACTCTCCTTTACACTTTTCCTTCATAGAACACAAAAGACACTCTCGGGCAGTTTTTCTTACCTCTTTTGAACGCCTGTTTCGAAGCTTTTGTAAATGTTTTCTCGCCAAGTTTCCTTCATGAAAGTTGTTTCTTTTGGAGTGTAGTTTACGTGATACCTTATTCGTTCCATTTGGAGATCATTGGATTGGTAAAAAGTTATTTAGACCCCAGAAAGGTCATTCTGGGTGATAAACTGGAGAGTGTGTTATATTTTGGAGTTTTTGACCAAGCTAATGAATAGATCTTGGTCCGAAATTTTTATGGAGTACTGTTAACATGTGTATATGATTATTGGTTCAGGATTTGTTGCATGATTAAAAGTTCTGGTGAAATATTTTCTTAGGTCTAGAAACTTAGAAACTGGAAGAGGAAAAATAGTTTCTGTTTTGAGAAAGTTTAAATCTTTTATGGTTTAATCTTATTCCAATGGTTTTGATATTTTTATTTGACGATCCTAAGCCTCTTACATACATGTTAAAATGTTATTTTGAAGATATTTGATGTTAGTTTCAAAGATAGGAAATTTTATGCAAGGAGATATTCTATTAGGCCAAAGTGATGATGTTCTTGGCTAAATTTATGTTTTGGTTGATGTTTAGCCATGTGATCTTGAGTTTGATGCTTGGATCTGTTTTAGGACACCTTTTTAAACCATGTGATGTTTTGGTTTGAAGATCACATCTTTATTGATATGAACCCGTGGGAATGAATTCCCTTGAACCCACAATCAATTTGAAAACTCCCCAAGAAAGCCAAAAATCAAGTCAAGGATGGAGAATCTAGACCCAATGAGAACCCGTTTCAAGAATCTAGATTATATTAAAATCTAGACCCGTCTCAAGAACCCAGATTACAAAGGAGGAACGCCACAAAGGTTGTGATTTACCTTTGATAAGTTCAAGAGTTCAATCAAGAACAAGAGGAGAAAACTCAACTCACAAATAAAATTCAATATTGTCTAATGTGTCAAATGAGGCTACAAAGAGTTTTTAAACCCAAACCTAATCAAAACCCTAGCCAAAATAAAGCCCCTTTTATCCAAAATTACCCTTGATGAACAGTGCTGGCTACAGTACGCGCGGCTACAGTAACCCCTACAATAAATTGATGAAACCCTAATTCTTAAAAAGTAACTTTCCCAATAAGCCCTTGCCCAAAATACAAGGCCTTCCCAAAAACATAGTTCATAAGAAATAAGACATGTAAGCCAAGCATCTTCAAGCCCACTTATTCTAAACTAATAAAATAAATCATTTAACCAAACTGGAAGCCTCCAATAACAATAGGCCGTATCTCTAAGTCATGTCTTCCACAGCTTGAATCAAGTGGATCAAAACTGCTTCTTCTTCTTTCAGACCCATCTTGAGTGTTGGGCTCTTGCTGGCTTCATCCCAAGTGGATTGCACCAATCCTTGCATTGCTTCCTTGATCTTCTTGGCCCTTGATCTTGTAATTGGCCCATCTGGAACTTGCAAAGGATCTTTAAGTGTAGGCCCACCTTGGTTCCTATCATTTATAAATCATGGATCAAGAGGTTGATCAAAACAAGTTAGAAACAAAAATCTGTTTTGAACTTAGAAGAGAAACCAAAAAGTTCAAGTATGGTTTTAGTGATTTTGATGACTTTTGTTCATGATTCAAAACATGATTATTCTTAGGAATAATCACCTTTTTAAACCATGATTATAAGTCATACCTTTGTAAGTTTCGGCCCTATAGAGTTTTAATGGTTGTGTTTAGTTTTAAATTTTTCTGAATTTATATTTGAGCTTAAGACAAAATTTACATAAGGTATGTAGATTTTGATGATTTTTGGAATTAGGATGCAACATCCTTAAGTTAGGGGTAAAATAGTCATTTTCCCACATGTAGAGGGTAAAATGATAATTTTACTCTAAGTTGATATTTTTTTCATATTCCTAATTGTTAGTGATTAAGTTCTAATTTTTAAAAATCGCTACTTTCAGTTTCTCGTGATCGCACTTGAGTTTTGTCTCGAAATGCGAAGACCGAGGTAAGTTAGCTTTTAACTTACTATTAGTTTAATGTGTATTAGTGTTAAGTAAGGGAACTAAAGTCTATGTAAGCATGTGATCATATGTACCATGCCAAGTCATTACATATTTATCTGTTACACAAAATTTATTCTGTCATGAATTATTCATTTGTTACACAAGATATTATGTCACGTATTGCTATACATTGCAAGTATGTCATGTTAAGTTAAGTATGCCATATGTTACATGTATTTCATGTCACGTAATATTTACTGTCACATGTTACGCCATGTTAAGAAATGTTGTCTGTTACATGGTATGCTATGTTACGAAATGTTGCCTGTTACATGTATGCCATGTTATGAAATGTTGTCTGTTATATTTATGTCTCAAAGTACGTCATGTCTGTCGACTTACATTCATGTCACATTATGCTACGTCAGGACTTCTGTCTTTTATGTCACGTTCATGTTACGTTACGTTACGAAATGTCATGTATGGGATAATATCCTAGTGGAACTCCTTTGTTCACACTGGAGTGTCTAAATAGGTGTGAAATTCCCTAGATTGACGAAGTACAGTCAACAGGTTGCGAATGAGGCCTAATTAGCTAGTCACCGAAGCGCGCCAGGCACTAACGTCGATGGTGCCATACATTATGTTACGTGTGTCCACAGCAAGTGTGGCACAAACAAATAAGTCATGGGGCCACAACAACTGTGGAGCATGAAATATGGGACCACAACAACTGTGGAGCATACACTACGTGAGACACAGCAATTGTGACACGTAGAATACGTGGGGCCACAACAACTGTGGAGTACGTATTAACGCACTCACAGCTGGTATAGACACATGTGTTGTGATGCGATAATCGGCAGGGACAGACGGCTCAAGGGGACCCGTGTAGCACCCATATGGTCACTTTATTAATTGAGTCTATTGAATAAGATTCCAAGTTCATGTATTTCACATTCAAGTCATGTTTCATGTTATGTTATGTTCAAGTTTACGTTCCCGCAATCATGGTAATCCCATGAGACAAGAATATGTTTCAAGTTCATGTTATGTTATGTTCATGTTCAAGTTATGTTTCAAATCCACATTTATGTTATGTTTCAAGGTCACGCTCATGCTATGTTTCAAGTTCATGTTATGTTTTAAGTTCACGTACATGTTATGTCACGTCAAGTTAAGTTTAAGTTCCAGTTCAAGTTATGTCAGCTCATGCCATGTTATGTCAAGTTACGTTATGCTTATTATTTCATGCCATGTTATGCCAGGATATGTTATGTTTTCTATTGATTTGATTATGCATTCATGCTTTTACTACCATGCATGCATAATTAACTTGTGTGGAAGTTTCCTGTTAACTTGCTGAGATTTGTAATCAAATCTCACTGTGGTAGTCTCAACTACCATTCCCCCCGAATGGTAGATCTTGTTACAGGATCAGAAGGAGAACCGGGAGTTGACCAACTAGAAACGGTCGACTAAGCAACGAGGCGACATAGATGTAGTTACCTCAGACTACTACTTGTATTTTGTGGAGTTCAATCTCCAGCACTCTTTTGTTCACAACCATTTTGGACTAGTTTTGTGATCTCAGTTGTTTAATATGTCATTATGTATAAAATATGTTTTAAGTATTTGAGATATTTTAGTTTGGTGCATAGTATTGCTAAAGAAAAAAATTATCCGCTGCGAATATTGCATAATGCTAGATGCATTTTAGGAATATTGTATCTTATATGTCATGAACGGAGGCAGGTAACCTTGTGTTGCATGTCTCGACGCTTCAAATGTCCGTTCGATACCAAGCGGAATTTGGTGTCGTCACACTCATCACAGACAACATAGTGGCAGCTTATGAGATTCTTCACTCCATGAAGGTGAGGCAAAAGGGCAAGAAGGGTAGCATTACCTTAAAACTAGACATTTTAAAAGCATACGATAGAGTTGAGTGGGGTTTCTTAAAGGCAGTGATGGTTAAAATAGGACTTGGTGAAAGATGAATGGGCCTAATAATGCAGTGTGTGCAGTCTGTTTCCTATGCTATCTTGGTAAATGGAAAACTTGGTACTATTATAGTTCCTTCTAGAGGGTTAAGGCAGGGAGATCCCTTATCTCCTTACCTTTTCCTCCATTGTGCAGAAGGGTTGAGTACCCTTATAAGCCAGGTTGAAAGAAAGAGGGAGCTAAGAGGAGTTGCAGTGGCTCAAGGAGGGATAAGAGTTACACATTTGCTTTTTGCAGATGACTGTCTGATGTTTGGCCAAGCTACATGGCAGGAATGGATGAAGATTAAAGAGCTGCTTGAGATTTATGAGAAAGCATCAGGGCAAGGTCTGAATAGGCAGAAAACATCATTGTTCTTTAGTTCTAATATAGATGACGATATAAAGAGGAGAATCAGAAACTATGTGAGAGTGGGGATCTAGAATAGTTGTGAGAAATACTTGGGGTTGCCTGTGATAGTAGGGAAATCACAATATAATACTTTTAAAGGAATAAAGGATAGAGGGTGTGGAACAAAATCAGTAACTGGAAGAATCGTTTTTTTCCCCTTCTAGGAAAGAAGTCTTGTTGAAGGCTGTTATACAAGCTGTGCCCACTTATCACATGAATGTCTTTAGGCTCCCTATCAAACTGTGCAAGGAGATTGCTGCTTTAATGGCCAGGTTCTGGTGGGGATTTCAGAAAAATGATAGAAGGATTCAATAGAAGACTTAAAGCGTCGTGACATGTAACACAAGGTTATATAGCCCCGTTCATGACAGTTAATATGCAATGCATCCTAGTATGCAACTAGCAGTATGCAATAATCGCAGCGAAAATAAGGGTGAAAATATAACTTATGCTAGAATAACTAAAAACATCCCAATGCATTACTGACCATCATAAGTTCAAAGCCAAATTGTAGCATAAACTTAAAACAACTAAGCATTAAAGTCTCTAAAGTTAAATTAATCGCTTCGTGCGTTATAGTGCCTGAAGGACTAGGGCTATAAACATGAGAATCAAGTCTAGTCTCCTCTCGAGGTTAAACTCCTCTTCAATTAGTTGTATCTAGTGCTCCATCTAATCCGACCTCCTCGAATCTTGACACAACTTCTATCATTTTAGGTGTGGGTCCACAAAGGGTGAGATTTATTTGAAATCTCAGTAAGTTAACAACCAACTTGCACAAAGATAAATTATGCATGAAGAATGATAAATATTAAATGCAGAAAAATGTGCGTGTGTCTACCATCCAGATTCCTCAACATTTTCAGAAAAACGGAGATAGAGAATATTTTGTTTTCTTTTTCTTTCTTACTTCAATCGTCAAAAGATATCATTTTCATCATAACATTTCATCATTCATTAATCGTAATATCATAACGTGTGATATCAGTACAATTCCCCATGTGCACTGTGAGTACCTACCAGTGACCGTAGTACAACTTACATTGAAACTACATTGTCTACAGACTCGTTTTCAATGCATTGGTAATATAACATAACATCATAACGTATACACCCACTAGCCTTAGGTGTCATAAAAAATTGATTTCACTCCGGCATTCTTTAAAAATAACCCATTTGAAGCCAGTTGACTGTTTTTCGTCAACTCAGGAGTTACCACTCCATTCTTAAATACTCCAGAGTGGAAATAAGAGTTCCACTAGAATAATTCTCCATCATAGCATTTGGGATCATGACAAAAATATTTTCATGCTATGTTGAAAAAAATGTGTTTCATGACGTGCATATGTAGTTAGCTTTTTATGTGAAAATGAAATTTATAGATACAATATGCAAAAATGGTGAAAATATTACATGTCATGTAAGTATGCACTCAATGTATCATATAACATGATATTTTATGCTCAAAATGATAATTGAAACATGAATGAAGCATTTATCAATAAGTCATAAATAATCTATCAATGTGTAAATTAGAGGCCAACTTACAAACTTCTTGAGTTTGTTTTTTTTTTTTTTTTTGAAAAAGGGTCGTAGCGGTTGAAATCAAATTGTACTAATTTAGGATTAATACTATTATAGATGAGGTTCATAGACAAAGGCTTCAAAAATGGATATTTATAAAAATACCCCCAAACCTTCCAAAATTGCCATTAAAGCCTTAAATTTACACTAAATGCAAACAAATTTCAAATTCAACCAAACTTCATGGATCTCATATTTTTGATATTCTAAAGTCATCTAAACTCTTAGAATTGTAAAATTCAAAGTGGAACTTTCCCAAATACTCAAACCCGTGGCATGCACTCTAATTGATGTCTTCAAGTGTTTTCAACTAGTGATCCCTATGAATGCATGCTTAAGCAACTATCTTTAATCACAAACAATCACTATAGCCCTTAATGATATGTTAAAGGCTAATTCTTGGATAATCAAGTTCATCCCAACACTTAATCATGCCTAAGAACCCTAAATGCTTAATGATTAGGCATTAATCAAGTTTGATATTCTTAGTGCAAATCATCAATGTATGCTATCAAAATTCATCCAAGTCATGCAAATTTCACTCTTATCCCAATCAGAAGGTTCCTATAGCCTAGGTGGGACAAACGAAGCTTCATGCCTTAATCACAAACTTACTTAAACCTATGCAAGCTTTGATGACCAAAACAAGATAGAATTAAAACTTATCATGGCGTGCTTTTAATCAAGAATCAAACCTTCCATAATCAGTCTAAGACATTAATAAATCATATGAAAACATAATTAAGACATGCCACAGCTAATTTTCCACTTAAAACATGTTAAACACTTGAACCATCCTTAATGAACCCGATTTTGCATTAATCATGGTAATCTTTTCTAAACTCAACCAACATTTTAACGCCAACATATGAAAACAAAGTTTGACATGTAAACTAAGATCAAGGGTAAGAAAACTTACAAATCTTGTAGCCCACTCAAGCTCTTAGCTTAAGAACACTCAAGAACTCCCAAGAACACTCAAACACACTCACTTACGGATTCTCTCAAAATTAAGAGGGAAGATTGCTCTCTATGCTTAAAGGGGGGAGCTGGAAATGAGGTGTGGAGGAAATGAGGGGGTGAAGGGTCCTTTTATAGGCAGCCAAAGGGAGGGGACGTTGGCCTTGGTTCATATGGTGATTGGAGGAGGTGGGTGGTGGTGAAGGGTTGAATCAAGTCGTGTCACCTTGTGCAGGGGGAATAGTGGCTTGAAACTGCCATGATTTCTTCCCTATAGTGGCTACATTGCTCCTGCAGATTGTGGTCAAGACATGGGGCAGAGGAGAGATGAGGAAAACCATCAAAACCACCCAAGGGGGCTGATGGGTTCAACTCATTTCCTTTGGCAGATTTTATCATCACTTTGTCTCTCCTCCTTGACTCTTCTTCAAGGATAAATTGCACAGAGGTAAGGTCATTTCTTGAAGCCTTTTTTGGGTGGTAGAAGATGGATGGTTGGTTGCTAAGTGAATCATGGAGGTGCAGCTCATGGAGGTGATGCAAAGGAGGTGGTTGCCTAGTGAGGGGTTCTTGGATGCTTTCGGTTTTTGGGTGGCTTCTATGGGTGGTGAAGTTTGGTCAAATGCTCATGATGGCCATGGGGCCTCTTGGGGATTGAGTGGTGCTGGAGGTGTCATGGGGTGATGGCTCAACCATGGCAGGTGGATGGTTGAAACTCAACCCAACCGGTTCTCCCTCAACTAGCTCCTTGGTGCAATTTGGTTTTGGTTAAGGACTTAGTTTTTTAAACCAATTTCATTAGAAGCTTATAATAGGTGTCTAAGAACCATATTACCCCTAAGAAAAAGACACAAAAAGACTGAACTTAAGGGCAAAACAGTCCATATACTCAATGGGCATACATACATATGTGTCAATTGGTGTAGTTTTGGGGTTTTATATTTCATTTTCTCTAATGACATGTGTGGAGGTTTATTTAGGGTTTTAGAATGATTTAAGAGTGATGCAATTGAGTAATAAAATAATAAAAGTTCAAATCAAAAGGTTAAAAAAGATTAAGAAAGAGAATTAGGGTGAGTTTGGATGTTTAAGTGAGTTGAGTTGAGATGATAAAATATTATTAGAATATTATTTTTTAATATTATTATTATTTTGAAATTTGAAAAAGTTGAATTGTTTATTATATTTTGTGTTGGGATTTGAAAAAGTTGTAATGATGAGTTGAGATGAGTTGAGAGTAGTTTATGTTCCAAACGCACCCTTAAGCTTCAAAACTTGGTTCAAAGATCACTAATCTTGGGTAAGTGGATTAATGGTCTTGACCAATTTTCAAAACTTAATGTCAATACTTAGGGTATGGCATGGGCTTAATAAAACCCATGATATGATACATTAGGCTTTCAATTGGAATTGTAAAAATAGAAGACAAGGCTTTTGGTCCTTGATGGGCTTAAAAGGGACATGAGTGTGGGTCAAGAGCTCATGGGCTTTTGGGCTTAAGTGACAGGTGGCCTTACTTTCCAGATTTTGAGGATTAAAGTCCACAAAGGTGGGGCTTAAAAGGGCTTGTCTTGACCTAATTGGGCCATGGGTCAATCCTACACCAGGTTTGGCCCAAAGGCCTTAAGCCTTTCTTATACTTGGACCAAGGCTATCTACTAAGTCTTGAATTCTTAAGAAGCTTGGTCTAAGGATTCTAAGGCTTGACCCATAAATGTTCTAAGGTCCTAAAGGCCTTACTAGAAATATTAATGGGCTTGCTTCTCTAATCCTTTGCTTAATGATACTAAGTGCCAAGGTCTAAACTAACTACATAAGCTACATAAAATAACTACATAAAGTAAGCTTAATCTATATTGAAGTAACTACATAAAATAATCAAACAAAATAATATAATAAAATATTTAAAGCCCAAAATCATAAGCTTAACCTAGAGTGCTTAAAAGTTAATCCTAATGGTTAATTAGGCGGGGTGTTACATCCTCCCCCCCTTAAAAAAAGATTTCATCCTCGAAATCGGGGCCAAAGCAGGTCATGCAATAAGCAAAAGTTAAGTGAGACTCACCAACAGTGCTAAAGCTCAGGGCTTGATGGGGGTCTCTCATTGCCATCCTCTGACGTCTCATCCTGAGTGTGGTAATAGTACTCATCCTCCTCTGAATCATAGAAAGTGTTAACTCTCTCCTCATGGTGTCTCCACTACCTATACTCCTCGTCCTTAAGCCAGGGGTTTCCCTCCTCACGAAAATGAACGCGAATCGGGGAAGAGTCAGAAAAATCTGATGTGTTGAAAGGAGTGGGGTTAGGTATAAGTGGCTCCTGCTCTAACTGACGCTGCTCATGTAACGCCTCAATGGAAGGCCCAAACCACATGGCCTATACTCTAGAAGGACTAGTCAATGATACAATTGGAGCCCCATTGGAATCTTATAAAGGGCAATAACTTCTCCTTTCCAAGCAATGTGGGATCCCATACACCACCTACCCTTATCCATATCATATGGGGTCATAACTCAGCTGCTTGGCTCGACTCAGGCTAATCTGGCGCCACTGAGATAGTCGATCTCATATGGCAGCATCTAAGCCATCTGGTCCTCATCTCTTCCATCCAATTGACGGGGTTATAAGGCTGCTCCTCATGTGGTAGCCCTCTCCTCAAACGGATGCTACCTCTCCCATCATGGTCGAGGATGTGAGTCCTATGGTACTCCAACCTCTCCTGCTGAGCCCAAAATGTGTCGATCATATGGTCTAGTCATCTCTGTCACTGCTCAGGTCACAGTCTCCGAAGTCGACTGTGGGTCATGTAAGTCCGACGGGCGATCCTACCATTACTGGCCATGGTGCAACTGGAAATGACGGGAAAGAATGCGGATCACATGGGTGAAATCACAATGGATGCCATGCATGAATGGATGTGAATGCCATGATGTGATGTCAAACAATGCCAAACAAGTAGGGGTATTTGCTTCTCATATCTGATTCTTTTTCCCACGTAGCTTCCTCAATATCGTGATTCCGCCACAAAACCTTAACCAAAGGAATTTTCAGATTCCAAAGTTCCTTATCCTTCCAATCTGTGATCTAAACAGGAACTTCTTCATAAGTTAGGTCAAGTTGGAGTGAAATATCCCTTGTATCAACATCTGTTGGTATCTATCCCTTGAAGCTCTTCTTGAGGGAAGATACATGAAAGACATTGTGAATTCCTTGGAAATTAGTGGGAAGATCCAGTTTATAAGCGACTGTTCCTACTCTTTCTAGTATCTCATAGGGTCCTATGTATCTTGGACTTAGCTTCCCCTTTTTTCCAAATCGAAAGACTCCTTTCATGGGTGATACTTTGAGATAGACCCAATAGCCAACTTCAGACTCGAGGTTCATTCTTCAACGTTTGACATAGCTTTTCTACCTATCTTGGGCAGCCTTCATCCTTTCCCTTATTAGCTGGATTTGATCATTCATTTCTTGAAGAATCTCGGCACCATAAATCTTTCCTTCTCCTACTTCATCCCAGTATAAGGGAGACCTGCATTTCCTTCGGTATAAAGCTTCATAAGGTGCCATCTGAATGGTGGTCTGGAAGCTATTATTGTAAGCAAACTCAATTAATGGTAAGAGCTTTTCTCAAATGTCCTTTTCTTGCAAGACACATGCCCTTAGCATGTCCTCCAAAGTCTGAATTGTTCGTTTAGTTTGCCCATCTGTCTGAGGGTGATAGACACTACTAAATTTCAGCTTGGTGCCTAGAGCATCCAGAAGTCCTTGCCAGAAATGAGAGGTGAAATGCGTATCCCTATCTAATACAATCTTTTTTGGAACTCCATGTAGTCGCACTATTTCTGATACAAATAGGCAAGTTAGCTTCTCCATAGGGTAGGTATTTCTCACTGCCAAAAAGTGAGCACTTTTCGTTAAGTGATCGACCACAACCCAAATAGAGTTATTTCCCTTTGAAGTTCTTGGTAATCTAGTTACAAAGTCCATGGATATGTCCTCCCATTTCCATCCTGGGATTGGAAGTGGTTGTAAATCTCCAGCGGGTCTTTGATGCTCTACTTTGACTGTTGTACAAACCGAGCATCTATTAACATACTCTGCTACATCTTTCTTTAAGCCTTTCCACCAAAAGTGTTGCTTCAAATCTCGATACATCTTTGTGCTTCCTAGGTGAGCTGTGTATGGAGTCTGATGCACTTCCCTTAATATCTTATCCCTAATCTCTTGATTAGCTAGAATAACCTATCGGTTTTGGTAGTACAACAACAACCCATCATCTGTGAGGGTGAAACCTTCTAGTCCCTCCTTCTTTTCTACGTTCTGTTTGATTTCTGCCCATTTGGGATCCTCCATCTGAAGCTTTTTCACCTCTTCCCATTCTATTGGTACAATTTCTTGTACTGTGGTCAGGGATGCCTCGTCAGGAAGACCCTTGATTAGCAAACTCCTCATGATGTGCATAAGGGATTCTACTCCCAAGGTGGGGCCCGTGGGATCATCCTCTTGCGTCTTCTGACTCAGTGCATCCACTACTATATTAGCCTTGACAGGGTGATACTTGATTTCACACTGCTAGTCGCTAATAGTTTCTAACCACCTTCTCTGCCTCATATTTAAACTAAATAAGTACTTGAGAGACTCTTGTGATCGGTGTATTTTCGCATTTGCACCATACAAGTAATGCCTCTAAATCTTTAAAGCGAAAACTTCAGCGGCTAGTTCCAAGTCATGGGTGGGATAATTTTGCTCATGGTTCTTTAGTTGTCGTGAAGCATAGGCAAACAACCTACTCTTCTTGCATGAGCACGCATCCAAGTCCTGATTTGGATGCGTCACTGGAAACCACATGGGGGGACTTATGAGGTTCAGGTAGGGCTAGTACTGGCGCAATTGTGAGTCTTTCCTTGAGTTCCACGAAACTCTGCTCACACTCTTTGTCCAAGTATACTTAGCGTTTTTCTTGGTTAGGGCAATAAGGGGTCCTGACAGTTTGGTGAATCTTTCCACGAATCGTAGATAGTAACCAGCTAATCCCAGGAAACTTCAAATTTTGTGCACGTTAGTCGAACGCTTCCAATTTACCACGGCTTCGATCTTGCTGGGATTAACTGATACTCCTTGACTTTAGATTACGTGCCCTAAAAATTTGACCTTCTTGAGCCAAAACTCGCATTTCCTGAATTTGGCATACAACCAATGTTCTCTTAGCCTTTCTAGTGCCAAACAAAGATGCTTGTGAACTTATTCGCTCTTCGAGTATATCAATATATCATTGATGAATATGACAACAAAGCTATCCAGGTAGGGTCTGAATATTCTGGTCATCATATCTATGAATGCGGCAGGGGCATTGGTTAGACCAAAGGACATCACTAGGAATTCATAGTAACTATATCTAGTCCGAAACGTCGTTTTAGGGATATCCTTATCCCTAATTTTGAGTTGATGGTAACCAGACCTTAAGTCTATCTTTGAGAACACTGATACTCCTTCAAATTGATCTAACAGGTCATCGATATGCAGTAACTGGTACTTGCTTTTAACCATTACTTTGTTCAATTCCTTATAATCAATGCACATCCTTAATGATCCATCCTTCTTCTTAACGAACAGAATTGGCGGGTGCTGAACTAGGTGTTATGAAGCCTTTCTCCAGTAGCTCTTCTATTTGCTCCACTATGAATGCTAAGTAGGTTGAGGCACCACTAGCGATGCACTTCCTTGCCTGCAAAGTTGAAATTAGAGAGGGAGTAGCCTTCACAGTTCCTCTCATATGATGGATTTCCCCACCTACGGGTAGATTGAAGATAATCTCCTTGCTCCGACAATCTATCCTAGCAAAGTGTTTGGATAGCCAATCCATTCCTAGTATAACATCAAATCCTTTTTGGTTGAAGACGATCAAATCGGCTTCTATCAATCTCTCCTTCAGGGTTAACGGGCAGTTTTTCAACATATGGGTACAGGTGATCGTGCTCCCATAAGGAATTGACACTACTATAGCTTGAGCTAACATCTGAGTCAGTAGGTTACACGTGCGTGCAAACGCCGCAGAAATAAAGGACTTGTAGCCTCGGAGTCAAATAAAGCGTAAGTCGTGTATTCGTATAACGTGATTTTATCAACGGTGTAATCAACTACTGAGTACTAAGTAGCCATAACAAAAAAAAACTAATTTCTAAACAGGGGTATTTAAAGAAAATACCAGTGATGACTTCCATCTCTTCCTCCTTGGGTATCTCCTCGTTGATTTCTCCAGGGGTGATGGTGTACACACAAGTTTGAACAGGTGGCCTCTAATTGGGCCAATTGTTAGGAGCGCTCTTTCCACCTTGTGCATTCTGAGGGCACTCCCAGATCATATGTCCTGACTTACCGCATTGAAAACATACTCCTATGCCTACTCGACATTCTCCACCGTGATTCTTTCCACACTTTTTGCAGGTAGCAGGTGGAGCTGTCATAATACCTTTACCCTTGTTGGCTCCTGGAATAATCCTTCTTTTAGCATTATTCCCTCCTGCAGGGAAGGAAGAAGCCCTTTTTCGCTCCAGGTTAATCTGGGCTGCCACACTTCGTTGTTCTCCTTTAGTTATTCTAGCCACGTTAACCAACTCCTGGAAATTGTTGATGCAAAACCCATCTAAGTAATTGCGAATCCTGGGTTGCAGTCCTCCTTGGAACTTTTGAGCCTACATCTTTTCAGTGGCGATCAGATGTGGAGCAAACCTCCCCAACTCCATGAATTTTGTAGCATACTGTTCAACTGAGAGATTGCCTTGCACCAAAATAACAAACTCTTGAGCTTTCTAGGTCTTCATCGAATCAGGAAAGAATCGATTACCGAATTCTTCCTTGAACCTATCCCAGGTCAAAACAATGATATTTCCCAACTCTCTTATTTAAAGTTGCCTCTTTGTATCCCACAAGATACCAGCTTCCCGCTGATCTTGAAGGTCCTATCGAGATCTAGTAGCCACTTGTTGCCTTCATGGGTCCTTCAGTTCCCAAGAAATTAGGGTATCTGTATATTAGAAACTTTTCATATGAATACCCTCGGTTTTCTTGTCTCTCAACCTACAGGGTTGTTGGTTTTGCCTTACGATTACCTCCTATTGTTGTTTCATGGTTTCTGTCATCTGACGAATCGAATTCGTCAAGTCACGTCCTCCATCAAAATAGCGGTCCTGATCCAGTTGGGTATTGGATCCTTCAAGGTTTCTTTCCCCTCTTTCACATGCCATGCTGCTTCAGTTCTCCAAATCCAGTTTTTGCTACAAGATTTCAAGCCTAAAAGTCTGTAGATTAAATCCTATACTCTGGCATATCATTCTTAAGGACATGTGGGTTTACCCAGAGACGTAATTGATTTGATAACACCCTGTGACGTCCCCAACCTCCGCTTGGGATGGAACAGAGACTTAGAGCGTCGGGGACATATGACACAAAGTTACATACCCCCCCGTTCATGATAGTTAATATGCAATGAATTCTAGTATGCCAGAATAACTAAAAACATCCCAATGCATTAATGACAATCCCAATGCAGACTCATTCTCAATGCATTGGTAATATAACATAATATCATAATGTATACACCCACTAGCCTTATGTGTCATCAAAATTTGACTTCGCCCTTGCGTACTTTAAAAAGAGCCCATTCGAAGCCTGTTGACTGTTCTTCGTCAACTCAAGGGTTACTACTCCATTCTTAAACACTCCACTAGGATACCCATCCCAGCCCTTGGGGTCGTGACAAAAATATTTTCATTGAGAAAAATGTGTTTCATGACATGTGCATATGTAGCAAGTTTTTCATGTGAAAATGACATTTATTGATGCAATATGCAAAATTGGTGAAAATATCACATGTCATGTAAGTATGCACTCAGTGTATCACATAACATGATATTTTATGCTCAAAATGATAATTGAAACATGAATGAAACATTTATCAATAAGTCATAAATAATCTATCAAGGTGTAAGTTAGAGGCCAACTTAAAAACTTTCTGAGTTAGTTTTTTAAAAAAGGGTCGTAGAGGCTGAAATCAAATTTTACTAAGTTAGAATTAATACTACTATGGATAAGGTTCATAGACAAAGGCTTCAACAATGGGTATTTACAAAAATACCCCCAAACTTTCCAAAATTGTCATTAAGGCCCTGAATTTTTACTATTTGCAAACAAACGTCAAATTCAACCAAACTTCATGGACCTCATATTTTTTATATTGTAAAGTCATCTAAACTCTTAGAATTGTAAAATTCAAAATGAAACTTGCCCAAATACTCCAACCCCGTGGCATGCACTCCAATTGATGTCTTCAAGTGTTTTCAATTATTGATCCCTATGAATGCATGCTTAAGCAACTATCTTTAATCACAAACAATCACTAAGGTCCTTAATGATATTATAAAGGACAATTCTTGGATAATCAAGTTCATCCCGACACTTAATCATGGCTAAGAACCCTAACTTTTCAATAATCCTCCATTAATCAAGTTTCATATTCTTAGTGCAAACCATCAAGGTATGCTTTCAAAATTCATACAAATCATGCAAATTTCATTCTTATCACAATCAGAAGGTTCCTATATGCTTAATCATCAAGCCTAGGTGGGACAAATCAAGCTTCATGCCTTAATCACAAACTTACTAAAACCTATGCGTACTTTAATGATCAAAACAAGATAGAATTAAAACTTATCATGGAATGCTTTTAATCAATAATCAAACCTACCATAATCATTCTCAGACATTAATAAATCATATCAAAACATAATTAATACATGCCATAGCTAAATTTCCACTTAAAACATTTTAAACACTTAAACCATCCTTAATGAACCCGATTTTGCATTAATTATGGTAACCTTTTCTAAACTCAACTAAAATTTTCACTCCAACACTTGAAAACAAACTTGAAGTGTAAACTAAGATCAAGGGCAAGAAGACTTAAAAATTTCGTAGCCCACTCAAGCTCTTAGCTCAAGAATTCCCAAGAACACTCAAGCTCTTAGCTCTTAGCTCTCTATGCTCAAGGAGGAGCAGGAGATGAGGTGTGGAGGAAATGAGGGGGTGAAGGGGCCTTTTATAGGCAGCCAAAGGGAGGGGACGTTGGCCTTAGTTCATGGTGATTGGTGGAGGAGGGGGGGTGGTGAAAGGCTGAAAATTCTAGATTTGCTTTTATCAGGTTGTGTCACCTTGTGTAGGGGGAATAGTGGCCTGAAACTACCATGATTAATACCCTACAGTTGCTACATTGGTCCTGCAGATGGTGGTCACGTGGTGGGGTAGAGGAGAGATGAGGAAAAACCATCAAAACCACCCAAGGGGGTTGACGGGTTTAAGTGGTTTCCTTTGACAGATTTGATCATCACTTTGTCTCTCCTCCTTGACTCTTCTTCAAGGATGAATTGCACAGAGTTAAGGTCATTTCTTGAAGCCTTTTTCAGGTGGTAGAATATGGATGGTTGGCTTCTAAGTGAATCATGGAGGTGCAGCTCATGGAGGTGATGCAGAGGAGGTGGTTGCCGAGTGAGGGGTTCTTGCATGCTTTCGATTTTTTGGTGGCTTCTATGGGTGGTGAAGCTTGGTAAAATGCTCATGATGGCCATGGGGCCTCTTGGGGATTGGGTGGTGCTAGAGGTGGCATGGGGTGGTGGCTCAACCATGGTAGGTGGTGGGTTGAAACTCAACCCAACCACTCAACTAGCTCCTTGGTGCAATTTGGTTTTGGTTAAGGACTTAGTTTTTACAACCAATTTCATGCAAAGCTTGGTCTAGGTTTAAAGGGGTTATAAGAGGTATCTATGGACCATATTACCCCTAAGAAAAATATTGGACTTAAGGGCAAAACAGTCCATATAGTCATAAGGCATACATATGTGTCAATTGGTGTAGTTTTGGGATTTGATATGTCATTCCTCTAATGACATGTGTGGAGGTTTATCTTGGGTTTTATTATGATCTAAAAGTGATTTAATTGAATAATAAAATAAGAAAATTTCTGATGAAAATGTTAAAAAAAATAAAGAAAAAAAATTAAACTTCAAAACATGGCTTAAAGATCACTAATCTTGGGTAAGTTGATTAATAGTCTTAACTAATTTTCAAAACTTAATTTGGGTACTTTGGGTATGACATGAGCTTAAGGAAACTAATGATATGGTGTATTGGGCTTTCAATTGGAAGTGTAAAAATAGAATACCAGGCTTTTGGGCCTTGATGGGCTTAAAAGGGCCATGAGTGTGGGTCAAGAGCTCATGGGCTTTTGGGCTTGAGTGAGAGGGGGCCTTTCTTTGCATATTTTGAGGATTAAAAAGAGGCCTCAATTCCACAAAGGTAGGGCTTGAAAGGGCTTGTCTTGACCTAATTGTCTCATGGGTCAATCCTACACCAGGTTAGGCCCAAAGGCCTTAAGCCTTTCTTATACTTGGACCAAGGCAATCTACTAAGCCTTGTATTCCTAAGAGGCTTGGCTAAGGCTTGGCCCATAAATGTTCTAAGGTCCTAAAGGCCTTACTAGAAATATTAATGGGCTTGATTCTCTGACCCTTTGCTTAATGAAACTAAGTGCCAATGTGTAAACTAATCTCACTATCAACATTGAAGTAACTACATAAAATAATCAAACAAAATAATATAATAAAATATTAAAAGCCCAAAATCATAAGCTTAATCTAGAGTGCTTAAAGGTTAATCCTAATGGTTAATTAGGTAGGGTGTTTCACTAAGCAATGTTGGAGGGTACTGACCATGCCAAATTCAGTTGCTGCTAGAGTACTCAAAGACAAGTATTTTAGACACAGAGTTATTGAAGGCAAAATTAGGCTAGTGGCCTTCAAAAATATGGAGGAGTTTGTGGACGTCTCTTGACTTATTTAAGGAGGGATTCGTGTGGAGAGTAGGGAATGGAGAGGAGGTGTGTATGTAACGCCCGTCCTTGTGGAGTGACTTTTTATAAAATGATTTTAGAAAGACGACGGGAATTACCACTCTATTTAAAACTTTTTGCTTCCATACCTAGGGTACAAGACTCTATGTTATAAAATAAAATGTGCTTTGAGAATAAAAGAGGTTTATAGTGGAAAACATTAATTTTAATAATAAAAGGCCTATTATACATTTAAACACTCATGCCTAGACTTTCATGCTCTTCCCCATGGGCCGTGTCTGTCCTAACGCATACTTCTCATTCAGTCCCTGTGGGGGGAGGAGCATACATAAAAACTAAAATGAGTCGATGACTCGTAAGCATTACTTCATACAGCTAAACTATAATAGCATAGGTTTTCATTCATGCATTCATCATGCCATACATACTATACGTACATGCATGCATGCGTTCGTTTGAAAACATCACTGGACGAGGTTTTTCTTTAAAAAGGGATTTTCTTTTCGTAAAACGTCTCCCATCAGTGCCTTCATTTCTTAAAGAGTTCGTGCATTCATACATTCATCCATTCTTTCTTATCACTTCATTAGTTGGTACATACTATTACGCCCCATGTGTTGGGGTTAGCGGTCTTCCTTTGGACCCAGACTCCGCCCGTGGCCACGAGTTGAGAATCCATTTTCAGTCAGGAGGCAGCACTGGGTGCACTACCAGTACTTCTTACCCGACATTGCAATATGCCCATTCATTGGTACCCTTTCCATTCATTCATGTGGCCATTACATATTTTCAAACAGTAAACGTTCATTTCATTCAGTCCTTTCTTTTCAGTTCAGTCCTTTTCATTTAGCAGTTATTTCATGGGAAAACATCATTTTAAAGTATGGGCTTAAACATCATCTTTCATTGAATCCATAAGCATCAGCTCATGGCATCCATAAAAGTATCAGTTTACAGAGACATTTTAAAACAACATACATAGGTTCATAGGGACATTTTAAAACACTTTATTCGCGTCAGTCAAAGCATCAGTTTAAAGCTCGAGGCACATGCCTCGACATTTCTTTTCTTTTCTTGGAAAATACATATAATAGATACAGCATATAGTCATCCATTCACATGCGTACAATTAATACTTTTGGTTGCGTAAAAAGGGGCTGCCAAGGAGAGCCGTTACATACTTATATTTTTGAACACTTAGCATTTTCTTTCGTAAAATGTCTTTTATGTCTTTTCGTAAAGCATCTTGAAGGAAAAACATTTCATTTTTCTTTTCTTGTATTTTAGAAAACTCTAGAAGAGTATGAACACAATACTTACCTGGACTCCATGCTACTTTTATATCATGCAGTCCATTTATGTGCGTGTCAGATGACAACCTACATGCATACACATAACTTTGACGTCATTCTCTAGCTAATGCATAAGCAACTGAAACTATAAATAGAGCTACACTTCACTTGGAACACTCTCCTTCTATCCTGTACTCTTGCGTGCCCTTTACTATGCTAAAACATTCGGGATCCACTTATGTGTATGCTAAAACTCAAGGTCTTATCTTGAGTGCCCATCCACTAAAGTGAACCTGTGATTCGCCTTAGGGTTAAGATACTAAGACCTTTGTCTTACTCTTCTTACTAACCACATTCCGACGCATGACTCCAACGAACAGAATCACTCATCCCAATCCTAGACAGTACACCCGTCACTACCTTCATGCACCTTAGCTCACACTAAATCCTCATTCCCATCCATACATGCCACATGGCTCTAAGCCAACTCTAAGGCTTAAGCACCGTGTAATCATGCTTAGGACAGATTACTCATTACATATGGTGAATCTGTTTAGTACATGTGTCTCACCAAATTACACATGTACCTTACACCATTTTATCACCTAAGATCAACATATAACACGTTGATCACATGCTCGTAGGGACAAGCACCGTATTCCGATACCAACCTTCTCTTAACCCGGCTAGCATGACTCTTTATGCTACCCGTCCCTTTTGACAGTTCATCCCAACACTTAACACGACAAGACTCCGTTCACAACCACGCCTTACGTCATGTCATATAGCTCAAGATCACTCCCAAGCTACACCGTGACCGTGTCACGTCACCTGACATCCTGCTATGCCATTTCTACACCAACTCCTAACTCATCACGAGTAATGTCCCTCACGTACTCCTGTCACATCGTGACATCTCGTCAGGTTCCTGCTACGTCATTCTTACACTAACACCTCACCCATCATAAGCATGACTGCTAGTAACCATGTCACTTCATGACATTCCCCAGTCATGCTTCAGCTGCACACTCTTACAATTGTTCTTCTACTTCACCCATTCTCCCAACCATGAGTCAACTTCACGGTGACACCCATCACCTCAAACTACAGGCTACACCATAACTACTTCGGGACACTATTCCACAGTTCCCGACACTACTCATCATGCCCTATACCCATCAACTACACAATCATCCTTATCTCTGTGACAAGCCACACGATGTGTCGCTGCACCTCTTGGAGTACACTCCACGTGTACTCCTTTCTCACACGCTATACCACATCATCACTATGGCGTATCTGCATATAGTGCCACTCCATCACATGGAATACACTCCGCGTGTACTCCCTTCATACACACTACGCCACATAGAGTATACTCTACGTGCACTCTTCCCGTTGCACACAATGCCATGCCACACCATTATTGCACATACTCCACAACCACACTACACAGCACAGTCCATAACACTTCACATACACATCACATCACAATACAGTGAACTCCACAATACTAACAGCACAGTCCACAACTTAATCAGCTACTTAACATCTAAAATAAATAACGGGGGATAGAGAGTTATACCATCGACGGGATTGACCCGTGCGTTGCTAACTGATTGTCACGGTCGATGATGTCGAAAGGGTCGTACGTGGCGGCTAATCCACGTACAGTGGCTATTTGGGTGTTTGGATAGCTAAGTGTGTGGTCTTGGAAGGGCTCATGGTGGCCTCGTGGGGGCGGTGAGAGGGTGGAACACGACATATCTAGCCGTGTACAGTGACTGTCCACCACATAAAGTGGCTGTTCTGGAAGGGGCTGAGCATGGAGGGGCTTGCAAAGGCCTTGGGGTGGCACCACGGTGGCTCTATGAGAGTCCGTGGGAGAGTGGGCAAGCGTAAGGGGTAGATCGGGGGCTATGAGTGGTTGGGGTAGGTCGATGGTAGCTAGAGGAAGCTCAACACGGTGGCCGGACACCGTGGGTGGTGGCGTACGACGGTTCATGTAACAGGTCAATGTATGGCAAATGATACTCCCACAAACGTTCATGCAACATGTTAATGAATGACAAATGATACTTTCACAAACATTCATGCAGCACATCAATGAATGACAATTGATACTTCCACAAACGTTCATGCAACACGTCATTGAAAGGCAAATGATACTCCCACAAACGTTCATGCAATACATCCATGAATGACAAATGATATTTCCACAAACGTTCGTGTAACACGTCTTTGAATGGCAAATGATATTCCCACAAACATTCATGCAACACAACAAAAGTCTTCCTTACACCAAGGTTACCCAACAAACCACCATGTCCATCACACACAAGCAACTTAAGCATAAAACTAGTAGGCACACAAAATCTATTCTTTCTAAACAAGTACCAATCTAGTTTATAGAACTTACCAAAAGATGATTTCTCACATGTTCCATACATACTAGCAAAATCATCATCATTAGCATGCAATTCCTTATCATATTTAAGTCTCAACAATTTTACATCTACAATGAAGACAAGGACATACCTTCTTGCTAAAGCATCAACCACAAAAATTTTCATACCTTGTGTGTATTTGAATACATGAAAAAAAGTCTCAATACAATCCTCCCACTTAGCATGCATTCTAGTCAACAACTTACCTTGTCCCTTCAAGTGTGTCAATGACTCATTTTTTCCAAGAAAGGTCGGTTAGGAATTGTCGCACCTGGCACAAAATCAATGTAGTGCTCTATCTCCCTAATAGGTGGCAATCCACTAAACACACCGCTAGGAATCATGACCTTATATGCTTTTGTCTTTCTGTTTTTCTCTGCAACCTCTCTTTCCTTTTCCTCTTGTCGTTCCACTCTTTTTTCTTGACTCTTAACGACCTCTATATTTTCTTTTTCTCTCTCTCTTTCTTTTGATGTTTTGGCCTCATTCTCTTTTTTCCTCTCACTCTCTTTATTCTTTTCACTCTCTGTTTTTTTTTCACTCTCCTCTTTTTTTGAACTGTCGGCCTCACAATTGTTTTTCAACTCATTCTCTATTTTTCTTGAGGTTTCAGCCTCACCCAAATCATTTCCCTTAGGTGGTTCGGTCTTCCCCATTGTTACAACTTGATCATTTTTGTCCCACTTTGGTTTCCAAGGAGTACTAGAAACCAAAGTATACTTTGATGTACCCTTTCCTTTTAGCCGCCTCTCCACCTTCATAGCCATGTGTATCATATCCTCTACCTCCTTATAATGTTGCAACTCAACTACATTGGCTATCTCCCTATTCAACCCACTCAAAAATCTTGTCATCGTGGCCTCCTGATTCTCCACTACATTAGACCGAATCATAGCCACTTCCATCTCCTTATGGTAATCTTCTACACTCCTAGACTCCTGTGTAAGATTTTGTAGTTTTTGGTAGAGGTCTCTATAGTAGTGGCTAGGTACAAATCTCCGCCTCATGATTGCTTTCAACTCTCTCCATGTTTCTACAGGCCTCTCAAAATTCCTCCTCCTATTGGATACTAATTGATCCCACCAAATAATCGCATAATCAGTGAACGCAATTACAGCCAACTTCACCTTCTTCTCCTCGGAGTAATTATGACAATCAAAACACCAACTCTATTCTTTTCTCCCACTCTAAATAACTTCAGGGTCAGTTCTACCTTGGAATGATGGCATTTTCATTTTGATGCTTCCAAGGTTCTTATCTACTCTATCTTGACCCCCTGAGTTTGCCCTAAGGCCTCTTCCATGCCTAACTTCTCTATGTCCACCCAATCCAACTTCAAATATTAAGCCTTCCTCATCCTCACCAAACTCTCCATTCTTATACCCATTCTGAATTTTAGGCTCACGTCGCTTCCTATCTCTCTTACATTGCAGATTTCTAATCATTGCTTCTTGATTATCCATATTATCCCTCACTTCACCCAACACCAAGTTCAACCGCTCAAACTGTTGTTGCATGGCTTGCAACACAAAGGATGAGTTATCTGCCACACCTTTTGGTGATGAGTCACTTCTATAAGACATCATAATATGCTGCACAAAAAGAATGTTAGTGGAAAACCTCACACACTCCCTTACGTGTTTATACTCGAATAATGGCACTCTACTCGTGTTTCACTCTAAGTGGCTTTTTCCCGATAATAGTCTCACACTCTCTTGCCTTTTACCTCAAGAGTTTTCCCACTCAAGTTCTTTAAGAACTAATTGAACACAATCAATAGAAAGCAACCTTGTTTTATCCCAAATAGTAATTAGATCCAGAAAACAAGAACAAGAGAAACATGGAAGGAATAAAAATGACACGAGAATGAAGGAAGTTATACAGATGAAAGAGTAACAATAAGACAAGATACCAACTTTAGTGATGTATGCAGCTACATTTTCTTTTCTTCTTCTTCTTCTCTCTCTCTTTTTTTTTCGAATTTTCTTTTCTTTTCTTTTCTTTTCTTTTCCTTTCTTTTCTTTTCTTTTCTTTTCTTTTCCTTTCTTTTCTTTTCTTTTCTTTTCTTTTCTTTAATTCAATCACAAATATCAATATTCAATTGTGAAAATCAAGCAATTGAATTCAAGCACGACAATGAAGTAGAAGAGAATCAATGGAACGGCACTCCAAGCATCAGATAAACTTAGAGATGCAGGAAACCCTAGAATTTTGAAACCCTAGGTGATGCAAATTTCAGCCAAACCCAAAATCTTAAGAATTTTGGAAGCCTACTTTTTGTTTCTATTTTTTTTTTTTTTTTGGCAACCCTAGAACAATGAAGCCCTAGAATTAAATTAAAGGATGCTATAATTAAAAGATAGAATTAGACCTGATTGGAAACCTTGCTCTGAATACCAAATGATATGAACCCGCGGGAATGAAATTTCCTTGAACCCACAATCAATTTGAAAACTCCCCAAGAAAGCCAAAATCAAGTCAATGGATGGAGAACCTAGACCCGATGAGAACTCGTTTCAAGAACTTAGATTATATTAAAATCTAGACCCGTTGAAGAACCCGTCTCAAGAACCCAGATTATAAATGAGGAACGCCACAAAGGTTGTGATTTACCTTTGATAAGTTCAAAAGTTCAATCAAGAACAAGAGGAGTAAAACTCAACTCACAATGAATAAATTCATCAAATTTCATAAATTTCATAAACTTCTGAAAATGAGGCTACAAAGAGTATTTAAACTAAAACCTAATTAAAACCCTAGATAAAATAAAACTCCATCTTCCAAAAATACCCCTGAGTGAACAGTGCCGCAGCTACAGTACAGCACTACAGTAACTCGGCTACAGTAACCCTAACCCTAGTTCAATAAAATAATCACTTTCCCAACATGCCCTTACATAGGCATAAACCCAATTATTCTAAGCAAATAAAATAGGTCCTTGAAATTAATTAAATAAGTTGAAAGCCTTCAAGTGTCCAAAGCCTATAAGTCAAGTTGTTGCCCTTTCCATAGCTTATGAAATGAATCAAAGCATAATCTTCATCGTTTAAGCCCTTGAACTTGTATTTGGCCCATCTGAACTTGCAACATATCTTTAAGACTAGGCCCACCTTGGTTCCCATCATGAAGCGACAATTGGACCCTGGAAGAGTTCTTCAAATGTGCGGCGCTGCTTCTGTAAAAGTTTCCAATTTCGTGCTAATGATATGCTTAAAATAGGGTACGAAGAAACCCTAATGTCTTCATATTCCCGCACACAAAATCGCTTAAATTTTAGGACTCAACTTGGCAGCCACGTACGTGCTTCAGGAGTTCGAATTTGAAAATTCTTATTAGAGACAACTTTGTATCCCTTTAAGATAGCTTTCCAACGCATCAAGAAACGTATCAATTCGATATTTGAACAGAAAGTTATTATTAAAATACTAAAGTCTGTCCATTCTGTCTCCTAACGCATTTTGGACTCTGATCCGAATTACTCTCAAACCCCATCATTATCCTTATTTGAAGAGTCCTATACTCGTTGAAATTAGAAATAAAATAAAATAAGAATAATAGAATATCAAAAATATGTTGTGCATATGAATGAACATTGTTCAATTAAATCACAAGTTATAAAATTAAGCATAAATCATGCTATTAACCAATTTAAATCACAACTCGGATTTATTCATCTTAATCATTTTTCCATCTAAAACCAATAATAATGTAATGAAATAAATAAAATATAGTGGTTCTAAATGTATAAAATATGCAATAATTCAGCTTAATCAACTGCGAGTGGGGCTTGGCTCTGGTGGTGGAAGCTTGCTGGCGTGGGAGGACGCCGGTGGTGGTGGCGGTAAGGCTAGGCGGCGCCGGGCTAGGCTATGGAAGAATCGGTGAGAGGGGGAGAGGCTTACGTCGTACGCATGAGGGAGAGGGAGGAGAGAGAGAGGGGAGGGAAAAGTGAGGGGAAAGAGAGGGGGGTCTTGGTTTTAATCCTAACCCTTCGTCTTGGGATCTTCAAAACGATCTAAAGGTGGAGAATTAAAACACTGATTTGAAAATGCGTAAACATTAACTTAATTAAAAGCATTGAGAGGAATAAAGGTAGAATATTATTTAAACTAAACTTTAGTTTATAAAATAATATTCCTTCATCATTAATAAAATGATGAAGTCTTATTTAATATCTTTAAAATGATCAAACCATTTAATTAATTAAAGCTTTCAACATAATTTAAATCTCATAATATTTTAAATAACTGAAATCATTTTAATAATTAATACTAAAATAATTTCTGACAATTATAATATTTTTGAAGCTCTTCAGGATAGTTGAAGACATAAAATCGATTTATACAATAGAGTGAGTTGGTTAGAACAATATACCAATAGAGAAAGTAATAGAGTAGCTCATACTTTGACTAAATTGAGTTTAAGCATAGAAGATGAGGTTATCTGGATGGAAGGGGGGCCTTCCGGTATTAGCTCCTTTGTAATACAGGACAAGTCTTGTAATGTTCCAGAATTGAGGTAATATAGATTAAAGTTTCAGTTTAAAAAAAAAAAATATCAACCTATTTTAAGGACTATGCAATGTCACACGCTTAATTTGTCGAGTATTTAAACCGAATGTTCTAAATGCTGAGATTTCTATTAGTGATATTGTGAAAAAAGAATTTTCATTCCAAGAATATCATTTTTGCCTATTTAAACTAAAAAGTCCATTTTCCATTCAAAAGGACTCCATCTCCAATTCGATTGATCTCTTTGCCTTGACAATAAATTAGGCTCAAGGTCAAACACTAGATTATATTGGTATTTATCTACCACAACCCGTGTTTTGTCAAGGACAATTATATTCTACGTTATCAAGAGTGAAGACATTAGTAGCAGTGTACAATTTTTGGTCCAGATCGAAAAAATCGCCCGAACCGAATGGTTCAGTCTGGACTGGACTGGACATAAAATTTGTTTGGTTGGTTTCGGTCCTCCATTTGCGGGACCGAATGGGTTTCTGTCCCGTCCCGGGTCTATTATTTTTGGACCGGACCGAACTGAAACCGACCGAACAATATATATTTCTTATATATACTATATTATTTTATATAGTAATTGTATAAGTTAATTATGTAATTTTTATCTAATTTATTATCATTGACCATATAAAATGTTCAATAATATATGTTATCAATTAATAATATATCATAAATCATATGATAATTTATATCATCATATGTAGATACATCATACATTCATGCCTACTCTACTATTTACACCATTTTTTTTATAGGAAATAAACTTCATTCAATAATGAAATCGAAGTTACAGCTGTAACCTAATACATATAGGAAAAATCCTAGATTACAAGCCAACTACTCACGTGTGGGGCTCCACCAGTACACAAATTCTTTTGTGACTGGTATGGTCTTAACTTCTATAACTCTCTACAGACAAACCGTCTGAGAGACCACACTCTGCCTAAAGCAGAGATTTCAAATCCCACCTCCAGAGAATGAGAGGACTTTCACTCTATGGACAAAATGTCCAAGAGACTATTTATTTTTTTATTTTTACCTAAACAAAAGGAAATAACAATAAACATAAAAATAGATGCGAAAATGACGGATTACAACTGTAGATCCAAATTTTCAGCTTGAAGGAAAGCAAAATATAAGAAATAAAGAGACTGTGGTGGTACGTGAGGGACACGCGCCACGCACCACGCACCACACTAGGAATGTAGCGGTCAATTGAATCTGAAGAAACCGAGGTCCCTGGTCTCATAAACACCACGCATGGCGGCAATAGAAGCTTTCATGGTGGTCATTGGGCTCCGAAAAAAAAAAGCAAATCGGCATTTCGCTATATTTTGGACGGAAAAATAAACAAAACTGGAAAATAAAGGCCAACCCAGTCTCTGGTCTAACCCAATGAGAGGAGGGAGAAGCTCCCCCCCCCCCCCCTTTCAGTTTTTGCTGGGGTGGCTCTTTGGAGAGAAAAGAGAGAGAGAGCTTTCGGCTAGGGTTTTTTCAGCATTTTCCTGACATGGTACGTGCATATATAATCCACTATTTACACTTAACTTGTAGAGTCCATTGTGTGTAAGCAAGATTAGGGACAAATTGATTGGTGGTAATGGTGAGAAGAAGGGAGGGACAAGGAGTAATCCATCTACATATGCATGGAGATTAGTCCCTTGAGATACGGAAGAACTTGTGCCTTCCATAGAAGGTAGTTATCATGTGTGAGTTTGATACGAGTGAAAACAGGGGAAGAAATATTAGAATCGAACTATTGAGAGGCCTGGTCCTCCGTGGAAAAAAATGATATGAGTCAAGCGACTCTGATACCATGTTGACAGTTGAATAATGAGATTGATTGAATTAATTCAGCATACACTCTATAGTGTAGAAATGGTAATTTATAAACATAAAATACAGAGTTTAGTTTAACTAGGAATACATAAGTAGAAGCAAACTAGAAGAAGTAGAATAGAGTAGTCATGCACAGTTTAAAGCACTGAGAATAAGCTGATCATACAGAATCCAATGTGTATAAGCGGGATTAGGGACATTGATTGGTGGGAGTGGTGAGAAGAAGGGAGGGACAGTCCATCTACATAACCATGGAGATTAAGAGGCTTGTTTAGGAAACACATCTCATCTCAAATGTTTTTATAATTTTCTTCCCAAACATCACTTAAACACAAACATTTCTTAATTTTAAATCGTCAATTTTTTCATCTAATTATTACAACTTTCTCAAACTTCTAAGTAAAACACAAAAAATAATATCACTTTTTCAAATTTTAAAACAAAAATAATATTAAAAAATTATTTTAACTTTATAATAGTTTTATTCTAACTTTTTCTCTTCCCTTTCTCAAAATCCAATAAAATATCCTAATTCAAACTATTTAATTATTATTTATAAAATTCTTATCTTATCTCATTCTCCAACCATTCCTCAAGTCTCTTGAGATATGGAACAACATGTGCCTTCCATAGAAGACAGTTATCACAAGTGACAACAGGGAAAGAAATATTTGAATCAAACTGTTGAGGAGAGGCTTGGTCCTCCGTGAAAAAAAAAGTGACGTAATTCACATAACTGTATAGACTTATGAGCAGTCCCTATTTGGGGACTGTATGTAAACTAACTCTTATTTTATAGATATCAAATACAGAGTTCAGTTTAATCCATAAGTAAATGAAGACTAGAAGAAGTAGAACAGAGTAGTCATACACAGTTTAAGAACTACTCAATGTCTTCAGCAATGAGGACTCGTTGGTTTATCTTGATCACTTTGAGAAGCATTTCCGAGTTTGTCTTCAGTATGATTCTTAACAAATCCCCAATGGATTAAAAAATACTAGATCTTATTCTTTTCTTTTTGGTAGGTTAAATCCGCTGAGTCTAACGATATGGGACCAATTTGTCGGGAACGAGTCAGAGACAATCTCCAACATCATAAGCACATTTCCTATAATCATTGCAACGAAGCTGAAAGTTATCTCCCATAATAGGAAGGTGTATCAAATATCTAGTGAGCTAGATTGATCCATTTTGCTCTCCACGAGAGCATTGATTTCTTCCTTGCTGAATCCGAATTTATCATCAGTTCTTGCATTGCCAACCTGGTCAACTATTTATTATCATTATTTTTATAGTATTCTACTATTATTTACGCCTAAAGTTCTTATAAATCTATTATATTGTTCCTCAAGCTTGTAATCTATATTTATAATATCACATTGCGTATATCAAGTGAGAGAAAGCAGGAAAGAAGATTTGAGATTCGATACCTTTCTCAAGACCAATATAAAAACTTAACATCTAGAGTTCTAGACTACTCAAGAGAAATCATCTCAACTCATCTCATTTCATCCCATCTCATCATTACAACTTTCTCAAATTCTCCCACAAAATACAACAAACAAATCAACTTTTTCAAATCTCAAAATAATAATAGTATTAAAAAATAATATTCTAACAATATTTTATTCAACTTCTAATTTTTATCTAAAACCATTTCATCTCATCTCACTATCCAAACGAGCGCTACAATTGAACCTCTTGAGATCATCACAAAAACAAAAACAAAAACCTCTCCCCTCCCAAACGATATGGAATCACATATTTACCATCTTTCTATACTCAAATCAACATATTACACAAGATATGTCAATCAGCATGTAAGATCGTCTAAATAGGGCAAGGTTTCACCTCTACCAATTTCCATCTGTTATCCTCTTTTAATACAATAGCTTTATAAATATTACGTGAACCTCACAAAAGTAGGGTGCTTCAAAGCCAAGGATGCTGTTGAAAGGTATAAAAGAAATATGCATCAATACTTTACATGTGCCTCGGTTACTTGCATTGAAAGTTGATACATATTCATTCTGCGAGGGAAATCCAGAGGGCGACACCCATGCCTAGTATTAGTGAGGTTATATGGATTGCTGTACATTTCAATGAGGACTTAGCGTTGTTATTCATTTCTGCAAGCACTCCAGCAACTGCAATGTATATAAATCCACCGGCAGTAAATCCCTGCAACAGTAACAGTTCCTCGAAATCGTGACTGAAAAAAAAAAAAACCTTAAACCAACACATTTCTTCCCAGTGCTTCTCACCTCGATGAAAGACGACTGCCCTGGATCTTGCCCCAAGAGCAAAGCCTGCCACAGCAAAACGTCTTTTAGATACTAATAGCATAGGTTTTCCCATCCATGGGAAGATAAACTCACCATTGCAGTTCCTGCTAGAGCCACCAGTGCAGATAGGAAGTTGAAAAAGAGGGCTCTGGAGACACTGAAACCAGACCTCACAAGAATGCCAAAATCGCCAATCTGCACAGTGCAGAAGCAGCCAATGAACTAAGCTGTCAACTCCCAAGAACAAAAAAAAAAGAATAATCATAATGACAAAAATAATGAATAGTCCTCAACAAGTGATGAAAGCAGTTTTGACAATATACCACACAGTCACAGTAAACTCATTTAAAGAGTTGATAAAGAGCGAATTGGTTCAAGGTTTATACAGGGAACTTAAAAATATTATTCTAGAGCATGCGAAGACACAATTTTCTGAAACCACATCACAATGTAGGAATGCATGCATTTTTTGAATGTTGTGACATGAATTAAATAATTCGTTAGCATAAGAGAGGGAAGAGGGGGGGGAACTGTGCAGCGCTTGGTATGGGAAACAAGGGATAAGTAAACACGGATTGCATTCTTCCCATTTGGCCAGCTCCACTGCATGGGGAATATGACATTATGACACCTGCCAACCTAGAAAAGATGCAAATAACCAAAGCTTTGAATTCACCTATGATGGAAAATGAATCAGAATTCCCAACAAACGCTAATCTACTGTTCATTGATATTAAATACAAAAACCAATTGAAAATGAATATATGGGCATACTAATAATCCTTGTACAACTTATTTTCTCTATCTGTAAGGTTTCATTGGCGTTCTTCATTTGCTCATACCCAAGCCTGGGTAGGACACGTCCTAGGCTTTGCAGCTGCCCATAATTGTTCCTCCACTTCTGCATGTATCCATTTAATTCATGGTGCTCAGGGCTGGGTGTGCAGTTACATTTGGTCCTATCAATCTCCCAGAAAGGGCATGGTTTTACCAAGCACTTCACATCCAACAGCACTTTTAAGATTTTAAGATATTACTAGGGCAAATTAAGGAACTACAAGCATCAACTCAGCAGTGGACTAATAACTTGACAAACCAATAAGTTTCCACAGTTCCCGAACAAAGCCTCCAAGTTTCAACAATCATCAAGATGTTAGAAAATTCAAGGTCTTGTCTTTACAACAATCCCACAGAGTTAAGCATTTATGAGCCCAAGAGTCATTCAAATAGAACCAGTGGGGCAAAAAGTTCGAGTCCCATCCATTTTCCAATCACCCCCCCTCCAACTTCTTTCTAGCGGGCATGCTATCCAAGACTAGGGATAGATTTTTTTTTCTATGACGGAGAACCTCAGCAAGGTAGGGCCCTTTTTGGACCCACCACTAGGGTGTACACCTGGATACACAACCTAATACACGAGAACCATTTACCAGGTATTTTAGGGGAACTCCACTTATTAGACCCAAGATGTTCTGACAACTATGAATTATTCTTGCATCTTCCTTTTCTACTTTTTTGACATAACAACTCGGATCAAGTATAGAATAGTGGTGAATGAGATCCCACATTCCTCTCGAATGGAGAAGTTTTTGGCCTTTATATGATTTCAATTAACTTTAATTGTAACTTTGACTAGTCCTATTTGATAAGTAACTTTGACTAGTCCTTTTGAAGCATAATTCTAAATGTGAGTTGGGGCTCTTCTAGGGTCATTACACTAAGGACATTAGAAATCTCTCCTTCCTCAATTGGCCTAGCAATAATTACCTCGTCAGGCTAAAGCCTGATGGTCAAAAGGTGGGCTTGGAATGAGCTGTAGACACAGATATCTTGGGTTCAATTCTCCGCTAGGAGTTCCTTTGGTTTAATTGAAAGGCTAAAACACTGTTTTGGCCCGTAACGACTTGTATCCAGGCATACTCCTTATGGATGGGTTTGGGGGCATACTCCTTAGGAATGGGTTTGAAGGGCCCCTACCATGGTCAAGTTCCACATCACTAAAAAAAAAAGAAGCAAAATGAAATTATGGAAAGGCACATATTTGAAATGAATAACACAATAAACACATCTAAGCCTTTGCCTATGTCCATGGCTAGTCATGTACAGAGTTGGGCTTCCATGGCTTTGGATCACAACTCTCCATGGCTTTGGATCACAACTCTCCTTGATGAGTACAACAGAACCAGAAAAATCTCCTGAATGTTAAGCTTCTATAGCTTGAGCACCTCCAAATGATAAGTATCCTTGACGAGGCACAGAAAAATGCTCTTGAAGGGTGAACACAGTTAAAATCCCCAAGACATGTAGTCATGGCCATAAGGAAGCCTAGTCAACTCTCCTGGGGAGATGGATGCAAAGATGAAATCCTCTTGTTTGTTTCCCTTCTAAACTCAAATTTCACTCTGCCAAATATAGAACCCAAGCCCAAACCATGAATTTATGCTTGCTTGCTAAAGAAAACAACACCACCCAACACCAAACACTTGTCCCCTTCGTTTTTTTAATAGGTAAGCAAGACCCCTTTTTTATCAGTAAAGCAAGAACTTTTATTGATAGCAATAGTCATATCCCATGTACAACACTTGTCCTCTTCATTTGAAGCAAATCCTGCAGCCAACAGTGCTTCCTACATTTTTCCTATAGTCTGAATGGCTAGCAAGGCCATCACAATTCCTCATGCATCCTCTTACCCACTTTGGGTCTTCTCTGCATGCTTAGGCCAGAAATTAACATTGTGTTAGATAAAGCATAGTTTCTATAAATAGAATCTCTACTTCATTACATTAACAGCGACCCATATACTTGGGCTATGCCTATTGCTATTATCAATAAAATTTACGAATACCTATAAACAAAAAAGTAAAAAAAAAAGCACCTAACATTACAAAAACCAAACTGGCAGTATCACTAGAAAAGCTCCTACAATTTGTACCCTAAAAATGACACCAATTCGGATCTCGGTATCCTTATCCGTCCACTCAGGCATATCTTATAGGGATGGGACAAAACACAAACAATAGCCATATTTTAAGAAAAGGCCACCATTATCTCTGCCTTTTCCACCTTGCATTTCCTCCCCCAGCGATTACGCGGCGGTTACGCACTTTACGGTTATATGTAGAATTACTCCTTTTATAAATCAAAATCATGGGGGAAACAGAAGCATAACCAGCTAAAAGCTTCCAGGGATCATCACTCTCCCATCTACTCCATCCTGCAGTTACTAGATCCAGGACAATTCTTACAGCTATGTGTCTCTTTCTCTCGTAGCATCATCTTTTTTGCCTTCCACATATGATAAACTGATGCCATAGTAGCTATCATGCCCTGTTGCTCTCGTGTAGTGATTGACAAACAAGTGTGTGCCTGGGATCAAAAGAAACCTCTTCACTAGCTCAAGGCCCTGCTCTGCAGACCTAACAAGCAAGCATTGAGAATCACTTCTTTCATCAGCCAAAATGTGCCGCCCCTATCTTTTAGACATACTGACACAGATCAACCCTATAAAAATGACTTCCAACAACCTAAACATTATATGTAACTTTTATGTCTGAATACATTATGGGTTCAAAATATAAAGACATCCGTCCTAGAAAAGGAATAAAATTATACTTGTAAAATATATAAAAAAAGGTAAGACTTCATCAAACAAAAAACAAAAAAAACAAAAGATCTGAACCTCTTGAGGAAGCTCATGTGCAAGCAAAAATAGAGTTCTAGACCACCCGCCAACAGATCCATAAAGAAGGAAAGCACTTCCCAGAGCCATTCCATCAGTAAAATTGTGCTGCAGCATTAATGTGTGAAACTGTATCATTTGAATCGGTTTTCTTTCATATAATTAAGAATAGATTTAAAAAAAAATAGAAAATAATAATAATAATAAGGCCCACATACAACACCATCAGAAAAGAGATTGAGATAACCAAACACAAGATTTGTTGACGATCGATCCGGATCTTTTTCTTTGAAATAAGAATTATCGGTGAAGCTATTTGTATCTACAATGGCTTTATCTTCTCTAGCACCACCACCAGTGCTTCTCTGCAGAATGAAAGACAACGTTCAATATTCATTCCTATAACACCATCCAAATTAGATCTTGTAGTAGAATAGCCAACTCCATCTCCTAGATTCTGTGCAAGGCAATAAAAAGAAAGTGCAGGACCTTAATGTTTTCACTTTGAAAATTTTACACCACAAATGTTGGTTTTAAATTGCACACTAATTATTACTATAAAGTAAGAATCTTCTATGCATAACAGAGATGCACAGATTTCCTGTATGACAGTAAGGCTAATCAGATGCCCCAGGCATATACCATTAGGCAGCCCCTAAGCATCAACCATCATGCCTAATTCTGGCTTTACCATGTCTCACCCGCTAGAATGGTCATAAATCAGAGTGGATATCAAGAGACCAAATATACACATAAAATAAAAACTCCTCACCTTTTTAAGAAATTCATGCTGGGTCACATCATCTCCATTCGAAGAATCATTTGACACTTCACATAAAACTTTTCCTTCAGTTGACATTTCCATCGTCTCCCTTTTTCCACTCAAAGATTGTGACTGCACAATGTCATGAGCATCATTATCACCCTTCAATTTCTTACTGCTCTTATTGTGATGGTGGTGATGGCCATGACTCCATCCATGAGTTCCTCCAGAGTTATCTTCCACATACCTCACTGCCTTCTCTACAAGAAGAAAAACTACAATGCCAGCTGCAACAATCATAACATCACAGTAAGAATTCAAGGTATTTTCACCCAAATCTGCAATGCCTCTAATATACTTCGCTTTTATAGGTACACCACCACAGACTCAACCAGGATGGAAAGACACTGATAATGATATCACATCATCTAATAAGACATTAAATAGCACCTTTCATTTTCTTTCCTTTCTCTTTTGAGGGTAGAAATAACAATAGATAAAAGCTTAAAACTTAAAGACCCTCAACCCATTAAGTATATAATCAATTCTAGCTTAATGAAGGTTATAGGTAATCCCTCCAATCTAGCCCGGTCATACAACAAATGTTTTCAATTGGACTTGCATTAAATCAATCCTTCAAAAACTGCCCTTTGTCATCAAAATGAGATGCAATTGCCGATTTCAGGTGCTTAAAATCAAACATTTTCTTCCCTTTTTATGTTATTGGTATTTTTATTACTTCTACTACAATTATAACTATTTCTATGCTATATAACCATTCTTATTATAATTATTTTGTTCCATTTAGTAGGTAAAATCCATCAAATAATGCCAGACAATATGCAGGACAAGTAATTTAATGTCCAGCATCACATCCAGGCTGACGACTATTACATAAGCATATCACCAATACCTTTTTCTGATAAGTAAAACATATCTCCAATACTAAACTACCTAGAAAAAGTTGTAGACAAGCCTTCCCTAGGTTGGAAATGTGAACCTTATTATTTTGACAGAGATGTGTTTTTCCAGGTCATGTGCAGCAGGCCAGAAGCACACATTTCCCTTTGCCAGTGGCAGTAGCAATGAAACTATGGAAAGTATACAGAAAAAGTGTCTGACTATCCTCTAATAATAATTTGGACCATTAATTAGTAGAGATATATAAGTTCCTTATCCATTTAAATCCATGTACACACATTCATACATATATAAGTAAGTCGAAACAAGCAGTCATATGGTTGACTTGGTTAATAAGATAAGCATCAACTATATGACTACTAACCCAGAATGGACATTCCAACAGAGAGGTCCTTCAAAGAATGTGAATGCAAGAGATCACTAGAATGAGCATCATAGGCATTGTCTGCATGGTGATCATGTGGGTGGGAATGTTCTCCACCTGCAAAATATACTTACATGAAACTATGTCCCAGTTAATGACAGAGTTTATCTAGAAAAACTTTTCTTCTTTAATATTGGGCAATAACCACCCAAAACCATACAAGAGAAGTAATTATACAAAGTTCAATTAGCTTTTATAAAGTTGTGAGCTTCATATCACAACCTTCCGGCATCAACAAAACAGAAAAGAAAAGCTGCCAAAACTTCCTGTGCCAAAAGAAAGTAGAGAGACAGACATAGAGGAAGGAGTCAAAATGAAACTGGACGTATACAAAGTGAAAAAATATAGGCAATACGGTTAAAATAAACCTAAAACCGATAAGACAGATTGAAGTAAACCCTAGTAAAATCCTTCAATTCCCCAGATAACTCAACCGAGATTACAATCTACCACGATACCATTGCAAGCATCTTTTTAACTTTTACACAACGGATTGACATGAATTAAAGTTGTAAACAAGTGGATGCCCCATTATAGGAGAAAAATAGTATAACAAAATCATACCAAATGCATGCGGTAATTGATGAAGAAAAGCATCTCCTAACATAGCTCCTGCCTGTTCATGGAAAAATATCAAATTAACCTGATTATATATATATATAATTAAATTAAATTAAAAAAAAAAAAAGGAGCAATAACCACACAGCAATATATTAACAATGATAAAATAATTTTTTGATAAATAAAAATGACAAAAATAATGATAATGACAAATAACAAGAACTATAGCAATAACAACAACAGCAACAATACTACCAACCACAGCCATTACAATAACAATAGTGCATAGATATACTGCACAATCCACAAGACATCCACTCGATTCCTGTTGTGCCATCGTACCCAATGTACTGACTCAATCCTACTGTGTCGTCAAACCCCTCTATGCTGTCGCTGTTGTCGTCGGACCATCGAAAGTTTGAACTATAGCTCCTACAACCCACAAGACCCCCTCCACTTCTCCCACCCCTCAAACACCCGACAAAGGCAACCATTCCACCCTACAACACATGGTGCTTACCTTCCACTTCTCCCAATATCACCTGACAACTTTTGTCTCCTCCAAGTGCCTTACCCTTTCTTTCCACCGTGGAGCTATTCTCTGCGGGACTACCCATCGGTGACCTCAATACCAAGGCGTACGAGGCACCTTTGACCGAGGGAGGCCTTCCCACTGTCTTTCCATCAACAAACTCTCCTTTGTTTGCAAGCTTCATAACAACGGCTTTGGACCTAGTGATGCTTTGAATGGGATGCAGAAAACCTTTCCATCCGATGCCATTTGCACCTTCCGGGATCACCAACAAACTTTTCTTCCTTCCATTCCAAAAATCTAAGAGTTGTAAAAAACTACCCCTTGCGATATGATGTTGAATCATGGTAAGGTCATTACTCATCCTTGGCTCCCTAAAGAATCCCTCATGATAGATGAGTTCTAAGCAATCCTCTATCCCCTTAGCCACCCATAAAGCGGCCATCCCACATAGGCACATGAACTTAGCCATCCTTTTACTACGTTCAGAAATGCGAAAACTATTTCCTCCCTCTTTCATAAAAACGAAAGTATTTTATTCCACCTTCAACACCTCTCATCATCCATCTGAGACAAATCCGCGTCGTACGTCGTCATCCTCTAATCCCAAATCACAGGATCATCCATCTACTTTCTATACGGGAATAGAAAGCAGATCACCCTCCATCAGAACAACTCTAGAAACCGAGAGGAATACAGCTGAAGAAGAAGGATCTGCGAAAATAAAATCCCCTCCACAAAAATTTTCAGATCTGACGCTGGAGTGTGTTGTCGGAGCTCGGCCTTGTCTATGACGAACCAGATCTGCATCACGCACCAGATCTGTGTCGACGAAGCCTAAAGGAAGGCATTCTGTGAGGATCCCAGTCGCCGGAGGGAGGTCCGTTGCCAGGGTGTCCTCCAAGGGGTCGCCGGAGCCCTTTGGTTTTGTTTGTGGTGAACAGAGGTTCGACGGCGCCTGGCAGATCTCGTTTCTCTCTATCATCTTGTCTCTACAGTGTGCGGGGGGCTGCACGTTCAGACTTCTTATTGTTCGACGACGACAACGACAACACAACAAGATCGAGTGGGTACGTTGGGTACGACGGCATAACAAGAATTGAGTGGATGTCTTGTGGATTGTGCATTATATCTGTGCACTATTGTTATTGTAATGGCTGTGGTTGGTAGTATTGTTGTTGTTGTTGTTGTTATTGCCATAGTTCTTGATATTTGTGAGAGATCTCATGGGTTAACGAGATTTAGCATATTGTGGGGCTTTCATATGGAGGATGTGAAGACCAATTTAAAGCACTAGTCACTGCTATTGAGGCGGGACACTCACTTGAAACCAAATCAAGTTTTAAGAAAAGCAGAGAATTAAGTGTTGAGCAATCAACTACGACACTAAGGAGAGGTAGCTCAAGTCGAGGGCAGACTAAAGGGAGGGCTTTATGAAGACATCCTCGTAGAGGGAGTTTCGGGAGAAGTATTAGTCTTAAGGGAAACAAGGGTTGGGGATGGGGAGGTGTGTTCTATTCCAATTCAGGCTTGGTGTATTTCAGATAGATTTCTAATTTTCACGGGCTTTTTGGGTCATTAGGAGCTCTCTAGTATGGGCTAGGTGTTTTCTTGTATACTTCCAGTGTATTTGGTTACTCCTATTGATATATATTTTTTATTGGCACCAGGTGTCCGGAAACAGCGTCCCAACTAATCTCAGGGGTGCACAAGCCCTCGGCAAGGAACTCCTATTGATATATATATATAATATTTTTACTTATAAAAAAAAAAAAAACAATAGTGCATAGTGCTCTAAATGAGCCAAGCAACTTCGACTCAGGTGGTCTTGTATGCTAAACAAGCCAAGCTGAAGCCTAGATTATGGGTCGTTTGGTAAACAAGCATCAACTGTCTGAATATGCACTTTTATTTCTTGTCTTTTACAAATTTCTTGTTATATTACACATCATTTTTAAAAATGTGTGCTATACTTCAATTTGTCACTTGCTTGAGCTTTGCACCTAGGCTCTAGACGGCATGTGCGCTTAACTACTCCTAGCACTTTCACCAACACTGCCTTGAACACTACCAAATTTTCCTCTCCAACATACAAAGATCCGAGGCATAAAACAAACATGTCCAAAGAGACAGAGAATAGAGTTTCTTCAATCACAAGCATGCAATGAAGTAAAGATGACCTAAAATTTCCCTACTTCTCTTACACATGCAATGCCAATCAAGACATTAACATGCTCCTTTCTTAAATTGTCCAATGTGAGAATTTCCCCTAAAGCAAAAGTAAAAACAAAGATAGATCTTAAATTTGTGATACCCTCATATGATATGGATAAGGGTAGGTGGTGTATGGGATCCCACATTGCTTGGGAAGTAGAAATTCTTGTTCTTTATAAGGTTCCAATGGGGCTCTAATTGTATCATTGACTAGTCCTTTTAGAGTATAGGCCATGTGGTTTGAGCCTTCCATTGGGGCATTACAAATGGTATCAGAGACTATCCCAACCAAAAATGTGGGACTTGAGCCGTGCCACCTACAATGGACAGGCCCGACGAGAACGTTGGGAGTTTAAGGGGGGTAGATTGTAATACCCTCATATGATATGGATAAGAGTAGGTGGTGTATGAGATCCTACATTGCTTGGAAATGAGAAGTTCTTGTTCTTTATAAGGTTCCAATGGGGCTCTAATTGTATCATTGACTAGTCCTTTTAGAGTATAGGCCATGTGGTTTGGGTCTTCCATTGGGGCATTACATAAATAGAATTATTCAAACGGTACAGAATTCAATTGGTGCAAAAAGCTAGATCTTAGGCACAATTTTTAGCAATTTCCTTTTTAGTTTAATAACTCATCAACTTGAATAATAGCTCCAGAATGTATTGGAGCCTAGGCTCAAGATCAAGCTTGAGTTTGGCTCATCATTTGAAAGAAACCCAACTAAGCCAAGCTCAAGCTTGAGGATTTTCTCATGAGGTGAGATGGCAAAGCTCAAATCTCATACCAGCTCAATTCAATTACACCCTTAAAAGAAGACTTTAGAGAAAGTGAGATGAGACATAACAAGTCTAAGCTTTTCAAAGATAATAAACATATTTAGAATTGATTAAAATTGAAGATGTGGAATGAGGATTTTTTGGGAATATTGCTACTCAAAAGAAATCTATTTTTGATGATTTGCAAGTACTGGAGGGCAAGGAGGGGATGGGTTCTCTATCTGTCGAGGAGATCTCTAAAATATGCTTCATTACCTCAGAGCTTGAAAATGTGCTTTTAATGGAGGAAATATCATGGAGACAGAAATCTCAGACTCTTTGGTTAAAAGAAGGGGATAGATGCTCTAAGTTCTTCCATTGGGCGGCTGATTCTCATCGAAGGAACAATGTCATTGAGATGCTACAAGCGGATGGGCATGTGCTCTAAGTTCTTCCATTGGGCGGCTGATTCTCATCGAAGGAACAATGTCATTGAGATGCTACAAGCGGATGGGCATGTTCTTACTGATCATGATGCTATCGAGAATCAAATTGTCAATTATTACGAAGGCTTCTCACGGAGGTATTCTCTTGGAGGCTTGGACTTGATGGGTTGGCTTTTTAGCCTACTGATCATTTCAGTGCTATTTGGCTTGAAAGGTCGTTTGAGGTTGATGAGGTGTATCAACCTCAAACGACCTTTCAAATGGTTTTTCCGTGTACGAATGGTTTTTCCGTGTATCAACCTCAAAAGTTCCAGGTACGAATGGTTTTTCCGTGGCTCTCTTTCATGACTGTTGGGATGTTATTTACTTGGTAGATGTGGTTTGGGGGAGAAATGGTGTTCTTGGATTATGCATTGTATTTCAAATGTCCGCTTCTCGGTTTTGGTGAAAAAAATTATATGAATCTTATTTTTGTTTTGAAATTTGAAAATTTTGTATTTTTTTTTTCTTTTGTGTTTTGTTTGGAAGTTTGAGAATGTTGTAATGATTAAATCATGATTAGATGAAGAATAATACTAGATATAGTTCTAGAGTGTGCAAGCCCCACACACTCCCTTTGAAAAAAAGTGGGGTCCACCATTCAAAGGAAGGGCACAGGGTTTGCACACTCTTAAGACAGCAAATATCATTTCTCTTAGATAAAAATGCTGAAAATTTGAAATTGAAAAGTGTTTTGCATTTGAGTGACATTTGGGAATGAAATTATGAGAAGGTTAGAGTTGAGATGAGATGTTCTCAACTCATCTCACTTCCCAAATATGGCCTAAACCTTGCATTTTATATAACATATAGAAGTTTCCTTAATTGTGATGAACATCAATCAAACATTAAAGCAAGCATGAGCCACCTATGCATCGAAAACTTTTTGTAAACTTCATTGGTTTTTTTATAAGCAAAACTTTCAGTAAACTCAACCCATAAAGAAATGTAATCATTTATTCGATAGAAGATCAAAGGAAAACGAAAGAAATGGGCCAATTCAAAGCATTTGCGATCCAGGGTCATGTTAAGAACATTGAGTGTATCACACTTTTACCCTCTTTTTTTGTAACAAACAAGTTAAATGAGTTCAAATTTCTTAAAAGTGTAAAAATCTCATTCATCCTACAAAAAAAGGATATTTGTAATTAATATTAGTTATCCTATACTAATGATTTTTTATTTATTGGGTTTACTTGCAAAAAAAAATATCATTCATCCTATTGCTTTCATTCCGATTTCAGTTACATGAACCAATAAGCTAATATTGGTAATCGTTGCATCGTTAAAAAGGATATACAGGGCACAATTAAACCAGGATTGCGGGCTCTATGCCAGCTAACAAATGTAGAACTCTTCATATGGACAGCAACATTAGGGAAGATCCTGACCCTGGACAATCTATGGAAATGCTGTATTATTGTAATTGACTGGTGTTGTATGTGTAGAAAAAGTGGTAAGATATGGACCACTTACCACTTGTTACTTCATTGTGAGGTTGTCAAGGCCCTATGGATGATTTTTTTGGCAGAATTGGGTTAGCTTGGGTTATGCTGAGGAGGGTGGTCGATCTTCTTGCCAAGCTGGAGTGTTCATAAGTATCCCACAAATCGCAGCAATATGGATGGTTCCGATACGCCTTTTGTGGTGCATATGAGGGGAAAGGAATGATCACAACACAACTTCGAAGACAAGGAACATTTTTTAGAGGAACTACAGAAGATTCTGTTTCAACATGTTTTTTTTCTGTGCAATAGTTTTAGATTTCAAAAGGCTTAGTTCATTATTTGCTTGTATCTATTTCTTCTTCCTAGCTAGATGTTTTCTCTTGTATACACCTTGTGTACTTGGCTATACCAATTAATATTAATAAAATTTTACTTAATCAGAAAAATCTATAATCACAGATCATTTGATTGCTTTGTGGTCAGATTAATTTCATGCAGAAAAGAATCTAGTCATTCTGTTCCTTGTATTATCAAAGAAAGCATGGCAAACTCATATGTAATAACGTTGAGAGTTCACTTGGGAAAGTACCCCCTAAGTATTCTGTTTTGTTTTAAAACTTCAAAAGATTTACAAAAGTTATGAAAATCCATGAGATGATAATTCATAATTGCATCAAAAGCATTAGTGAAGACAAAAATACTGAAGATAAGCAGTAGCCCGTGTAATTAAAATAGTGAATATATGAGATATACCACAAACTTCACAATTGAAAGAATTAATTAGGATTTATAAACCAAATTAATACAGTTAAAAAACTAACCCCAAATAAAGCTAATGAATCGACAACGGCCTTGGACGGTTTCCCTTGTACTGCAAAGCTCGTAGTGTTCAGTCATTGGTCATTGGGATAGGCGCGTTAGTTTCAGAAAAGACCATCACAAAAATATAGGATAAGATATATCAATAACGATTGATAACTATGCACTTACCAAATATTACTGGCAGGATAATTAGGCATACAAGAGAAGCCATGCTGACCAAAAAAGAGCAACCCAGTGCATGTACCCAAAGACCTATGAGTTGAAAAAAATAACGAAATAAATATGAAGTTCGCCTCAAATTGAAGTAAGCATACTTTCTAGAAGACTTTCTTTTATAATATGCAAAGATTATTCAAGGGTTAAGCAAACTTAGCCCTATTAGTCCAAGTGAAACAAAATATAAATCTTTAAGTGCTACAATAAGATGTCATGTGGCTATTTACTATATTATTCCTACAGTGGTTAATTTCATGTCAATGATTTAACCCCTCCTCTTGACACGTTGTGCTTGTTTCACACAAATGTCCTAATGAGTTTCTACGTACTTATGTTCTGTTACTCTTCCTCGGTTTCCTCTCAGTACACTTTCTCATAGATGATCATCTCTGCTGCTTAACTACGAGATAATCATGGTTTTCTTGAAACAGATTCTTTATAGAATCTAGAGTTTTTGAATTAAATGAGGAAGGTAGTTGATGGATTCGCATAACAGAAGGAAGTTGGAAGGTTACAAAAGCATTAGTCCTGGAGATGTCCACAGTGAACTAGTTCGTTAGAGCCTTGAGGCATGTTCGATTGGAGATGAGGAGTTCGTTGCAACCTACCGGGATGGTAACAGAAGTTACATTGCCCAGAGATGCTCCAATGCTCAGGGTAAATATATGGAGTTAGTGGAATATTATATGGCAATGGTTGCTGATGGAATTTCATTATCATACCGGAAGACATGGAGGGGAATGGGTGGAACAAAATGGTGGTTGCACTGCCGGAAGTTTATGGCAGCTTGGGGGGGAAGGGGAGAAAGGTTGGGCTGTCAAGGTCTCAAAACTCAAAACTCAACACTCTGCCTAAGTCTTATGCAGAGGTGGTTCGGTCACTGAGGCTTGCTGCCGACAGTCACAAAGCTTGGGGAGCTGCAGCAGCAGCGGTACCCAGGGTGGAGGGCAATTCTGGGATGTTGAAAGCAAAGGAGATAGTCGTTGAGGGAGACGGAAGGAGACGTGCGCCGCTTACTCAAGTGTGCAGAAATAACACTGAAATGGAAAGAAGCTCTTTGACCGAGAGGATACACGTGAGGGATGAAGATCTTTCCCTTAAAAAAGATTTGCTATAGTTAAAAAACTTAGTAAATCTTATCATTCAAAGAGTGGATAATCGACTAGGCTTGGGCTTGAGCCCATCATCCTCAAGTTTCCCGAAAATAGAATGGGCCAGGAGAGGCGTTACACTCGAGCTGAGAAAGGGAAAGCCCTAGCCTTGGACGATGGGTTGCCGAAGATGACGACGCCGATAGAGTTCGTAGCCGAGACAATATGTTTCAAAGGTATGAGAGGCTTGCCAATAACGGAAAAGGGCCAGAAGGAGCCGATGACAACCTAGTAGCCTTCGCCAGGAGCAGGAGATCTGGTGGGTGGGCTGATGGTCGACGGCTTACTGGAGGTGACGCCGCCTGTGGAGATTGAAGCTGGGAATGTCCATTTCAAACGTAAAAGGGGTTCTCAGATAGAGGAAGAGGTCCACAATGAGACGTCGACCTTCTCGATGCCGATGGAGAATAGCTCTGAGAGATTGGGTGTTGAGGACTCCCAAACCGATGCTGGCAGCTTAGTTTTATTCAAGCCCGGAGCCTCTAAAAATGAGGGGGAGTCTCTAAACACAACAATAAGAAGGAACATTGGTGCTGATTATCATTGGGATGAACAACTCCATTGAATTCAATGCCCCTGCTGAAAGAACAAATACTAGCATCAGACTGGGTTCTACATAAAGCCAAGGAGATTCAATTGTGCGTTGGACTTCCATGTATTGGTTATGAAGATCAGTTCTTGGCTTACTTGCTGCCATCAAAGATGGGCAGCCCAATTCAGCCATGAAGAGCCATTCAGCCAAGAAAAGGGAAAGGGAATTAAAGCAACTTACATGTTCGGTAAATTATGAAGGAAGTGCGAGTCGTGGTGGAATGAAGGGTAGGGCAAAATCGGTGTTTTTATGAAGCTCAAGATAGTCTCGTGGAACGTTAGGGGGTTGAATGAGTTAGAGAAATGCACCAAAGTATAAAATCAACTTCGTGGCAGGAAAGTCGATGTTGTATGTATACAAGAGACAAAACTGGAATTCATCTCCCGTAGCACCATATGGAATTTGTGGAATTGTTGTCATGTGGGGTGGTTGTATTTGCCGTCTAAGATGGCTTCGGGAGGCATCTTGGTAATGTGGAATAAAAGAGTGGTGGAAAAGATGGATGAGTGTGGAGAATATACGGTGGCTACTTCTTTCAAGAATGTGGGAGGTAGTTATCAATGGTCCTTTGTTGGTGTTTATAGTCCAACCTCTAATACATCGAGAAGAGGCTCGTGGGATGAATTGGCTGGTCTTTGTAGCTTATGGAGCCTTCCTTGGTGTATTGGGGGAGATTTTAACGTCACTCGCTTTCCAAGTGAACGAATAGGAGGTCCTAGCTCTAGCTCAGCAATGACAAATTTTTTTGAATTTATTTGAGAGCAAGAACTTATGGACATTCTTCTAATGGGTGGCACATTCACATGGTCTAGTAATAGAGAACATCCAACTTAGTCAAGACTTCCTCATTTCGCCCAATTGGGAAGCACATTTTCTAGACCTAATCCAAAAACTGCTTCCAAGGTTATGTTCGGATCACTTCCCCATTCTCATTGATTGTGGAGGCATCCAGAGAGACAATATATATTTGAAGTTTGAGAACATGTAGCTGAAATCAAAAGGCTTCATTGAGCGAGTTAGACAATGGTGGTCTTCCTATCTCATACAAGGCAACCCGAGTTATGTGTTGGCTTATAAGCTAAAGGCTCTCAGAGTGGACTTGAAGAAGTGGAATGAGCAAATTTTCGAGAATGTGGAACATTGAAAAAAGTCTATCTTCGATGAATTATGAATTACAGGGTTTGGAGGATGTGGAGGAGGAGGTGGCCTTTAGAAGAAGAAAAGGCTCACAAAAAGCATCTCATCTTGGATATTGAAAAGTTGGCTTTAATGGGTGACACTTCATGGAGACAAAAATCGAGGGCTTTATGGTTAAAGAATGGGATAAATGCACCAAGTTCTTCCATCGCATGGCTAATTCGCATAGAAGACACAATATTATTGATTCCTTAATGGTAGTGGGAGGATTACATCGAATCCGACTGAGATCACGGATCACATTACCAATTACTATGCACTACTTTCAGAGCAGTTTTCTTGGAGACCATGTTTGGATGGCCTTGTTTTTTAGTCGATTGACTAGCAAGAAGCAAGTTGGCTTAGAGAGGCCATTTCAGGAGGTAAAGATTCGCAAGGTGGTAAGAAGTATGGCAGGTGACAAAACTCCAGGTCTAGACGGGTTCACTATGGCCTTCTTTAAGGCATGTTGGGAGGTAGTTAAAGATGACATCATGAGCTTCTTCCACGAGTTTCATGAACGAGGTAAGATTGAAAAAAGCCTAAATGCTACCTTCATTGCTCTTATTCCAAAGAAGCCGAGGTTGGTGGAGATTAAGGACTTTCGTCCTATTAGCTTGGTGAGCAGAATGTACAAAATCCTTTCGAAGGTCTTGGCTAATAGATTAAGTACAGTATTGGAGAAGATCATATCCAAGCCCCAAAATGCATTCATGTTGGCAAATTCTTGACTTGTTGCTTATTGCCAATGAATGTTTGGAGAGTCGCATCAAGTCAAGTGAACCAGGATGTAATGCCCTAATGGAAGGTCGAAACCACATGGCGTATACTCCAAAAGGACTAGTCAATGATACAGTTAGAGTCTCATTGGAACATTATAAGAGCAATAGCTTCTCATTTCCAAGCAATGTGGGATTCCCATACACCACCTACCCTTATACATCATATGGATTATCACATAAGATTATTATGCAAACTTGACATGGAGAAGGCATATGATTGCTTAAACTGGATTGTTTTGTTTCACATGCTTGAGAGGTGTGGACTTGGAGCGAGATGGTGTTCTTGGATCAAATTTTGCATCTCCACCATATGTTTCTTGATTTTGGTAAATGGTACCCCAATGGTTTCATCAGAAGTTCGAGGGGTTTGAGCCAAGGTGATCCCTTATCTCCATTACTATTTTTTTCATAATGAAAGTTTTTAGTAAAATGATCGCAGATCTCGTGGAAGAGGGATTTTCTATCTAACTTTATTAATGGGAATGCAAGAATCGGCACACTTGAGATGACCCACCTCTTATTTGCAGATGACACTCTTGTTTTTTGTGGGGCTAGTCATATCACATTCAAGCTTTGCAGACTCTTTTACTTCTTTGCTTTGAAGCAGCATCAGGCTTGAAAGTGAATCTTATCAAGTCAGAATTAGTTCCGGTTGTAAATGTTCCAAGTGTTTTGAGCTTGGCTAATATCCTAGGATGCAAAGTCTCCACTCTACCAATGAAGTATCTTTGTCTTCCATTGGGTGCCTCCTTTAAGTCGCAGTCTATTTGGGATGGGATGTTGGAAAAAATGGAGCGCAAACTAGCGAGTTGGAAGAGGTTTTATTTGTCCAAAGGTGGTAGAGTTACGTTGATCAAAAGTACTCTATCCAACCTGCCTACTTACTTCTTATCTTTGTTTCCAATACCATGCAGGGTGGCTCACCAATTATAGAAATTGCAAAGACATTTTCTATTTGGGAAGAGGCGGGGGCGAATAGACGAAGAATTCAAGTTTCATTTGGTGAATTGGGCTACGGTTTGTACCCCTATACGGGAAGGCAGGTTGGGAATTCGGTATTCGTTGGTTTTCAACAAGGCTTTATTGGGTAAATGATTATGGAGATATAGCGAAGAGAGGGGAGCTTTATAGAGAAAGATCATAGATTTAAAATATGATGGATTGTGGGGAGGATGGGGCTCGAATGAGGTGAGTGGACCACATTTGGTGGGGCTTTGGAAATACATAAGAAGAGGCTGGACCAATCTCCATCGATCAACACGTTTTGTAGTTGGGAATGGCTCTAGAATTAAATTCTAGAATGACTTATGGTATGGAGATTGAATCCTCAAAGAAGCCTACCCAATACTATACAGCATTGCAAAAAGAAAGGCGGCCTCAACAGCAGAGCTTATGGAATTACTAGTGGCTCTCCCCCTTGGACATCATTTTCCCTAGAGATGCCCAAGATTGGGAAATTGACACATGTACAGATTTCTTCAATCTCGTGCACAATTGTAGAGTGACTAGAGGAGCGGATCAAATGATGTGGTCACCATCCAAGAAGGGGAGATTTACTGTACAGTCATACTATAAGTCTATTATGATACTCTACAAGAACATTCACATGGAAGAACATATGGAAGAAGGCCCCCCTAGAAACTTCTTTTTTGTATGGACAACTTCGTAAAGGAAGATTCTTACCTTAGATAATCCAAAGAAACGCCAACTCATTGTATTAAATTGGTGTTACATGTGTAAGAAAAGTAGTGAGTTTGTTAATCAGCTATTATTGCATCGTGATGTAGCAATGAGTTTATGGAACGATATCTTTGCAAGAGTGGGACTTATTTGGGTAATGCCAAGAAGGGTTGTTGACTTATTGGCCAGTTGGCAAGGCATCCAGAGCAACTCTCAAATTGCAGTTATGTGGAAGATGATATAGACCTGCCTATGGTGGTGCATATGGACGGAGAGGAACGATCGGCGTTTTGAGGATCGTGAACAGACAATGGACGAGAAACTTGTTTTCTTCACACTTTATTTCATTGGTCGATTGTAATAGACTTTAATGGCATGAACGTACATGATTTTATTGTATCTTTAGACAGTCATGCCTAGATGTGGCTCTTGTATATGTCACGTGTACTCGGCTTCGCCTATAATAAATAAAATTCTTATTTACTGATAAAAAAAATTGTACATAGCCTCCAGGGTAACAAAGGCTAACCCCACTTATAAGATCTTGGCAGGTGGTTTTCGAATGTTAAGATTGGCATGTTTTCGGTACAATGCCTTCTTAGATGGATCCATTATATAAGCCCCAAAATATAGTGTATAAAAGTACAAGCAAATAATGACCGAGATTGACTATTTTTTCATAAGTAACTTTATACAATATATTCAAGTTCCTTCTCCTTGATAAAGCCACAAGCAATCTCAAGGATGGGCTCATAGCCTTTGCTTGGAAAGAGCAGGATAGTTGAAGCATGTGCAAACTGCCCAGAGGCCTATGGGGTTGCGTACTGACCATGAGTGACTGAGTCACAGCAACGTACCTCGTACAGGAGCTATCTAGCATTGCTAAATCCACCAACATGGACTAAACTATTTATGCAGCTTTGATTTTTTTTTCTTTTATTTTTTTCACACAGAATGCATTGAACAGCAACTGGGCATGTTTCTCACTACTGACAGTCCTCAGCCAGAGAAGGTGTACCAAAAAACAAGAATTGGATGGCAGAGTTGCCTAAGCTCAAAGGCAGGAGTGAGGTGAACCCAAAGTAAGGGCAAGTGATGGAAGAGCGTGTTCCAAAAAAGCTATGAGGTGATTTAATCTAATCAACTTACAAAATGCAAAATTGTTCAACTTTAGAGTAGCTAAACTCTTTTATTGTCAACTTAAACATAAAAAAACTTTCTATAGTACCATAGTGGGGTTTAGGAAGGAGGACCTCGCTATCTATGTCAACTGATGATCTTCCAGGGAGAAGTAGTGTGTAAAGGCTGGCTTCTTAGAAGAATGACTACAGCCATCAGCCCACCCAATAGCCCCATTTTATCAAATTCAAAGTCCAAGCAATAGAAACGTCAAATCAAGTTAGAAAATGAAGGGGCGGAGCATTCAACTTGAAATGAAATGTGGAACTTGTGAACTTAGTGGATTATTACTTGATTCATCAAAGAGAGTTACTCCAATCAAACATATCCCACAAGACATATGATGCGATTATTAATGTGCACTGATCGGAGGAGTGTCAAATAGTTTTGAGGACCTAATGCAGGCAGTGATGAATAGCCCCGTATAGCAGTTGTCAGATCAAATAAAGCCATTTGAAAACAAACAGATGCGTCAGACTATGTCGCAGGCCGTACGCTAGTTGAACAAGGTAACCCAGTCGCATATGACAGCCGAAAGACCGAAAGGCGTCGTCCAGGAGAAGGAGATGATTGCAATAGTGCATTACTTGACAATGGCCACAACACATTAAAAAAAATACCCTAGCATTTCTGAAAGTATAAAACTTCAGCTCCGTTGACTTACTAGCCTTATTGCCCGGAAGCTATAATTAATTTCCCTTGCCCAATCATTTTCTCAAAAACCAAACACGGAGTTTCAAGCAAAACAGTCAACCAAAAGGATCGAGAATTGCACCACGAAAAGCACAATTCGACAGATTACCTAAGCCCGAGAGCTCCGAAGCAGCAAAATGCTCGTGAACATGTTCGTAGTCGTGTTCGAACCCGAACCCGTCCAACTTCAGATCCTCCTCCTCAGCCAACTCTTCCGGAAGCTTCAAGGAAACATCATGATGATGATGGTGATGAGCATGGTCGTGTCCGTGATCGCAGTGGTGATGACTATGGGACTCATGAACCTGCGACGCACAAATTTCAGAGTGGCCGAAGCTTGGATCCGAGAATAGCGCAAAAACCAAAGCCGGAAACAACAGCAAACAACGGATCTGACTCTTAGGGCACGCCATTCCTTCCAAGTAGTAGGATTTGGTAAATAACAGAGCCCTAGAAAGCAGGGGGCCCGTTAGGCGGAGGGGATTTAGGAGTGGCGGCGCTTGCAGGTGCCTTCAATGGTGATGAAGCAAACGATGCATAAAAATAGCAAGATTATGCCGACTATGATTCCGAACGTTACGACATCCATTTGTACTTTCAAATTTAACTTTCTTTCTTTATTATCATTATTTTTTTTTTTTTTCCCTTTCTCGAAGTGCCAAAGAGTATCTATAACTGATTTCTGAAAGAGAGAGAAGAGAGCAGGATTCTCATTCATAAACCTATGGTAAAGTATAACCATTTGGTTGCAGGTCACAGCACGCCCACCCCCTCACACTCGGTCCACTCCCTGCTGCCCTCCTTTCACATTACGACGAATCACTCTTTGCTTTTAGAATTATTTGTCTCTCCATAATTCATTCGAGTTATTACATTTTATTTATTTTTTATTATTATTTACTTCTATTCAATATTTTATCATTATTTTTTTATCATTTTTTCATTATTATTCACAAAATATTTGAGATCATCTCACTATCCAAACGTAACTTAATCTTAATTTTCTAAAGGAATGCCTTCCTCCCTTCTTTTTTTATTTATTTATTTTTTGTCCTAATTGTCTCACATATATTCTGGTTATTTTTAATTTGTATTTAGTAAGTAAAGTAATCAATTCATTATTATTATTCATTGTTTTCTAAAATCGTTGTTAGAGCATGGATTAGCTATTCCAAAAGTCAAAATTTAGCTAATATGCCACTTTTAACCTTTTGGCTAATCACTCAAAACTTGAACTCTACATTGGATTAGTCATTGCATTATTTATAATAATAAAATATTATTAATTTTTATTTTCATTTTTAATGCAATTTTTTTATTTGTTTAAATACTTTTTATTTTCATTTTCATAATCACAAACAATTATTTTCATTTTCACAGTCCAGCAATCTATACAATTAACATCTCTAGTTAAGCAACAAATTGTGCTATTTTCATTTTCATTTTTACAATCCAACAATATAGTTGCTATCCAAAATTCTACCCACATATGACATTATCACAAATTATCCACTAATACATTTTGCTCAAATATAATATTCTGCCCACATATGACATTATCACAAATTATCCATTCTTGATTCTTCACATTCTGCCCACATATAACAAGCATATAGTTGCTACCCACATATTATAACAAAAGATACAAGAGCCTATATTGTCTGTCCAACTATAACACAAAACACATTTTATCCATATATAACACAAAACACATTCTAGCCACATGGAAACCGAAAAGGCTGATTTTATACTATGGCAAATAAATCCAGCGAGACAAAAAGAAAATTAATATGCTTCAACTACAAGGACATGTAAGGGTCATTTTCAAGGACAATGGAAAAGAATGAGTCACTACTGGAGCATAGAGTAGCAATATTCAAGAGTAGCAAAATGTAAAAACACCTATGTAATTGCGACGACCAAGACTTTCTAAGCTTTTTGCGCATATTTTTTTTTTTAATTACAACAGCAGCCCATAAGAGTTTTGGCCTTCATAGGAAATTAGGGTTTGAAGCCCAATGGAATTAGGGCTCATGCCCAACTCAAGTTCTTACATGCCACTTGTTATCCAATAGAGCTTATGCTTAGGACTTGATGAATCTAGATGGAAATGAGGGAAGAGAAGTGAGAAGGATCTAGGGTTTGGTCTTACACGCCAATCATAGAAGATCATCCATTTCTTGCCATGTGTCACTCATGCAAGGAGGTTTGCTTGTGAGAAGAAGTTTTGTGACACTTATCACTATGGGAGAGAATTTTTAAAAGATGAATGATGAGGTTATGGAAAAGTGGAGTCTAAGGAAAGCCAAGGGCCTTGCACGACAACCATAGGAAAAAGGAAGAAAACATTCTTACATTTTGCCATGTGTCATGCATGCAAAAGAGTAGGTAAAAAGTTTGTCTTGGAAAAGGGCAAAATCAAGATTGGGAACAAAGGCCTACATGCCTAGGAGGATTTCTAGAAGAATTTTGTGTAAGACACCTTGAGATGGATGGTTAGGGCAAAGGGAGTTGTGCAATTTTGGACTGATCACATGCTTGTCCAAAAAGTTGGTGAAAGAAGATCTCCTAAGGAAGAGAGGGATGTTGCCTATGCACACACACACTCCTCACATACCACTTGGCACACATGCACACATGTAGGAGATTGAGGAAGATTGCTAGCTTAACAAAGACCTTTTAGCCACAAGATTCATTGAGCCAAGACACAAAAATGAATGGCGAAAAGGGAAGTGAGGCTTCAGTTTTGAAGAGGCCACGCCACTTGTTCAAAAAGGTGCATTTGGTTTCCAACACAATCAAATGATGAACTAGAGGAAAAGGCCATGGAGTGACACACCACTTGGCATCTATGCAATGAGCTTGGCTCATGCAAGAAGCTTTTTGAGTCTATAAAAGGGAGAGGAGCCGAAAACCCTAGTCTTTTAGTCATTTTGAGAATTGCTCTTGAGGTGTTCGACCATCACCCTTTCTCTCCAACTTTCTATCAGTTTTCTCACCATCCAAACACTCTTCACAATACTTTCTTCTCACCCAAACATTCTTTCAAGGATAAGCAAAGTAAGAAGATACCTCCAAAAGTGAATCATAGAAGGTATGAAGCCAACATTACCCTTCCAACACACACACACACGGTTTCAAAGGGTGGAGTTTCGATTTCTAACAAAGTTTATCTAGAACTTATGCTCACACACACATTTGAGCTAGAAAGAGTTAGCTCATGTTTTGAAAGGTTTTTTCATATAAACCTACGTTTTTATGCACATGGTTAGATTATGATTTTTCTTCAAGAAAGATAGATACAACCCTACTTGTTTTAAGCCTAAAAGCATGATGCTTTGAGGATGAAGGTCACAACTAGTATCTCTATGAGCTAGGGTTTTGTTGTAGGTATTTAGATTCAAGGAAGGAAGGTCCGAATATTGGAGTCTTTTCTTGGAAAAGGATATCTAGAGCACAACATTTGAACACATGGGTTAGAGTTTTTCTTGAATGATGAACCTAACTAGTACTATATGTATTTTCAACTTGCTTACTATCTATTACGGATTTTTTTGTAAGTAAACATCTAACTTGTACTTGGATATTTTAGGTATATGTCATGAAAACTTGTTGGTTGATTCGGTTTTATGTGATTATATGTGACATTGATATTTCTTCCATATGTTATGATCTTTTCTTAGCCTGACTATCTCATGTATGAATAGAATGGTCTAGGGATTGTAATCATGTTATGAAAAATGGAATAAGAAGCCATGCTAGGGTTCGGTTTGCACTATGTTTGTTTTGTATATGAATGTTTGTTACTTAACCGAATCTAGTATGAGACTAAGTTCAAGAAAATGTTTGTCTATGATCACTAAGGTGTTTCGGCCACCCACGAGTATTCATTGTTAAAGATTTTGCTTAACATATTAGAAAATTCTAAGTTCATGAAAAATTGATTGGAATGCATGTTTTCAAGTTTAAAGATCTCGACTATTACTATGGATAAAATATGATCATTTTTTGATTGAAGTGTAATGAGCTAAGATCGATTCTTGAGTGTGCTAGGACTTATATGTTTTGATCACTACATGGAAAATGTTGAATGTATGCTTCTTGATTGATATGGAATGCCTTAGAATTTTTATAAAGGAACATGTTAGCATGTTCTAATATTTTCAAACCATAACGCGAAATGTGTTGGAATTGCATGTATGAATGTCATATGGTTATGATGAAGCATTTTGGCATTGCATGTGTCCCATGAAAATTCTAAGTTTCATTGTCATGTCACATGCATTGGGACTGTGAAAAATGTTTTGAAAAGATAAAGAGTTGTTTTTTAAAAGAAAATTTTTTATAACTATCTCAAAGGCTGGGACGAGGGAATGTCTTAGTGGAATTCCTCTGTCCTCTCAGGAGTGTTTAAAATGGAGGGATACCCCCAGGTCGGCGAAGTAGTGTCGACTGATCTTGAATGGTTCCTAAAAGAAAAGGATACTAGAGCGAGATTGCACCTAAAACTAGTGGGTACACTACGGTGAAGGCGAAAAACGAGCTGTTGTAATGTGAAAGATAAGACATAGTCACCTTTGTCAAAGTGACCAATAGTTGATGCAGTAACTAGTGACGAACACATGGTGTATAAGGGAGCCGTGAGGTACCCAAATTTATGTTAAAAGTCAAGAAATGCCTCAAGCTCACAAGTATGAAATGAAGAAAAAATGTTTTGTGAAAGAAAATGTTATGAAAGTCATGTTTTACACAATGTCTTTTGAAAGGTCAAATGCATATACATTTATTGTTAAGTTTGCTTTCATATATTTATGATATCTGTTACATGCTATTTGTTTACTTACTGAGATTTCTCGAAATCTCACTATTGTAATTTTCACTATCATTCCCCTACTTGGAATGGTAGAAGTTGTGCTAGGTACGCAAAACCCTTAGTCACGGACTGAATTTGTGAAATAGTGGAGGATGAGTTCACCATAGAGGCTCATCATCAATCCACGTTAGAATTGCTTAAGATTTCAGCTCAGCATCTAAAGAAAGTTTTGGCTAACCTCAATGAGGCTAATGTTGGGGTTTCATCGTTGAACCCTAAGGGGATTTTGAGATTTAAGCACGACATGAATTTTGTGTCGAGATATCTAGAGCAAGCTAAAAACTCCACTGTAGAAGCTAAGGAAGTTGCTACGGAGTTGGGATTGCTAGATTGGGACCACCGGAAGATTAGGGGAGTGTTCTTAAGTTTACTTGAGGACGGAACCTTGGTTCTGACCCACGCCTGTTTTGGGAAATGACTATTTTGATGATTTGATGTATTGGTCCCATGTATTCAATAAATGTCATCAAAACTCTTAACTACTTTTGATGATATTTATGGAATATGAAGTATTTTGGGATTTTACGTTATTCGGTACCATGACTATTGTTCTATTATTTAACTTAAGTTGACTTTCTGCTGCGATATACTACATACTGCTAATTAATATTAGGTGCGTTGCATCTTATCTGTCATGTACGAGTGGCAGGTAACCCTAGTGTTGCATGTTCCGGCGTTTCAGTTTCTGCCAAATCCCAAACGGCGGTTGGGGGCGCCACAATAATGAAGGAGACTGAAGTAAAATTTAGGGAAAAACACATATGCAATGAAGGAGCCTGAAGTAAAATGAGGGCTCTTGGTGCTGGCAAATTTTTATGTAAAACAGAGCTATAGTTTGTAAATTTATGTAGAAACAACTATCCAAAGTCACTAAAAAATGCCTGTGCAATTTATGAATATACACTAATAATGCATCTGTTTGGGCTACATCCAAGTCAGACTTCACAATGCATTTAATTATATCTGTCATGCATTCCATTATCTCTACACAATGTATTTGCTTGGGGAGATAGCTCACAATCACTCACTGATTTCGAAGGGTTTGATACACAAAAATGGAGGCTTGAACTAAATTATAAATTAATTCAAAGAGAGAAAATAAGCGAACTAAAACCATATAAAAAATTGAAATATTTGGAGCAAACAGAGTAGAAAACTAATGACTCTTGTGCATAAGTGAAATATTTGGAGCAAACAAATGGTTTCCAATACCTAAATCCTGATGAACTCCTTTTGATGTTTAACAAATAGAGGAAACAATTCTGGTTTGCAAACAAGTGGAGCAACCAAATGTTGACTTTCCATCAACTCCTTTTGATTTACAAGAAAGTAACTTCTGATGAACTAATTCTTTGATGCAGCTTATAAAAAAATAATATTCTTTGCTGCTACTTTGTTGTTACAGACTTGACTAATTGTTTTCTGTAACCTAATTAAGGCTTCCATGCGGCCGGACAGTTCTCCTTTATGGAGGCTGCACTTCAAGAAAAATGTCGATTTACTTGCATCAAGTATCTTATCATATTCAAATACATCAATTACGCATTCTACTAAAAACCTTAATTAAGCAAGAATGTAATACCAAACTTATATTCTGAAAACTTGGAGCATAACAAAAATTATAACTTGAGCATGTTAATGAAACGGCAACAAGGGATGCACCCCATCACGGCTAGCACTGGCCTAGGTTCATCTTTAATTTTTAATACAACTTTTTATATTTTTAAGTACTTTTATTTTTATTTTCATATTTTCATAATCTCTAACAATCAGTTTCATTTTCACAGTGTTTGCCCACATATAACATCATCTTGTCACAATAAATCATCACAAATTGTCATTATAAATAGATACAAATACGCAATCTTAATCGTTAGACCTTAACGCATGATGGTCTGAAAATACACCAACTCGGGCACATTGCATATGACGATCTAAAATTAGCCCTAAGGGGAGGAGATAGAATTTGTGCATTAGAAGTAGTTTAGTTAAAATCTAGTTAGTCTAGTTATGAACTAAGTTCTGTTAGTTCACTTAGTTTAAAAATTATTTTTTTCCCGCATCAATTGGCTTGTATATAAGAGCACACATGTACAGGTTTGTGTTAATAAAATAATACATAAATCTTCCAAACTTCTCAATTCAAGATTTAAAATGGTATCAATTGAATTCTTTCCCGCGTAAACATGTCTTCCTCTGTTTCTTCTTCTACTGATATGAACCTGTGGGAATGAAATCCCTTGAACCCACAACCAATTTGAAAACTCCCCAAGAAAGCCAAAAATCAAGTCAAGGATGGAGAATCTAGACCCGATGAGAACTCGTTTCAAGAACCTAGATTATATTAAAATCTAGACCCGTTAAAGAACACGTCTCAAGAACCCAGATTACAAAGGAGAAACGCCACAAAGGTTGTGATTTACCTTTGATAAGTTCAAAAGTTCAATTAAGAACAAGAGGAGTAAAACTCAACTCACAATGAATAAATTCATCAAATTTCATAAACTTCATGAACTGATTAGAATGAGGCTACATAGAGTATTTAAAGCAAAAACCTAATGAAAACCCTCGATAAAATAAAACCCCATGTTCCAAAAATACCCCTGAGTGAACAGTGCCACGGCTACAATACGGCACTACAGTAACTCGGCTACAGTAACCTTAATCCTAGTTCAATAAAATAATAACTTTCCCAACATGCCCTTACATAGGCATAAACCCAATTATTCTAAGCAAATAAAATAGGACCTTGAAATTAATTAAATAAGTTGAAAGCCTTCAAGTGTCCAAAGCCTATAAGTCAAGTTGTTGCCATTTCCATAGCTTATGAAATGAATCAAAGCATAATCTTCATCGTTTAAGCCCTTGAACTTGTATTTGGCCCATCTGGAACTTGCAACATATCTTTAAGACTAGGCCCACCTTGGTTCTCATCATTCTCCCTTTCCTCAAAAGGATTCGACCTCGAATCTCCACGTGGATCAAAGGTTAAAATGTTAGTAACATTATCATTGATTTCATATGCATTGTCATTAATTTGTTCAAGAATTTGAGAACATCCATCCAAGCTACTCATGTTGTCAACAGATAAAGATATTAAATCTAAAGGAGTAAATAGATTAAGTCTATAAATAATTTCAAAAGGAGAATATAAAGTGGTAGTATGCATGGTCATGTTATATGCAAACTCTATAAATCCATCCATAACCACAAAAATAGAATTTCTACTCCTGTCTTTCCTAAGCAGCCCCAAAACAAAGTCCATAGATATGTCTACACATGACTCACTATGTAAGGGCGTATGCAACCCATGTGGCAAAAGTATAAATTTGGTCTTTCTGCATGTAATGCACCTGCCACAAATACAATTGACATCTCTCTTCATCTTAGACCAACATAAATGTTCATGCAAAATGTCTAATATTTTCTTGACACCAGAATGACTACTCCAAATATATGCAAACTCAATAAAGGGCAAATGATAGTCCCACAAACGTTCATGCAACAGGTCAATGTATGGCAAATAATACTCCTACAAACGTTCTTGAAACACATCTAAAGTTTTTTTTACAACACAATGACCACTCCAATTATATGAAAACTCGATGAATGGCAAGCAATACTCCCACAAACGTTCATGCAACATGTTAATGAATGACAAATGATACTTCCACAAACGTTCATGTAACACTTCAATGAAAGGCAAATGATAATCTCACAAATATTCATGTAACACATCAATGAATGACAATTGATACTTCCACAAACGTTCATGGAACACGTTATTAAAAGGCAAATGATATTCTCACAAACGTTCGTGCAACACAACAAAAGTCTTCCTTACACCATGGTTACCCAACAAATCACCATGTCCATCATACACAAGCAACTTATACATAAAACTACTAGGTACACAAAATCTATTTTTTCTATACAAGTACCAATCTAGTTTATAGAACTTACCAAACGATGCTTTCTCACATGTTCCATACATACTAGCAAAGTCATAATCATTAACATGCAATTCCTTATCATATTCAAGTTTCGACAATTTTGCATCTAAAATGAAGATAAGTACATACCTTCTTGCTAAAGCATCAACCACAAAAGTTTCCATACCTTGTGTGTATTTGAATACAAGAAGAAAAGTCTCAATACAATCCTCTCGCTTAGCACACATTATAGTCAACAACTTACATTTTCCCTTTAAGTGTGTCAATGACTCATGTTCTTCCAAGAAAGGTCGGTTAGGAATTGTTGTACCTGGCATAAAATCAATGTAGTGCTCTATCTCCCTAATGGCTGGCAATCCACTAAATACACCACTTGGAAACACGACCTCATATCCCTGCAACAAAGAGACAACAATACTAGGCAAAAATACGTCAAGTTCGTTAGGATTAAGACTTGCCTTAGCATAAAAACTCACTTTTCTCTTTGTTTCTCTCTCACTTTCTTCACACTCTCTTTTCTTTCCACTCTCTTTTTATTTTTCACTCTCTTTTTTCCTTTCACACTTTTTTTTTTTTTTTTTTTTTTTTTTTTTTTTTTTTTTTTCTGTCACTCTCTTTTTCTTCATCTTTTTTTGTACTCCCGACCTCACAATTATTCTTCAACTCATTATCTCTTGTGCTTGAGGTCTTATTCTCACCCTCTTCTTTTTTCTCTCTCATTTTTCTCTCTTTCTCCATTTCGGTCTCACTATTTCTTTTCTTCTCAATCTCATCTTCATTCTTGCTTTTCAGCTCAATCTCACTTTCACTCTCCTTCACTCTTGCTTTTCAGCTCATTCTCACTTTCACTCTTGCGTGTTTGCTCAATCTCCTTTTCACTTTTTCTTTTTTTATCACTCTCATTTTCACTCTTTCTTTTTTGAGCAACCTGACTTTTCAATTTCAATTGGTCCCCATGGACATGTGTTGGAGTTAAAGGAGCAAGTTTGATTTTTTTTCCATCATTTTCAAAATTGTACATGTTCCTTAACCCTCATGGATCACATTCCTATCATACTGCCATGGCTTCCCTAACAAAATATGACCAGCATGCATAGGCACAACATCACAAAGGATCATATCCTGATATTTCCCAATTGAAAAAGAAACTAGCACTTGCTTATTTACCCTAACCTCCCCACAATCACTCAACCACTGCAACATGTATGGTCTAGGGTGTTTCAAGGTACGTAAATTTAATTTCTCAACTAAAGTAGTGCTAGCCAAATTAATACAACTCCTCAAATCAATAACCATACTACATACTTTGTTGTTGATGTGGCATCTAGTATGAAAAACATTATCACTCTGCTGCTCTGTATCATTCATCTTAATTTGTGTATTGAGTGCACGCCTAGCAACAAGAGACTCACCATACTCTTCTTTCTCATACACATTCTCAATACTAGGCTCATGTCGCCTCCTACCTCTCTCACCTTGCAGATTTCTAATCACTACTTCTTGATTATCCATCCTATCCCTCATTTCACCCAACACCAAGTTCAATCGTTCAAACTGTTGTTGCATGGCTTGCAACACAAAAGATGAGTTATCTGCCACACCTTTTGGTGATGAGTCACTTCTATGGGACATCATAATATTCTGCACAAAAAGAATGTTAGTGAAAAACCTCACACACTCCCTTACGTGTTTACACTCAAATAATGGCACTCCACTCGTGTTTCACTCTTAATGGCTCTTTTCCGGTAATAATTTCACACCCTCTTGCCTTTTACCTCAATAGTTTTCCCACTCAAGTTCTTTAAGAACTTGTTGAACTAAATCAAGAAAATACAATCTTGTATTATTCCAACCAATAATATAGATCAAAGAAATAAGGAATGAATAAAATGATACGAGACTCAAGGAATTTATACGAGGGAAAGAGTAATTATAAAACAAGATACCAACTAGAAAGATGTAATTAGCGATGGTAAAAGCTCAATCAACAAATACTTTCTTTCTCTTTGTTGAAACTATGTAGCAACTTTGAATATGCTACCTTCTCTTTTCTTCTTCTTCTTCTTCTTCTTCTTTTTATTTTTATTTTTTTTTCAAATTTTCTTTTCTTTTCTTTTCTTTTCTCTAATTCAATCACAAATAGCAATATTAAATTGTGAAAATCAAGCAATTGAATTCAAGCACGACAATGAAGTAGAAGAGAATCAATGGAACGGCACTCCAAGCAACAGATAAACTTAGAGATGCAGGAAACCCTAGAATTTTGAAACCCTAGGTGATGCAAATTTCAGCCAAACCCAAAAATCCTAAGAATTTCGGCAGCCTACTTTTTGTTTCTATTTTTTTTTGGCAACCCTAGAACAATGAAGCCTTAGAATTAAATTAAAGGATGCTAAAATTAAAAGATAGAATCAGACTTGATTGGAAACCTTGCTCTGAATACCAAATGATATGAATCCGCGGGAATGAAATCCCTTGAACCCACAACCAATTTGAAAACTCCCCAAGAAAGCCAAAAATCAAGTCAAGGATGGAGAATCTAGATCCGATGAGAACTCGTTTCAAGAACCTAGATTATATTAAAATCTAGACCCGTTGAAGAACACGTCTCAAGAACCCAGATTACAAAGGAGAAACGCCACAAAAGTTGTGATTTACCTTTGATAAGTTCAAAAGTTCAATTAAGAACAAGAGGAGTAAAACTCAACTCACAATGAATAAATTCATCAAATTTCATAAACTTCATGAACTGATTAGAATGAGGCTACATAGAGTATTTAAAGCAAAAACCTAATGAAAACCCTCGATAAAATAAAACCCCATGTTCCAAAAATACCCCTGAGTGAACAGTGCCACGGCTACAGTACGGCAGTACAGAAACTCGGCTATAGTAACCCTAACCCTAGTTCAATAAAATAATAACTTTCCCAACATGCCCTTACATAGGCATAAACCCAATTATTCTAAGCAAATAAAATAGGACATTGAAATTAATTAAATAAGTTGAAAGCCTTCAAGTGTCCAAAGCCTGTAAGTCAAGTTGTAGCCATTTCCATAGCTTATGAAATGAATCAAAACATAATCTTCATCGTTTAGGCCCTTGAACTTGTATTTGGCCCATCTGGAACTTGCAACATATCTTTAAGACTAAACCCACCTTGGTTCCCATCATTCTACCCTTCCTGCGGATCCTTCCAATCCGTATTACCTTCATCATGGTGATAGTCTAGGATCAATGCTTGTTACTTAGGTTCTTACAGGTGATAATTATCACTCATGGCACCATTCCATGCTCATGGCATTAACTGCAAAGAACAAAGTCAGCTTCATCGATGGCTCTGTTCCTTCTCATCCAAATACTTATCCATTGTTTCAGTCATGGACTAGATGCAACAACATGGTACTTTCTTGGTTACTTAATTCTCTTTCTAAAGAGATTGTTGCAAGTGCCATCTATGTTGATTTTGCCATGGAGATGCGGTCTGATCTTAAAGAGAGGTTTTCTCAAGGCAATGGCCCTCAGGTTTTTCAATTGTAAAAATCTATTTGTGACGTCCCCAGATTCCGCTTGGGATTGGATGGACATCTGAAGCGTCGGGACATGCAACACAAGGTTACTTGCCCCCGTTCGTGACATATAAGATGCAATGTTCCTAACATGCATCTAGCATTATGCAATATTCGCAGCGGATAATAAAATTTCTTTTTTTTTCTTTAGCAATACTATGCACCAAATTGAAATATCCCAAATACTTAAAACATACTTCATACTTAACGACATACTAAACAACTAAGATCACAATAATAGTCCATATGGTTGTGATCAAAAGAGTGCTGGAGATTGAACTCCACAAATACAAGTAGTAATCTGAGGTAACTACTGTACTACCATCTACATCGCACCGTCGCTTAGTCGACTGTTTCCAGTTGGTCGATTCCCGGTTCTCCTTCAGATCCTATAACAAAATCTACCATTCGGGGGAAATGGTAGTTGAGACTACCACAGTGAGATTTGATTACAAATCTCAGCAAGTTAACAGAAAACTTCCACACAGGTTAATGATGCATGGATGACAGTAAAAACATGAATGCATAATCAAATCATAAGTAATCATAGCATAACTTGACACACAACATAACATAACTGGCATAACTTAAACTAAAACTGAAGCTTAGCATGAATGTGACTTGAAACATAACATGGACTTGAAACATAACATGAACGTGAATATGCATAATTTGAACTTGAACTTGAGCATGACATAACATAAATGTGAACTTAGAACATAGCGTAAACGTGAACATAACATAACGTGAACTTGAAACATATTCTTGTCTCATGGGATTACCATGATTGCATGAACGTAAACTTGAACATAACATAACGTGACACATGACTTGAACGTGAAATGTATGAACTTGGAATCTTATTCAATAGACTTAATCATAAAGTGACCATATGGGTGCTACACAGGTCCCCTTGAGCTGTGTGTCCCTGCCGATTACCGCATCACATCACAGATGTCTATACCAGCTGTGAGTGCGTTAATACGTACTCCACAGTTGTTGTGGCCCCATGTATTCTACGTGTCACAATTGCTGTGTCTCACGTAGTGTATGCTCCATAGTTGTTCTGTCCCCATACTTCATGCTCCACAGTTGTTGTGGCCCCATGACTTATTTGTTTGTGCCACACTTGCTGTGGACACACGTAACATAATGTGTGGCACCATCGGCGTTAGTGTCTGGCGCGCTCCGATGACCAGCTAATTAGGCCTCATTTGCAACCTGTTGACTGTACTTTGTCAACCCAGGGAATTTCACACCTATTTAGACACTCCAGCATGAACAAATGAGTTTTATTAGGATATTACTCTATCCTAGCGCTTGGAGTCGTGATTGACATGAATGACTTAACTGGCATACATGACATTTCATAATGTGACGTGACATGAACATGATATAAAAGACAGAAGTCCTAACGTAGCGTAACGTTACATGAACGTAAGACGACAAACATGACATATTTTGAAACATAAATGTAAGAGACAACATTTCATAACATGACATACATGTAACAGACAATATTCCATAACATGGCATAACATGTGACAATGAATATTACGTGACATGCAATACATATAACATATGGCATACTTAACTTAACATGACATACTTGCAATGTATAGCAAAAGATGATAAAATATCTTGTATAACAGATGAATAATTTGTGACAGAATAAGTTCTGTGTAATAGATAAATATGTAATGACTTGGCATGGCACATATGATAACATGCATACATACTCTTTAGTTCCCTTACTTATCACTCATACACATTAAACTGATAGTAAGTTAAAAGTTAACTTACCTCGATCGTCGCGTTCTACTAGAATAAAGTGCGAAACACGAGGAACTGTAAGAGGGTATTCTAAAAGTTAGAAATTAATTACTAACAATTAGAAATGTGAAAAGAGATAACTTAGAGTAAAATTACCATTTTACCCTCTACATGTGGACAAATGATTTTACTCTTAACTTAAAGATTTGACATCCTAATTCTAAAAATTACCAAAATTTACATTCCTCATGTAAATTTTGTCCCAAACTCAAATATCAACTCAGAAAAATTTAAAACCATTCACAACTAAGGAAAACTCACTATAGCCGAAACCTACGTAGGCCATTTCTCTTGATTTTGGTTCAATTCTTTCAAAATTCAAAACTCATATTAAACCAAAATTTTGCAACAAAGATCTTCCTATCCTAAGTTTAAAAACACACTTAAAATATCCATTAAGAAAAATCTAATAATCAACACCAAACTTTTTGTAACAAGACCCAAACTTTTTAACAAAAGTAAACTCTTAAATCACAAGTTTTGACCTTAATGAAAACATCTCCAAGAATTCCAAAAAATCAAATCTTATTTCTAACATATTCATAACATCATCCTAAGATCAACCATGCTTTAAATTATCAAACAAAACTCACCAAAAATCACAAAACAACACTTGGAGTTTTTGGTTTTAAACTTAGTCTAAAACAGAAACTGTTTTTCCCAACTAACTTTGATCAATCTCTTGATCCATGGCTTAAAGACATGTGATCTTCAAACTAACACATCACATGGTTTAAAAATGTATCCTAAAGAAGATCCAACCATTAAACTTAAAATCACATGGCTAAAATTTAATAAAACATGGATCTAACTCAAAAACATCAAATTTTAGGCCTAACTGAAATCCTCTTGCATAGAAAATCATATCTTTAAAAATAATACTAAATATACTAACATATATATAAGATGCTTAGGATCATCATATAAAAATATCAAAGCCTTTGAAATAAGATTAAACCACGAAATATTCAAACTTTCACAAAACAGAAACTGTTTTTCCACTTCCAGTTTTCAAGTTTCTAACTCTAAGAAAATCTATCATCAAAAGCTTTATTCATGCAACAAAACCTTAATGAACATTCATAAACACATGTTAACAACATTCCATAAAATTTTCAGACCAAGATATGTCCATTAGCTTGGTCAAAACTTCCAAAACATAACATACTCTCCAGTTTCACGCTCAGAATGACTTTTCCATGGTTAAAAATACTTTTGACCGATCAAATGAGCATGGAATGATACTAATAAGATATCCACGGAAACTAGACTCAAAGACGAACAACTTATGTGTAGGAATTATCTTGGGAAAATACCTAAAAAGGGTCTAAAATGGCCACGCAATATGTCCCAGAAATTTGCCCGAGAGTGCTCTTTTGGGTTTCTCTCTAAGAACGGGGGAGAAGAAGTGATAAAATGGAATGAAAAGTGCCTTGCACGACTATAGACTCCTGGAGGGGGGAAGTTGTGGGCTGGAATTACCCTTGATTGGAGGTGGCTATGTGACATAAAGTGGAGAATAGTGAGGGGCAAAGACTGCCTGCAGCAGCTGTGAAAGATGGAGGTTGATGGAGTGGATTTCTCCTTCACATCAAGGCACTATTTGGTGCAGCCAGTGGTAGTGGATGGTTTGCCATGTGGGGGAGGAGACTTGTCCAAGAAGCTTTGCCACGGTGGCCAATTTCGTGGGCCTTGGTGGGCCCCACCAAGTGGGCTTCAATTTGGGGTTTAAAGGGGGTTTGAGATGCTATCAAGCCCAAAACCAATTTTTCTTGGCCCAATCAAATTTCCAAGGTTTAAAAGGTTGGTTAATGATGTCATAACAAGGATTTGATTAATTAATAGCATTTGGAAGTGATTTAATCAATTGATTAAACATCATGCTAGAAATCGGGTTAAAAAGGGTTTGGAGACCAACTTTAGGGTTTGGGAAAACCGTTTAGGATTTCGGTTTCAACCAAGCTTTTGGGTTTTCAATTAGATTCCAACCATTTAGGGTTTTGCTAGGGTTGAAACTCTCTTTGGTTTGGCACAATTTGGTTGATCAGATGAAACAAAGTTTTACTTACGTGACATGATCTCACACCTTGACTTCCTTCACAAAACCATCTAATGGTTCCCCTTTGTACCAAGTCTCTAATATTATTCACTATGTGTGGCTAAGATCTTGCCAAGTGTCCAAATAAAACTCCTCCAACCTAATTTGGATATTTCACACTGTGATTTTGAAAATACTGCACTGGGTGCGCTTATCGAGGTTACTATTCACTCAAAAAAATTCATAATAAACTTAGTACTGAAAAATTCTAAATACATGAAACCTATAGTGAAAATTGTTTAACGAAATTCAACCCCGAAGTGCTCCTAAAAAAATAATTTCACAATTTTCAACAGACGTTTCGTCCGGAATTATAAAAATAGGTTATTGCGCCATAAAATCCTAAATAATCCACTGAGTCTAATGGCGTAGACCATAACGCATTCTGACACTTCTAACTACCTCAAATAATTAAACTCATATTTCTAGCACCATAATGAGTGATAACACTGACTATGTTGACAGACTAAAACCTGTGCAATTGGTCGATTCGTAAAAACTTATAGAGTTTTCACGAGATTCCTAAAGTCAATAGAAATTCCACCAATGAATTTCTAGCGGGCTGCTACACTATTACATCTCTTACACAGGATGATCGTTCTGTTAGTGCTTATTTTACTCAGATGAAAGGTCTCTGGGATGAATTGATGAATTACAGGTCTCTACTTGTTTGTTCATGTGGAGGTTTATGCACCTTGATGGACATGCATCAACAGGAATATGTCATGTGTTTTCTGATGGGGTTAAATGATTCTTACTCACATGTTAGAGGTTAGATCCTTCTCATTGAACCCCTCTCTCCTATCAACAAGGTTTTCTCTCTTGTTCTTCAAGAAGAAGGACAAGGTGATAGAGGATCTAATTTGATTCCAAGCATACCATCTGTTGCTCTTTCCTCTTCTGCCAAACCTGTTCACATGGCCATGACTTACACTCACAGACCTATTTGCTCTCATTGTTCCATTCCAGGGCATATTGTGGATAAGTGTTTTAAGTTGCGTGGATATCCTTATGGATATCAATCCAAAGGCAAACCCTCCAATTTTGTCCCTCCTATACATTCTGCACATCAAGTTGCCACGTCTAAATCCAACCCCTTGATGCCTCTTACTCCACAACAATGTCAACAACTTTTGTCTCTTCTTCATAATGAGCCCTCAACTTCCCCCTCACAAACAGCAAATATGGTAACATCTCCACTTAACCAACTTTTTGGTAAGTTTTTTTTCTTTTCTCCAGATTCTGTTTTTTCAATTAGCAAAGCACATGTCAATTCAATTCCTCATGATGAATGGATCATCAACACTGGTCCACGGATCACATGGTCCATTCTATTTCTCTCTTCAGTTCTTTTCAACCTGTCCATAACTTGTTTGTTAAATTTCCAAACGGAGTTTCTGCACCAGTTACTCATATTGGCTCTTTCATTTGTTCCCTCAACTTGTTTTACACAATGTGTTATGTGTACCTTCATTTCACTTTAACGTTCTCTCTGTCAGCAAGCTCACTAAATCTTCTTCTTGTTGTATAACTTTCTTTCGACCTCATCCATTGGAGAATGATTGGGAAGGGTAAAGACAAAGAAGGACTCTATTTGCTGCAACAACCAGATTCTCCTATTGTTTGTTCAAAAGATTTGTCTTCCAATTTTGTTTTTGCTTTACAATCTAGTCATTTTATTTTGATATTTGGCATAAGATATTGGGACATCTCTCTCTTTCTAGAATGCAATTGTTGTCTTCAATTGTTCCTAATATTTCTGCTAATAATTCCACAACTTGTGATGTTTTGTCCTCTTGCTAAACACAAGAGGTTACCTTTTCCTTCACATAGTCAAAATCAATCTACTTGTTCTTTTGAGTTCATACATTGTAATATTTGGGGGCCATTTCAATCTCAATCCTTAGATGGTTTCAAATATTTCTTAACCATAGTAGATGACCATTTTGTTGCTATGGTTGAAACTCAGTTCCATTCTTGTGTAGCTACTCCTCAACAAAATTCAGTAGTTGAGAGGAAGCACCAGTACATCTTAAATGTTGCTCATGCTCTCTTATTTCAATCAAATATTCCCTTACACTTCTGGTAAGATTCTATTCTTACTGTTGTGTACTTGATCAACATGATTCCTTCTCTTCCGTTGAACAATAAAAGTCCCTATGCTTTAACAAACCTCCTTCATATGGGCATCTCAAAGTATTCGGATCACTTTACTATGCTTCTACATTAGCTCATAACAGGTCCAAATTTGCTCCTCGAGCTAGAAGATGCATATTTCTTGGTTACCTTCTTGCTATTAAAGGTTACAAGTTGTATGATCTTGATGCTCATACAACTTTTGTTTCAAGAGATGTTGTATTCCATGAACAAATTTTTCCCTTAAAAAATTTGTCTCACAATATTAATTATTTTCAAACTCCTTGTGTTGTCCTTCCTCATCCTATTTCTAATCAATCCAGTTTTAATATTGATCCTTCTGTTCCTAATCCACATGATTCAGCTAAGCCCTCACATGTTCATTTAGACCAATTTGATACTCCTTCTCTTTCACATGTTCCTCATCCTAGAAGATCTTCTCGAGCACACAGGCCACCTTGTTATTTGCATAACTTTCATCGCCATTTGGCATCTTCACAGGCTGGCTCCCCTTCATCTCCAATTAGTTTTGTCTTGGGTAATCCTTATCCTCTTTCTAATTCACTTTCATATTCTCATTTGTCATCCAAACACAAAGCATTTATCATAGCTCTTTTCTACTATGATATGAACCTGTGGGAATAGAATCCCTTGAACTCGCAATCAATTTGAAAACTCACCCAAGAAAGCCAAAATCAAACCAATGGATAATTTAGACTCATTGAGGAACTTGTTTTAAGAACCTAGATTATATGAAAATCTAGACCCGTTGAAAAATCTGTCTAAAAAACTTAAATTATAAGGAAGAACGTCACAAAGGTTGTGATTTGCCTTTGATAAGTTCAAAAGTTCATTCAAGAACAAGAACAGATAAACTCAACTCATAATGAATAAATTTATCAAATTTCATAAACTCATTAAAATGAGACTACAAAGAGTATTTAAACCAAAACCTAATTAAAATCCTAGTCAAAGTAAATCTCCATCTTTCAAAAATATCCCTAAGTGAATAGTGTCGCGGTTACAGTACTCGGCTACAGTAACTTACATATCTCAATCCCACAAAAGCCCTAAGTTAACATAAAATCATTTCCCAAAATGCCCTTGGGCAAAATACATGGCCTTCCCTAAAGAGACCCTAACTGCAAATTAAAATAATCCCTAAACTACCCTTAAAAACTTCTCTTGAAACCCTAGTTCATAAAACATAAAACATATATGGGCAAAAAATCCTCAAGCCTCATTATTCTAGCCTAATTCCTATAACTAATAAAATAAGCCATTTTAATAAATTAAACAAGGTCCAAACGATAACTCTAGCTCATGTCTTTCATAGCTTGTATCAAGTGGATCAAAACTGGTTCTCTTTCTTTCCAAGCTCATCTTGAATTTTGGGCTCTTGCTAGCTTCATCCTAAGTAGATTGCACCAATCCTTACATTACTTCCTTGATCTTCTTGGCTCTTGATCTTATAATTGGCCCATCTGGAACTTGCAAAGGATCTTTAAGAGTAGGCCCACTTTGGTTCCCATCATACTACTTTTGAGTCAAAATTCTTTCATCAAACTGTTAAAATTCCTCATTGGAGAACTGCCATGGTTGAATAAATTACAGCCTTAAAAACAAATAACACATGGACTTTAACTCATCTTCCCCTGGTGAAAGTACAATTGGGTAAAAATGGGTCTATAAAGTGAAGCTTAAGTTTGATGGAACACTTGAGAGGTATAAGGCTCGATTGGTTGTTAAGGGGTTTACACAACAAGAGGGCATTGATTACTTTGATACATTCTGTCCAGTTGCTAAGATGGTGACAATTAAATGTCTTCTTTCCATAGCAGCAATCAAATGTTGGCATCTCATTCAATTAGATGTCAACAATGATTTTCTTCATGGAGAGTTGTTGGAAGAAGTGTATATGAATTTCCCTCCAGGTTTTGGTGATAAGAACGATAAGGGGATGTGTAGCCTAAATAAATCTTTGTATGGCTTGGAGCAAGTTTCAAGGCAGTCGTTTGCTAAGTTTTCTTCCACACTTGATAATCTTGGTTTTACACAGTCCAAGACAAATTACTCTCTTTACAAAAATTCAAGGTTTTGGTTTCATGGCATTATTAGTATATGTCGATGACATTCTTCTTGCCAACAATGATATAGATTATGTCAATGCTTTTAAAGTTTTTCTTGATCAAAAGTTTAAACTTAAGGATCTTGGACCTTTGAAGTATTTTTTGGGCCTCGAAGTAGCAAGGAGCACTACTGGTATTTCATTATCTAAGAGAAAATATGCCTTAGACATATTATCAGACACTGGTTTTCTGGGTTCTAAACTAGTTAAAACACCTATGGAGCAACACCTTGAAGATCCCAAAGTTTATTGATGGGCACTGGTTTTCTGGGTTCCAAATCTGATGGCCTCTTCTTGAAGATCCCAAAGTTTATTGATGGGAACCAAGATGGGCCTAGTCTTAAAGATCATTTGCAACTTCCAGATGGGCCAAGAAGATCAAGAAGACAATGCAAGGATTGATGCAATCTACTTGGGGCAAGTTTAGCAAGAGCCCAACATTCAAGATGGAGCTTGAAGGATGAAAATCCAGTTTTAATTCATTTGATTAGCTACGGAAGAGGGCAACGACAAGACTTAAAGGCTTTGAGCTCTTGAAGGGTTTCAACTTATTTAATTCATTTAAAGAACTTATGTTATTAGTTTAGAATAATTGAGTTTATTATGGGAAGTATTGAAGGGGGCCTATGCAAGGGCATGTTGGAAAAGTTATTATTTTATTGAACTAGGGTTAGGGTTACTGTAGCCGAGAGTTACTGTAGCGCAGCACTGTAGCCGTGACACTGTTCATCCAGGGGCACTTTTGGAAGGTGGGGGTTTATTTTGGCTAGGGTTTCATTAGGTTTTGCTTTAAATACTTTATGTAGCCTCATTCTAATCAGTTTATGAAGTTTATGAAATTTGATGAATTTATTCATTGTGAGTTGAGTTTTGCTCCTCTTGTTCTTAATTGAACTTTTGAACTTATCAAAGGTAAATCACAACCTTTGTGGCGTTCCTCCTTTGTAATCTGGGTCCTTGAGACGGGTTCTTCAACGGGTCTAGATTTTAATATAATCTAGGTTCTTGAAACGAGTTCTCATCGGGTCTAGGTTCTCCATCCATTGACTTGATTTTGGCTTTCTTGGGGAGTTTTCAAATTGACTGTGGGTTCAAGGGATTTATGTTCCCGCGGGTTCATATCATTTGGTATTCAGAGCAAGGTTTCCAATCAGGTCTGATTCTATCTTTTATTTCTTGCATATTTAATTCTAGGGCATCATTGTTCTAGGGTTGCCAAAAAAAAAAAAAAATAGAAACAAAAAGTAGGCTGCCGAAATTCTTAGGGTTTTGGGTTTGGCTGAAATTTGCGTCACCTAGGGTTTCAAAATTCTAGGGTTTCCTGCATCTCTAAGTTTGTCAATTACTTGGAGTGTGGTCCCATTGATTCTCTTCTACTTCATTGTCCATGCTTGTGTGTCTGAATTCAATTGTTTGGTTTTCACAATTGAATATTGTTGTTTGTGGTTGAATTAGAGAAAAGAAAAAGAAAGGAAAGGGAAGGAAAGGAAAAGAAAAAAAAAAAAAGAAAAGAAAAGAAAGGAAAAGAAAATTCGAAAAAAAAAAAAAAACAGAAAGAAGAAGAAGAAGAAAAGAGAAGGTAGAATATTCAAAGTTGCTACATAGTTACAACAAAGAGAAAGAAAGTATCTGTTGATTGAGTTATTATCATCATAGTAGTTGAATACAACTTGCTAGTTGGTGTCTTGTTTTATAATTACTCTTTCCCTTGTATAAATTTCTTGAGTCTCGTGTCATTTTATTCATTCCTTGTTTCTTTCATCTATATTACTGGTTGGAATAATACATGGTTGTATTATCTTGATTTAGTTCAACTAGTTCTGAAAGAACTTGAGTGAGAAAACTTTTGAGGTAAAAGGCAAGAGAGTGTGAGACTATTATCTGAAAAAGCCAATTCAAAGTGAAACACGAGTGGAGTGCCATTATTCGAGTGTAAACACATAAGGGAGTGTGTAAGGTTTTCCACTAACATTGTTTTTGTGCAGCATATTATGATGTCTCATAGAAGTGACTCATCACCAAATGGTGTGGCAGATAACTCATCTTTTGTGTTGCAAGCCATGCAACAACAGTTTGAGCGGTTGAACTTGGTGTTGGGTGAAGTGAGGGATAAGATGGATAATCAAGAAGAAGTGATTAGAAATCTACAAGGTGAGAGAGGTAGGAGGCGACATGAGCCTAGTATTGAGAATGGGTATGAGAAACAAGAGTATGGTGAGTCTCTTCTTGCTAGGCATACACTCAATACACAAATTAAGATGAATGATATAGAGCAGCAGAGCGAGAATGTTTTTCATACTAGATGCCATATCAACAACAAGGTATGTAATATGGTCATTGATTTGAGGAGTTGTATTAATTTGGCTAGCACTACTTTAGTTGAGAAATTGAATTTACGTACCTTGAAACACCCTAGACCATACATGTTGCAGTGGTTGAGTGATTGTGGGGAGGTTAGGGTAAATAAGCAAGTGCTAGTTTCTTTTTCAATTGGGAAATATCAGGATATGGTCCTTTGTGATGTTGTGCCTATGCATGTTGGTCATATTTTGTTAGGGAAGCCATGGCAGTATGATAGGAATGTGATCCATGATAGGTTAAGGAACATATACAGTTTTGAAAAGGATGGAAAAACAATCAAACTTGCTCCTTTAACTCCAACACATGTCCGTGGAGACCAATTGAAATTGAAAAGTGAGGTTGCTCAAAAAAGAAAGAGTGAAAATGAGAGTGATCAAAAAAGAAAAAGTGAAAAGGAGATTGAGAAAACAAGCAAGAGTGAAAATGAGAATGAGCTGAAAAGCAAGAGTGAAGGTGAGAGTGAAAGTGAGATTGAGCTGAAAAGCAAGAGTGAAGATGAGATTGAGAAGAAAAGAAATAGTGAGACCGAAATGGAGAAAGAGAGAAAAATGAGAGAGAAAAAAGAAAAGGGTGAGAATAAGACCTCAAGCACAAGAGATAATGAGTTGAAAAATAATTGTGAGGTCGAGAGTACAAAAAAAGATGAAGAAAAAGAGAGTGAAAAGAAAAAAGAGTGTGAAAGGGAAAAAGAGAGTGAAAAAGAAAAAGAGAGTAGAAAGAAAAGAGAGTGTGAAGAAAGTGAGAGAAAAATAAAGAGAAAAGTGAATTTTTATGCTAAGGCAAGTCTTAATCCTAACGAACTTGACGTATGTTTGCCTAGTATTGTTGTCTCTTTGTTGCAGGGATTTGAGGTCGTGTTTCCTAGCGGTGTGTTTAGTGGATTACCACCTATTAGGGAGATAGAGCACTACATAGATTTTGTGCTAGGTGCGACAATCCCTACCCAACCTTTCTTTGAAGAACATGAGTCCTTGACACACTTGAAGGGACAAGGTAAGTTGTTAACTATAATGCGAGCTAAGAGGGAAGATTGTATTGAGACTTTTCCTCATGTATTCAAATACACACAAGGAATGGAAACTTTTGTGGTTGATTCTTTAGCAAGAAGGTATGTACTTATCTTCATTTTAGATGCAAAACTGTTGAAACTTGAATATGATAAGGAATTGCATGCTAATGATTATGACTTTGCTAGTGTGTATGGAGCATGTGAGAAAGTATCGTTTGGTAAGTTCTATAAACTAGATTGGTACTTGTATAGAAAGAATAGATTTTGTATACCTACTAGTTTTTTGCGTAACTTGCTTGTGTGTGATGGACATGGTGGTTTGTTGGGTAACCATGGTGTAAGGAAGACTTTTGTTGTGTTGCATGAACGTTTGTGGGAATATCATTTGCCTTTCAATGACGTGTTGCATGAACGTTTGTGGAAATATCAATTGTCATTCATTGACGTTTTACTTAAACGTTTGTGGAAGCATCATTTGTCATACATTGACGTGTTGCACGATCGTTTGTGGGAGTATCATTTGTATTTCATTGAGTTTGCATATAATTGGAATGGTCATTCTGGTGAAAATAAGATTTCAGACATGTTGCATGAACGTTTATGGGAGTATCATTTGCCATTCATTGACTTGTTGCATGAACGTTTGCGGGAGTATTATTTGTATTTCGTTGAGTTTGCATATAATTGGAGTGGTCATTCCGGTGAAAATAAGATTTCAGACATGTTGCATGAACGGTTTATGGGAGTATCATTTGTCATTCATTGAGTTTGCATATTGGAGTGGTCATTTTGGTTCGAGGAAGACTTTAGATGTGCTTCATGAACATTTGTGGGAGTATTGTTTGCCATTCATTGAGTTTACATATGAATGGAGTGTTCATGCCACTACTAAATTTTCACCAATTGAAATTGTTTATAGACTTAATCAATTTCCTCCTTTAGATTTAAAGTCTTCACCAGATGATGATAAGGGTACCTTGGATGGACTATTCCAAATTCTTGAACAAATTAATGAAAATGCATATCTAATGGATCTTCAATGTAAGTATCATGTTTCTACTATTTTCAATGTTACTAACCACTTTCCCTTTGATCCTGGTGGAGATTCGAGGTCGAATCCTTTTGAGGAGAGGGGAAATGATGGGAACCAAGATGGACCTAGTCTTAAAGATCATTTGCAACTTCCAGATAGGCCAAGAAGATCAAGGAGACAATGCAAGGATTGATGCAATCTACTTGGGGCAAGTTTAGCAAGAGCCCAACATTCAAGATGGGGCTTGAAGGATGAAAATCCAGTTTTAATTCATTTGATTAGCTACGGAAGAGGGCAACGACAAGACTTAAAGGCTTTGAGCTCTTGAAGGGTTTCAACTTATTTAATTCATTTAAAGAACTTATGTTATTAGTTTAGAATAATTGAGTTTATTATGGGAAGTATTGAAGGGGGCCTATGCAAGGGCATGTTGGAAAAGTTATTATTTTATTGAACTAGGGTTAGGGTTACTGTAGCCGAGAGTTACTGTAGCGCAGCACTGTAGCCGCGACACTGTTCATCCAGGGGCACTTTTGGAAGGTGGGGGTTTATTTTGGCTAGGGTTTCATTAGGTTTTGCTTTAAATACTTTATGTAGCCTCATTCTAATCAGTTTATGAAGTTTATGAAATTTGATGAATTTATTCATTGTGAGTTGAGTTTTGCTCCTCTTGTTCTTAATTGAACTTTTGAACTTATCAAAGGTAAATCACAACCTTTGTGGCGTTCCTCCTTTGTAATCTGGGTCCTTGAGACGGGTTCTTCAACGGGTCTAGATTTTAATATAATCTAGGTTCTTGAAACGAGTTCTCATCGGGTCTAGGTTCTCCATCCATTGACTTGATTTTGGCTTTCTTGGGGAGTTTTCAAATTGACTGTGGGTTCAAGGGAATTCATTCCCGCGGGTTCATATCATTTATAGAAGATTGGTTGGCAGGTTTTTGCTCATTATGATATGAACCCGCGGGAATGAAATCCCTTGAACCCACAATCAATTTGAAAACTCCCCAAGAAAGCCAAAATCAAGTCAATGGATGGAGAACCTAGACCCGATGAGAACTCGTTTCAAGAATCTAGATTATATTAAAATCTAGACCCGTTGAAGAACCCGTCTCAAGAACCCAGATTATAAAGGAGGAACGCCACAAAGGTTGTGATTTATCTTTGATAAGTTCAAAAGTTCAATCAAGAACAAGAGGAGTAAAACTCAACTCACAATGAATAAATTCATCAAATTTTATAAACTTCATAAACTGATTTGAATGAGGCTACATAGAGTATTTAAAGCAAAACCTAATGAAACCCTAGCCAAAATAAACACCCATCTTCCAAAAGTGCCCCTGGATGAACAGTGCTGCAGCTACAGTAACTCGGCTGCAGTAACCCTAACCCTAGTTCAATAAAATAATAACTTTCCCAACATGCCCTTACATAGGCCCCCTTAAGTGCTTCCCATAATAAACTCAATTATTCTAAACTAATAACATAAGTTCTTTAAATGAATTAAATAGTTTGAAACCCTTCAAGAGCTTAAAGCCTTTAAGTCTTGTCGTTGCCCTCTTTCGTAGCTAATCAAATGAATTAAAACTGGATCTTCATCCTTCAAGTCCCATCTTGAATGTTGGGCTCTTGCTAAACTTGTCCCAAGTGGATTGCATCAATTCTTGCATTGTCTCATTGATCTTCTTGGCCCATCTGGAAGTTGCAAATGATCTTTAAGACTAGGCCCATCTTGGTTCCCATCATTCCCCCTCTCCTCAAAAGGATTCGACCTCAAATCTCCACCTGGATAAAAGGGAAAGTGGTTAGTAACATTGAAAATAGTAGAAACATGATACTTACCTGGAAGATCCATTAGATATGCATTTTCATTAATTTGTTCAAGAATTTGAAATAGTCCATCCAAGCTACCCATATCATCAACTGGTGAAGACTTTAAATCTAAAGGAGGAAATTGATTATGTCTATATACAATTTCAATTGGTGAAAATTTAGTAGTGGCATGAACACTCCAATCATATGTAAACTCAATGAATGGCAAACAATACTCCCACAAATGTTCATGAAGCACATCTAAAGTCTTCCTCAAACCAAAATGACCACTCCAATATGCAAACTCAATGAATGGCAAATGATACTCTCACAAACGTTCATGCAACAAGTCAATGAATGGCAAATGATACTCCCATAAACGTTTATGCAACATGTCTGAAATCTTATTTTCACCAGAATGATCACTCCAATTATATGCAAACTCAATGAAATACAAATGATACTCCCGCAAACGTTCATGCAACACGTCAATGTATGGCAAATGATACTCCTACAAACATTCGTGCAATACATCAATGAATGACAAATGATACTTCCACAAACGTGGGAATGGAGCTGGACATGCTGATCATACAAGTGGAAATGGAGCTGAATTTGCACAAGACCCTTTGTCACTTCCTAGTGCCCCAATTACAAGACTTAGAGCCAAACGTTTCAAGGAAGCACTAAATGGGCTAATCCAAGAGAATTGGGCTGATTCTAAAAAGACCAAGATGGGCTCAAATAATATTCAAGACTTAGTCCATGTCATCAAGGCAATTGAAGAGGCTAATTAGCACGTAGAAATATGATGAATGGTCTATCCATTAAAGGACGTGAATTTGTTAAGTTTCAAGAATATTAAATAGGTGAATGAACTTGGTCTTGCCTGGGTACGTGAAATACATTGAATTTAGTCATTTCTGACTGCCTCTAGAAGTCCAAGAGGCCTAAAAATCGTGGGACTTGTTATGTTAATATTTGTGTTGCTTTTAAAGCTGTTGTTATGACTTTTCCTATTCTTGGAGGGTTGTTCCAATTATATAGAGGGGTTATTTCGAGTTTTAATATCAGATTTGAAATTTCAGAAGCTTATTTGTCTTTGTGAGGTCTTGTGTTCCTCTTGGTTCTTTAAAGAACTCTTTGAACTTATCAAGTTAATCTTGTGGCGTTCAAGCTCCAAACTTATCACCTTGATTCTGATTTCTTGGTGTGGCGTTTTCAATTCTTCGTAGTCTTGGTTTTCATCTAGTTGGGTGACTGGTCAAGGCTCAACAAATCTTGTCAATACGATCTTGGGGTTCCAAGCCATCATTGTTATCGGGTTTCATCACAATTGTTGGTGGAGTTCATATCACCAGGTTCATAACAAGTGGTACAGCGGCCAACCGATCCTACCAAGCTTCATACAAACAGCCCCAACAGCAAACCCAAACACCCAGAAAATTCATCCAAACAGCCACCAAAATATAACCCAAACACCCAGAAACTTCATCCAAACAGCCACAGATCCAAGCCTTCTACTCAGACCATACCATAGACAACATGGCAGAAAACACTCGGTCAAAACAACAATAGCAGCAACAGGTTGATGCCCTACAAGTTCAGATGGACAAAACTCAACAGGAGCTCCATGAAGTTAAGACAGATGTTCAAGAGATTAAAGACATGCTAAGAGCCCATTTCGCCCAACAAAACAACCCCCCACCACCCCCACCTCCACCCCCACACAATCCATTCCAACTGGAATTTGACAACACAGACCCAAGAAGATTTAACCCCAGGGGTGTCAAGTTGGAATTTCCTCATTTTCAAGGAGCTAACCCAGCAGCTTGGCTCTTTAAAGCCAACCACTACTTTGATAGTCAATGAATGGCAAATGATACTCCCATAAACGTTTATGCAACATGTCTGAAATCTTATTTTCACCAGAATGATCACTCCAATTATATGCAAACTCAATGAAATACAAATGATACTCCCGCAAACGTTCATGCAACACGTCAATGTATGGCAAATGATACTCCTACAAACATTCGTGCAATACATCAATGAATGACAAATGATACTTCCACAAACGTGGGAATGGAGCTGGACATGCTGATCATACAAGTGGAAATGGAGCTGAATTTGCACAAGACCCTTTGTCACTTCCTAGTGCCCCAATTACAAGACTTAGAGCCAAACGTTTCAAGGAAGCACTAAATGGGCTAATCCAAGAGAATTGGGCTGATTCTAAAAAGACCAAGATGGGCTCAAATAATATTCAAGACTTAGTCCATGTCATCAAGGCAATTGAAGAGGCTAATTAGCACGTAGAAATATGATGAATGGTCTATCCATTAAAGGACGTGAATTTGTTAAGTTTCAAGAATATTAAATAGGTGAATGAACTTGGTCTTGCCTGGGTACGTGAAATACATTGAATTTAGTCATTTCTGACTGCCTCTAGAAGTCCAAGAGGCCTAAAAATCGTGGGACTTGTTATGTTAATATTTGTGTTGCTTTTAAAGCTGTTGTTATGACTTTTCCTATTCTTGGAGGGTTGTTCCAATTATATAGAGGGGTTATTTCGAGTTTTAATATCAGATTTGAAATTTCAGAAGCTTATTTGTCTTTGTGAGGTCTTGTGTTCCTCTTGGTTCTTTAAAGAACTCTTTGAACTTATCAAGTTAATCTTGTGGCGTTCAAGCTCCAAACTTATCACCTTGATTCTGATTTCTTGGTGTGGCGTTTTCAATTCTTCGTAGTCTTGGTTTTCATCTAGTTGGGTGACTGGTCAAGGCTCAACAAATCTTGTCAATACGATCTTGGGGTTCCAAGCCATCATTGTTATCGGGTTTCATCACAATTGTTGGTGGAGTTCATATCACCAGGTTCATAACAAGTGGTACAGCGGCCAACCGATCCTACCAAGCTTCATACAAACAGCCCCAACAGCAAACCCAAACACCCAGAAAATTCATCCAAACAGCCACCAAAATATAACCCAAACACCCAGAAACTTCATCCAAACAGCCACAGATCCAAGCCTTCTACTCAGACCATACCATAGACAACATGGCAGAAAACACTCGGTCAAAACAACAATAGCAGCAACAGGTTGATGCCCTACAAGTTCAGATGGACAAAACTCAACAGGAGCTCCATGAAGTTAAGACAGATGTTCAAGAGATTAAAGACATGCTAAGAGCCCATTTCGCCCAACAAAACAACCCCCCACCACCCCCACCTCCACCCCCACACAATCCATTCCAACTGGAATTTGACAACACAGACCCAAGAAGATTTAACCCCAGGGGTGTCAAGTTGGAATTTCCTCATTTTCAAGGAGCTAACCCAGCAGCTTGGCTCTTTAAAGCCAACCACTACTTTGATAGTCAATGAATGGCAAATGATACTCCCATAAACGTTTATGCAACATGTCTGAAATCTTATTTTCACCAGAATGATCACTCCAATTATATGCAAACTCAATGAAATACAAATGATACTCCCGCAAACGTTCATGCAACACGTCAATGTATGGCAAATGATACTCCTACAAACATTCGTGCAATACATCAATGAATGACAAATGATACTTCCACAAACGTGGGAATGGAGCTGGACATGCTGATCATACAAGTGGAAATGGAGCTGAATTTGCACAAGACCCTTTGTCACTTCCTAGTGCCCCAATTACAAGACTTAGAGCCAAACGTTTCAAGGAAGCACTAAATGGGCTAATCCAAGAGAATTGGGCTGATTCTAAAAAGACCAAGATGGGCTCAAATAATATTCAAGACTTAGTCCATGTCATCAAGGCAATTGAAGAGGCTAATTAGCACGTAGAAATATGATGAATGGTCTATCCATTAAAGGACGTGAATTTGTTAAGTTTCAAGAATATTAAATAGGTGAATGAACTTGGTCTTGCCTGGGTACGTGAAATACATTGAATTTAGTCATTTCTGACTGCCTCTAGAAGTCCAAGAGGCCTAAAAATCGTGGGACTTGTTATGTTAATATTTGTGTTGCTTTTAAAGCTGTTGTTATGACTTTTCCTATTCTTGGAGGGTTGTTCCAATTATATAGAGGGGTTATTTCGAGTTTTAATATCAGATTTGAAATTTCAGAAGCTTATTTGTCTTTGTGAGGTCTTGTGTTCCTCTTGGTTCTTTAAAGAACTCTTTGAACTTATCAAGTTAATCTTGTGGCGTTCAAGCTCCAAACTTATCACCTTGATTCTGATTTCTTGGTGTGGCGTTTTCAATTCTTCGTAGTCTTGGTTTTCATCTAGTTGGGTGACTGGTCAAGGCTCAACAAATCTTGTCAATACGATCTTGGGGTTCCAAGCCATCATTGTTATCGGGTTTCATCACAATTGTTGGTGGAGTTCATATCACCAGGTTCATAACAAGTGGTACAGCGGCCAACCGATCCTACCAAGCTTCATACAAACAGCCCCAACAGCAAACCCAAACACCCAGAAAATTCATCCAAACAGCCACCAAAATATAACCCAAACACCCAGAAACTTCATCCAAACAGCCACAGATCCAAGCCTTCTACTCAGACCATACCATAGACAACATGGCAGAAAACACTCGGTCAAAACAACAATAGCAGCAACAGGTTGATGCCCTACAAGTTCAGATGGACAAAACTCAACAGGAGCTCCATGAAGTTAAGACAGATGTTCAAGAGATTAAAGACATGCTAAGAGCCCATTTCGCCCAACAAAACAACCCCCCACCACCCCCACCTCCACCCCCACACAATCCATTCCAACTGGAATTTGACAACACAGACCCAAGAAGATTTAACCCCAGGGGTGTCAAGTTGGAATTTCCTCATTTTCAAGGAGCTAACCCAGCAGCTTGGCTCTTTAAAGCCAACCACTACTTTGATAGTCAATGAATGGCAAATGATACTCCCATAAACGTTTATGCAACATGTCTGAAATCTTATTTTCACCAGAATGATCACTCCAATTATATGCAAACTCAATGAAATACAAATGATACTCCCGCAAACGTTCATGCAACACGTCAATGTATGGCAAATGATACTCCTACAAACATTCGTGCAATACATCAATGAATGACAAATGATACTTCCACAAACGTGGGAATGGAGCTGGACATGCTGATCATACAAGTGGAAATGGAGCTGAATTTGCACAAGACCCTTTGTCACTTCCTAGTGCCCCAATTACAAGACTTAGAGCCAAACGTTTCAAGGAAGCACTAAATGGGCTAATCCAAGAGAATTGGGCTGATTCTAAAAAGACCAAGATGGGCTCAAATAATATTCAAGACTTAGTCCATGTCATCAAGGCAATTGAAGAGGCTAATTAGCACGTAGAAATATGATGAATGGTCTATCCATTAAAGGACGTGAATTTGTTAAGTTTCAAGAATATTAAATAGGTGAATGAACTTGGTCTTGCCTGGGTACGTGAAATACATTGAATTTAGTCATTTCTGACTGCCTCTAGAAGTCCAAGAGGCCTAAAAATCGTGGGACTTGTTATGTTAATATTTGTGTTGCTTTTAAAGCTGTTGTTATGACTTTTCCTATTCTTGGAGGGTTGTTCCAATTATATAGAGGGGTTATTTCGAGTTTTAATATCAGATTTGAAATTTCAGAAGCTTATTTGTCTTTGTGAGGTCTTGTGTTCCTCTTGGTTCTTTAAAGAACTCTTTGAACTTATCAAGTTAATCTTGTGGCGTTCAAGCTCCAAACTTATCACCTTGATTCTGATTTCTTGGTGTGGCGTTTTCAATTCTTCGTAGTCTTGGTTTTCATCTAGTTGGGTGACTGGTCAAGGCTCAACAAATCTTGTCAATACGATCTTGGGGTTCCAAGCCATCATTGTTATCGGGTTTCATCACAATTGTTGGTGGAGTTCATATCACCAGGTTCATAACAAGTGGTACAGCGGCCAACCGATCCTACCAAGCTTCATACAAACAGCCCCAACAGCAAACCCAAACACCCAGAAAATTCATCCAAACAGCCACCAAAATATAACCCAAACACCCAGAAACTTCATCCAAACAGCCACAGATCCAAGCCTTCTACTCAGACCATACCATAGACAACATGGCAGAAAACACTCGGTCAAAACAACAATAGCAGCAACAGGTTGATGCCCTACAAGTTCAGATGGACAAAACTCAACAGGAGCTCCATGAAGTTAAGACAGATGTTCAAGAGATTAAAGACATGCTAAGAGCCCATTTCGCCCAACAAAACAACCCCCCACCACCCCCACCTCCACCCCCACACAATCCATTCCAACTGGAATTTGACAACACAGACCCAAGAAGATTTAACCCCAGGGGTGTCAAGTTGGAATTTCCTCATTTTCAAGGAGCTAACCCAGCAGCTTGGCTCTTTAAAGCCAACCACTACTTTGATTTCCACAAAACTCCACTACCTCACCATTTGTTGATGGCCTCTTACCACATGGAAGGCGAGTCTCTTGTTTGGTTCCAAGAAGCTGAAAATGGTGGATTATTCCGGGATTTGGAGATGTTTTCCAGGGTGTTACTCCTTCGCTTTGGTCCCACGGCGTATGACGATCCAATGGAGGCTCTGACGAGGTTGAAACAGTCTGGCACTGTAGCTGCTTACATGAGCCAGTTTGAGGCTTTGGCAAATTGTGTGAGAGGTCTTTCCGACTCTCACAAGCTGAGTTGCTTCCTCAGCGTCTTGAAAGACGAGGTTCACATTCCAACCCGTATTTTAAACCCTGTTGTACATTTACATGCAGCATATGGGTTAGCAAAAATGCAAGAGGAGTATTATTGCAGCACAAAAAAATTTACTAAATCTACGAGGGACAAACCAAATACTATGGGGGGTAGTGACTCCTTCCAAAGCTCTTACTCGGGTGAGGCGTATCACAAATGGAAAAATCCGACGGGGGGTACTAAACCTGTTTATTCAACTTAAATGGATGAAAAACGTCGCAAAAGCTTGTGCTACCATTGCGATGAGAAGTGGAACCCGTTGCATAAATGTAAGAGTCCAAAAATCTATTTGTTACAAGGTAGTGAGGATGAGGGTGATGAGCAGGAGGAGCTGCAGGGTGATGAAAATGTGGAAAAAACTCAACCCGAAACACTGTCCAGCAGCAACGAACAACCCGAAATTTCCTTGGCAGCCATTGCTGGAACCCCCACATCAAAAACCATGCGTGTAGTTGGAAGTATTTTCGGCGAACAAGTGATTATATTGTTGGACTCAGGCAGTTCACACAATTTTATTGACACAGCTGTGGCGTCGACATTAAAATTACCAGTTATAATTGGAGTGGTCATTCTGGTAAAAATAAGATTTCAGACAAGTTGCATGAACGTTTATGGGAGTATCATTTGCCATTCATTGACATGTTGCATGAACGTTTGCGGGAGTATCATTTGCCATTCATTGAGTTTGCATATTGGAGTGGTCATTTTGGTTCGAGGAAGACTTTAGATGTGCTTCATGAACATTTGTGGGAGTATTGTTTGCCATTCATTGAGTTTACATATGATTGGAGTGTTCATGCCACCACTAAATTTTCACCAATTGAAATTGTTTATTGACTTAATCAATTTCCTCCTTTAGATTTAAATTCTTCATCAGTTGATGATATGGGTGGCTTGGATGGACTATTCCAAATTCTTGAACAAATTATTGAAAATGCATATCTAATGGATCTTACAGGTAAGTATCATGTTTCTACTATTTTCAATGTTACTAACCACTTTCCCTTTGATCCAGGTGGAGATTCGAGGTCGAATCCTTTTGAGGAGAGGGGGAATGATGGGAACCAAGATGGGCCTAGTCTTAAAGATCATTTGCAACTTCCAGATGGACCAAGAAGATCAAGGAGACAATGTAAGGATTGATGCAATACACTTGGGACAAGTTTAGCAAGAGCCCAATATTCAAGATGGGGCTTGAAGGATGAAGATCTAGTTTTAATTCATTTGATTAGCTACGGAAGAGGGCAACGACAAGACTTAAAGGCTTTGAGCTCTTGAAGGGTTTCAACTTATTTAATTCATTTAAAGAACTTATGTTATTAGTTTAGAATAATTGAGTTTATTATGGGAAGCACTTAAGGGGGCCTATGCAAGGGCATGTTGGGAAAGTTATTATTTTATTGAACTAGGGTTAGGGTTACTGTAGCGCGGCACTGTAGCCGCGATACTGTTCATCCAGGGGCACTTTTGGAAGATGGGGGTTTATTTTAAGCTAGGGTTTCATTAGGTTTTTCTTTAAATACTCTATGTAGCCTCATTCTAATCAGTTTATAAAATTAATGAAATTTGATGAATTTATTCATTGTGAGTTGAGTTTTACTCCTTTTGTTCTTAATTGAACTTTTGAACTTATCAAAGGTAAATCACAACCTTTGTGGCGTTCCTCCTTTGTAATCTGGGTTCTTGAGACGGGTTCTTCAACGGGTCTAGATTTTAATATAATCTAGGTTCTTGAAACGAGTTCTCATCGGGTCTAGGTTCTCCATCCATTGACTTGATTTTGGCTTTCTTGGGGAGTTTTCAAATTGACTGTGGGTTCAAGGGATTTCATTCCCGCGGGTTCATATCAGAACTTGGTGGGAAAACTCTTGAGGTAATAGGCAAGAGAGTGTGAGACTATTATCGGAAAAAAAAAAGCCAATTAAGAGTGAAACACGAGTGGAGTGTCATTATTCGAGTGTAAACACGTAAGGGAGAGTGTGTGAGGTTTACTTTTTTGCCACTAACATTCTTTTGTGTAGAACCTGATAATGTCTCATCGGAGTAGCGCATCACCAAGGGGGAGAGCAGATAACTCATCCTTTGTGTTGCAAGTCATGCAACAACAGTTTGAGTGGTTGAACTTGGTGTTGGGTGAAGTGAGAGATAGGATGGATCATCAAGAAGCAGCGATTAGAAATCTACAAGGTAGCAGGGATAGGAGGCAACGTGAGCATAAATCAGTATGAGAATGAAGGAGATGGAGAGGAAGAGGAAGATTTAGCATCTGATGTTGGGTCGGGTAGAAATAGAGGAGTTAGGCATGAAAGAGGACTTGAGGGGAATCTAAGGGGTCGGGATGGTGTAGATAGAGACCTTGGTAGCATCAAAATGAAAATACCATCTTTCCAAGGTAGAACTGATCCTGAGGTTTATCTAGAGTGGGAGAAAAAATTAGAGTTGGTGTTTGATTGCCATAATTACTCTGAGGATAAGAAAGTGAAGTTGGCGGTAATTAAGTTCACTGATTATGCTATTATTTGGTGGGATCAATTAGTGACCAATAGGAGGAGGAATTATGAGAGGCCTATAGAGACATGGGGAGAGTTGAAAGCTCTCATGAGGCGGATAGGAGTGTGGAGGATTACCATAAGGAGATGGAGGATCGAGAGGCCACCATGGCTAGATTTTTGAGTGGGTTGAATAGGGACATAGCCATTGTAATTGAATTGCAACATTATGTGGAGATAGAGGACATGGTGCACATGTCTATGAAGGTGGAGAGGCAATTAAAGAGAAAAGGGACAGCAAGGTACACTTCGGTTTCTAGCACTACTTGGAAATCAAAATGGGATAGGAATGATCCAGCTGAACCAAAGAGAAAGACCGAACCACCTAAGGGAAAAGATGAGAGAACTAGCAACAAACCCAAGGTAGAATCCCAACCTTCACGGAATAGAGATATCAAATGTTTTAAGTGTTTGGGTTCAGGGCACATTGCTTCTCAATGTCCAAATAGGAGGGTGATGATTATGCGTGACAATGGAGAGGTGATGACTGAGAGTGAGGATGATAGTGATGAGGTGCCCGAGTTGGATGATGCTAGTGATGATGATGGAGTGGTATACCCTGTGACAGGTGAGTCTCTTCTTGCCAGGCGTGCTCTTAATGCACACATTAAGGTGGATAATACAGAGCAACAGAGAGAACATTTTTCATACTAGATGCCATGTCAACAATAAGGTATGTCAACAACAGAGAGAACAACAGAGAGAACTCGTGTCGTTTTATTCATTCCTTGTTTCTTTCATCTATATTACTGGTTGGAATAATACAAGGTTGTATTATCTTGATTTAGTTCAACTAGTTCTGAAAGAACTTGAGTGAGAAAACTTTTGAGGTAAAAGGCAAGAGAGTGTGAGACTATTATCGGGAAAAAGCCAATTAAAAGTAAAACACGAGGGGAGTGACATTATTCGAGTGTAAACACGTAAGGGAGTGTATAAGGTTTTCCACTAACATTGTTTTTGTGCAGCATATTATGATGTCTCATAGAAGTGACTCATCACCAAACGGTGTGGCAGATAACTCATCTTTTGTGTTGCAAGCCATGCAACAACAGTTTGAGCGGTTGAACTTGGTGTTGGGTGAAGTGAGGGATAGGATGGATAATCAAGAAGAAGTGATTAGAAATCTGCAAGATGAGAGAGGTAGGAGGCGACATGAGCCTAGTATTGAGAATGGGTATGAGAAACAAGACTATGGTGAGTCTCTTGTTGCTAGGCGTGCACTCAATACACAAATTAAGATGAAAGATACAGAGCAGTAGAGTGAGAACGTTTTTCATACTAGATGCCACATCAACAACAAGGTATGTAGTATGGTCATTGATTTGAGAAGTTCTATTAATTTGGCTAGCACTACTTTAGTTGAGAAATTGAATTTACGTACCTTGAAACACCCTAGACCATACATGTTGCAGTGGTTGAGTGATTGTGGGGAGGTTAGGGTAAATAAGCAAGTGCTAGTTTCTTTCTCAATTGGGAAATATCAGGATATGGTCCTTTGTGATGTTGTGCCTATGCGCATGCTGGTCATATTTTGTTAGGGAAGCCATGGGAGTTTGATAGAAAGGTGATTCGTGATGGATTAAGGAACATGTACAGTTTTGAAAAGGATGGAAAAACAATCAAACTTGCTCCTTTAACTCCAACACATGTCCATGAGGACCAATTGAAATTGAAAAGTAAGGTTGCTCAAAAAAGAAAGAGTGAAAATGAGAGTGATCAAAAAAGAAAAAGTGAAAAGGAGATTGAGCAAACAAGCAAGAGTGAAAGTGAGAATGAGCTGAAAAGCAAGAGTGAAAGTGAGATTGAGCTGAAAAGTAAGAGTGAAGATGAGATTGAGAAGAAAAGAAATAGTGAGACCAAAATGGAGTAAAGAAAAAAGAGTGGAGCCACGAGAGAAAAAAGAAAGAGAGTCTGCCGAGAGAAAAGGAAAGGCAAAAGTGAGTTTCTATGCAAGAGAGAGTGAGGTTAAGAGGGCTTTCTTCGCAGATCGCCCTATGATGTTTCTTGTCTATAAAGAGTCTTATCTTAGTCTTGATGAAACTAACCAGTCTCTTCCTAGTTTGGCTGTTTCTTTGTTGCAGGAGTTTGAGGATGTATTCCCGGAGGCGATGCCAAATGAGTTGCCACCCATTAGAGGCATTGAGCACCAGATTGATTTTGTGCCCGGGGCTGCTATTCCAAACCGACCAGCCTATAGGAGTAATCCAGAGGAGACAAAGGAGCTTCAGAGGCAAGTTGAGGATTTGATGAGCAAGGGGTACGTGAGAGAGAGCATGAGCCCTTGTGCAGTACCAGTGCTACTAGTGCCAAAGAAGGATGGGACGTGGAGGATGTGCATTGATTGCAGGGCGGTCAACAATATCACGGTAAAATATCGCCATCCCATTCCTAGATTAGATGATATGCTTGATGAATTGCATGGCTCATGTATTTTCAGTAAAATTGATCTTAAAAGTGGGTACCATCAAATTAGAATGAAAGAGGGTGATGAATGGAAAACTGCTTTTAAGACTAAGTGATATGAACCCGCGGGAATGAATTCCCTTGAACCCACAATCAATTTGAGAACTCCCCAAGAAAGCCAAAATCAAGTCAATGGATGGAGAACCTAGACCCGATGAGAACTCGTTTCAAGAACCTAGATTATATTAAAATCTAGACCCGTTGAAGAACCCGTCTCAAGAACCCAGATTACAAAGGAGGAACGCCACAAAGGTTGTGATTTACCTTTGATAAGTTCAAAAGTTCAATTAAGAACAAGAGGAGTAAAACTCAACTCACAATGAATAAATTCATCAAATTTCATAAACTTCATAAACTGAATAGAATGAGGCTACATAGAGTATTTAAAGAAAAACCTAATGAAACCCTAGCTTAAAATAAACCCCCATCTTCCAAAAGTGCCCCTGGATGAACAGTATCGCGGCTACAGTGCCGCGCTACAGTAGCTCGGCTACAGTAACCCTAACCCTAGTTCAATAAAATAATAAATTTCTCAACATGCCCTTGCATAGGCCCCCTTAAGTGCTTCCCATAATAAACTCAATTATTCTAAACTAATAACATATGTTCTTTAAATGAATTAAATAAGTTGAAACCCTTCAAGAGCTCAAAGCCTTTAAGTCTTGTCGTTGCCCTCTTCCGTAGCTAATCAAATAAATTAAAACTGGATCTTCATCCTTCAAGCCCCATCTTGAATGTTGGGCTCTTGCTAAACTTGTCCCAAGTGGATTGCATCAATCCTTGCATTGTCTCCTTGATCTTCTTGGTCCATCTGGAAGTTGCAAATGATCTTTAAGACTAGGCCCATCTTGGTTCCCATCATTCCCCCTCTCCTCAAAAGGATTCGACCTCGAATCTCCACCTGTATCAAAAGGAAAGTGGTTAGTAACATTGAAAATAGTAGAAACAGGATACTTACCTGGAAGATCCATTAGATATGCATTTTCATTAATTTGTTCAAGAATTTGGAATAGTCCATCCAAGCTACCCATACCATCAACTGATTAAGACTTTAAATCTAAAGGAGGAAATTGATTAAGTCTATAAACAATTTCAATTGGTGAAAATTTTGTAGTGGCATGAACACTCCAATCATATGTAAACTCAACGAATGGCAAACAATACTCCCACAAATGTTCATGAAGCACATCTAAAGTCTTCCTCGAACCAAAATGACCACTCCAATATGCAAACTCAATGAATGGCATATGATACTCCCGCAAACGTTCATGCAACATGTCAATGAATGACAAATGATACTCCCATAAACGTTCATGCAATATGTCTGAAATCTTATTTTTACCAGAATGACCACTCCAATTATATGCAAACTCAATGAAATACAAATGATATTTCCGCAAACGTTCATGCAACACATCAATGTATGGCAAATGATACTCCCACAAATGTTCGTACAATACATGAATGAATGACAAATGATACTTCCACAAACGTTCGTGTAACACGTCTTTGAATGGCAAATGATATTCCCACAGACATTCATGCAACACAACAAAAGTCTTCCTTACACCAAGGTTACCCAACAAACCACCATGTTCATCACACACAAGCAACTTAAGCATAAAACTAGTAGGCACACAAAATCTATTCTTTCTAAACAAGTACCAATCTAGTTTGTAGAACTTACCAAAAGATGCTTTCTCACATGTTCCATACATACTAGCAAAGTCATCATCATTAGCATGCAATTCCTTATCATATTCAAGTCTCAACAATTTTGCATCTAAAATGAAGAGAATGACATACATTCTTGCTAAAGCATCAACCACAAAATTTATCATGCCTTGTGTGTGTATTTGAATACATGAGGAAACGTCTCAATACAATCCTCCCGCTTACTGCTTAGCATGCATTCTAGTCAACAACTTACCTTGTCCCTTTAAGTGTGTCATTGACTTATGTTTTTCCAAGAAAGTTCGGTTAGGAATTGTCGCACCTAGCACAAAATCAATGTAGTGCTCTATTTCTCTAATAGGTGGCAATCCACTAAACACACCGCTAGGAATCATGACCTTATATGCTTTTGTCTTTTTATTTCTCTCTACAATCTCTCTTTCTTTTTCCTCTTGTGGCTCCACTCTTTTTTCTTGACTCTCAACCACCTCTCTATTTTCTTTTTCTCTCTCTCTTTCTTTTGATGTTTCGGCTTTATTCTCTTTTTTCCTCTCACTCTCTTTGTTCTTTTCACTCTCTGTTTTTCTTTCAGTCTCCTATTTTTTTGAACTTTTGGCCTCACAATTGTTTTTCAACAAATTCTCTATTTTTCTTGAGATTTCAGCATCACCCAAATCTTTTCCCTTTGGTGGTTTGGTCTTCCCCTTTGCTACAGCTTGATCATTTTTGTCCCACTTTGGTTTCCAAGGAGTACTAGAAACCGAAGTATACCTTGATGTACCCCTTCCTTTTAGCCGTCTCTCCACCTTCATAGCCATGTGTACCATATCTTCTACCTCCTTATAATGTTGCAACTCAACTACATTGGCTATCTCCCTATTCAACCCACTCAAAAATCTTGTCATCGTGGATTCCCGATCCTCCACAACATTGGCCCGAATCATAGCCACCTCCATCTCCTTATGGTAATCCTCTACACTCCTAGACCCCTGTATAAGATTTTGTAGTTTTTGGTAGAGGTCTCTATAGTAGTGGCTAGGTACAAATCTCCACCTCATGATAGCTTTCAACTCTCTCCACGTTTCTACACGCCTCTCAAGATTCTTCCTCCTATTGGATACTAATTGATCCCACCAAATAATCGCATAATCAATGAACTCAATTACAGCCAACTTCACCTTCTTCTCCTCAGAATAATTATGACAATCAAACACCAACTCTATTCTTTTCTCCCACTCTAAATAAACTTCAGGGTCAGTTCTACCTTGGAATGATGGTATTTTCATTTTGATGCTCCCAAGGTTCCTCCTATCTACTCTATCTCGACCCCCTGAGTTTGCCCTAAGGCCTCCTCCATGCCTTCTATCTCTCTCACCTTGCAAATTTATAATCACTGCTTCTTGATTATCCATACTTTCCCTCACTTCACCTAACACCAAGTTCAATCGCTCAAACTGTTGTTGCATGGCTTGCAATACAAAGGATGAGTTATCTGCCATCCCCTTTGGTGAAAAGTCACTTCTATAAGAGATCATAATATGCTGCATAAAAACAATGTTAGTGGAAAACCTTACACACTCGCTTACGTGTTTACACTCGAATAATGGCACTCCACTCGTGTTTCACTCTTAATTGGCTTTTTCCTGATAATAGTCTCACACTCTCTTGCCTTTTACCTCAAAAGTTTTCTCACTCAAGTTCTGATAGGAACCAAGGTGGGCCTACACTTAAAGATCATTTGCAAGTTCCAGATGGGCCAATTACAAGATCAAGGGCCAAGAAGATCAAGGAAGCAATGCAAGGATTGGTGCAATCCACTTGGGATGAAGCCAGCAAGAGCCCAACACTCAAGATGGGTCTGAAAGAAGAAGAACCAGTTTTGATCCACTTGATTCAAGCTGTGGAAGACATGACTTAGAGATACGGCCTATTGTTATTGGAGGCTTCCAGTTTGGTTAAATAATTTATTTTATTAGTTTAGAATAAGTGGGCTTGAAGATGCTTGGCTCACATGTCTTATTTCTTATGAACTATGTTTTTGGGAAGGCCTTGTATTTTGGCCAAGGGCTTATTGGGAAAGTTACTTTTTAAGAATTAGGGTTTCATCAATTTATTGTAGGGGTTACTGTAGCCGCGCGTACTGTAGCTGGCACTGTTCATCAAGGGTAATTTTGGGTAAAAGGGGCTTTATTTTGGCTAGGATTTTGATTAGGTTTGGGTTTAAAAACTCTTTGTAGCCTCATTTGACACATTAGACAATATTGAATTTTATTTGTGAGTTGAGTTTTCTCCTCTTGTTCTTGATTGAACTCTTGAACTTATCAAAGGTAAATCACAACCTTTGTGGCGTTCCTCCTTTGTAATCTGGGTTCTTGAGACGGGTTCTTCAATGGGTCTAGATTTTGATATAATCTAGGTTCTTGAAACGGGTTCTCATTGGGTCTAGATTCTCCATCCTTGACTTGATTTTTGGCTTTCTTGGGGAGTTTTCAAATTGATTGTGGGTTCAAGGGAATTCATTCCCACGGGTTCATATCATTTGGTATTCAGAGCAAGGTTTCCAATCAGGTCTGATTCTATCTTTTAATTCTTGCATCCTTAAATTAATTCTAGGGCTTCATTGTTCTAGGGTTTCCAAAAAAAAAAAAAAAAGTAGAAACAAAAAGTAGGCTGCCGAAATTGTTAGGGTTTTGGGTTTGGCTGAAATTTGCATCACCTAGGGTTTCAAAATTCTAGGGTTTCCTGCATCTCTAAGTTTATCTGTTGCTTGGAGTGCTGTTCCATTGATTCTCTTCTACTTCATTGTCGTGCTTGAATTCAATTGCTTGATTTTCACAATTGAATATTGCTATTTGTGATTGAAAACAAAAGAAAAGAAAAGAAAAGAAAAGAAAGGAAAAGAAAAAAAAAAAAAATCCCAAGATCTTTTCTTCAGCCTTATCATCAAAAGGGGTGATTCTAGTTGGTATCTTGTCTTATAGTTACTGTTTCATTCATATAATTTCCTTGATTCACGTGCCATTTTCTTTCTTTCATTGCTTCTTGTGTTTCTCTTGTTCTTGTTTCTTGGACCTAATTACTAGTTAGGATAAAATAAGGTTGTTTTGTCTTAATTGAGTCAATTAGTTCTTAAAGAACTTGAGTGGGAAAACTCCTGAGGTAAAAGGCAAGAGAGTGTGAGACTATTATCGAAAAAAAAAAACCAATTAGGAGTGAAACACGAGTGGAGTGTCATTATTCGAGTGTAAACACGTAAGGGAGTGTGTGAGGTTTACATTTCTTTTCTTTTTTTGCCACTAACATTCTTTTGTGTAGCACTTGATAATGTCTCATCGGAGTAGCGCATCACCAAGGGGGAGGGCAGATAACACATCCTTTGTGTTGCAAGCCATGCAACAACAGTTTGAGCGGTTGAACTTGGTGTTGGGTGAAGTGAGGGATAGGATGGATCATCAAGAAACAGCGATTAGAAATCTACAAGGTGGGAGGGACAGGAGGCGACGTGAGCATAGAGTTGAAAATCAGTATGAGAATGTAGGAGATGGTGAGGATGAGGAGGACTTTGCATCTGACGTTGGGTCGGGTAGAAATAGAAGACTTAGGCATGAAAGAGGACTTGAGGAGAATCTAAGGGGTCGGGATGGTGTAGATAGAGACCTTGGTAGCATCAAAATGAAAATACCATCTTTCCAAGGTAGAACTGATCCTAAGGTTTATCTAGAGTGGGAGAAAAAAATAGAGTTGGTGTTTGATTGCCATAATTACTCCGAGGAGAAGAAAGTGAAGTTGGCGGTAATTGAGTTCACTGATTATGCTATTATTTGGTGGGATCAATTAGTGACCAATAGGAGGAGGAATTATGAGAGGCCTATAGAGACATGGGGAGAGTTGAAATCTCTCATGAGGCGGAGATTTGTTCCAAGCCATTACTATAGAGACCTTTACCAGAAATCACAAAATCTTACACAGGGGTCTAAGAGTGTGGAGGATTACCATAAGGAGATGGAGGTGACGATGATTCGGGCTAATGTAGAGGAGGATCGAGAGGCCACCATGGCTAGATTTTTGAGTGGGTTGAATAGGGACATAGCCAATGTAATTGAATTGCAGCATTATGTGGAGATAGAGGACATGGTGCACATGGCTATGAAGGTGGAGAGGCAATTAAAGAGAAAAGGGACAGCAAGGTACACTTCGGTTTCTAGCACTACTTGGAAATCAAAATGGGATAGGAATGATCCAGCTGAAGCAAAGAGAAAGACGAACCACCTAAGGGAAAAGATGAGGGAACTAGCAACAAACCCAAGGTAGAATCCCAACCTTCACGGAATAGAGATATCAAATGTTTTAAGTGTTTGGGTTCAGGGCACATTGCTTCTCAATGTCCAAATAGGAGGGTGATGATTATGCGTGACAATGGGGAGGTGATGACTGAGAGTGAGGATGATAGTGATGAGGTGCCCGAGTTGGAGGATGCTAGTGATGATGATGGAGTGGTATACCCTGTGACAGGTGAGTCTCTTGTTGCCAGGCGTGCTCTTAATGCACACATTAAGGTGGATGATGCAGAGCAACAGAGAGAGAACATTTTCCATACTAGATGCCATGTCAACAATAAGGTATGTAGTATGATCATTGATGGAGGGAGTTGTACTAATGTGGCTAGCACTACTTTGGTTGACAAAATTGAATTTACCAACCTTAAAACACTCTAGACCATACAAATTGCAATGGTTGAATGATTGTGGAGAGGTTAGGGTGGATAAACAAGTGTTAGTTACTTTTTCTGTTGGGAAGTATCAGGATGAGGTGCTTTGTGATGTTGTGCCTATGCATGCGGGCCATATTTTGTTGGGGAGGCCGTGGCAGTATGATAGGAGAGTGACACATGATGGGTTCAAGAACATGTATAGCTTTGAAAAGGAGGGCAAAACAATTAAGCTTGCTCCTTTAAGTCCAAGCCAGGTCTATGAGGACCAACTGAAATTGAAAAGTGAGGTTGCTCAAAAAAGAAAGAGTGAAAATGAGAGTGATCAAAAGAGAAAGAGTGAAAATGAGAGTGATCAAAAAAGAAAGAGTGAAAAAGAGATTGAGCAAAAAAGAAAGAGTGAGAGTGAAAATGAGCATAAAAGAAAGAGTGAAAAAGAAAGTAGAGAGGTGGCTGAGAGTAAAGAAAAAAGAGTGGAGCCACGAGAGAAAAAAGAAAGAGAGTCTGCCGAGAGAAAAGGAAAGGCAAAAGTGAGTTTCTATGCAAGAGAGAGTGAGGTTAAGAGGGCTTTCTTCGCAGATCGCCCTATGATTTTTCTTGTCTATAAAGAGTCTTATCTTAGTCTTGATGAAACTAACCAGTCTCTTCCTAGTTTGGCTGTTTCTTTGTTGCAGGAGTTTGAGGATGTATTCCCGGAGGAGATGCCAAATGAGTTGCCACCCATTACAGGCATTGAGCACCAGATTGATTTTGTGCCCGGGGCTGCTATTCCAAACCGACCAGCCTATAGGAGTAATCCAGAGGAGACAAAGGAGCTTCAGAGGCAAGTTGAGGATTTGATGAGCAAGGGGTACGTGAGAGAGAGCATGAGCCCTTGTACAGTACCAGTGCTACTAGTGCCAAAGAAGGATGGGACGTGGAGGATGTGCATTGATTGCAGGGCGGTCAACAATATCATGGTAAAATATCGCCATCCCATTCCTATATTAGATGATATGCTTGATGAATTGCATGGCTCATGTATTTTCAGTAAAATTGATCTTAAAAGTGGGTACCATCAAATTAGAATGAAAGAGGGTGATGAATGGAAAACTACTTTTAAGACTAAGTATGGGCTTTATGAATGGTTGGTTATGCCATTTGGACTTACAAATGCGCCCAGTACTTTCATGAGATTAATGAACCATGTCCTACGTGCATTCATAGGCAAGTTTGTGGTTGTGTACTTTGATGATATCTTAGTGTACAGCAAGAACTTAAGTGAACATATTGAACATTTGAGATATGTGTTTGATGTGTTGAGATGTGAAAAGTTGTATGCTAATTTTAAGAAATGTGCCTTTTGCATGGAAAAAGTTGTTTTTCTTGGTTATGTTGTTAGTACAAAGGGTATTGAGGTGGATGAAGAGAAAGTCAAGGCAATCAAGGAGTGGCCAACGCCAAAAAGCATCACTGAGGTAAGAAGCTTTCATGGCTTAGCTAGTTTTTATCGGCGTTTTGTTAAAGACTTCAGCACCATTGCTGCACCACTCACTGAGGTAATTAAAAAGAATGTTGGGTTTCATTGGGGGGCTAATCAAGAGAATGCTTTTACCACTATTAAAGAAAGGTTGTGCTCTGCACCTGTGTTAGCATTACCTGATTTTAACAAAGCTTTTGAGATTGAATGTGATGCCTCAGGAATAGGGATTGGAGCCGTTTTGATGCAAGATAGGCGGCCCATAGCCTTCTTCAGTGAAAAGTTAAGTGGGGCATCCCTTAAGTACCCTACTTATGACAAAGAGCTTTATGCTCTTGTTCGTGCATTAGAGACTTGGCAGCACTACCTATGGCCAAGGGAATTTGTGATCCACACCGATCATGAATCATTGAAGCATCTCAAGGGTCAAGGTAAGTTGAATAAAAGGCATGCTAGATGGATGGAATACATTGAGACCTTTCCCTATGTCATCCGTTACAAGCAAGGTAAGGAGAACATTGCTGCTGATGCTCTATCCCGGAGGTATGTACTTCTTACTTCTATGAGTGCTAAAATGCTTGGGTTTGAATATGTGAAAGACATGTATGCCGATGACGCTGATTTTTCAAATGTGTATGTGGCATGTGATAAGGCAGCATTTGGTAAGTTTTACAAGCATGATGGTTATTTGTTTAAAGAAAGCAAACTTTGTCTGCCAAATTGTTCTATGCGTGAGTTATTGGTGCGTGAGGCACATGGTGGGGGATTAATGGGACACTTTGGTGTTAAGAAAACTTTAGACATTTTGCATGAACATTTCTTTTGGCCTAAGATGAAGAGAGATGTTAACCGTATTTGTGGAAGGTGCATTACATGTAGAAAAGCCAAATCTAAGGTTTTGCCACATGGGTTGTATACACCCTTACCCGTTCCTAGTGAGCCATGGGTAGACATATCTATGGACTTTGTTTTGGGGCTGCCTAGGACCAAAAGGGGTAGAGATTCTATTTTTGTGGTTGTGGATAGATTTAGTAAGATGGCACATTTCATTCCATGCCATAAAACAGATGATGCCACAAACATAGCTGACTTGTTTTTCCGGGAGATAGTGCGACTCCATGGTGTAGCTAGGAGTATTGTTTCTGATAGGGATGTTAAATTCCTTAGCTACTTCTGGAAGGTGTTGTGGGGGAAATTGGGTACTAAGCTCTTATTTTCCACTACTTGTCATCCACAGACTGATGGTCAGACTGAAGTAGTTAATAGGACTTTAACTCAGCTTTTACGCACTGTTGTTCATAAGAATTTAAAAACTTGGGAGGATTGTTTGCCATTTATAGAGTTTGCATATAATAGGACGATGCATACTACTACTTCATACTCTCCTTTTGAAATTGTTTATGGATTTAATCCACTTACTCCTTTGGATTTGATGCCTTTACCTGTTGATGGCAGGAGTAGTTTGGATGGACAAAAGAAAGCGGAGTTGGTGAAGTCACTTCATGAGAGGGTACGACTTCAAATTGCCCAAAAGAATGAAAGGGTTGCTTCCCAAGCCAATAAAGGACGAAGGCGTGTCATCTTTGAACCAGGAGATTGGGTTTGGGTTCACATGCGCAAAGAAAGATTCCCAGCCCATAGAAGGACTAAGTTGCATCCTCGAGGAGATGGACCTTTCCAAATTCTTGAGAAAATTAATGACAACGCATATAAAGTGGATCTTCCAGGTGAGTATAAAGTTTCTGCAACTTTTAATGTTTCTGATCTTTCTCCTTTTGATGTAGGTGAAGATTCGAGGTCGAATCCTTTTGAGGAGAGGGGGAATGATAGGAACCAAGGTGGGCCTACACTTGAAGATCCTTTGCAAGTTCCAGATGGGCCAATTACAAGATCAAGGGCCAAGAAGATCAAGGAAGCAATGCAAGGATTGGTGCAATCCACTTGGGATGAAGCCAGCAAGAGCCCAACACTCAAGATGGGTCTGAAAGAAGAAGAACCAGTTTTGATCCACTTGATTCAAGCTGTGGAAGACATGACTTAGAGATACGGCCTATTGTTATTGGAGGCTTCCAGTTTGGTTAAATGATATATTTTATTAGTTTAGAATAAGTGGGCTTGAAGATGCTTGGCTCACATGTCTGATTTCTTATGAACTATGTTTTTGGGAAGGCCTTGTATTTTGGCCAAGGGCTTATTGGGAAAGTTACTTTTTAAGAATTAGGGTTTCATCAATTTATTGTAGGGGTTACTGTAGCCGCGCGTACTGTAGCCGGCACTGTTCATCAAGGGTAATTTTGGGTAAAAGGAGCTTTATTTTGGCTAGGGTTTTGATTAGGTTTGGGTTTAAAAACTCTTTGTAGCCTCATTTGACACATTAGACAATATTGAATTTTATTTGTGAGTTGAGTTTTCTCCTCTTGTTCTTGATTGAACTCTTGAACTTATCAAAGGTAAATCACAACCTTTGTGGCGTTCCTCCTTTGTAATCTGGGTTCTTGAGACGGGTTCTTCAACGGGTCTAGATTTTGATATAATCTAGGTTCTTGAAACGGGTTCTCATTGGGTCTAGATTCTCCATCATTGACTTGATTTTTGGCTTTCTTGGGGAGTTTTCAAATTGATTGTGGGTTCAAGGGAATTCATTCCCACGGGTTCATATCAAGTTCTTTCAGAACTAGTTGAACTAAATCAAGATAATAAAACCTTGTATTATTCCAACCAGTAGTATAGATGAAAGAAACAAGGAATGAATAAAATGACACGAGACTCCAGGAATTTATACGAGGGAAAGAGTAATTATAAAACAAGATACCAACTAGAAAGATGTAATCTGCTCCTATGATGATAAAAGCTCAATCATCAAAGATTTTCTTTCTCTTTGTTGAAACTATGTAGCAACTTTGAATTACCTTCTCTTTTCTTCCTCTTTTTTTTTTTTTTTTTTTTCGAATTTTCTTTTCTTTTCTTTTCTCTAATTCAATCACAAATAGCAATATTCAATTGTGAAAATCAAGCAATTGAATTCAAGCACGACAATGAAGTAGAAGAGAATCAATGGAACGGCACTCCAAGCAATTGACAAACTTAGAGATGTAGGAAAACCCTAGAGTTTTGAAACCCTGGGTGATGCAAATTTCAGCCAAACCCTAAGAATTTCGGCAGCCTACTTTTTGTTTCTATTTTTTTTTTTTTGGCAATCCTAGAACAATGAAGCCCTAGAATTAAATTTAAGGATGCTAAAATTAAAAGATAGAATCAGACCTGATTGAAAACCTTGCTCTGAATACCAAATGATAAGAACCCGCGGGAATGAATTCTCTTGAACCCACAATCAATTTGAGAACTCCCCAAGAAAGCCAAAATCAAGTCAATGGATGGAGAACCTAGACCCGATGAGAACTCGTTTCAAGAACCTAGATTATATTAAAATCTAGACTCGTTGAAGAACCCGTCTCAAGAACCCAGATTACAAAGGAGGAACGCCACAAAGGTTGTGATTTACCTTTGATAAGTTCAAAAGTTCAATTAAGAACAAGAGGAGTAAAACTCAACTCACAATAAATAAATTCATCAAATTTCATAAACTTCATAAACTGATTAGAATGAGGCTACATAGAGTATTTAAAGAAAAACCTAATGAAACCCTAGCTTAAAATAAACCCCCATCTTCCAAAAGTGCCCCTGGATGAACAGTATCGCGGCTACAGTGCCGCGCTACAGTAACCCTAACCCTAGTTCAATAAAATAATAAATTTCCCAACATGCCCTTGCATAGGCCCCCTTAAGTGCTTCCTATAATAAACTCAATTATTCTAAACTAATAACATATGTTCTTTAAATGAATTAAATAAGTTGAAACCCTTCAAGAGCTCAAAGCCATTAAGTCTTGTTGTTGCCCTCTTCCGTAGCTAATCAAATGAATTAAAACTGGATCTTCATCCTTCAAGCCCCATCTTGAATGTTGGGCTCTTGCTAAACTTGTCCCAAGTGGATTGCATCAATCCTTGCATTGTCTCCTTGATCTTCTTGGTCCATCTGGAAGTTGCAAATGATCTTTAAGACTAGGCCCATCTTGGTTCCCATCACTAAGCATGGGCTTTATGAATGGTTGGTTATGCCATTTGGACTTACAAATGCGCCCAATACTTTCATGAGATTAATGAACCATGTCCTACGTGCATTCATAGGCAAGTTTGTGGTTGTGTACTTTGAACATATTGAACATTTGAGATATGTGTTTGATGTGTTGAGATGTGAAAAGTTGTATGCTAATTTTAAGAAATGTGCCTTTTGCATGGAAAAAGTTGTTTTTCTTGGTTATGTTGTTAGTACAAAGGGTATTGAGGTGGATGAAGAGAAAGTCAAGGCAATCAAGGAGTGGCCAACGCCAAAAAGCATCACTGAGGTAAGAAGCTTTCATGGCTTAGCTAGTTTTTATCAGCGTTTTGTTAAAGACTTCAGTACCATTGCTGCACCACTCACTGAGGTAATTAAAAAGAATGTTGGGTTTCATTGGGGGGCTAATCAAGAGAATGCTTTTATCACTATTAAAGAAAGGTTGTGCTCTGCACCTGTGTTAACATTACCTGATTTTAACAAAGCTTTTGAGATTGAATGTGATGCCTCAGGAATAGGGATTGAAGCCGTTTTGATGCAAGATAGGCGGTCCATAGCCTTCTTCAGTGAAAAGTTAAGTGGGGCATCCCTTAAGTACCCTACTTATGACAAAGGGGTTTATGCTCTTGTTCGTGCATTAGAGACTTGGCAGCACTACCTATGGCCAAGGGAATTTGTGATCCACACCGATCATGAATCAATGAAGCATCTCAAGGGTCAAGGTAAGTTGAATAAAAGGCATGCTAGATGGATGGAATACAATGAGACATTTCCCTATGTCATCCGTTACAAGCAAGGTAAGAAGAACATTGTTGCTAATGCTCTATCACGGAGGTATGTACTTCTTACTTCTATGAGTGCTAAAATGCTTGGGTTTGAATATGTGAAAGACATGTATGCCGATGACGCTGATTTTTCAAATGTGTATGTGGCATGTGATAAGGCAGCATTTGGTAAGTTTTACAAGCATGATGGTTATTTGTTTAAAGAAAGCAAACTTTGTCTGCCAAATTGTTCTATGCGTGAGTTATTGGTGCGTGAGGCACATGGTGGGTAGAGATTCTATTTTTGTGGTTGTGGATAGATTGAGTAAGATGGCACATTTCATTCCATGCCATAAAACAGATGATGCTACAAACTGATGGCACACTACTTGTCATCCACAGACTGATGGTCAGACTGAAGTAGTTAATAGGACTTTAACTCAGCTTTTACGCACTGTTGCCATTTATAGAGTTTGCATATAATAGGACGATGCATACTACTACTTCATACTCTCCTTTTGAAATTGTTTACGGATTTAATCCAATTACTCATTTGGATTTGATGCCTTTACCTGTTGATGACAGGAGTAGTTTGGATGGACAAAAGAAAGCGGAGTTGGTGAAGTCACTTCATGAGAGGGTACGACTTCAAATTGCCCAAAAGAATGAAAGGGTTGCTTCCCAAGCCAATAAAGGACGAAGGCGTGTCATCTTTGAACCAGGAGATTGGGTTTGGGTTCACATGCGCAAAGAAAGATTCCCAGCCCATAGAAGGACTAAGTTGCATTCTCGAGGAGATGGACCTTTCCAAATTCTTGAGAAAATTAATGACAACGCATATAAAGTGGATCTTCCATGTGAGTATAAAGTTTCTGCAACTTTTAATGTTTCTGATCTTTCTCCTTTTGATGTAGGTAAAGATTCGAGGTCGAATCCTTTTGAGAAGAGGGGGAATGATAGAAACCAAGGTGGGCCTACACTTAAAGATCCTTTGCAAGTTCCAGATGGGCCAATTACAAGATAAAGGGCCAAGAAGATCAAGGAAGCAATGCAAGGATTTGTGCGATCCACTTGGGATGAAAAGCCAGCAAGAGCCCAACACTTGATGGGTCTGAAGGAAGAAGAACCAGTTTTGATCCACTTGATTCAAGCTGTGGAAGACATGACTTAGAGATACGGCCTATTGTTATTGGAGGCTTCCAGTTTGGTTAAATGATTTATTTTATTAGTTTAGAATTAAGTGGGCTTGAAGATGCTTGGCTCACATGTCTGATTTCTTATGAACTATGTTTTTGGGAAGGCCTTGTATTTTGGCCAAGGGCTTATTGGGAAAGTTACTTTTTAAGAATTAGGGTTTCATCAATTTATTGTAGGGGTTACTGTAGCCGCGCGTACTGTAGCCGGCAGTGTTCAATCAAGGGTAATTTTGGGTAAAAGGGGCTTTATTTTGGCTAGGGTTTTGATTAGGTTTGGGTTTAAAAACTCTTTGTAGCCTCATTTGACAGATTAGACAATATTGAATTTTATTTGTGAGTTGAGTTTTCTCCTCTTGTTCTTGATTGAACTCTTGAAGTTATCAAAGGTAAATCACAACCTTTGTGGCGTTCCTCCTTTGTAATATGGGTTCTTGAGACGGGTTCTTTAACGGGTCTAGATTTTAATATAATCTAGGTTCTTGAAATGGGTTCTCATTGGGTCTAGATTCTCCATCCTTGACTTGATTTTTGGCTTTCTTGGGGGAGTTTTCAAATTGATTGTGGGTTTAAGGGAATTCATTCCCACGGGTTCATATCATCATTGATGGAGGGAGTTGTACTAATGTGGCTAGCACTACTTTGGTTGAGAAATTGAATTTACCAACCTTAAAACACTCTAGACCATACAAATTGCAGTGGTTGAATGATTGTGGAGAGGTTAGGGTGGATAAACAAGTGTTAGTTACTTTTTATATTGGGAAGTATCAGGATGAGTTGCTTTGTGATGTTGTGCTTATGCATGCGGGCCATATTTTGTTGGGGAGGCCGTGGCAGTATGATAGGAGAGTGACACATGATGGATTCAAGAACATGTACAGCTTTGAAAAGGAAGGCAAAACAATTAAGCTTGCTCCTTTAACTCCAAGCCAGGTATAGAGGACCAACTGAAATTGAAAAGTGAGGTTGCTCAAAAAAGAAAGAGTGAAAATGAGAGTGATCAGAAAAGTAGGAGTGTAAATGAGAGTGATCAAAAAAGGAAGAGTGAAAAAGAGATTGAGCAAAAAAGAAAGAGTGAGAGTGAAAATGAGCATAAAAGAAAGAGTGAAAAAGAAAGTAGAGAGGTGGCTGAGAGTAAAGAAAAAAGAGTGGAGCCACGAGAGAAAAAAGAAAGAGAGTCTTCTGAGAGAAAAGGAAAGGCAAAAGTGAGTTTCTGTGCAAGAGGGAGTGAGGTTAAGAGGGCTTTCTTCGCAGATCGCCCTATGATTTTTCTTGTCTATAAAGAGTCTTATCTTACTCTAGATGAAACTAACCAGTCTCTTCCTAGTTTGGCTGTTTCTTTGTTGCAGGAGTTTGAGGATGTATTCTCGGAGGAGATGCCAAATGAGTTGCCACCCATTAGAGGCATTGAGCACCAGATTGATTTTGTGCCCGGGGCTACTATTCCAAACCGACCAGCCTATAGGAGTAAGAGGAGACAAAGGAGCTTCAGAGGCAAGTTGAGGATTTGATGAGCAAGGGGTACGGGAGGGAGAGCATGAGCCCTTGTGCAGTACCAGTGCTACTAGTGCCAAAGAAGGATGGGACGTGGAGGATATGCTTGATGAATTGCATGGCTTATGTATTTTCTGTAAAATTGATATGAAAAGTGGGTACCATCAAATTAGAATGAAAGAGGGTGATGAATGGAAAACTGCTTTTAAGACTAAGTATGGGCTTTATGAATGGTTGGTTATGCCATTTGGCCTTACAAATGCGCCCAGTACTTTCATGAGATTAATGAACCATGTCCTACGTGCATTCGTAGGCAAGTTTGTGGTTGTGTACTTTGATGATATCTTAGTGTACATAAAGAACTTAAATGAACATATTGAGCATTTGAGATATGTGTTTGATGTGTTGAGATGTGAAAAGTTGTATGCAAATTTCAAGAAATGTGCCTTTTACATGGAAAAAGTTGTTTTTCTTGGTTATGTTGTTAGTACAAAGGGTATTGAGGTGGATGAAGAGAAAGTCAAGGCCATCAAGGAGTGGCCAACGCCAAAAAGCATCACTGAGGTAAGAAGCTTTCATGGATTAGCTAGCTTTTATCGGCGTTTTGTTAAAAACTTCAGCACCATTGCTGCACCATTCACTGAGGTAATTAAAAAGAATGTTGGGTTTCATTGGGGGGCTAATCAAGAGAATGCTTTTGCCACTATTAAAGAAAGGTTGTGCTCTGCACCAGTGTTAGCATTACCTGATTTTAACAAAGCTTTTGAGATTGAATGTGATGCCTCAGGAATAGGGATTGGAGCCGTTTAGATGCAAGATAGGCGGCCCATAGCCTTCCTTAGTGAAGAGTTAAGTGGGGCATCCCTGAAGTACCCTACTTATGTCAAAGAGCTTTACGCTCTTGTTCGTGCATTAAAGACTTGGCAGCACTACCTATGGCCAAGGGAATTTGTTATCCACACCGATCATGAATCATTGAAGCATCTCAAGGGTCAAGGTAAGTTGAATAAAAGGCATGCTAGATGGATGAAATACATTGAGACATTTCCCTATGTCATCCGTTACAAGCAAGGTAATGAGAATATTGTTGCTGATGCTCTATCCCGGAGGTATGTACTTCTTACTTCTATGAGTGCTAAAATGCTTGGGTTTGAATATGTGAAAGACATGTATGCCGATGACGCTGATTTTTCTAATGTGTATATGGCGTGTGATAAGGCGGCATTTGGTAAGTTTTACAAGAATGATGGTTATTTGTTTAAAGAAAGCAAACTTTGTCTGCCACAATGTTCTATGCATGAGTTATTGGTGCGTGAGGCACATGGTTGGGGATTAATAGGACACTTTGGTGTCAAGAAAACTTTAGACGTTTTGCATGAATATTTCTTTTGGCCTAAGATGAAGAGAGAAGTTAACCGTATTTGTGGAAGGTGCATTACATGCAGAAAGGCCAAATCTAAGGTTTTGCCACATGGGTTGTATACACCCTGATATGAACCCGCGGGAACGAGATTCCCTTGAACCCACATTCAATTTGAAAACTCCCCAAGAAAGCCAAAATCAAGACAATGGATGGAGAACCTAGACCCGATGAGAACTCGTTTCAAGAACCTAGATTATATTAAAATCTAGACCCGTTGAAAACCCGTCTCAAGAACCCAGATTACAAAGGAGGAACGCCACAAAGGTTGTGATTTACCTTTGATAAGTTCAAAAGTTCAATTAAGAACAAGAGGAGATAAACTCAACTCACAATGAATAAATTCATCAAATTTCATAAACTTCATAAACTGATTAGAATGAGGCTACATAGAGTATTTAAAGCAAAACCTAATGAAACCCTAGCGAAAATAAACCCCCACCTTCCAAAAGTGCCCCTGGAAGAACAGTGTCGCGGCTACAGTGCCACGCTACAGGAGATTGAATTTGATGGAGGGAGTTGTACTAATGTGGCTAGCACTACTTTGGTTGAGAAATTGAATTTACCAACCTTAAAACACTCTAGACCATACAAATTGCAGTGGTTGAATGATTGTGGAGAGGTTAGGGTGGATAAACAAGTGTTAGTTACTTTTTATATTGGGAAGTATCAGGATGAGGTGCTTTGTGATGTTGTGCCTATGCATGCGGGCCATATTTTGTTGGGGAGGCCGTGGTAGTATGATAGGAGAGTGACACATGATGGATTCAAGAACATGTACAGCTTTGAAAAGGAGGGCAAAACAATTACGCCGATGTGTTTATGAAAAATATCTTTAAGCTGCATGGGTTTCCTAGGTCCGTGGTGTCAGATAGGGATCCTATTTTCTTGAGTTCTTTTTTGGCAGGCTCTATTTCACTCCCAGGGTTCCTCTCTTGACTATAGCTCGGCCTACCATTCTCAAACCGATGGCCAGACCGAGGCGCTTAACAAGGGTTTGGAATGTTACCTAAGATGCTATGCAGGGGTAAAACCCAAGTCTTGGTCAGTTTGGTTACCTATGGCAGAGTGGTGGTACAGCACCACTTATCACACATCAACAAAAATGACCCATTTTGAAGCTGTATACGGGCACGCTCCTCCCACCTTACTATCTTATGTTCCGGGAACAAGCATGAATAACATGGTAGACCGAGTTTTAAGGGATAGGGATCTGGTGATACAGTTGCTTAAGAACAATTTGAGTGAAGCCAGTAATCGAATGAAACACTTTGCTGATAAAAAAAAGGACTGAGAGACAGTTTGAGGTAGGAGATTGGGTCTATTTGAAGTTACAACCATACAGACAGAAAACCCTAGCAATTCGACACAACATGAAATTAGCCCCCAGATTCTATGGGCCTTTTCAAATTGAAGCTAAAATAGGTGCAGTGGCTTATAGATTAAAGCTTCCAGAATCTTCCAAGATTCACCCAACCTTTCATGTGTCTTGCTTAAAAAGAAAAATCGGCTGCCAAGTTCCAATCTTTCCATCACTACCACCTACAGATCACACAGGGGAATTAAGACCAGAACCAGAAAGAATCATTGAAAGACGCATGAAGAAACAAGGTGCAAGAGCAGTTACCGAGGTCCTCGTGAAGTGGTTGGGGTTGCCGACTGAAGAAAATACTTAGGAAATATTATGGCGTCTGCAAGGCCTTTACCCTCACCTTGTGGGCAAGGTGCTGTGATGGGGGAGAGTTGTCATGAACCGGCGGCTGGCATTGGGACAAGAAGCGAAGAACCCTAGAGTAGAGAAACTGATGGGCGTCGAACTGGAAGTGAGAAGTGGAAGTTGAAGTGTTAAATGTTAAGTGCATAACTTGGAACGACGATGTAAGAAGGAAAGGGAAACAGTGCGTAGCGAGGTCTTGCAGGCAGAGTCGGTGTGCGTGCGTTTTGAGGAGAAATTGTGAATGGGTGCGTGCGTTCCGGGTGAAATCTGAGCAGTGTGTGTGCGTTTTGAATTAAGCATGGGTGGCGTGCATTTTTGGGTGGAATGTGAGCAGTGTGCGTGCGTTTTGAATTAAGCAAGGGGCTTGCGTTTTATGTTATATTGTCAACGTTTAAATAAATGTTAAACGCATCGTTTGAGTTGGAAGACTTCAAACGGTGTGTTGGGGCAATACTGGGAGTTAAAACCTGGGCATCATAGAGTAAAGGGATATTGAGTCTGTCATTTTGAATATCATAGTCAGTAAGGTTAGTTTATCATTCTGAGAGTTAGTTGCAACATAGAGAAAATGTGAGTGGAGAGGAACGGCATTGAAGAATCTTATTGTAAGGAAATATTATTGTAAGGAGGTTGGGAGCCCTCAAAGCACTCCCGTAGCAATACAAACTCTCATAGTCTTTTTATCAAGCATCTTCTGTGCACTCTGTTCTTCCCTTTGCAGCAACCATCTTCAGCATAGCCATATTCCTCCATTACATACACTCATCTTCCAGGTTCATAACAGTTGAAGAACATGTCTCAAGAACTCAGATTATCAAGGAGAAACGCCACAAAGGTTGTGATTTACCTTTGATAAGTTCAAAAGTTCAATCAAGAACAAGAGGAGTAAAACTCAACTCACAATGAATAAATTTATCAAATTTCATAAACTTCATAAACTGATTAGAATGAGGCTACATAGATTATTTAAAGCAAAACCTAATGAAACCCTAGCCAAAATAAACACCCATCTTCCAAAAGTGCCCCTGGATAAACAGTGCCGCGCTACAGTAACCCTAACCCTAGTTCAATAAAATAATAACTTTCCCAACATGCCCTTGCATAGGCCCTTTAAGTGCTTCCCATAATAAACTCAATTATTCTAAACTAATAACATAAGTTCTTTAAATGAATTAAATAAGTTGAAACCCTTCAAGAGCTCAAAGCCTTTAAGTCTTGTCGTTGCCCTCTTCCGTAGCTAATCAAATGAATTAAAACTGGATCTTCATCCTTCAAGCCCCATCTTGAATGTTGGGCTCTTGCTAAACTTGTCCCAAGTGGATTGCATCAATCCTTGCATTGTCTCCTGATCTTTTTGGCCCATCTGGAAGTTGCAAATGATCTTTAAGACTAGGCCCATCTTGGTTCCCATCACATTATTACCAAACCCGATCTCACATTTGCAGTTCATACCTTGAGTTAGTTTATGGATTCCCCTCGACAACATCATTTACATGCTGCTTATCAAGTTCTTCAGTACCTCAAAGATTCACTTGGTCAGGGTCTCTTTTTTCTTCCAACTCAGATTTTAAACTCACTTCTTTTGTTGACTCTGATTGGGTTTGGTGTCATGACACCAGAAGATCCATCACAGGATTTTGTATATTTCTTGGCAGCTCTCTTATCTCTTGGAAATCAAAGAAACAATCTATAGTTTCATCATCAGCTGAGGCTGAATAGCAATGGCTAATACTGTTTCTAAATTAGTTTAGAAGTAGTTTAGTTAAAATCTAGTTAGTCTAGTTATGAACTAAGTTCTGTTAGTTCACTTAGTTTTAAAATTATTTTTTTCCAGCCTCAATTGGCTTGTATATAAGAGCACACATGTACCGGTTTGTGTTAATGAAATAATATAGAAATCTTCCAAACTTCTCAATTCAAGATTTAACATTGTGTAGTACATGAGAAGGGTTCTTCGTAAATTATCCCAACCCCAGATGCAATACTCTACAAATGACCTTGATAGAACCATCCATGTTGAACCTGCAACAAAAATGCATATTATGAATGTTACCTAATGACACACCAGAGGACAGAAAGCATATTGCCAATGCATGTTTAAGCAAATTCTGTCTGTTCTTTAATTGTATGGGGAAAAAAAGAACACGAGGAAAACAGGAGGCATGCTATTATGGAGCAGCAAACCCAACGTGGAAATGTTCAGATTTAATTTTCCCCAAATTAAAAAATATAACCTACCATCAGAGCGTCTGAAATTCTATGTTTAGAACATTCACTGTGATAGAGGTTGCAATCGTAAAAACTAAGAACTAGTAACTAGATGGATTTTTCGTCATAGTTCGAATTTGTACATGAATTCTTCCCAAAAGCACCAAAAGACATAATTTAGTTTCCAGTAGAAGTCAATCTACTTTAAAAAATCTTATAGATAAATTTAAATCCCATAAATTGGTCACATTTAACTCAACTCAGATATTCCGGGTTTTATTGAGACTCATAGTTTGGTCACACCAAGTTATCATAATAATTATTCTATTATTATCACAATAGAATAATTTGTGAGTTTATTGTGTAAAGGTGTTATTGTATGGCATCTGTTAGAGAGAGAGGGGGAGAGGGAGCTCACTCCTTCCAACCTAGCTGCCTTGTGAGAGAGCTTATGAGGAGGAAATACCCATCTTCTAAACGTTTAGGGACCCTATTAACAAGCCTTATCATGGGTTCCAACCAATTTCCTTGCTCAATTCATATAACAGAGCAGAATGACAAAAAGACTATTAAACCTCTTCAAAAATATATCAGATTTTGGACTTCAAAAAAATAGCCGTTGAATCAGAAAAATATTGAAGCCATGTAAAACTGGAGATTGGAGATAAATCAAGAATTGAAAACACAACCAACAAACATAAAGAATTATTAAAAAAAACTAAAGGGTTAACCAATGAAGAAAGAGAAAGGGAGATGAAAAATAATATATATCAGAAGAGACAGCACGGGTAGACGCCCCGATCCCACACCCAAAATTATCATTTTTGCTTTTTTCTCATCGGCACATGAGAGTAAATAAAATTTTGTTAAGAAAAGAGTGGTTACACCATTCACTATGAAACAAATGTTGGGAAAGAGAAAAGGGGATATAATTTGTAACACACTTGATAGATAGTGTTTGGATAACTAGGAAATATGAGAGAAAATGTAAAAAAAAATGTTCAGATTTGAGATTGATCTAGTCTCCAAGAGAAAAAAGATAGAGATCAAAAATAAGAAAATATTGTATTAAGGTTCTGGATGCCTCTTCAGAGCCAAGTTGCTCAGTACATATAACCCACGTATTGGGCTTGGGCCAACAGTAACAACAAGATAATAAGACTAGAATTTGCAATTAGTTGTTCCTCTGGCAACTCTTGCTGCGTCGATTTCTCCGGCAACTCTCCACACAAACTTGATTTCAATGCTCTCTCGTCCACGCACCGCTCCATTTCTGTATGCACAGGATTTGTAGCTTCTTTCTCGGCAAGTCCCTTTGAGTATGATGTCTCGTTTCTGGCTTCAGAACCTTTAGCTACGCAAACTCTCAGATTTTTTGGGAGAACTCGAAAGGATAAAACCCAACTGGGCAATTGCATCCCTGTCGACACGATCAAGAGCAGAGAGGATGGGAAAAAAATCTTAGCCTTAGCCCCAGGAAATGGGAAAAAAGAGTTAATAGATAAAATGAAAATGGCGTGGGTTTATGGGTTGATGGTGAGGAGTCGGGAATCTGAAACTTGATGCCACCGGGATCAAATTTCCATTTGATAGCTAGGCCTTCTCTTCTTAGCGTTAATGAGTCTTTGTTGCCAGGGACAACCGAAAGAAATGAAGAAAATGGACAACAATTTCTAAGACGAAGGGAAGGACATGAGATTCGGAGGGAGAAATAAGAGAATGGAGGAAATGATTTTTGGTTTCTAATGGGATTTATGGAAACATGAGAAAGAGTAAGCCGAGCGGTGATGACTACCTCATTTTCTTCCATCTTTGCTGTATATTGTTCCTCTTCTTGCAGACAATAGAGTTGGTTTTCCAGTTTGAGAACTCTTCATTGAAGTTGTTCTAAAAATCTTTAAGGTTGTTCTTGACATATTTGAATGTTTGCAAAATAACATCCAAACGTTGCTATGATTGTTTGACTTGATCTCTAATGTTGAGCAAGGATGAAATCATTTTTTCTATTTCCATGGATTGATGAAGCCGATGCCAAGAAAAGAGAAAATGTAAAGAAAATGGTCAAATTCGAGGTTGACTTAGCCTCAAAGAGAAAAAAGATAGAGATCAGAAATAAGAAAATATTGTATTAAGGTTTTGGATACCTCTTCAGAGCCAAGTTGCTAAGTACATATCACCCACGTATTAGGCTTGGGCTAACAGTAACGACAAGGTAATAAGACTAGAATCTGCAACTAGTTTATGCTACGGGCCTAAGCCCACTACCTATTACAATCCAAAGATCTAGTAACATAGTCTAAGGCCTAACACACAAAGGTAAAAGTAGTAAAAGGATAGAAGGATAGTCCATGGCTTGGATTGGGCCCACGTTACTCGGCTTGTTACATAATTACTGTGACATTTAAAAGACAAGACGATTTTGCTAATTGTTGTGTTGAATGATCAAAAGTATATTTTCAATTCTGTTATGTTCTAGTTAGAATGGCCAAATTTTTCATTTTGGTTGTCTAACTTACTGAGATTTCAAGTAAATCTCACCCCTTGTGGACCGACTATCATTCCACTCGAAATGATAGAAGTTGTGTCAGGATTCGACAAGGACGGACCAGATGGACTAGTGGATCCAATTGATTGAAGAGGAGCCAGATCTTAACAAAAGATTAGACCTCATTTTGATGTTTATAGCTCTAACCCTTCGTGCATTAGAATGCATGAAGCAGTTGATTTAACCATGGAGACTTATTATCAAGAATAATCGTACTAAGATTATACTACCTTATGATTTGAACTTATGATGGTTATGAATGACATTGAGATGTTTTAGTTTATTTTGGAATAACTTTTATTTAGTCACACTTATTCTGTTACGGTTATTGCATACTTCTAAATGCATTTATAGGATGCATTGCATATTAGCTGTTATGAACGAGTGTATGTAACCTTATGTTACATGTCACGATGTTCTAAGTCTCCGTTCCATCCCAAGCGGAGGTTGGGAGCGTCACGCATACGTTATGATGTTATTGTTAATGATGGCTTTAATGATGATGAAATGTTATATTTTTAAAAGATGAATTGGAAAACGTTCTCTTTAAGAAAATTTGCATCAAAATGTTTTGTCATATGACTTGAAATATTTTTGAGAAAAACTGGATGGGCGAATAATATAGGTTTTTCTACATGCATACACTTCATATTTATTATTCATCATGCATAATTTATCTTTGTGCACGTTGGTTGTTAACTTGCTGAGATTTCAAGGAATCTCATTATGGTAGTCCTAGTACCATTCCCCCTAAAATGATAGAAGTTGTATCAGGATTGAAGGAGAATGATCAGGATAGACCAATAGATACGATTGGTTGATGAGGAGCCAAACTTGGAGAATTAATTTTGATTTTCATGGCACTAACTCTTCGTACTTTAGAGTGTATGAAAGAGTTCATCAAACTATTGAGACTTGGTTTAAGTATTTTGTATTGAGGATATGTTATCTTTAAGTTTAAACTAATGATTGTTATTAATACTATTGGGATGTTTTGTTCATTCTGGCATAAGTTTTATTTTAGTCACCCTTATTCTGCTGCAATTATTGCATGCTGCTGTTAGTTGCATATTAGGATGCATTGCATATTAAATATGATGAACGAGATGGGGGGGTATGTAACCATGTGTTGCATGTCCCGATGCTCAAAGTCTCCATTACATTCCAAGTGGGGGATTTGGGGGTGTCATAGTTGATTAGGGAATATGATGTACCTATGACTGCTTTTAGAACCCGGTACAAAGAATACGAGTTCCTAGTAATGCCGTTCGGATTAACCAACACACTTGAGTATCATTTATGGATTTGATGAATTGGATCTTCAGATAGTACTTAGACAGTTTTGTCGTGGTGTTCATAGATGATATTTTGGTCTGTACTAAAAGTGATAAGGAACATAGGGAACATCTATGTCTGGTGTTGGATAGATTGCAAAAGCATCAGTTATATGCGAAACTCAGTAAGTGCAGATTTTGGCTCTGAGAGGTGAAGTTTCTATTGCATGTAATCTTTAGTAACGGTGTGACAGTTGACCCAAGTAAGATAGAAGTGGTCATGGATTGGCATAGACCAACCAACGTACATGAGATTTGGAATTTTCTTGGATTGACTGGATATTATAGAAGATTCGTAGAGGGTTTCTCTAAACTCTCTAGACCCCATACTGCGCTAACTAAAATGAACGCAAAGGCTTTGCCAAACCCCATAAACCATATGTAGTCTACAATGATGCATCAAAGATGGGTCTTGGATGCATGTTGATGTAGGAGGGACAAGTAGCCGCTTATGCCTCTCGCCAGTTGAAGGATCATGGGCAGAACTATCCCACTCATGATTTAGAGTTAGCCGTGATAGTATTTGCATTAAAGATTTGAAGGCATTATCTGTATGATGAAATGTGCAAGATTTTCACTGATCATAAGTGTCTCAAGTATCTTTTCAGTCAAAATAACTTGAACATGAGATAGAGAAGATGGATAGAAACAATTAGTGACCATCAGTGTGAGATAAAATACCACCCAGGAAAAGCTAACGTTGTGGCGGATGCCCTAAGTCGCAAGTCTCAGATTGAGGGATCAATAGAGATGGAGTCTCTCTTAAGTAAGTAGCATGAGGAGTTTATTGATCAAAAGTCCTCAAACTATCCCTGTTGATTTGTTAGCTTTGGATACTCAGTCGGTTGTTGACTCTGACTTTAAGATTCTTCTCATATTAGGTAGACCTTTCTTTGCTACTGCTAATGCACTTATAAACTGCAGGAATTGACTGATGAAACTATCTTTTGAAAACATGACCATGGAGGTCAACATATTTGATGGGAACCAAGATGGACCTAGTCTTAAAGATCATTTGCAACTTCCAGATGGGCCAAGAAGATCAAGGAGACAATGCAAGGATTGATGCAATCCACTTGAGACATGTTTTGCAAGAGCCCAACATTCAAGATGGGGCTTGAAGGATGAAGATCCAGTTTTAATTCATTTGATTAGCTACGGAAGAGGGCAACGACAAGACTTAAAGGCTTTGAGCTCTTGCAGGGTTTCAACTTATTTAATTCATTTAAAGAACTTATGTTATTAGTTTAGAATAATTGAGTTTATTATGGGAAGTATTGAAGGGGGCCTATGCAAGGGCATGTTGGGAAAGTTATTATTTTATTGAACTAGGGTTAGGGTTACTGTAGCCGAGAGTTACTGTAGCGCGGCACTGTAGCCCCGACACTGATCATCCAGGGGCACTTTTGGAAGGTGGGGGTTTATTTGGGCTAGGGTTTCATTAGGTTTTGCTTTAAATACTCTATGTAGCCTCATTCTAATCAGATTATGAAGTTTACGAAATTTGATGAATTTATTCATTGTGAGTTGAGTTTATCTCCTCTTGTTCTTAATTGAACTTTTGAACTTATCAAAGGTAAATCACAACCTTTGTGGCGTTCCTCCTTTGTAATCTGGGTTCTTGAGACGGGTTCTTCAACGGGTCTAGATTTTGATATAATCTAGGTTCTTGAAATGAGTTCTCATCGGGTCTAGGTTCTCCATCCATTGACTTGATTTTGGCTTTCTTGGGGAGTTTTCAAATTGATTGTGGGTTCAAGGGAATTCATTCCCGCGGGTTCATATCATTTGGTATTCAGAGCCAGGTTTCCAATCAGGTCTGATTCTATCTTTTATTTCTTGCATATTTAATTCTAGGGCATCATTGTTCTAGGGTTGCCAAAAAAAAAAAAATAGAAACAAAAAGTAGGCTGCCGAAATTCTTTGGGTTTTGGGTTTAGCTGAAATTTGCGTCACCTAGGGTTTCAAAATTCTAGGGTTTCCTGCATCTCTAAGTTTGTCAATTGCTTGGAGTGTGGTTCCATTGATTCTCTTCTACTTCATTGTCCATGCTTGTGTGTTTGAATTCAATTGTTTGGTTTTCAAAATTGAATATTGCTGTTTGTGGTTGAATTAGAGAAAAGAAAAAGAAAGGAAAGGAAAGGAAAGGAAAAGAAAAGAAAATTCGAAAAAAAAAAAAAAACATATAGAAGAAGAAGAAGAAAAGAGAAGGTAGGATATTCAAAGTTGCTACATAGTGACAACAAAGAGAAAGAAAGTATCTGTTGATTGAGTTATTATCATCATAGGAGCTGAATACAACTTGCTAGTTGGAGTCTTGTTTTGTAATTACTCTTTCCCTCGTATAAATTTCTTAAGTCTCGTGTCATTTTATTCATCCCTTGTTTCTTTCATCTATATTACTGGTTGGAATAATACAAGGTTGTATATTATCTTGATTTAGTTCAACCAGTTCTGAAAGAACTTGAGTGAGAAAACTTTTGAGGTAAAAGGCAAGAGAGTGTGAGACTATTATCGGGAAAAAGCCAATTCAAAGTGAAACACGAGTGGAGTGCCATTATTCGAGTGTAAACACGTAAGGGAGTGTGTAAGGTTTTCCACTAACATTATTTTTGTGCAGCATATTATGATGTCTCATAGAAGTGACTCATCACCAAACGGTGTGGCAGATAACTCAACTTTTGTGTTGCAAGCCATGCATCAACAGTTTGAGCGGTTGAACTTGGTGTTGGGTGAAGTGAGGGAGAGGATGGATAATCAAGAAGAAGTGATTAGAAATCTGCAAGGTGAGAGAGGTAGGAGGCGACATGAGCCTAGTATTGAGAATGGGTATGAGAAACAAGACTATGGTGAGTCTCTTGTTGCTAGGCGTGCACTCAATACACAAATTAAGATGAATGATACAGAGCAGCAGAGTGAGAACGTTTTTCATACCAGATGTCACATCAACAACAAGGTATGTAGTATGATCATTGATTTGAGGAGTTCAATTAATTTGGCCAGCACTACTTTAGTTGAGAAATTGAATTTACGTACCTTGAAACACCCTAGACCATACATGTTGCAGTGGTTGAGTGATTGTGGGGAGGTTAGGATAAATAAGCAAGTGCTAGTTTCTTTTTCAATTGGGAAATATCAGGATATGGTCCTTTGTGATGTTGTGCCTATGCATGCAGGTCATATTTTGTTAGGGAAGCCATGGGAGTTTGATAGGAAGGTGATTCGTGATGGGTTAAAGAACATGTACAGTTTTGAAAAGGATGGAAAAACAATCAAACTTGCTCCTTTAACTCCAACACATGTCCATGGGGACCAATTGAAATTGAAAAGTGAGGTTGCTCAAAAAAGAAAGAGTGAAAATGAGAGTGATCAAAAAAAAAAAAAGTGAAAAGGAGATTGAGCAAACAAGCAAGAGTGAAAGTGAGAATGAGCTGAAAAGCAAGAGTGAAAGTGAGATTGAGCTGAAAAGTAAGAGTGAATATGAGATTGAGAAGAAAAGAAATAGTGAGACCGAAATGGAAAAAGATGAAGAAAAAGAGAGTGACAAAAAAAGAGGGTGAAAAGAAAAAAGAGTGTGAAAGGGAAAAAGAGAGTGAAAAAGAAAAAGAGAGTAAAAAGAAAAGAGAGTGTGAAGAAAGTGAGAGAAAAATAAAGAGAAAAGTGAGTTTTTATGCTAAGGCAAGTCTTAATCCTAACGAACTTGACGTATGTTTGCATAATATTATTGTCTCTTTGTTGCAGGGATATGAGGTCGTGTTTCCTAGCGGTGTGTTTAATGGATTACCACCTATTAGGGAGATAGAGCACTACATGGATTTTGTGGTAGGTGCGACAATCCCTACCCAACCTTTCTTTGAAGAACATGAGTCCTTGACACACTTGAAGGGACAAGGTAAGTTGTTAACTATAACTCGTGCTAAGCGGGAGGATTGTATTGAGACTTTTCCTCATGTATTCAAATACACGCAAGGTATGGAAACTTTTGTGGTTGATGCTTTAGCAAGAAGGTATGTACTTATCTTCATTTTAGATGCAAAATTGTTGAAACTTGAATATGATAAGGAATTGCATGCTAATGATTATGACTTTGCTAGTGTGTATGGAACATGTGAGAAAGTATCGTTTGGTAAGTTCTATAAACTAGATTGGTACTTGTATAGAAAGAATAGATTTTGTATACCTACTAGTTTTATGCGTAACTTGCTTGTGTGTGATGGACATGGTGGTTTGTTGGGTAACCATGGTGTAAGGAAGACTTTTGTTGTGTTGCATGAACATTTGTGGGAATATCATTTGCCTTTCAATGACGTGTTGCATGAACGTTTGTGGAAGTATCAATTGTCATTCATTGAAGTGTTACATGAACGTTTGTGGAAGTATAATTTGTCATTCATTGATGTATTGCACGAACGCTTGTTGGAGTATCATTTGCCATACATTGACATGTTCCACGATCGTTTGCGGGAGTATCATTGAGTTTGCATATAATTGGAGTGGTCATTCTGGTGAAAATAAGATTTCAGACATGTTGCATAAACGTTTATGGGAGTATCATTTGCCATTCATTGACTTGTTGCATGAACGTTTATGGGAGTATCATTTGTCATTCATTGAGTTTGCATATTGGAGTGGTCATTTTGGTTCGAGGAAGACTTTAGATGTGCTTCATGAACATTTGTGGGAGTATTGTTTGCCATTCATTGAGTTTACATATGATTGGAGTGTTCATGCCACTACTAAATTTTCTCCAATTGAAATTGTTTATAGACTTAATCAATTTCCTCCTTTAGATTTAAAGTCTTCACCAGATGATGATAAGGGTAGCTTGGATGGACTATTCCAAATTCTTGAACAAATTAATGAAAATGCATTTCTAATGGATCTTCAATGTAAGTATCATGTTTCTACTATTTTCAATGTTACTAACCACTTTCCCTTTGATCCAGGTGGAGATTCGAGGTCGAATCCTTTTGAGGAGAGGGGGAATGATGGGAACCAAGATGGACCTAGTCTTAAAGATCATTTGCAACTTCCAGATGGGCCAAGAAGATCAAGGAGACAATGCAAGGATTGATGCAATCCACTTGAGACATGTTTTGCAAGAGCCCAACATTCAAGATGGGGCTTGAAGGATGAAGATCCAGTTTTAATTCATTTGATTAGCTACGGAAGAGGGCAACGACAAGACTTAAAGGCTTTGAGCTCTTGAAGGGTTTCAACTTATTTAATTCATTTAAAGAACTTATGTTATTAGTTTAGAATAATTGAGTTTATTATGGGAAGTATTGAAGGGGGCCTATGCAAGGGCATGTTGGGAAAGTTATTATTTTATTGAACTAGGGTTAGGGTTACTGTAGCCGAGAGTAACTGTAGCGCGGCACTGTAGCCGCGACACTGATCATCCAGGGGCACTTTTGGAAGGTGGGGGTTTATTTGGGCTAGGGTTTCATTAGGTTTTGCTTTAAATACTCTATGTAGCCTCATTCTAATCAGATTATGAAGTTTACGAAATTTGATGAATTTATTCATTGTGAGTTGAGTTTATCTCCTCTTGTTCTTAATTGAACTTTTGAACTTATCAAAGGTAAATCACAACCTTTGTGGCGTTCCTCCTTTGTAATCTGGGTTCTTGAGACGGGTTCTTCAACGGGTCTAGATTTTGATATAATCTAGGTTCTTGAAACGAGTTCTCATCGGGTCTAGGTTCTCCATCCATTGACTTGATTTTGGCTTTCTTGGGGAGTTTTCAAATTGATTGTGGGTTCAAGGGAATTCATTCCCGCGGGTTCATATCGATATTCCACATCAGTAATCAGCCCAGGAAGGAATGATGAGTGCCACCAAAGGTAAATCATGAGAAGAATCAGCCGTAATCATTTTCTTGATTAAACTTTTGAACTTTTCAAAGGTAAATCACAATCTTTGTGGCGTTCCTCCTTATAATCTAGGTTTCTTGAAACGAGTTCTCATCGGGTCTAGATTCTCCATCCATTGATTTGATTTTGGCTTTCTTGGGTGAGTTTTCGAATTGATTGTGCGTTCAAGGTATTCCATTCATAGACAAGGGAGTTCGCACAATTCATGATTCTGATTCTCTTGAATATTTTCTTGTTAATTCTGAGTTTGATACTATGAATGATTCATCTGATGTTGTTGATGTTTGTGCTATTTTTGATGAACCTCAGGATTATGGCCCACATATTTGGCAACCAAAACTTGAGGAGCTGTCTAAGAAAAGTGAAAAGCAGATTCCTTCAAGTGTGGATAGTCCCAAATTGGAATTGAAACCGCCGCCCTCAAGTTGAAAGCATACATTTCTCGGCTTAGGTAACACTTCTCCTGTTAGTCTTTCTTCGAAATTAAATGCGGGTAAGCTTAAGAAATTTCAATTGAGCAAGTTAGAGGAGTTGGGAAATGATGCTTATGATAACTCTACAATTTATAAGGCTAAAATGAAAGTGTTTCATGATAAAAATATTTTGAGAAAAACGTTTAAGCCTAGTGATCGAGTGTTCTTATATGATTCTACACTCCATAAGCATCCAGGAAAACTTAGGTCTAGGTGGACTGGCCCTTTTGTAATGAATAATGTTTTTGCAAATGGGGTGGTAGAAATAGAGGATTCTAAGGATGGTTGGATCTTTAAACTAAATGGTCAACGCCTTAAAGTATTAATTGATACGCATGTTCCGGAAGTGGAAAACATTCCACTTGTGGATCCGGTCTATCAACCTTGACCACACCACGCATGTGTGTTTTTCTTTATTTGTTTTGTTTGTATTTGATGGGAACCAAGGTGAGCCTAGTCTTAAAGATATGTTGCAAGTTCCAGATGGGCCAAATACAAGTTCAAGGGCTTAAACGATGAAGATTATGCTTTGATTCATTTCATAAGCTATGGAAAGGGCAACAACATGACTTATAGGCTTTGGACACTTGAATGCTTTCAACTTATTTAATTTATTTAAAGAACTTATGTTATAAGTTTAGAATAATTGAGTTTCTTATGAGAAGCACTTAAGGGGGCCTATGCAAGGACATATTGGGAAAGTTATTATTTTATTGAACTAGGGTTAGGGTTACTGTAGCCGAGTTACTGTAGCGCGGCACTGTAGCCGCGACACTGTTCATCCAGGGGCACTTTTGGAAGATGGGGGTTTATTTTAAGCTAGGGTTTCTTTAGGTTTTTCTTTAAATACTCTATGTAGCCTCATTCTAATCAGATAATGAAGTTTATGAAATTTGATGAATTTATTCATTGTGAGTTGAGTTTATCTCCTCTTGTTCTTAATTGAACTTTTGAACTTATCAAAGGTAAATCACAACCTTTGTGGCGTTCCTCCTTTGTAATCTGGGTTCTTGAGACGGGTTCTTCAATGGGTCTAGATTTTGATATAATCTAGGTTCTTGAAACGAGTTCTCATCGGGTCTAGGTTCTCCATCCATTGACTTGATTTTGGCTTTCTTGGGGAGTTTTCAAATTGACTGTGGGTTCAAGGGATTTCTTTCCCACGGGTTCATATCATTTGGTATTCAGAGCAAGGTTTCCAATCAGGTCTGATTCTATCTTTTAATTTTAGCATCCTTTAATTTAATTCTAGGGCTTCATTGTTCTAGGGTTGCCAAACAAAAAAAATAGAATAAAAAAGTAGGCTGCTGAAATTCTTAGGGTTTTGGGTTTGGCTGAAATTTGCGTCACCTAGGGTTTCAAAATTCTAGGGTTTCCTGCATCTCTAAGTTTGTCAATTGCTTGGAGTGTGATTTCATTGATTCTCTTCTACTTCATTGTCCATGTTTGTGTGTTTGAATTCAATTGTTTGGTGTTCACAATTGAATATTGCTGTTTGTGGTTGAATTAGAGAAAAGAAAAAGAAAGGAAAGGAAAGGAAAGGAAAATAAAAGAAAAGAAAAGAAAAGAAAGGAAAAGAAAAAGAAAAGAAAATTCGAAAAAAAAAAAAAACAGAAAGAAGAAGAAGAAAAGAGAAGGTAGGATATTCAAAGTTGCTACATTGTTACAACAAAGAGAAAGAAAGTATCTGTTGATTGAGTTATTATCATCATAGGAGCTGAATACAACTTGCTAGTTGGTGTCTTGTTTTATAATTACTCTTTCCCTCGTATAAATTTCTTGAGTCTCGTGTCATTTTATTCATTCATTGTTTCTTTCATCTATATTACTGGTTGGAATAATACAAGGTTGTATATTATCTTGATTTAGTTCAACCAGTTCTGAAAGAACTTGAGTGAGAAAACTTTTGAGGTAAAAGGCAAGAGAGTGTGAGACTATTATCGGGAAAAAGCCAATTCAAAGTGAAACACGAGTGGAGTGCCATTATTCGAGTGTAAACACGTAAGGGAGTGTGTAAGGTTTTCCACTAACATTATTTGTGTGCAGCATATTATGATGTCTCATAGAAGTGACTCATCACCAAACGGTGTGGCAGATAACTCATCTTTTGTGTTGCAAGCCATGCAACAACAGTTTGAGCGGTTGAACTTGGTGTTGGGTGAAGTGAGGGATAGGATGGATAATCAAGAAGAAGTGATTAGAAATCTGCAAAGTGAGAGAGGTAGGAGGCGACATGAGCCTAGTATTGAGAATGAGTATGAGAAACAAGACTATGGTGAGTCTCTTGTTGGTAGGCGTGCACTCAATACACAAATTAAGATGAATGATACAGAGCAGCAGAGTGAGAACGTTTTTCATACTAGATGTCACATCAACAACAAGGTATGTAGTATGGTCATTGATTTGAGGAGTTCTATTAATTTGGCTAGCACTACTTTAGTTGAGAAATTGAATTTACGTACCTTGAAACACCCTAGACCATACATGTTGCAGTGGTTGAGTGATTGTGGGGAGGTTAGGGTAAATAAGCAAGTGCTAGTTTCTTTTTCAATTGGGAAATATAAGGATATGATCCTTTGTGATGTTGTGCCTATGCATGCTGGTCATATTTTGTTAGGGAAGCCATGGGAGTTTGATAGGAAGGTGATTCGTGATGGGTTAAGGAACATGTACAGTTTTGAAAAGGATGGAAAAACAATCAAACTTGCTCCTTTAACTCCAACACATGTCCATGGGGACCAATTGAAATTGAAAAGTGAGGTTGCTCAAAAAAGAAAGAGTGAAAATGAGAGTGATCAAAAAAGAAAAAGTGAAAAGGAGATTGAGCAAACAAGCAAGAGTGAAAGTGAGAATGAGCTGAAAAGCAAGAGTGAAAGTGAGATTGAGCTGAAAAGCAAGAGTGAAGATGAGATTGAGAAGAAAAGAAATAGTGAGACCGAAATGGAGAAAGAAAGAAAAATGAGAGAGAAAAAAGAAGAAGATGAGAATAAGACCTCAAGCACAAGAGAGAATGAGTTGAAAAATAATTGTGAGGTCGAGAGTACAAAAAAAGATGAAGAAAAAGAGATTGGCAGAAAAAAAGAGAGTGAAATGAAAAAAGTGTGTGAAAGGAAAAAAGAGAGTGAAAAAGAAAGAGAGAGTGGAAAGAAAAGAGAGTGTGAAGAAAGTGAGAGAAAAACAAAGAGAAAAGTGAGTTTTTATGTTAAGGCAAGTCTTCATCCTAACGAACTTGACGTATGTTTGCAAAGTATTGTTGTCTCTTTGTTGCAGGGATATGAGGTCATGTTTCCAAGTGGTGTATTTAGTGGATTGCCACCCATTAAGGAGAGAGAGCACTACATTGATTTTGTGCCAGGTGCAACAATTCCTAACCGACCTTTCTTGGAAGAACATGAGTCATTGACACACTTAAAGGGAAAAGGTAAGTTGTTGACTATAATGCGTGCTAAGCGGGAGGATTGTATTGAGACTTTTCCTCATGTATTCAAATACACACAAGGTATGGAAACTTTTGTGGTTGATGCTTTAGCAAGAAGGTATGTACTTATCTTCATTTTAGATGCAAAGTTGTTGAAACTTGAATATGATAAGGAATTGCATGCTAATGATTATGACTTTGCTAGTGTGTATGGAACATGTGAGAAAGCATCGTTTGGTAAGTTCTATAAACTAGATTGGTACTTGTATAGAAAGAATAGATTTTGTGTACCTACTAGTTTTATGCATAAGTTGCTTGTGGGTGATGGACATGGTGGTTTGTTGGGTAACCATGGTGTAAGGAAGACTTTTGTTGTGTTGCATGAACGTTTGTGGGAATATCATTTGCCTTTCAATGACGTGTTGCATGAACGTTTGTGGAAGTATCAATTATCATTCATTGATGTGTTGCATGAATGTTTGTGGGAGTATCATTTACCTTTCATTGAAGTGTTACATGAACGTTTGTGGAAGTATCATTTGTCATTCATTAACATGTTGCATGAACGTTTGTGGGAGTATTGCTTGTTATTCATCGAGTTTTCATATAATTGGAGTGGTCATTGTGTTGTAAAAAAAACTTTAGCTGTGTTTCAGGAACGTTTGTGGTACTATCATTTGCCCTTCATTGAGTTTGCATATATTTGGAATAGTCATTCTGGTGTCAAGAAAATATTAGACATTTTGCATGAATGTTTATGTCGGTCTAAGATGAAGAGAGATGTCAATTGTATTTGTGGCAGGTGCATTACATGCAGAAAGGCCAAATTTATACTTTTGCCACATGGGTTGCATACGCCCTTACCTATTCCTAGTGAGTCATGTGTAGACATATCTATAGACTTTGTTTTGGGGCTGCCTAGGAAAGAAAGGAGTAGAAATTCTATTTTTGTGGTTATGGATGGATTTATAGAGTTTGCATATAATAAGACCATGCATACTACCATTTTATCTTCTCCTTTTGAAATTATTTGTAGACTTAATCTAGTTACTCATTTAGATTTAATGTCTTTATCTGTTGACAACAAGAGTAGCTTGGATGGATGTTCTCAAATTCTTGAACAAATTAATGACAATGCATATGAAATCAATGATAATGTTGCTAACATTTTTCCCTTTGATCCAGGTGGAGATTCGAGGTCGAATCTTTTTGAGGAGAGGGGGAATGATGGGAACCAAGGTGAGCCTAGTCTTAAAGATATGTTGCAAGTTCCAGATGGGCCAAATAGAAGTTCAAGGGCTTAAACGATGAAGATTATGCTTTGATTCAATTCATAAGCTATGGAAAGGGCAACAACATGACTTATAGGCTTTGGACACTTGAAGGCTTTCAACTTATTTAATTTATTTAAAGAACTTATGTTATAAGTTTAGAATAATTGAGTTTCTTATGAGAAGCACTTAAGGGGGCCTATGCAAGGGCATGTTGGGAAAGTTATTATTTTATTGAACTAGGGTTAGGGTTACTGTAGCCGAGTTACTGTAGCGCGGCACTGTAGCCGCGACACTGTTCATCCAGGGGCACTTTTGGAAGATGGGGGTTTATTTTAAGCTAGGGTTTCTTTAGGTTTTTCTTTAAATACTCTATGTAGCCTCATTCTAATCAGATAATGAAGTTTATGAAATTTGATGAATTTATTCATTGTGAGTTGAGTTTATCTCCTCTTGTTCTTAATTGAACTTTTGAACTTATCAAAGGTAAATCACAACCTTTGTGACGTTCCTCCTTTGTAATCTGGGTTCTTGAGACGGGTTCTTCAATGGGTCTAGATTTTGATATAATCTAGGTTCTTGAAACGAGTTCTCATCGGGTCTAGGTTCTCCATCCATTGACTTGATTTTGGCTTTCTTGGGGAGTTTTCAAATTGACTGTGAGTTCAAGGGATTTCTTTCCCACGGGTTCATATCAGTATTGTTTTATTTTTTTTTTCTCTTATTTTCTTTCTTTTCCTTTTTTTTTGCTGTTGTTTTCTTTGTTTTTGTTTGCAGATTAGTTTTATTTTGTCATTTCAGGTTTCCATCTTTGGTGCTTAGCGAGCTACCCACGTCACTCATCAGGTATATTCTACCCTTTTTAGTTACTCCCCATTCAAATTTGATTTTTAACATTGAGGACAATGTTTCATTTAAGTTGGGGGTGGTGGTGGTAAAAATTTAGTATTTAAAATGCTTGTTGGAACTCTGTGGCATATTTTCATGTGTCAATTTTTTTTTAATTTGCATCACACGTGCATCATTTTCACATGTATACTCATTCTCATTTATAGCCATCTTCGTGAATTCACCAAACCCACCATAATCATTTTTTGCCGAAGGGCGCCAAAATTTTTTTACGCCCAAAGAATAACGCGGTAATTGTAGCATAGCTTTGGGGTGTCGATTCCACAGAGAGACAAATTAAAATAATAGTAGAAGGAACAAAGGAACTAAAGAAAAATATTAAATGATTAATGGAGGACAAAGATTAATTTTAAATTCAAATTAAAGTGAAGCAAAGTGACTAATGAAAAAAGTACTCAAATTTGACAAACAGTAAGGCGTTGGGACCTTGCACAAATCTGGCATTTTAATTATTCTTAATTAATTGAATAACTCAATTGGGAAATGAATTCCTAAAATTTCCAATCGGTAGGTATAGATTTATAAACCAAATGTAACCCTTTGAAAAATCATTCACCATTTTTAAAATACGTAAATTATTATCACTATTGAGAAAATCTAACGACGACAATATACTTAGAAAGCAATATTGCAACAAAGAATTAAATCAATATAGATAAATAATTGATCCTAACATAATCAAAGTGTTAATCCATTCAATAGAAAAAGTATGACTGAATCCATAAACAGAATAAATTATATGATTGTTCGGAGAAGAAAACATCAACAATGAATTGAGAATGATAAAACAAAAGAGTTTTAGTAATTGAAAATCAAATATATAAATAAAAAATAAATTAAAAATACCATCAAATGTGCAAGTTCATCCTTAGCCCTACTTGAGAATTTAGTTACCCATAAATATAATGGGCAACAAAAATCTCAAGAGAAAAATGAAGCAAACGGCAGCCATGAAAATTAATTTCAGATCTTTCTTCTTCAAACTGAGCTGCCTCCCCTCTATGAACCCCCAATTTTGTGCTAATGAAATACTTATGTAGGATAGGAAAGAAACCCTAATGTCTTTCATATTCCCGCGTACAAAATCGTCTAAATTTTAGGACTCAACTTGGTAGCCACGAATGCGCTTTAGGATTTCGAACTTGGAAATCTTTATTAGAGACAACTTTGTAGCCATTTAAGATAGCTTTCCAACGCATCAATAATTGCATCAATCCGATATTTTAGCAGAAAGTTATGATCAAAATACTAAAGTATGTATAGGCTGTGTCTTCTAGTGAATTTCAGCCTGACTTTTTCTCTTGATCCGAATTACTCAAACCCCATCATTATCTTTATTTGAAGAGTCCTACACTCGTTGAAAGTTCTTTGGTTGTTCCAACTTCTTACCCACTTGAAAGTCCTTTGAATTTGACTAGGTTTGGACAAGCTCTTTTATAGATTCTGAAATTAAATATAAAAATCTGCTCAAGAGTATTCTAAAGTAAATAGAAACTGAATTCAAGAATACACATTAATTCCTATTATTTCTATTCACATTTTAGCATTTTAGTCCAATAATAAGGTATTTAGAGTGTACTTTCATATACTCATCGGGGATCAATAGAGATGGAGTCTCTGTTAAGTAGCATGAGGAGTTTATTGATCAAAAGTCCTCAAATTGACGAAGCTTTGGCTGTAATTCAAGAGATTGTGTTGTTGAATGATGAGGAAATAAAGGAGCTTCAAATGAAGGATTGTAAACCATTGGACATCTAACAATAGGTTGAGAAGTCCAAAGAATCAATATATTTTAGGATCTGAGATGATGGGATTCTGTGTTATAAAGACTAGAAGGTGATCCTAATAGATTCAAAGATGAAGGAAAGGATACCTAGAGAAGGATACTTAGAGAGAAGTACACAATACACCTTACATTGCGCATCCTGGAAGCATGAAGATGTACCAGGATTTGAAAAGACACTTTTGGTGGGAATGAATAAAAAGGGATGTGGCGGAGAATTGTTGATAGGAACCAAGGTGGGCCTACACTTAAAGATCCTTTGCAAGTTTCAGATGGGCCAATTACAAGATCAAGGGCCAAGAAGATCAAGGAAGCAATGCAAGGATTGGTGCAATCCACTTGGGATGAAGCCAGCAAGAGCCCAACACTCAAGATGGATCTGAAAGAAGAAGAACCAGTTTTGATCCACTTGATTCAAGCTGTGGAAGACATGACTTAGAGATACGGCCTATTGTTGTTGAAGGCTTCCAGTTTGGTTAAATGATTTATTTTATTAGTTTAGAATAAGTGGGCTTGAAAATGCTTGGCTCACATGTCTTATTTCTTATGAACTATGTTTTTGGGAAGGCCTTGTATTTTGGCCAATGGCTTATTTGGAAAGTTACTTTTTAGGAATTAGGGTTTCATCAATTTATTGGAGGGGTTACTGTAGCCGCGCGTACTGTAGCCAGCACTGTTCATCAAGGGTAATTTTGGGTAAAAGGGGCTTTATTTTGGCTAGGGTTTGATTAGGTTTGGGGTTAAAAACTCTTTGTAGCCTCATTTGACAGATTAGACAATATTGAATTTTATTTGTGAGTTGAGTTTTCTCCTCTTGTTCTTGATTGAACTCTTGAACTTATCAAAGGTAAATAACAACTTTTGTGGCGTTCCTCCTTTGTAATCTGGGTTCTTGAGACGGGTTCTTCAACGGGTCTAGATTTTAATATAATCTAGGTTCTTGAAACGGGTTCTCCTCGGGTCTAGATTCTCCATCCTTGACTTGATTTTTGGCTTTCTTGGAGAGTTTTCAAATTGATTGTGGGTTCAAGGGAATTCATTCCCACGGGTTCATATCATTTGGTATTCAGAGCAAGGTTTCCAATCAGGTCTGATTCTATCTTTTATTTCTTGCATATTTAATTCTAGGGCTTCATTGTTCTAGGATTGATTACCAAAAAAAATAGTGGTGGCTAGCAGATTTCTTCACTACTTGTTAGGGTTGCTAAAATTTATTGTTCTAGGGTTTGTGTTGCCTAAAATCTCTTGTTCTAAGGGCTGTCGTATATCACTTGCCCTAGGGTTTTCGAGTTATTGTTAGGGTTTTCTCAACTGCTTATTCTTGATTGTGATCAAATCAGTTGGTGAATGGAAAAGAAAAAAAAAAGAAAAGAAAAGAAAAGAAAATAAAGGAAAAGAAAAAAAAGATCGTGAAAAAAAAAAAAAAACCCAAGATCTTTTCTTCAGCCTTATCATCAAAAGGGGGGTGATTCTAGTTGGTATCTTGTCTTATAGTTACTGTTTCATTCATATAATTTCTTTGATTCACGTGCCATTTTTTTTCTTTCATTGCTTCTGTGTTTCTCTTGTTCTTGTTTCTTGGACCTAATTACTAGTTGGGATAAAATAAGGTAGTTTTGTCTTGATTGAGTCAATTAGTTTTTAAAGAACTTGAGTGGGAAAACTCTTGAGGTAAAAGGCAAGGAGAGTGTGAGACTATTATCGAAAAAAAAAGCCAATTAAGAGTGAAACATGAGTGGAGTGTCATTATTCGAGTGTAATGATAATGTGTGAGGTTTACTTTTTTGCCACTAACATTCTTTTGTGTAGCACCTGATAATATCTCATCGGAGTAGCGCATCACCAAGGGGGAGAGCAGATAACTCATCCTTTGTGTTGCAAGCCAAGCAACAACAGTTTGAGCGGTTGAACTTGGTGTTGGGTGAAGTGAGAGATAGGATGGATCATTAAGAAGTAGCGATTATAAATCTACAAGGTAGGAGGGATAGGAGGCGACGTGAGCATAGAGTTGAAAATCAGTATGAGAATGAAGGAGATGGAGAGGAAGAGGAAGATTTAGCATCTGACGTTGGGTCGGGTAGAAATAGAGGAGTTAGGCACGAAAGAGGACTTGAGGGGAATCTAAGGGGTCGGGATGGTGTAGATAGAGACCTTGGTAGCATCAAAATGAAAATACCATCTTTCCAATGTAGAACTGATCCTGAGGTTTATCTAGAGTGGGAGAAAAAATTAGAGTTGGTGTTTGATTGCCATAATTACTCTGAGGAGAAGAAAGTGAAGTTGGCAGTAATTGAGTTCACTGATTATGCTATTATTTGGTGGGATCAATTAGTGACCAATAGTAGGAGGAATTATGAGAGGCCTATAGAGACATGGGGAGAGTTGAAAGCTCTCATGAGGCGGAGATTTGTTCCAAGCCATTACTATAGAGACCTTTACCAGAAATTACAAAATCTTACACAGGGGTCTAGGAGTGTGGAGGATTACCATAAGGAGATGGAGGTGGCGATGATTCGGGCTAATGTAGAGGAGGATCGAGAGGCCACGATGGCTAGATTTTTGAGTGGGTTGAATAGGGACATAGCCAATGTAATTGAATTGCAGCATTATGTGGAGATAGAGGACATGGTGCACATGGCTATGAAGGTGGAGAGGCAATTAAAGAGAAAATGGACAGCAAGGTACACTTCGGTTTCTAGCACTACTTGGAAATCAAAATGGGATAGGAATGATCCAGCTGAAGCAAAGAGAAAGACCGAACCACCAGAGGGAAAAGATGAGGGAACTAACAACAAACCCAAGGTAGAATCCCAACCTTCACGGAATAGAGATATCAAATGTTTTAAGTGTTTGGGTTCAGGGCACATTGCTTCTCAATGTCCAAATCGGAGGGTGATGAGTATGCGTGACAATGGGGAGGTGAGGACTGAGAGTGAGGATGATAGTGATGAGGTGCCCGAGTTGGATGATGCTAGTGATGATGATGGAGTGGTATACCCTGTGACAGGTGAGTCTCTTGTTGCCAGGCGTGCTCTTAATGCACACATTAAGGTGGATAATGTAGAGCAACAGAGAGAGAACATTTTCCATACTAGATGCCATGTCAACAATAAGGTATGTAGTATGATCATTGATGGAGGGAGTTGTACTAATGTGGCTAGCACTACTTTGGTTGAGAAATTGAATTTACCAACCTTAAAACACTCTAGACCATACAAATTGCAGTGGTTGAATGATTGTGGAGAGGTTAGGGTGGATAAACAAGTGTTAGTTACTTTTTCTATTGGGAAGTATCAGGATGAGGTGCTTTGTGATGTTGTGCCTATGCATGCGGGCCATATTTTGTTGGGGAGGCCGTGTCAGTATGATATAGGAGAGTGACACATGATGGGTTCAAGAACATGTACAGCTTTGAAAAGGAGGGTGCTCAAAAAAGAAAGAGTGAAAATGAGAGTGATCAGAAGAGAAAGAGTGTAAATGAGAGTGATCAAAAAAGGAAGAGTGAAAAGGAGATTGAGCAAAAAAGAAAGAGTGAGAGTGAAAATGAGCATAAAAGAAAGAGTGAAAAAGAAGGTAGAGAGGTGCCTGAGAGTAAAGAAAAAAGAGTGGAGCCACGATAGAAAAAAGAAAGAGTGACTTCTGAGAGAAAAGGAAAGGCAAAAGTGAGTTTCTATGCAAGAGGGAGTGAGGTTAAGAGGGCTTTCTTCGCAGATCGCCCTATGATTTTTCTTGTCTATAAAGACTTTTATCTTACTCTTGATGAAACTAACCAGTCTCTTCCTAATTTGGCTGTTTGTTTGTTGCAGGAGTTTGAGGATGTATTCCCGGAGGAGATGCCAAATGAGTTGCCACCCATTAGAGGCATTGAGCACCAGATTGATTTTGTGCCCGGGGCTACTATTCCAAACCGACCAGCCTATAGGAGTAATTCAGAGGAGACAAAGGAGCTTCAGAGGCAAGTTGAAGATTTGATGAGCAAGGGGTACGTGAGGGAGAGCATGAGCCCTTGTGCAGTACCAGTGCTACTAGTGCCAAAGAAGGATGGGACGTGGAGGATGTGCATTGATTGCAGGGCGGTCAACAATATCACGGTAAAGTATCGTCATCCCATTTCTAGATTGGATGATATGCTTGAAGAATTGCATGGCTCATGTATTTTCAGTAAAATTGATATTAAAAGTGGGTACCATCAAATTAGAATGAAAGAGGGTGATGAATGGAAAACTGCTTTTAAGACTAAGTATGGGCTTTATGAATGGTTGGTTATGCCATTTGGACTTACAAATACGCCCAGTACTTTCATGAGATTAATGAACCATGTCCTACGTGCATTCATAGGCAAGTTTGTGGTTGTGTACTTTGATGATATCTTAGTGTACAGCAAGAACTTAAATGAACATATTGAGCATTTGAGATATGTGTTTGATGTGTTGAGATGTGAAAAGTTGTATGCTAATTTTAAGAAATGTGTCTTTTGCATGGAAAAAGTTGTTTTTCTTGGTTATGTTGTTAGTACAAAGGGTATTGAGGTGGATGAAGAGAAAGTCAAGGCAATCAAGGAGTGGCCAACGCCAAAAAGCATCACTGAGGTAAGAAGCTTTCATGGCTTAGCTAGCTTTTATCGGCGTTTTGTTTAAGACTTCAGCCCCATTGCTGCACCACTCACTGAGGTAAATAAAAAAGAATGTTGGGTTTCATTGGGGGGCTAATCAAGAGAATGCTTTTGCCACTATTAAAGAAAGGTTGTGCTCTGCACCTGTGTTAGCATTACCTAATTTTAACAAAGCTTTTGAGATTGAATGTGATGCCTCAGGAATAGGGATTTGAGCCGTTTTGATGCAAGATAGGCAGCCCATAACCTTCTTCAGTGAAAAGTTAAGTGGGGCATCCCTGAAGTACCCTACTTATGACAAAGAGCTTTATGCTCTTGTTCGTACATTAGAGACTTGGCAGCACTACCTATGGCCAAGGGAATTTGTGATCCACACCGATCATGAATCATTGAAGCATCTCAAGGGTCAAGGTAAGTTGAATAAAAGGCATGCTAGATCAATGGAATACATTGAGACCTTGCCCTATGTCATCCGTTACAAGCAAGGTAAGGAGAACATTGTTGCTGATGCTCTATCCCGGAGGAGTAGTTTGGATGGACAAAAGAAAGCGGAGTTGGTTACGTCACTACATGAGAGGGTACGTCTTCAAATTGCCCAAAAGAATGGAAGGGTTGCTTCCCAAGCCAATAAAGGACGAAGGCGTGTCATCTTTGAACCAGGAGATTGGGTTTGGGTTCACATGCGCAAAGAAAGATTCCCAGCCCATAGAAGGACTAAGTTGCATCCTCAAGGAGATGGACCTTTCCAAATTCTTGAGAAAATTAATGACAATGCATATAAAGTGGATCTGCCAGGTGAGTATAAAGTTTCTGCAACTTTTAATGTTTCTGATCTTTCTCCTTTTGATGTAGGTGAAGATTCGAGGTCGAATCCTTTTGAGAAGAGGGGGAATGATAGGAACCAAGGTGGACCTACACTTAAAGATCCTTTGCAAGTTCCAGATGGGCCAATTACAAGATCAAGGGCCAAGAAGATCAAGGAAGCAATGCAAGGATTGGTGCAATCCACTTGGGATGAAGCCAGCAAGAGCCCAACACTCAAGATGGGCCTGAAAGAAGAAGAACCAGTTTTGATCCACTTGATTCAAGCTGTGGAAGAGATGACTTAGAGATATGGCCTATCGTTGTTGGAGGCTTCCAGTTTGGTTAAATGATTTATTTTATTAGTTTAAAATAAGTGGGCTTGAAAATGCTTGGCTCACATGTCTTATTTCTTATGAACTATGTTTTTGGGAAGGCCTTGTATTTTGGCCAAGAGCTTATTTGGAAAGTTACTTTTTAGGAATTAGGGTTTCATCAATTTATTGTAGGGTTACTGTAGCCGGCACTGTTCATCAAGGGTAATTTTGGGTAAAAGGGGCTTTATTTTGGCTAGGGTTTGATTAGGTTTGGGGTTAAAAACTCTTTGTAACCTCATTTGACAGATTAGACAATATTGAATTTTATTTGTGAGTTGAGTTTTCTCCTCTTGTTCTTGATTGAACTCTTGAACTTATCAAAGGTAAATCACAACCTTTGTGGCGTTCCTCCTTTGTAATCTGGGTTCTTGAGACGGGTTGTTCAACGGGTCTAGATTTTAATATAATCTAGGTTCTGGGTTCATATCAATTGTAGAGCATCAAAGGTCAGCAAAGCATCAAAGGTCAGCAGAGCATCAAAGGTCAGCAAAGCATAAAAGGTCAGCAAAAGAATTACAGCCTTTGCCAATCTTGGAGTGGAAATAGGAGGACATTTCTATGGATCTTGTATTAGGTTTGCCAAAGGCTTATGTGGTAAAGAACTCTTGGATGGGTTGATAAAAAGCATTCACTTTTTGCCAATCGCAAACATGGATTCAATAAAGAAGTTGGCCAAGCTATACCACATGGAAATAGTTCGTTGCACGGAGTAACAAGGTCAATCGTATTGGCCAAGTTGCTGCACTTAGCTTTTTGCCAATCGCAAACACAGATTCAATCGTTTCATGTTTCGATTCTGGCAAAGTTTGCAGAATCTAATGGGCACCAACTTGAAGTTTAGTAGCGCTTATAATCCCCAGATAGATAGACAAATGGAACGGACCATACAGACATTAGAAGATATGCTTAGAGCTTGTGTGTTGGAAACTAAAGATGACTGGGAAGAGCATTGACTCGTAATAGAGTTTGCCTATAATAATAGTTTCCAAGCAACCATTAAGTTGGCACCTTACGAAGCTTTGTAATAGGATGATGTTGGAGAAAAGAAGATACTTGGTCCGAGATTCCTACGAGAAGTAATAGAACAAGGTTTATTAGAGAAAGGATGCAGGAAATGCAGGACAAAAGAGCTATGTCGATGGAAGAAGAAGAAGTCTTGAGCTGGGAAGCTAAGTCTGTGATATGTAGGACCTTACGAAATTGTGGAAAGGATTAGGTTAGTAGCTTATCGACCAAACCTTCCCATGGAGTTTCAAGGAATACATGATGTGTTCCATGTTTCCTCTTAGAAGAGAAGTTTTTGAGATCAACGACTGGTTGTAGTTGATCCAAGTCACATTCAGCTGCTGCCTAACTTGTCTTACAAGGAATGGCCAATGCAGATTGTTGATTGGAAGGATCAGGAATTGAGAACGGAAGATACCCCTACTCAAAGTACTTTGGAATTGATATGAACCCGTGGGAATGAATTCCCTTGAACCCACAATCAATTTGAAAACTCCCCAAGAAAGCCAAAAATCAAGTCAAGGATGGAGAATCTAGACCCAATGAGAACCCGTTTCAAGAACCTAGATTATATTAAAATCTAGACCCGTTGAAGAACCCGTCTCAAGAACCCAGATTACAAAGGAGGAATGCTACAAAGGTTGTGATTTACCTTTGATAAGTTCAAGAGTTCAATCAAGAACAAGAGGAGAAAACTCAACTCACAAATAAAATTCAATATTGTCTAATCTGTCAAATGAGGCTACAAAGAGTTTTTAAACCCAAACCTAATCAAAACCCTAGCCAAAATAAAGCCTCTTTTACCCAAAATTACCCTTGATGAACAGTGCCGGCTACAATACGCACGGCTACAGTAACCCCTACAATAAATTGATGAAACCCTAATTCTTAAAAAGTAACTTTCCCAATAAGCCTTTGGCCAAAATACAAGGCCTTCCCAAAAACATAGTTCATAAGAAATAAGACATGTGAGCCAAGCATCTTCAAGCCCACTTATTCTAAACTAATAAAATAAATCATTTAACCAAACTGGAAGCCTCCAATAACAATAGGCCGTATCTCTAAGTCATGTCTTCCACAGCTTGAATCAAGTGGATCAAAACTGGTTCTTCTTCTTTCAGATCCATCTTGAGTGTTGGGCTCTTGCTGGCTTCATCCCAAGTGGATTGCACAAATCCTTGCATTGCTTCCTTGATCTTCTTGGCCCTTGATCTTGTAATTGGCCCATCCGGAACTTGCAAAGGATCTTTAAGTGTAGGCCCACTTTGGTTCCTATCATTCCCCCTCTTCTCAAAAGGATTCGACCTCGAATCTTCACCTACATCAAAAGGAGAAAGATCAGAAACATTAAAAGTTGCAGAAACTTTGTACTCACCTGGAAGATCCACTTTATATGCGTTGTCATTAATTTTCTCAAGAATTTGGAAAGGTCCATCTCCTCGAGGATGCAACTTAGTCCTTCTATGGGCTGGGAATCTTTCTTTGCGCATGTGAACCCAAACCCAATCTCCTGGTTCAAAGATGACACGCCTTCATCCTTTATTGGCTTGGGAAGCAACCCTTTCATTCTTTTGGGCAATTTGAAGTCGTACCCTCTCATGAAGTGACTTCACCAACTCCGCTTTCTTTTGTGCATCCAAACTACTCCTCCGGGATAGAGCATCAGCAACAATGTTCTCCTCACCTTGCTTGTAACGGATGACATAGGGAAAGGTCTCAATGTATTCTATCCATCTAGCATGCCTTTTATTCAACTTACCTTGACCCTTGAGATGCTTCAATGATTCATGATCGGTGTGGATCACAAATTCCCTTGGCCATAGGTAGTGCTGCCAAGTCTCTAATGCACGAACAAGAGCATAAAGCTCTTTGTCATAAGTAGGGTACTTAAGGGATGCCCCACTTAACTTTTCACTGAAGAAGGCTATGGGCCGCCTATCTTGCATCAAAACGGCTCCAATCCCTATTCCTGAGGCATCACATTCAATCTCAAAAGCTTTGTTAAAATCAGGTAATGCTAACACAGGTGCAGAGCACAACCTTTCTTTAATAGTGGCAAAAGCATTCTCTTTATTAGCCCCCCAATGAAACCCAACATTCTTTTTAATTACCTCAGTGAGTGGTGCAGCAATGGTGCTGAAGTCTTTTACAAAACGCCGATAAAAACTAGCTAAGCCATGAAAGCTTCTTACCTCAGTGATGCTTTTTGGCGTTGGCCACTCCTTGATTGCCTTGACTTTCTCTTCATCCACCTCAATACCCTTTGTACTAACAACATAACCAAGAAAAACAACTTTTTCCATGCAAAAGGCACATTTCTTAAAATTAGCATACAACTTTTCACATCTCAACACATCAAACACATATCTCAAATGTTTAATATGTTCACTTAAGTTCTTGCTGTACACTAAGATATCATCAAAGTACACAACCACAAACTTGCCTATGAATGCACGTAGGACATGGTTCATTAATCTCATGAAAGTACTGGGCGCATTTGTAAGTCCAAATGGCATAATCAACCATTATTCATAAAGCCCATACTTAGTCTTAAAAGCAGTTTTCCATTCATCACCCTCTTTCATTCTAATTTGATGGTATCCACTTTTAAGATCAATTTTACTGAAAATACATGAGCCATGCAATTCATCAAGCATATCATCTAATCTAGGAATGGGATGGCGATATTTTGCCGTGATATTGTTGACCGCTCTGCAATCAATGCACATCCTCCACGTCCCATCCTTCTTTGGCACTAGTAGCACTGGTACTGCACAAGGGCTCATGCTCTCTCTCACGTACCCCTTGCTCATCAAATCCTCAACTTGCCTCTGAAGCTCCTTTGTCTCCTCTGGATTACTCCTATAGGCTGGTCGGTTTGGAATAGCAGCCCCGGGCACAAAATCAATCTGGTGCTCAATGCCTCTAATGGGTGGCAACTCATTTGGCATCTCCTTCGGGAATACATCCTCAAACTCCTGCAACAAAGAAACAGCCAAACTAGGAAGAGACTGGTTAGTTTCATCAAGACTAAGATAAGACTCTTTATAGACAAGAAAAATCATAGGGCGATCTGCAAAGAAAGCCCTCTTAACCTCACTCTCTCTTGCATAGAAACTCACTTTTGCCTTTCCTTTTCTCTCGGCAGACTCTCTTTCTTTTTTCTCTCGTAGTTCCACTCTTTTTTCTTTACTCTCAGCCACCTCTATACTTTCTTTTTCACTCTTTCTTTTATGCTCATTTTCACTCTCACTCTTTCTTTTTTGCTCAATCTCTTTTTCACTTTTTCTTTTTTAATCACTCTCATTTTCACTCTTTCTCTTTTGATCACTCTCATTTTCACTCTTTCTTTTTTGAGCAACCTCACTTTTCAATTTCAGTTGGTCCTCATAGACGTGGCTTGGAGTTAAAGGAGCAAGCTTAATTGTTTTGCCCTCCTTTTCAAAGCTGTACATATTCTTGAACCCATCATGTGTCACTCTCCTATCATACTGCCACGGCCTCCCCAACAAAATATGGCCCGCATGCATAGACACAACATCACAAAGCACCTCATCCTGATACTTCCCAATAAAAAAGTAACTAACACTTGTTTATCCACCCTAACCTCTCCACAATCATTCAACCACTGCAATTTGTATGGTCTAGAGTGTTTTAAGGTTGGTAAATTCAATTTTTCAACCAAAGTAGTGCTAGCCACATTAGTACAACTCCCTCCATCAATGATCATACTACATACCTTATTGTTGACATGGCATCTAGTATGGAAAATGTTCTCTCTGTTGCTCTGCATCATCCACCTTAATGTGTGCATTAAGAGAACGCCTGGCAACAAGAGACTCACCTGTCACAGGGTATACCACTCCATCATCATCACTAGCATCATCCAACTCGGGCACCTCATCACTATCATCCTCACTCTCAGTCATCACCTCCCCATTGTCACGCATAATCATCACCCTCCTATTTGGACATTGAGAAGCAATGTGCCCTGAATCCAAACACTTAAAACATTTGATATCTCTATTCCGTGAAGGTTGGGATTCTACCTTGGGTTTGTTTCTAGTTCCCTCATCTTTTCCCTTAGGTGGTTCGGTCTTTCTCTTTACTTCAGTTGGATCATTCTTATCCCATTTTGATTTCCAAGTAGTGCTAGAAACCGAAGTATACCTTGTTGTCCCTTTTCTCTTTAATTGCCTCTCCACCTTCATAGCCATGTGCACCATGTCCTCTATCTCCACATAATGCTGCAATTCAATTACATTGGCTATGTCCCTATTCAACCCACTCAAAAATCTAGCCATGGTGGCCTCTCGATCCTCCTCTACATTAGCCCGAATCATCGCCACCTCCATCTCCTTATGGTAATCCTCCACACTCTTAGAACCCTGTGTAAGATTTTGTAATTTTTGGTAAAGGTCTCTATAGTAATGGCTTGGAACAAATCTCCGCCTCATGAGAGATTTCAACTCTCCCCATGTCTCTATAGGCCTCTCATAATTCCTCCTCCTATTGGTCACTAATTGATACCACCAAATAATAGCATAATCAGTGAACTCAATTACCGCCAACTTCACTTTCTTCTCCTCGGAGTAATTATGGCAATCAAACACCAACTCTATTTTTTTCTCCCACTCTAGGTAAACCTCGGGGTCAGTTCTACCTTGGAAAGATGGTATTTTCATTTTGATGCTACCAAGGTCTCTATCTACACCATCCCGAACCCTTAGATTCTCCTCAAGTGCTCTTTCATGCCTAAGTCTTCTATTTCTACCCGACCCAACGTCAGATGCAAAGTCCTCCTCATCCTCACCATCTCCTTCATTCTCACACTGATTTTCAACTCTATGCTCACGTCGCCTCCTGTCCCTCCCACCTTGTAGATTTCTAATCGCTGCTTCTTGATGATCCATCCAATCTCTCACTTCACCCAACACCAAGTTCAACCGCTCAAACTGTTGTTGCATGGCTTGCAACACAAAGGATGTGTTATCTGCCCTCCCCCCTTGGTGATGCGCTACTCCGATGAGACATCATAATAGAGACTACAGTGCCGCGGCTACAGTACGGCACTACAGTAACTCAGCTACAGAAACCCTAACCCTAGTTCAATAAAATAATAAATTTCCCAACATGCCCTTACATAGGCATAAACCCAATTATTCTAAGCAAATAAAATAGGTCCTTGAAATTAATTAAATAAGTTGAAAGCCTTCAAGTGTCAAAAGCCTATAAGTCAAGTTGTTGCCCTTTCCATAGCTTATGAAATGAATCAAAACATAATCTTCATCGTTTATGCCCTTGAACTTGTATTTGGCCCATCTGAAACTTGCAACTTATCTTTAAGACTAGGCCTACCTTGGATCCCTTCATTCCCCCTCTCCTCAAAAGGATTCGACCTCGAATCTCCACCTGGATCAAAGGGAAAAATGTTAGTAACATTATCATTGATTTCATATGCATTGTCATTAATTTGTTCAAGAATTTGAGAACATCCATCCAAGATACTCCTGTTGTCAACAGATAAAGACATTAAATCTAAAGGAGTAAATAGATTAAGTCTACAAACAATTTCAAAAGAATAATATAAAGTGGTAGTATGCATGGTCCTGTTATATGCAAACTCTATAAATCCATCTAAAACCACAAAAATAGAATTTCTACTCCTTTCTTTCCTAGGCAATCCCAAAACAAAGTCCATAGATATGTCTACACATGACTAACTAGAAATAGATAAGGGCGTATGCAACCCATGTGGCAAAAGTATAAATTTGGCCTTTCTACATGTAATGCACCTACCACAAATACAATTGGCATCTCTCTTCATCTTAGACCAACATAAATGTTCATGCAAAATGTCTAATATTTTCTTGACACCAGAATGACTACTCCAAATATATGCAAACTCAATGAAATACAAATGATACTCCCGCAAACGTTCATGCAACACGTCAATGTATGGCAAATGATACTCTCACAAACGTTCGTGCAATACATCAATGAATGACAAATGATACTTCCACAAACGTTCGTGTAACACGTCTTTGAATGGCAAATGATATTCCCACAAACATTCATGCAACACAACAAAAGTCTTCCTCACACCAAGGTTACCCAACAAACCACCATGTCCATCACACACAAGCAACTTAAGCATAAAACTAATAGGCACACAAAATCTATTCTTTTTAAACAAGTACCAATCTAGTTTTTAGAACTTACCAAAAGATGCTTTCTCACATGTTCCATACATACTAGCAAAGTCATCATGATTAGCATGCAATTCCTTATCATATTCAAGTCTTAACAATTTTGCATCTAAAATGAAGACAAGGACATACCTTCTTGCTAAAGCATCAATCACAAAATTTTTCATACCTTGTGTGTATTTGAATACATGAGGAAAAGTCTCAATACAATCCTCCCGCTTAGCATGCATTCTAGTCAACAACTTACCTTGTCCCTTTAAATGTGTCAATGACTCATGTTTTTCCAAGAAAAGTCGGTTAGAAATTGTCACACCTAGCACAAACTCAATGTAGTGCTCTATCTCCCTAATAGTCTTTCCTTTTCCTCTTGTAGCTCCACACTTTTTTCTTGACTCTTAACCACCTCTATATTTTCTTTTTCTCTCTCTCTTTCTTTTGATGTTTTGGCCTCATTCTCTTTTTTCCTCTCACTCTCTTTGTTCTTTTCACTCTCTGTTTTTCTTTCACTCTCCTCTTTTTTTGAACTCTCGACCTCACAATTGTTTTTCAACTCATTCTCTATTTTTCTTGAGGTTTCAGCCTCACCCAAATCATTTCCCTTAGGTGGTTCGGTCTTCCCCTTTGTTACAACTTGATCATTTTTGTCCCACTTTGGTTTCCAAGGAGTACTAGAAACCAAAGTATACTTTGATGTACCCTTTCTTTTTAGCCGCCTCTCCACCTTCATAGCCATGTGCACCATATCCTCTACCTCCTTATAATGTTGCAACTCAACTACATTGGCTATCTCCCAATTCAACCCACTCAAAAATCTTGTCATTGTGGCCTCTTGATCCTCCACTACATGAGCCCGAATCATAGCCAACTCCATCTCCTTATGGTAATCCTCTACACTCCTAGACTCCTGTGTAAGATTTTGTAGTTTTTGGTAGAGGTCTCTATAGTAGTGGCTAGGTACAAATCTCCGCCTCATGATTGCTTTCAACTCTCTCCATGTTTCTACAGGCGTCTCAAAATTCCTCCTCCTATTGGATACTAATTGATCCCACCAAATAATCGCATAATCAGTGAACTCAATTACAGCCAACTTCACCATAGAGTAATTATGACAATCAAATACCAACTCTATTATTTTCTCCCACTCTAAATAAACTTCAGGGTCAGTTCTACCTTGGAATGATGGTATTTTCATTTTGATGCTTCCAAGGTTCTTATCTACTCTATCTCGACCCCCTGAGTTTGCCCTAAGGCCTCTATGTCCACCTAATCCAACTTCAAATGTTAAGCCTTCCTCATCCTCACCAAACTCTCAATTCTTATACCCATTCTCAATTTTAGGCTCACATCGCCTCCTTTCTCTCTCACCTTGCAGATTTCTAATCATTGCTTCTTGATTATCCATACTATCCGTCATTTCACCCAACACCAAGTTCAACCGCTCAAACTATTGTTGCATGGCTTGCAACACAAAGGATGAGTTATCTGCCACACCTTTTGGTGATGAGTCACTTCTATGAGACATCATAATATGCTACACAAAAAGAATGTTAGTGAAAAACCCCACACACTCCCTTACGTGTTTACACTCAAATAATGGCACTCCACTCGTGTTTCACTCTTAATTGGTTTTTTCCAGATAATAGTCTCACACTCTCTTGTCTTTTACCTCAAGAGTTTTCCCACTCAAGTTTTTTAAGAACTAGTTGAACTAAATCAAGACAATACAACCTTGTATTATTCCAACAAGTAATATTAGATCAAAGAAACAAGGAATGAATAAAATGACATGAGACTCAAGGAATTTATACGAGGGAAAGAATAATTATAAAACAAGATACCAACTAGAAAGATGTAATCTGCTCCTATGATGATAAAAGCTCAATCAACAAATACTTTTTTTCTCTTTGTTGAAACTATGTAGCAACTTTGAATTACCTTCTCTTTTCTTCTTCTTCTTCTTCTTTTTTTTTTTTTTTCAATTTTTCTTTTCTTTTCTTTTCCTTTCCTTTCTTTTCTTTTCTTTTCTTTTCTTTTCTTTTCCTTTCTTTTCTTTTCTTTTTCTTTTCTCTAATTCAATCACAAATAGCAATATTCAATTGTGAAAATCAAGCTTGAATTCAAGCACGACAATGAAGTAGAAGAGAATCAATGGAACGGCACTCCAAGTAACAGATAAACTTAGAGATGCAGGAAACCCTAGAATTTTGAAACCCTAGGTGATGCAAATTTCAGCCAAACCCAAAATCCTATGAATTTTGGAAGCCTACTTTTTGTTTCTATTTTTTTTTTTTTTTTGCAACCCTAGAACAATGAAGCCCTAAAATTAAATTAAAGGATGCTAAAATTAAAAGATAGAATCAGACCTGAATGGAAACCTTGCTCTGAATACCAAATGATATGAACCCGCGGGAATGAAATCCCTTGAACCCACAGTCAATTTGAAAACTCCCAAAGAAAGCCAAAATCAAGTCAATGGATGGAGAACCTAGACCCGATGAAAACTCGTTTCAAGAACCTAAGATTATATTAAAATCTAGACCCGTTGAAGAACCCGTCTCAAGAACCCAAATTACAAAGGAGGAACGCCACAAAGGTTGTGATTTACCTTTGATAAGTTCAAAAGTTCAATTAAGAACAAGTGGAGTAAAACTCAACTCACAATGAATAAATTCATCAAATTTTATAAACTTCATAAAACTTCTGAAAATGAGGCTACAAAGAGTATTTAAACCAAAACCTAATTAAAACCCTAGATAAAATAAAACCCAATGTTCCAAAAATACCCCTGAGTGAACTGTGCCGCGGCTACAGTACGGCACTACAGTAACTCGGCTACAGTAACCCTAACCTTAGTTCAATAAAATAATAAATTTCCCAACATGCCCTTACATAAGCAAAAACCCAATTATTCTAAGCAAATAAAATAGGTCCTTGAAATTAATTAAATAAATTGAAAGCCTTCAAGTGTCCAAAGCCTATAAGTCAAGTTGTTGCCCTTTCCATAGCTTATGAAATGAATCAAAGCATAATCTTCATCGTTTATGCCCTTGAACTTGTATTTGGCCCATCTGGAACTTGCAACATATCTTTAAGACTAGGCCCACATTGGATCCCATCAGATCTTTTCCTTTGATGGTTAGTGATTAGGAGCCCAAGGCCAAGGGAAGGCCCTAGGCTCAGTGTTTTTCGGCCACCAAGAGGAAAAGGGCTTTAAAAAGCCCATTAGGCTTTCTAGAACATAATGGAGGTGCCACTTGGCGCTATGCAAGAGTGAAACCTTTGAGTTTCCAAAACGCAATCGTTAGGCACATGGGAAATGAGGATTTCGGTTCTGACAAGGGAAACACCACTTGGCAAACATGCAAAAGGTATTAGGGTTTCGGATTCAAGGAGGCACACACCACCTCCACCACTCTTGCCACATGACATTCATGCATAGGAATTTTAGGACTTCTAGAAGATGCAATCATGAGAAAGATGAAGGAAGTTACGGATTTCTAAGGGGCACATGCCAGTTGGGAAACATGCAAGATGGCTCTTGAAGTTTCTAGAAGAATAATGATGAGGGAAAGGAAGAGCCATTTTTGACAAAGACAAGGGATGACACTTGGTGTCCACGCACATGTGTATTGGAGTTTCAAGAAAAGCAATAATGGAGGGAAGAAGAAGAGTGGTCCGTTTTGGCAAGGGGCACGCCACTTGTCACTCATGCATGAGGATTTTAGGGTTTCTAGACATGCAATTATGTGGGAGACAAAGAGAGGGTTTTAGTTTTCTAAGATGAACAAGGCACTTGTCCCTCATGCAATCTAAATTAGGGTTCTAAAAGAATCTGAAAGTGGGAAGGAGAGATAGGGATTTGGCCAACAAGTAAGAGGCATCACTTGTCCTCCATGAAATGAACTTTTGAGTTCCAAGAGAGACGATGATTGAAGAAGGTAGATGGAGGGGTTTTTGGCCCAAGCAAAAAAGGCCACTTGGCACCCGTGCAGGTAGGTTCTTGAGGGCTCTTCATTTTCCATCAATGAGTGATGATAGGGAGGAGAATAAGTGGGAGCAAGAGAGAGTATAAATAGGGCCATTAATGGTTGACGCCCACACACAAGGGAGAAGGGAGATCAAAGGTCGTTTGGTGCATTTTTGGTTTTCTCTCCTCCTCTCCTCTCTTTCGGGACCACCCTAAGAAGCCAGACACCATTTCTCTCCACCCAAACACCAATCTTGTGTATCCAAAAGAAGAAAGGATTCAAGAGGCCTCAAGTGGATAGTCACACGGTAGGAAAGCTCAACCCTAGTCTTCACCGAGTGCACATCGCGAAAAACACAAGAGGGATGAAGTCTTGAAGTTTCAAGAATGTGGGAAGTAAGGGTTTTGTTTGGCTATGAGAGGGCAGCCATGCTTAAACACTATTGAGTATGGTTTTGCCTCGGGTTTTAATTTTCCAAGAACCCGATTCTGGGTTGGCAAAATCAATGAGAAAGGACCCTTTGGCCATCACTAGAGATCCATGAGATTATTCCTATCTAGTCGTCCCATGAGGAGAAAATAAGTTAGAGTGCCTTGCACACATCAAAGAACCTTTAGCCATGAGGTTCTCACATACACAAATGTATGCCTTGCACAATTTGAGCACATATGGCCATTAGGGCTTTGGATCTTACAAGGAGTGACTTGTCACTTAACCACTAGGGTTTTGACTAAGTGAAAGGAGGGTTAATTCCATTTGGACCTAGGGTTTCTCATATCATGTGTTTATGTGAATGAGGCATAGAAATAAGAGAGAGGTCATGGAATAGACGGAAGGGCCTAAAAGCCGATTAGAGTTAGAAGGTTTAAACCCCTAGTGCACGGATCACATGCTTTAATTATTATAGAATTTTATATGCAAAACCTAATATTCTTAAAACATACATTTTCAGATTACTCGATCATTGGAAAATCTTTTTGGAGTTTTGTAAGTGGCCTTTAACTTACCCTTGGATAATACACTCATGTATTTGTATAAACTTTCCATCTTTGTTGTTTCTTTTGATTAATGGAAGGTCATTCTGAATGTTGCATGCTATGATTGGTTTACACCCTTGTATATTCATGTTATGCTCAGATAATACTTGCCAAAAATTTTGGTTTAAATGACATGCCTGGAATTTTGAAAAAACTGGTAAATGCCATGTTGAGTCTTCATGGGTTATATTCATGTATATGTATTTGAATGTTATAATTATTTCAAACCGTTCACGTCATGCATTCTTTGCATAGTGAGTAAAAGTACATGGCATGGTTATATGAAAAGTTGCATGGTTTCATCACAAGTTACATGCCACATATTTTTTGATTGTGCATTAAGAAAAAGGTTTTGTCACGACCCCAATTCTAGGATGGGGGAATATCCTAGTGGAACTCACCTGTGCACTCGAGAGTATTTAAATTAGAGTGGTAGCCTTTGAGTTGACGAAGTACAGTGAACAGATTTCGAATGGGTTATTTTTAAAGGATTTTGGTGCCAAGTAGCTGTGTCTAACACTAATAGGTGCAACACATTGTAAATACGGTGAAGACGAATTACGAACTACCATATCATATTGTAAAAGACGTACTCAAACTCGGTCAGTAGTAATGTGACATGGTAACTAGCAAGGAGCCCACGGTTCCTAGGGGTAGCTAGAGGTGTCAATACATTTTGTTACATGGAATAAGATTACAAGAGATTAATAAGAAATGACACATTGTTACATGGTTACAAGATCAGTGTTTTTGAAAAAGGAATCTTGATGAGAAAAAATTGTGTATTGTCAAAGTACATGTTCATGCTCATACATTCATACACACGGTTTAATTCATACATGTTTATCTTATCTCTGTGTTTGTTTTTTGTTTAATTTGCTAAGATTTCTTGAAATCTTACTATAGTAGTTTCTACTACCATTCTTCTTGGAATGGTAGAAGTTGTGATAGGAATAGATGCTAGCAATGGGGAAGCGCAAGTGTGAGGATCCCCCAGTAGTCAAGGAGAAACCTAAGCCTAGTCCAAGCCTTACAAGAGATAGTAGTTTTGACGATGCTGCAAGAACCCTTGCAATGATGATATTGTGGATCCAGGCCATGCGAAAGATTTTAGAGAAAGATCGTTCTTAAGTTTACGATCAATGGTTATTGTGTTAGAAACAATATTTTGATGGATATTTTGAAGGGGCAAGGTTTTGAGACCCCTACTTCAATCCCTGTCAAATCCCAAGCGGGGTCTAGGGGCGTCACAGAAGCACAAGGGATGGAGCTTATGACATTAGATACGTCTGAATCTTCATCTGAACTCTTTCATTTCAGCGAAGGTCAACTAGAAGAAGATGATGAAGTTACGATAGTGCATAAAATACACGAGTTGAGGACAAACATGTACTACAATCTTGACTATGACGCAATTTACTATCTTTCACATTATTCTGTAATGGAAGAGGAGGAAGAAGTACCATCACCATCCTTGCCTGAGGTTTCAACTGCGTACATTGGACGTTAGTCTCTAGAGTAAATAACTTGTCAAGGTTCCTTGTTTTTTTTATACATTACCAATTTTGAGGACAAAATATTTTCGTAAAGGGGATGGTGTGTTGCTCATGTAAAAGCTTAGACTTAGAAGTCGCGCTCAGTAGATTTGGAATTTGATTATTTTTTTAAGTTGTTAGGTCAAGGTCGTCCGAGTTATTGAACCATTCTATACAAGGACAGGTTTATTATTCAAGTCCTCATGTCAGAAGTGCAAGCTGCCCAAAGTCATTCTAGGATCTAGCAAGGTTCTAGATTTGTTAATTTATAATGAATGGTTAGGAAAAACAATCTTTCGGTAGGGCTCTTATTTATGAAGAAGGAATATAGAGTATAAAGGGAGAGGGTGGCTGAAAATTTTGGAAAGGACCCTTCATCAATGTTACTGCCCATTTTAGACCACTGATACTACACCACTTAGGGGCATCCATGTAGTATGATTCACTTAGGATTCCAAGGAAGCCAATGATGACGAAAGGGAGATTGATGCTCACTCATGCCACAAGGCACCCATGCATTTAGGATTTACAAGACCTTTAGGTTTTGTGGTGCCCCCCAGCCCCCGCTTGGGATTTGGCAGAAACTAAAATGTCGGGACATGCAACACAATATTACTTGCCAAGGCACCTAATGATAAACTAGCAGTATGCAGTATTTCGCAGCGGAAAGTCAACTTAGGTCAGATAATGAAACAATATTCATGGTACCGAAGAACATAAAATCCCAAAATAATTTATATTCCATAAGAGTCATCAAAAGTAGCTAAGAGTTTCCAAAAAAACTCCCAAAACACGGGACCAAAACATCAAATCATCAAGAGTCATTTCCCAAAAGTGGTCCCCATACATAAGTCTTTATCTTGAGTGAGAATCGAGCTTCACTTGCTTCTCTAATGCTCGGTCCTTATCCCGATAGTGACATCTTTTAAACTTTTCAATGTCCTGAAGTATCTCAGTAATGGATGGATCAATTGACTCAAGATGGTCCAAAAATGGTAGGCTTGGTCAAGCTTAGGACCATTTTAGGCACAATCCTTGATGGGAACCAAGATGGGCCTAGTCTTAAAGATCATTTGCAACTTCCAGATGGGCCAAGAAGATCAAGGAGACAATGCAAGGATTGATGCAATCCACTTGAGACATGTTTTGCAAGAGCCCAACATTCAAGATGGGGCTTGAAGGATGAAGATCCAGTTTTAATTCATTTGATTAGCTATGGAAGAGGGCAACGACAAGACTTAAAGGCTTTGAGCTCTTCAAGGGTTTCAACTTATTTAATTCATTTAAAGAACTTATGTTATTAGTTTAGAATAATTGAGTTTATTGTGGGAAGTATTGAAGGGGGCCTATGCAAGGGCATGTTGGGAAAGTTATTATTTTATTGAACTAGGGTTAGGGTTACTGTAGCCGAGAGTTACTGTAGCGCGGCACTGTAGCCGCGACACTGTTCATCCAGGGGCACTTTTGGAAGGTGGGGGTTTATTTTGGCTAGGGTTTCATTAGGTTTTGCTTTAAATACTCTATGTAGCCTCATTCTAATCAGTTTATGAAGTTTATGAAATTTGATGAATTTATTCATTGTGAGTTGAGTTTATCTCCTCTTGTTCTTAATTGAACTTTTGAACTTATCAAAGGTAAATCACAACCTTTGTGGCGTTCCTCCTTTGTAATCTGGGTTCTTGAGACGGGTTCTTCAACGGGTCTAGATTTTAAAATAATCTAGGTTCTTGAAACGAGTTCTCATCCGGTCTAGGTTCTCCATCCATTGACTTGATTTTGGCTTTTTTGGGGAGTTTTCAAATTGACTGTGGGTTCAAGGGAATCTCGTTCCCGCGGGTTCGTATCAATCCTCTCCGGAGGAGGTGTTGTCCTCTTGCACTTCGTCATTTGAGTTTACTAAACCTGTCACAGCTTCTATCATTTCGAATAGGGAAATGATAGTGGAAATTACAACAGTGAGATTTCGAGGAATCTCAGTAAGTAAACAAATAACATGTAACAGATATCTGTAAGCAAACTTAACAATGAATGCATGGACATGAGACTTTGCTTATGCATTTGAATTTTCAAAATGACATCGTGTAAAATCATGAATTTCATAATCTTTTCTTTCATAAAACATTATTTCTTCATTTCGTACTTGTTCATTTAACATACTTGTGAGCTCAGTTCATGATCATATAACATAGCTTTGAGCTCGAGGCCTTTATTGACTTTTAACATATAAATGGATACCTCACGGCTCCCCTATGCACCGTGTATTCCCCGCTAGTTACAGCATCAACCATTAGCCACTTTGACCAAGGTGACTACGTCTTACCTTCATCGTAGATTCGTAGTGCACCCACTAGCTTTAGGTGCTATCCCGCTCTGGTATCCTTTTCTTTTAGGATCCATTCAAGATCCGTCGACAGTATTTCGCCAACCTAGGGGATATCCCTCCATTTTAAACACTCCTGAGAGGATAGAGGAGTTCCACTAGTACATTCCCCTATGCCAGCCTTTGGGGTCGTGATAAAAACTTTAAAAAAAGACTATTTTCCTTTTCAAAAGATTTTCACAATCCCAATGCATGCGACATGACAGTGAAACTAGAACTTTTATGAGACACAAGCAATGCTGAAATGCTTCATCATAACCATATGACATTCATACATGCAAATCTCAATACATTTTGTGTTACAGCTTGAAAATATTAGAACATGTTAACATGTTCCTTTATAAAAACTCTAAGGCATTCAATATCAATCAAGAAACAAACATGCAATATTTTCCATGTAGTGGCTGAAACATATAAGTCCTAGCACATCCAAGAATTAGTCTTAGCTCATTAAACTTCATTCATAAAAGATCGTATTTTATCCATAGTAGTAGCCGAGATCTTTAAACTTGAAAACATGCATTCCAATCAATTTTTCATGAACTTATAATAATCTTCTAATGTGTTAAGAAAAACCTTTAACAATGAATACTCCTGGGTGGCTAAAGCACTTTAGTGATCATAGACAAGCATTTTCTTGAACTTAGTCCCGTACTAGATTTGATCAAGTAACAAACATTCATATATAAAACAAACATTGTGTAATCTGAACCCTAAGATTGCTTCTTATCCCATTTTCGTAACATGAATACATTCCATAGGCCATTCTATTCATACAATAGATAGTCATGCTAAAAAGAGATTATATCATATGGAAGAAACATCAATATCACAAACATTCACATAAAACTAAGCAAGCAACAAGTTCACATGACATATACACAAAATATCCAAGTACAAATTAGACGTTCACTTAAAATAAATCCGTAATAGATAGCAAGCAAGTTGAAAATACATATAGTAATCGTTAGGTTCATCATTCAAAAAAAACACAAACCTGTGTGGTTAGTGTAGTGCTGACATATTTTTTCAAGAAAAAGACTCCAAACATTCAGACCTTCATTTCCTCAAGTTCGAATCTTATACAACTAAATCCTAACTCAAAATAAGCACTAAGGCCGTGGTCCTCTTTCTTCAAAACATTATTATAAACTTAAAGCAAATAGGATTGAATCCATATTTCTTGAAGAAAAACCGTAATCTAACCATGTGCATAAAAATGTAGGTTCACATGGAAAAACCTATCAAAACATGAGCTAACTCTTTCTAGCTCAAAAGTGTGTGTGTGAGCATGAGTTCTAGTTGAACTTGCTAGAACCGAAACTTTACTCCTTTGAAACCGTGCGTGTTAGAAGGGTGATTAGCTCATAACTTCTACGACTCTCCTTTGGGAATATCTTTTAGCTTTGCTTATCCTCGAAATGATGTTTGGGTGAGAAGAGAATATTGTGGAGAGTGTTTGGATGGTGAGAAAGTGATAAAAAGTTGGAGAGAAGGGTGGTGACTGAACATCTCAAGAGCAAATCACAAAATGACTAAAGGACTTGGGGTTTTCGGCTCCTCTCCCTTTTATAGACAGCTTCTCGTATGAGCCAAGCTCATTTGCATGGTTCCCATGTGGTGTCCCACTCTAAGGCCTCTTCCTTTCTCTCATCGTTTGATTGTGTTGGAAACACAATATAACCTTTTGGACAAGTGGTACCTCTTTCCTCAAAACCGAAGCCTCATTCCTATTTTGCCCTTTCACTTCATGTCTTTTTTTTTTTTTTAGAAGAGCCGGAAGTCACATGTCCAATAGTGACCCCGTCCCAATTTTATTAATAAGCCCTCACTTATGGCGGAAGGAATACCGTGGTTACAATCAAAGACTAAACCCAACCAACAAACGTAACGCAATGAACAACCAAAAATAATCCTATAAAGGAGTCACAACAAAACAAGACTTTCAAAGAGACCACAAAAAAAACTACCAATATCAAAGAAACTCACCAACATCTTAATGATGGAATACCAGACAAATCCGAACGCAATAAACCTCTAAGGACCCTAAGCAAAATAGAATTATTAGTGAAGGTCAAATCGAAGCCATTTGCACCCTCCTTTGCCAACCAATCTGCCATCTTATTTCCTTCTCGTAACACGTTTTGAAACTGACAAGTAATGACTTGAGCCAAGCAAACAATTTCCTTCCAATAATCCTCCAGGTACAAAATCCCACATCTCCCCCCTATTCCACCAAGAGATAATCACCAAAGAATCAACCTCTACAATCACATTCAGAATATGGAGAGATCTGCAAAGTCGCAAACCAGTTAGGAGCACTAATAACTCCGCTTTATTATTTGTGCCATGACCAATAGGAGATGCGAAAGCCTGCATAAGCCGACCTTGCTCATTTCGAATAACTCCACCAAAACCACTAGCACCCGGGTTCCCAAGACTACTACCATCTGTATTCAATTTAACCCACCCTGAAGGTGGTTTATGCCACTTGACTAATTTGCATCGCCTTACCTTTAACGGGACCGGTTGAATCTATAAGGCCTCAAGAATCATGGCATCATATCGGGATAAACTATGAGGATTTTCAACTTTCTAACAAAGAGTACCAATCCAAATACAAATGGATTTAATGAACTGCATCTTGAGCTTCCACTTTGCCCTCCATTAGAGCTAGACAACGCCTTCTCCAAATTCTCCAAGTAATGATGACAGGTAATAAACCAATAATAATACCAACTTGAGAATTAGTCTGAGCACGCTTGAACCAAGAGGAGACATGCAACTTCCAGTTACGGCCAACCGGAAGTCCAAAAAGGTTACCGAAAAAGGACCATATCTGTTTTGGAAAATCTCCCTCAATGAAAACATGATTAATGTCTTCATAATGCCCTGCAATACAACAATCACATTTGGAAACAATAGGAATGCCAACTCGACGCAGTCTTTCATCAACACTCAAAGCCCTATGCCAAACCTTCCCAAAATGAATAGACATTTTTAGAGAAACATTTTTATGCCAAATCCAAGAATGCCAGTCCAAGAGATGTCAATTGTATTTGTGGTAGGTGCATTACATGCAGAAAGGCTAAATTGTATTTGTGGCCAAATTTTGGTTCGAGGAAGACTTTAGATGTGCTTCATGAACATTTGTGGGAGTATTGTTTGTCATTCATTGAGTTTACATATGATTGGAGTGTTCATGCCACTACTAAATTTTCACCAACTGAAATTGTTTATAGACTTAATCAATTTCCTCCTTTAGATTTAAAGTTTTCACCAGTTGATGATATGGGTAGCTTGGTTGGACTATTCCAAGTTCTTGAACAAATTAATGAAAATGCATATCTAATGGATCTTCAAGGTAAGTATCCTGTTTCTACTATTTTCAATGTTACTAACTATTTTCCCTTTGATCCAGGTGGAGATTCGAGGTCGAATCCTTTTGAGGAGAGAGGGAATGATGGGAACCAAGATGGACATAGTCTTAAAGATCATTTGCAACTTTCAGATGGGCCAAGAAGATTAAGGAGACAATGTGAGGATTGATGCAATCCACTTGGGACAAGTTTAACAAGAGCCCAACATTCAAGATGGGGGGGGCTTGAAGGATGAAGATCCAGTTTTAATTCATTTGATTAGCTATGGAAGAGGGCAACGACAAGACTTAAAGGCTTTGAGCTCTTAGAGCGTTTCAACTTATTTAATTCATTTAAAAAACTTATGTTATTAGTTTAGAATAATTGTGTTTATTGTGGGAAGCACTTAAGGGGGTCTATGCAAGGGCATGTTGGGAAAATTATTATTTTATTGAACTAGGGTTAGGGTTACTGTAGCCGAGTTACTGTAGCGCGGCACTGTTCATCCAGGGGCACTTTTGGAAGATGGGGGTTTATTTTGGGCTAGGGTTTCATTAGGTTTTGCTTTAAATACTCTATGTAGCCTCATTCTTATCAGTTTTATGAAGTTTATGAAATTTGATGAATTTATTCATTGTGAGTTGAGTTTATCTCCTCTTGTTCTTAATTGAACTTTTGAACTTATCAAAGGTAAATCACAACCTTTGTGGTGTTCCTCCTTTGTTATCTGGATTCTTGAGACGGGTTCTCCAACGGGTCTAGATTTTAATATAATCTAGGTTTTTAAAACGAGTTCTCATCGGGTCTAGGTTCTCCATCCATTGACTTGATTTTGGCTTTTTTGGGGAGTTTTCAAATTGACTGTGGGTTCAAGGGATTCCATTCCCGCGGGTTCATATCATGGAGTTAAATGAGCAAGTTTGATTGTCTTTCCATCATTTTCAAAACTGTACATGTTTCTTAACCCATCATGGATTACATTCCTATCAAACTGCTACGGCTTCCCCAACAAAATATGGCCAGCATGCATAGGCACAACATCACAAAGCACCATATCCTAGTATTTCCCAATTCAAAAAGAAACTAACACTTGCTTATTTACCTTAACCTCCACACAATCACTCAACCACTACAACTTGTTTGGTCTAAAGTGTTTCAAGGTAGGTAAATTCAATTTCTCAACTAAAGTAGTGCTAGCCAAATTAAGACAACTCCTCATATCAATGATCATACTACGTACCTTGTTGTTGGTGTGGCATCTAGTATGAAAAATGTTATCACTATGTTGCTCTGTATCATCCATCCTAATTTGTGTATTGAGAGCATGCCTGTCAACAAGGAACTCACCATACTCGTCATTCTTACACTTATGTTCAATGCTAGGCTCACGCCTCCTCCTTTCTCTCTCCTGCCCTGTAGATTTCTAATTACCACTTCTTGATGATCCATCATATCCCGTACTTCACCCAACACCAAGTTCACTGCTCAAACTGTTGTTGCATGGTTTGCAACACAAAAGATGAGTTATCTGCTATCCCTTTTGGTGATGAGTTACTCCTATGAGATATCGTAATGTGCTCCACAAAAAGAATGTTAATGGAAAACCTCATACACTCTCTTACGTGTTTACACTTGAATAATGGCACTTCACTCGTGTTTCACTCTTAATTGGCTTTTTTCCGATAATAGTCTCACACTCTCTTGCCTTTTACCTCAATAATTTTCCCGCAAAAGTTCTTTAAGAACTAGATGAACTAAATCAAGACAATATAACCTTGTATTATTCTAACCAATAATATGGATCCAAGAAACAATGAACGAATAAAATGACAAACTCAATGAATTTATACGAGGGAAAGAGTAATTACAAAACAAGATACCAACTAGAAACATGTATTCAGCTCCTATGATGATAAAGTTCAATCAACAAACGCTTTCTTTCTCTTTGTTGTAACTATGTTGCAACTTTTGAATATGCTACCTTTTCTTTTATTCTGCTTCTTTCTTTTTTCAAATTTTCTTTTCTTTTCTTTTCTTTTCTTTCCTGTTTCTTTCTTTTCTTTTCTTTTCTTTTCTCTAATTCAATCACAAATAGAAATATTCAATTGTGAAAATCAACCAATTGAATTCAAGCACACAAGAAGAAATTGAAGTAGAAGAGAATCAATGGAACAACACTCCAAGCAATTGACAAATTGAGAGATGCAAGAAACTCTAGAATTTTGAAACCCTAGGTGATGCAAATTTCAACCAAACCCAAAACCCTAAGAATTTCGACAGCCTACTTTTTGTTTCTACTTTTTTTTTTTTTTTTTGCAACCCGAGAACAATGAAGCTGATAGGAACCAAGGTGGGCCTACACTTAAAGATCCTATGCAAGTTCCAGATGGGCCAATTACAAGATCAAGGGCCAAGAAGATCAAGGAAGCAATGCAAGGATTGGTGCAATCCACTTGGGATGAAGCCAGCAAGAGCCCAACACTCAAGATGGGTCTGAAAGAAGAAGAACCAGTTTTGATCCACTTGATTCAAGCTGTGGAAGACATGACTTACAGATACGGCCTATTGTTATTGGAGGCTTCCAGTTTGGTTAAATGATTTATTTTATTAGTTTAGAATAAGTGGGCTTGAAGATGCTTGGCTCACATGTCTTATTTTTTATGAACTATATTTTTGGGAAGGCCTTGTATTTTGGCCAAGGGCTTATTGGGAAAGTTACTTTTTAAGAATTAGGGTTTCATCAATTTATTGTAGGGGTTACTGTAGCCGCGCGTACTGACTAATATATAATTATACTAATAGGCTAATATTAATACTATTAGACTAGTCTAATATATTATATACCTATACTAATATATAAGTCTATAACTATTTAACTAATACTAATAGTTTAATATAGACTATAGTCATACTTATACTAATATAGTTATACTAAATCACTATAACTAATACTAATATATAATTCTACTAATAGGCTAATATTAATACTATTAGACTATAGTATATTAAATGTATTACAAATATATATATAAATATATATATATATATTATATAGTCTAATATATAATATATTTGACTATAGTATATTAAATGTATTACAAATATTTATGTATAGTTATATTAAATCACTATAGTCTATTAAATATATTATTACATTGAAAATATATTAAATGTATTACAAATATTTATATATAGTTATATTAAATCACTATAGTCTATTAAATGTATTACATTGAAAATAATATTATTTAAAAAAAACACATTGAAAATAATCAAATATTAATTAAATAGAAAAGCCAAAGGCCCAAACGGTGCCGTTTTCATGACAATTAAACGGTTAAAACCCTAAAAACTAAAATCGTCTCACGTCTACTCCAACCTCCAGTCCCTCGTCTCAGTCGTCTGTCGTCTCTCACGCGGCTCACGCTCTCGTCTCTCGCTCAGTCGCTCTCTGCTCTCTGCTCTCAACTCTCCCGTCTGGTCGTCTCTCACTTTCTCGTTTCTCAAGTTCTCGACTCTCTCGTCTGAGTCGTCTCTCACTCTCCTGTCTCTCACTCAGTCACTCTCTTGTCTCTCAACTCTCCCGTCTCTCACTCTCAACTCTCTCGTCTCTCACTGAGTCACTCTCAACTCTCCCGTGTCTCACTCTCTCATCTCTCAACTATCTCGTCTATCGTCTCTCACTCTCTCTTCTCTCAACTCTCTCGGAGTCGACTTGTCTCTCTGCCGAATCTACCCCCTCGGTAAGTTTTTTTTTTTTTAAATTATATATTAGAGTTTTTGTGATTGGGTTTTGTAATATTGGGATTTTTGTGAATCTGTGATTGGGTTTTCAGTTTTGTGATATTAGGGTTTTTGAATCCTAATAAATGGAAAATTACAAAAACATAAAAGAAAAGAAAAGAGATCAGATAGCTAAAGGAAAAATCTGTCTCTTTTTGCTGGATGTGCCATCTATTTGGTATTAATACTTGGAAATTGGCCTGCACGTTTTAATTTGATGTTGTCTGACGTAAATTGTAAAAAGGGTTACTGCTCTAGTTGACCAAGCCAGCTATATTGGTAGTGATCTGGTTGTTGCCTTATCTGGTTGTAGCCGACTGCAATGTACACGCATCTGTAGTGTTGTTATATAATGGATAAAAAATAAATCTATTTAAGAAAAAATTATAAAAAATTTATTTCATAAAATTTTAAATTATTTTGAAAAAATTAACAAAATAAATCTTGTAAATAAAAATGTAAGTACATGTAACACTATTTATAATGGATTGAATGACTATTTTTGAAACAATTAAACAAAGTTTTCTCTACTTTGCTTATTGACCCTTTATTAAACTGCGGGTTATTTGAAAACATAGATATTTATAAATTATTTTAATATTATTTATAAATTATTTATTATTATTTATAAATTATTTATTATTATTTTACTAATATTCACACAGACGGAACCTCGGAAGTGTAGAAGATGCGTGCTTGCATCCATCTATATTGGAACTAGCCATTCAGATTAATGATGAGCAAAATGACTTTTTCCACGCCCGCAAATAAATTCTTTATTTTTTTCCTTTCTTTTAAATTGTACTAGGTACGAAGAAAATGTGTTGATTAGGATTTTGTGATTGGGTTTGTGAAATTAGTTTGAAATTATGATAGATAATATTTGTGAAATTAGGGTTTTTTAAATCTGGGTAGTGTGGCCTGAAATTAATGTTTATCAATTGGGGTTGAATTTGAATAAACTTTGAAGGCTCAACAATTAATGTTTATTTTTGTTATTACAGAATCACGTATGGATCCTTCAAATGAAACAGAAACAGAAACACATGGCAATATTCAACCTACAATGGAAAGGAGTGATAGGACTATGGAATCAATGGCGACTAATGATCCGCTTTCTCGCAAATCTAATGTAAGTAAACCATCTATTTGTAGGAAAAGATCAGTAGTTTGAGATTATTTTACATAAGTCGAAACCTAGGGCTTCATGTAACCTTTGTGGGATGACTTATGCTTGTGATCCTAATATAAATGGCACAAAATCAATGTTGGGGCACTTGGAAAAAACATGTAAGAAGTCTCCACTTAGGAAAGTGGATAGAAACCAATCTATATTGGATTTCCAGTCTGGATAAAGTAGTGGGGGGTTTGTACCTATTGCTTTTAGTGTTGAGGCGTGTAGAGAAGCCTTAGTAGAAATGTTGGTTGTTGATGAACTTCCTTTTAAACATGTGGAAGGGGAAGGGTTTAAAAAATTCATGCTTGTTGTGCAACCTAGATGGAATGCGATTCCCTCACGTGTAACGGTTACAAAAGATATTTATAAACTTTATTTGAGAGAGAAAGACAAGATGAAAAGTGCTCTTAAGGGGCAGCGCATTTGTCTAACCACGGATACATGAACATCCGTGCAAAATTTTAACTACATGTGTCTCACTGCACATTTTATTGATGAAGATTGGAACATGCACAAAAAAATTATCAATTTTTGCAAGGTTGAAAACCATAAGGGTGAGACACTAGGTAAACAAATTGAGATGTGTTTGCTTGAATGGGGGAGGCCCAAAATATTTACAATTACAATAATGCAAGGTCAAATAATGGGATAGTTTCGTATCTCAAAAGAAAGATAAGGAATAGAAGGGATACGATTTTGGAACATGAGTTCTTGCATATGAGATGTTGTGCTCATATCTTGAACTTAATTGTTCGGGATGGGTTGAAAGAATATGATCAATCAATTGCTTAGAGGAGCTGTGAAGTATGTAAAATTATCTTCACAAAGGTGGAACACATTTAAGCAATGTTGTGACAGTGAAGACATTACATGTAAAAGTGGTGTATGCTTAGATGTAACAACCCATTTGACCTCCACTTATGATGTTGGATAGGACTGAAAAGTTTTAAAAAGCATTTCAACGGCTAGAGGATGAAGAAGATCCGGGATATATTAAGAGTGTTGGGGAGGATGATAGTGATGATGATGATGGTGTTAGTGAGTTGGGTAAAGGAGGGGCATTCAAGTTAGGGCCTCCAACCATGGATGATTGGGATAAGAGTAGGTTGTTTGTAAAATTTTTGAAACTTTTTTACGATGCAACATTGTGTTTCTCGAGGACCAATTATGTCACTTGCAATAGTTTCTTATTTGAGCAAGCAACAATTCAAGCTGCAATTAATTTGAGGACAATGGCATTAGTATGAAATCTAAATGTGAGAAGTATTGGGAAAATATTGAAAAAATGAATCTTTTGTTGTATGTTGGGTCGGTTTTTTATCCTCGGTATAAAATGCGTGGTCTAACATATATTTTTGAATGAATATATGAGGATAATAGTTCAAAAGTTCTTATATTGGTGGATCGGGTTCAATATGCCGTGACTCGTTTATATGATAGTTATTGTGAAAATGATGAAAGTAATGTTGGGGCACAAGATCAAACTATAGGCCAATCAAGCGAGAGAGGGGCTAGTAGTACAAGTTCAACTGCTGGGGTAGGTCAAGGTGATTTCAAATCATTAATCCATGCACAAATTAAGAAGCGTTTGGAGTCGGATAACTCTTTGGCGACTAAATCTGAATTGGAGAGATATTTATTTGAAAAATGTGAAGAAGATGATGTGAAATTTGACTTGTTGACTTGGTGGAAGGTCAACTCCATTAGATACCGCGTGCTTTCAAGAGTTGCGCGGGATGTTCTTGCAGTTCCGATATCTACAGTGGCCTCTGAGTCAGCTTTTAGCACAGCAGATCGAGTACTTGATCCTTTCCGCAGTAACCTATCTCCACTTATGGTAGAAGCTCTTATTTGTACACAGAATTGGCTCTGTTCTTCTGCCCCGATTAACATTCGTACTTTAATGGATGATGTTGAGGAGTTTGAGAAAATTGACACAGGTATGTGGCATCATTCACTTTTTCTTTAACTATATCTAAAGTGTAAATCATATTAGTAATTTGTTTTAATTATTATGCTTTTTTTTTTCCTTTTGTGTAGAGTTCATGGATGACCTAGAGAGTTCTTCAAGACCTACTTCTTTGGCTGGAAATAATTAAATTTAAGGTAGGTCAATTTGTATAACATCTTTCCTTAATTTTTTTTTATTATTTGATGTAATTACTAACTTTTTATTAGAATTAATTGCTTGATTTATTTTCATACAATTGCAAGGATTGTTGAAGGGACTATTGGAGTTGGTGGCTTGGTGCATAGCTATTGAAGTTTTTTGTTGGATATTCTAAGTTATTGTAATTTGTTAGATTTTTAGACTTGTAATTCAAACTTTTAAGTGTTTGGACTTGTAATTTGGACTTTTAGACTTGTCATTTGTTGGACTTCTAATTTAGACTTTTGAACTTATTTTATTCTATAGGCTCATAGGGTTGTTGATGTCCATTCTTGAATTTCTTGTGACTGCTCTAAAAAATATATGTGTAAGTACTAAGTTATTTCCCTTAACATGCAAGGTTTTATTGTAGATAAGGCAGTTTATTGTAGATAAGACAGTTTATTGCAGATTTTTTTCTAGTTTTTGTAGTAGTTATATTTATAACTTTGTAAAGCAGTTTTTTGTTTTTTCTAGTTTTTTCCCCTTTTTTAGTAAAGCGGTTTTTTGGAAAACAGTTTTTACTAAAACAGATTTTAATTTATCAGATTTTTTGTAGTAAACCAGATTTTTTGTAGTAAAACAGATTTTTTATTGAAGTAGTTTTTAGTAAAGCATATTTTTTTAGTAAAAGTTAAAACAGATTTTTTAAATAAAAGTATGAAACAGATTTTTTTAAATTAGTTTTTTTTTATAAACAAATTTTTAATGACAAACTGTGAAATTTACATTTTAAAAAAACTGGAAAACCAAACCGGACCGGACCGAAAACCGGTAAAACCGAAAGTATCGATTTAGGAGGGTAACCGGTGCGTAATTGATTTTAAAAAATACAAAACATACCGGTTCGGTCTTAGATTTTGTCCAAAACCGGACCAGACCGAATCGGGTACACCCTTAATCGCAATCAACAATTTATCTAAGATTGCGATTCATGATGATAAATTATGAGGAGAAATCCTCCGAAAGGACACTATCAATGATAGAGTCATACTCACGAAGTGAGTCACATCATAGAAAGTACCTAGAAGTTGAGCAGATGAAGCCGAGACAGCAGGAGTTGTAGGCTCTCTTATCGCGACAGTCCGATTTAGAGACGCGTTTGTCAGAGCAACAAAGAGACGAGGAGGATAGAATACGCATTGAAGTTCAAGAACAAGTCCAGGGGAGATGCTAGTCCAAATGGAACGTATTATGTCACTGCAGCAGGATCAAGTTGGGCGAGGGAAGAAGAAGAAATAAACCTATTATTGTTCAAAACTTTTGTTTTCTAATTTTGCAACTCTATAAAACATTTTTATCAAATGGTGCTATTAGTGGTGTAATATGATACTATTTGTATGCTTTTGATTTTATGAAATTATTAGTTTTGATCAATATGTTCGAATGTAAAGAAAAAATGTTCGAACATGGCTTTATGTTCGAAGCAATGTTTGAGCATAATTACACCAACGTTCAATAAATACATTCGAATGTAATGCACTACGTTCAAACATATACACTCCACAAACGTTCAAACTTATTCAGTTAATATTCGAATGACTAAAAAAGATACATTCGAACGAACTAATTAACTATCCGAAGTTAAGTCTTTGACGTTCGAACAATTTCCCATTAACGTGCGAATGTGACATTCAAACGTCGCAGCACAAACAGTGGAACGTGTTCACGTTCGAACATAAAAATCAAATGTGCGAATGAAAAATACCAAACATTAGGTATTATCATTCGAATGCTAATTAGTCAGATAAACATTCGAACGTTATTCGGTATGTGCAAACGTTACTTTCTGTGATGAAATTTGACTGTCACAAAAACTCTTCACGCTCGAATGTTATATCTCATATAAGACTTCCAACCATCATAAGAAAAAAAAAATAGTGACGGTTGTACAGTAAACCGTCACAAAATGCTTTCTATGACGCTGTTTTTATGACGTTTGTGGTGGCGGTCTCAAACCGTTTTATTTTTTTGTGACGGTTTGCTTATTTTTTGTGACGGTTTCATCCGTCACAACAGACCAAATCTGTTGTAGTGCCTAGTGGATTCTCTGAGGATGTCTTTATGGTTGCAGGTTAATTGGGAGCATTAAAGAGCGTTGCAAGTATCGTTAGAAATCATATCAACAATATATATAAATATATATATATACACACACATGCACATATAAAGTAGAGTAGTTCTACATACAATCATGAAGTGCGTAAACGTCGCGTAATCGTTTTGAAAAATAGTGAGGTCCATTATTAAAAAATTATTTTTTTTCATATGAGTCTCATGTTTTATTCAGTTTTTTCAAAGCGATTTGCACAATTCACAGTTGTAAATATCTTTTTATCTATAAAGTAAGTGAAAAAAAAAACTCAAGGGGGCCATGGCCCCGTTCTGCCTCCGTAACTAATCCTGTACAAAAACTTCTTTTGTTCATTAGAGATTTTTCGTACCTTATAGGTCGCAAACTAGGGTTGTAAATTCAGCCATGTCTTATCGGGTTCGGGTTGATTCATGTCAGCTCATTTTTTAGTCGATTTGAATAATTAAACGGCTTAATCACCATCCTGAATCTGAAATTCCCGTTTTTACAGTTAAGTTTACATGATCTGTTTATGTATCGCCTGGATGTGTACGACGTGACCCGTAAAGAATGAGTTTACCACATGACCTTATTATTGCATGTCGAGTTCAAAAGTCTGTACTTAAAATTATCCGCCCTAAGTTACCAAGATGGTTTGAATTTTAAGATGAGATGAGATAGTTTTAGATGAAAGATAATAGTTAAAAAATATTATTAGAATATTATTTTTTAATATTATTATTATTTTAGAATTTAAAAATGTTGAATTGAGATATGAAAAAGTTGAATCGTTTATTATATTGTGTAAAAATTTAAAAAGATTATAATGATGAGACGAGATAAAATACTTTCTTACATGACTTGACGACATTGACTATACATATATATATATATACACACACGTCTTGTGGACGTTTCATAGAGAACTCAATCATCAATCAATTAAGCTCAGTTTGGATACCAAAACAGTTTTATCTCATCTCATCTCATCATTATAATTTTTTCAAATTTTCACACAAAATATTATAAACATTTCAACTTTTTCAAATCTCAAAATAATAATAATATTAAAAAAAATATTATAATAATATTTTATTTAATTTTTAACTTTTATCTAAAACCATCATATCTCATCTCACTATTTAAACGAGCCTTAGCCGCCATGCATAAGTTGTGGTCCTCTAACTTCCTGTCTCTGTAGTTAATCTAAATTCTTCTTCATCCCGGATTAGATATTCGCGGTACGGCACGTGACATTTATTCCATGTCAAAACTGAGAATTGCCGCATCATGATATCGAAAGATTGATTTGTGGACGTTGTATATACATTATAAAAAGAGTAGTGCTACAGCCCCCGCTGGGGGCTCCCGCTCGGAGCTCCCGCTGGGGGCTGTAGTATATATTATATGTGTTTTTTTTTAAGTTGTTTTTTATATAATTTTTTTTAATATTTTTTAAAAAATAAAATAAATTTAGAACATCATTAAAAACACTTTCTTAATCAAGAAGTAAAAAAAAGTTATTAAAAAATACTTCCTTAATCACGAAGTAAAATAAAAAATCATAAAAAAATATTTTATATTTTACTTCGTGATTAAGCAAGTATTATTTAATAATATTATAATTTTTTTTATTTTTTAAAAATATTTAAAATCATTAAAAACATCTATAAAAAAAATTAAAAAATACACATGAAAAAATACACCAGAGCTCCGGCGGGAGCTTCCAGCGGGAGCCCCAGCGGGAGCTCCAGCATTTTCCTTATAAAAAACAAACATAACACATCATGAGTCGATCGAGCAACTTTGGCTATCAACCATGCTATTTTATGCCTGTTGACATGTACATCTTTGTAATTATTCCATCAGATATACTATAGATTATTGGTATCCTCTGGTCCACAGTACGCCATAATTAAGCTTGGATTTACTCCACGCCCAAATGTAGCAGTACTGATAATGATATTGATCATCCCATTGGCAATCTTTTTCCCTCCAGCTATACCTCAAAAGACTAGACATTCAAAGGAATTCGAGTGATCCCGACCATTAAGTACTTCAGAAAAAACTACAAGCTAGGCTATGTGTTTATTAAGAGGACTGTTAATTTATAAACGGTTCAGTATTAATCCTATAGGAAACCGACACAATCCCGTCAGTATGAGATTAGTGTATTCACTTTTAATTAGATGAGTTAATTTAAAATTTGCTCATATCCATACCCGACTTGATACAATCTAAAACAAAATGAACAATACATGAAATTGTTCGCCCTGACCTTCAAATGATGTAATATACTTCAAATGATATATTAAGTTAGCCTTTTTCTTCATTGTAGTATTTTGGAAAGATAAATACTCTAGTCACAAATAGATTACACAAAAATAATTTTACAAATTTACATGGCTTGATGTGGTTCGTCATATTATAAAATTATTTTTATTGTAAAGTAGATTTAACGGATCCAATGAAGTCGCGTCAATTTGTAATTTTGTAGAATTATTTTTGTGTAATTCTTTTATGGATGTAACGTATTCTTTGAGAAATCCACATATAATCTCCTGAATTTTAAAAGTTAGACTCTTGATCTATTTTAATTTTAAAAATAAGGGTTCCACAAAAAGAATGCAACTTAATTAATTGTTCAAAATTAACTTCAACGAATTTAAAATTTTCTGCTTTTGTGTGTGGTATATACTTAATTAATTGTAAAATAAAATCCTTGAGACCCCATAATATATTTTCAAGTTAATTTGCACCATAAACTACCAAACCTGACATTTAAAATCCGAAATCATCATGCTAGTTTTTGGTTACAAAAAATTAAATTATCTCATTTTATCTCATATAATTATTACAATTTTTTTAAATTTTCATACAAAATATAATAAATAATTAAATTTTTTCAAATCTCAAAATAAAAATTATATTATAATAATATTTTATTCGATTTCCAACAAAACATCTTATATCTCGATTGAACTAACAAACTGTATAACCGAAACCAACGAACGAGGCAAGTTCGTCTAAACTCTAGCATTTCCTACATTTATGCTAATCATCCATTAAACATGCGGAGGCCGGTAAGAAGGCGGCTTTAATGATGGCCAAGGACTTCAATGGAATTCAGTATGAATGTCATCCTTTTCATACCACCAACTTTTAAAAATATGAGGCGGTCTATGCAGCCTTTAATTATGAAAATGAGCTTGCTCGATGCACAAAGTTTGTGGAGGCCAGCCTTGTACCCAATTCATCAACACCTTATTCGTAAAAAAAATATATATATATATAAAGAGAAATAATACTTATAATTGTGAATATGCAAGCGTCATATAATTATTTAAAAAAAAATTAATAAATACAAAATTTACATAAAAAAATAATTTTTTAATTATTGATTCTATTATTTTTTAAAATGATTGTAAGGTACTTATTCACTTTACGATTGTATGTAATATTAATTATATATAGAAATAATAATAATATAGATGAAGAGTGAAGTGGTGAGAACGTGTCAAACGGGGGGTAAAAGCCGTATCAATCATGGTGAGACGCGATCAATAACTTGCCACCGAAAAACACAATAATTTGAACTCATTTTCAGTGATGCCCACCAACCCCCACCACCGCGTCTACGTGTGGACACTCTTTATGATGAGCTAAAACTTCAAATTTTAAAATAAGTCATGAAGACAATATTTATTATATTGATGCTGTGTTATTAGGGGTGTAACCGGTCCGGTCCGGTTCGGTTTTGGACAAAATCTAGGACCGAACCGGTATGTACCGGTTTTGTATTTTTCAAAACCGATTACGCACCGGTTACCCTCCTAAACCGGTACTTCCGGTTTTATCGGTTTCCGGTTCGGTCCGGTTCGGTTTTTCGATTTTTTTAAAATGTAAGTTTCACAATTTGTCATCATAAATTTGTTTATAAAAAAAAAAAAAAAACTAATTTAAAAAATATTGTTTTATACTTTTATTATAAGTTATATATTAGTATTAGTTATAAACTATATATTTAATATTAGTATTAGTTATAAACTTTTAGTGATTTAGTATTAACATTTTATATAATAATTTATAAATTATAATAAGAAATTATTTCATATATAATTATATATAAAACTTTCACATAAAAAATTATAATTATACATAATATATAAAACTAACTTATATATATTAATATATATATATATAATAATTTGTATAAAACTTATATATACAATAATATAAATATTATTTTTATATTTTTTTTTTATCAACCGGTCCGGTCCGAAAAATCTTAAAACCGGAACCGGCCGGTTTTCACATTCTAAGAACCGGTCCCGGACCGGACCGGTTCAAAACCGGTAAAACCGGTCCGGTCCGGTCCGGACCGGTTTTCCGGTTTACCGGTTTCAACTTACACCCCTATGTGTTATCTTCACATGAATTACCTACTCAATTTATATAATTTTTTTTAGTAAAATTTTGAATAAGTAAAAATCCATTTTTCATTTCACCCGCTGATTCTCATGTATAAAAACAAATATGAGAAAATATTGTTCAATACTGAAACTTTAATGAATGTAGAGTATATTAAAAACATGTAATTTGATTGACATAACATCTAAATTTTTAAAATAGTAGTTTAGAATTCGAAATCTCTCTTTTAATTCAATAATAATAATAATAATAAATAAATAAATATATATATATAGTATCTGAGAGAGATGGATGACTTTGGATTGCCTTCGATCAGGGTTCGATGTGTCGGAAATAAATGATGTAGGATGGTCCCACGGAAGCGCCACTAGTTTTTTTTTTTTTTTTTTTTTATTATTAAGATTAGAATTGGGCAGAGAGTCGTTGTAATTAAGGTGGAACCCTCCGGGCCCCCACCGGGCCACCGCATTGCTGCAGAGATATATAATAATGCTTTTTCTTTCTGGCTTCATCGTTGCGTTCGGTGGAATCTCATCATTTTGTATAGAGTGGCCGCCCCACTTTTACCCCTTCTTTCTTTTTTTCTTTTTTTTTTTCTCTATTTTGTCTTTTTATATATTTTTTAATATATTTAAATATTTTTAAAAAATAAAAAAAAATATATCAATATATTTAAAATTATTTTCTTAATTACTAAATAAAAAAAAATTAACCAGCGATCAAATGTAATGATCAAAGTGGAGATGCAAAATAACTTCTTTTTTTTTTTCTTTTGTATATACAGCCATATGGAAGAGAGTTTTTCTTGCATAATCATTTTCCTACTACCACCTCGCTTCTACAAACACTTCATCATAATGGCGAAATAATTAGAAACAACGGCTATCTGCAGCCATTCTTAATTTTTCTCGTTATTCCAAATTTGTATAATTTTCGAAATAATTTTATATGAGCATTGTTAGATACAAATGAGTTTGTGCATTAAATTACGTACCAACGCTTACATGATTTTTTTTATTAAAAAAAAGGTAAAAAATAAAAATTTTAAGAGAAGAAAAATGTCACATATTTCACAAAAATCATTTTTATTTTCAATTCATACCGTTTCATTAAACAGATATCTTACATATCAATATCGATGCGCAATTTAGTACGCGAACTCACAAGAATATTTTTTCATTTTTTATATTTGAATAATAAATGAATAATATTTTTATTAGTTGGTGCATGTTTAACATCTTCTTTATAATTATAATAATAATAATAATAACTAATCATGACTTGTTTATCAAAACAATCACTTTGCGTGAGAGTGTGGCAAATGTTTCCTAATGACAAGAAATTGGTAACTATCACAGGCAATGCTTGACTTAGATGTAGTTTGGTGACACCGAAAGGTTTTTAATTCCAATAGTCCAAGGAAACATGTATAGTTTTCTTTTATTATTTAATATTTTATAGCGCGTAGCCTTGTCTGCTAGGAAAGCATGCCTTCTCCCCAATATATATTAAAGAAAAAGATATATGTAAGGTGCATTTAATTATATATATATAAAATACTATTATGCCCACTCCATTTGACCGCTTGTCTTGTTTTTTTTTTTTTTTACTTAGTGATTAAGGAAATGATTTTAAATATATTGGTGTATTTTTTTATTTTTTAAACGTATTTAAATATGTTAAAAAATGTGAAAAAAAAACTTTTTTTCTTAAGCCCCACAGTCAAGATGGGACGGTATAGTAGCCACACTCTATACATATATATGTACAAGGGAGACACTGGTTCATACCAAGAACCCAAAGCATTGCATTGTGAAAGTATAGTAATCCATGTGAGCATCTGCGAGCATGAATTATTTACATATAATGCCACATTGTTGACAAGAATCAAGTTAGGATTACACTTTTGAAAAAGAATGCGAAGAAAATATAACATTAATTATTTAAGAAAATCTAATATTAGCCTGATGGCATAACACCCAAATCTTTAAAATAGAGGTCTTGAATCGACCCTACTCCCCGAATAAAAAAAAAGAAAGAAAAAAAAAACTTAATACTGACCATTTAAAGAATAAAAATTCTATTCAGCAACCCTACATTACACATTTATTTTTATTTTTTATTTTTTTATTTTTTCTCAATATGATGTAAGAGTACTGAGTAGAAGAACTTTTTTTAAAAAAATAATAAGAGAGAAAGAAAGGGAAAAAAGATAAATACGCATTGCTGAGGGGCAGATGGAGATAAGAATAAACGTTACTGATAAAAGGTCCAGTGGAACTGGGAATGTCGCTTAAAGCACAAGGATTCACGTGCGATCCAAATGCAAAAATTATGGATGATCACAAGCGCCTTCGGGCCACTGCTTATGTTTATATTGCCGTGGGGGTATAATGGGTCGGTTCGGTCTGATTTTAGACATCTTTTAAACAATCGATACCGAACCGGTTACATTTCTAAACTAGTATTTATAATTTTATCAATTTTGATTCGATTTTTCTTATATATATAATATGATATATTTATTACTGTATATAATAATATAATGATAATATATATTATAATATATTATAATATATAGTAATATTGTATTAGTATAACTACTAATACTGACTATAGTAATAATATATAATTATTTATATAGGATTTTAAATTTTAATATTATTCTAATTAATAATTTAGTATATAATATAAAATTATTATATATATAATTATGTATATTAGATATCGAAATTATATATAATATAAAAAATTAAAAATATATATTTATATGAATGTCTGGTTCGGTTTGGTGTAAAAAAGAAACCAGAATTAGATCGATTTCAATAGATTTTAATAAAAAAAAATGGAGAAATTTTTACATCTGCCTACACCGGCACACACTCAATGTATTGAGTGTTAAAAAAAAAAAATATGTGAAGTGTGTGCTGGGCTGTAGACAGATGTATAGCAAACCCCTAAAAAAAAATAGAATTGACACCGGACGGAACTGACCGATCCGATTCCGTTCATTCCGGTATACCGATTGGTTTTTTTGTTTTTGTTTTTTTTTTCTCACCCCTAATGTTGCCTTCGTGAGCTGTTATACATAGATTCCTTGGATTCGCATTGAAATGCCAAATAGCCTAACCAACCCCTATTTGCTGAGAATAGATAGGTTTCACGGGTCTTGTTTTGAGTCTTGACCCCTGAAATCTGACGGCCAGGTTTTCTTTTTGGCAAACACTATTTCCACATAAAAAACTTGCAGAAATTTTTTACCCGAAATTTTTTTTATTTTTTTATTGTATTTTTTTTTTAACTTAATCATTAAGTAAGTGTTTTTAAATGAATATATGATTTTTTTTTTATTTTTTAAAAATATTTAAATGGTTTAAAAAAATAGTGAAAGAAAAGATAAAAAAAATAAAAAAAAGATTTTGTGTTCAGTAAAAAATTTCTGTAAAACTTCTCTGTTTAGTGACTCCCACGCACAAAACTGACAAGAAAATAGAAACAAAAGTAATGAAAAGAAACGAAACTACTCTAGATTAGAATAGAAATGGTAGTTGGCAAACGTGACGTGATTATTTAAAAATAAATAAATATATAAGAGATTCATGTGAAAAAAAAATAATTTTTTAATAGTGAATCTTATTCTTTTTCAAAATAATTATACAATACTTACACATTTCACGACTGTATGTAACATTACAAATAAATTTGATATGTTTCCAACATTAATGACATCTGTCCACAATCAATGCATATTGGTCTTCATCTATAATAGTCTCTGTTCTAGGACATGCATAATGTTAACTTGATCAATAGAAATGCTCTCTAATTACTCGATTGAATGAATGAGATGGATTAAATTCATGGGAAGGTTACACGTTATTAAATGCTCATGTAGAGTTTATATTTGCAAAAAATTATATATGAACAACATTAAAATTTGTAAAATTCACGTAATATGTGTATTTCTCTTTAAAATCAAACTATTCCACCAAACAATCACAGATTGACATCAATTATGTTGACTTTAGCAGGTTAATTGGTATAATATTCTTTTTGCTATGTTGATGCTTAGTGATGAAAATAACAACACCTAATTGATTGGTCCTATAAAAATAATAATCATAAATCGTGTCTATATTTCAATAATTTCAAAGAAACATCAAACATTGACTTTATTTAAGATAAGCCTTGTTTCTCTGTTGGAGAAGATTATCTAGTTGTCCACATCATGACATCAACAAGAATAAAATTGAAGGGCCAGTCCCTTTCCGACATGTAGGGGAGATGAATAGACCTCACCCTCCCATTGAAATGAAAAGAGAGAGAGCTCTTTTCTTAGATGACAGGCAAGCACCCCCTACAAAATTCATAAGAAATAATATAACAAATATCATATTTACACTCATCTAAAAAATATATATCTCATGCTTCAATTAATATCAAGGAGTAATGCTAGAGAAAAGTCACTATAGCAGTGCACACTTTACACTCACTGCGTGGCTGCTTCTAGTTGATTGTTCTCAACACTCACTTAGGGAGATGTGTGGTCTAGATGATGCCACATCATGTGTGCAAAATGGATGCTCCCAATAGTGACTTCTATCTATATTTATTCAATATCAAGACTTTGCTCCTTTGCTCTTAAAACGAATAAGATATGTTATGCGGTTTTGTTCAAGAAGGCAACCCACCTGTTGTTTCTATTTACACTAGCTTAGAATTGCATGTACTTGCGAAAAATATGTCAAGTTTATTGAATAAATGAATGGGAAAACACCTTAATATATATGTCTATAATAGTCTAAAAATTCATGCAAAAGTGAACCATATTCTATACAGTTGAACAAATAAAAGGGAAATTGCTTGATCCCAAACGAGCACCATGGAAAGGTTAAGTGCTCCCCACCTTGGCATGCAATCACAAAAAAATAGAGTGCTCGTACCACTCAAGTAAACACTGTTGGAAGCAAAGTGCTTACAGCTCGAGGAAAGTGTTCGCAACCAATGCGAGCACCTCGTGAGATTAAAGGCTCGCAACCCAAGGAGCATCTCTAGAGGCAAGGTGCTCACACCAAAGTGAGCACCTCATGTGGCAAAGTGCTTGGGCCCCAGGTAAGCTAAGTGCTCGAAATTCGGGCGAGCACCACCAGAAGAAAATTGTTTAGATTTCTGGTGAATACCACAAAAGATCATGAAACTCGCCACCTTCGTAGGAAACCTGGAAAGTGAAAGTGCCTACCCCCTAAAGGGCAAGTGCTCATGATCTAGCTAGCTGCACACCGCAGGAGGCAAAAAGTGCTTGGACCGTATGAGAGCATCCAGGGGGACAATGCCAGCAACTTAGGCGAGCACTCTAGGAGACAGAGGGCTCAAGCCATAGGCGAGCACCATGAAGGAGCATGAGACTCGCCACCCCGGGAGGCATAGTGCTCATACCACATGCAAGCACCTCCGAAGCAAAGTGTTTGTATCCCCAACATTTTACGTCCTAACTGCATTTTTCCATTTTATATTCATTTTTCCATCCTATCTCCATTTTTACTTCCTATCTTTAGTTTTCCATACTATTTCATTTCTCTGTCATGTATTCATCTTTCTGTCATACCTTCACTTATTTGTCTTATCTAAATTTTTCCTTCCTATCTTTATTGGTAGTTATCTCTTTTCCTACACTACTGTGAATTGATGAGCTTAAGCAAAACTATTGTTAGTCTCAGAAGATTCAAGAAATTTATTACAAAATTCAAGGGATAGGAAAGTGTTAAGCATTACTTTATCCAACAGGGATTATTGCTCAGAAAAGGTAGAATGGTGGTAGTTCCAAGTTTTGGCTTTCATAACAAAATTCTACAATATATTCATCTCAGCCCCAAGCTGGCCATGTGAGCTACCAAAAAACCTTGAAGAGAGCTAAGAGAGATTTTTATTGTTAAGGGATGAGAAGTGATATTAAGAAGCTAGTGAGGGAATGCGACACATGTCAGACCACAAAATATGAAGCCATACATCCTACTTGTCTGTTACAGCCACTGCCAGTTCCAGTCTGCCAATTACACTGTTGCAGACCAAAAAGGAGTTGTTGTAGTTGCAAGGAACTACTCTAGCTTTTAGTTCTGCCTATCATCCACAAACAAATGGGCAAACTGAGGCTCTTAACAAATTTCTTGAGGGTTACCTACGATTAAGCAATTGATATAAAAAAAATTATTAACATTTTTTTATTAAATTCGGTCTAAGCCAAAGGATTGGACTATGTGGCTTCCTATCGCTGAGTGGTGTTATAACATTACAACCAATTGTTCCTTTTTTATCTACAACCAATCAACAACTTAGATCAAGAGAGCAATCATGATCTTACTCAAGGAGAATTTACTCAAAGCTCAACAGAGAATGAAGTGGTTTGTAGATAAAAAAGAGGACTAAAAAGGTTTTTGAAGTTAGAGATTTGGTCTTTTTGGGACTGCAGCCTTATAGACAAAAGTTAGTGGCACTTCATCACAACCTTAAATTAGCACCTTGATTTTATGGTCCTTTCAAGATTTTAGAAAGGTTAGGGTAGTGGCCTACAAGTTGGATCTACCAATTTCATCTAAAATACATCCAATTTTGCATGTTTTTTGTTTCAAAAAGAAGCTTGGACAGCAGATTGCTCCTTTATCCACCTTACCACCAATTGCACCAGTTGATCGTAAGGGGACTATTTAGCTAGAACTGAACCAATTGTGGGAAGAAGATTGAAGAAGGTGAATAATCAGCCAAGGCCAGGTTTGGATTAAATGGAGAGGTGCACCATCTGAGGATAGTTCATGGAAATCACTATAGAAGCTCTGGGAATTGTATCCTCACCTTGTGGGCAAGGTTATGGAGTTTGAAGGGAGGGGGAGGGGGGGTTGCAGCCTTGTGGTCTAGGCTCTTCCAAGTGACGGACAATGTCATGGAGGCGGAAGAGGCACTACAAGAAATAGGCCTTTTCCCAGCGATTTTATTTCTGTTGCAAAAAAAATCGCCGCAATAAGATATTATTTGCAGTGATTTCGAATTCATCACACGTTTTAAAATTGAATCTTCATAAAAATACCGGGGCGGTCCCAACTTAATTATTTGCAGCGATTTAATGGATTTTAGCAGCGAAACAAATCGACGTTGTTAATGTAAAAGTTTGTTGGCTAGGATTAGATGACTAGGACCTATTTGAATTATTGGATGAATGTAATTTATCTTTATCTTTATCTATGAATATTTAAATTCAAAGATAAGTAGATTAATAGATAAATGTTTGTCTTTATCTTTATATATGAATATTTGAATTCTAAGATAAGTGGTTAAATAGACAAAGGTTCAAAAGACTTTTGATCAAAATTGAATGTTCGAAAAGATAAGAGATATCAAGTGATCTGGATAGATGATTCAAAAAGAAGATATCAAGCAGAAAGAATTTCGAACTATCAAGAAGTTATCCAGAACAGAAACTGAACAAAAATCAGTTACTGCATAGAAGAGTTATCGCGACATGTCAGCAATCCGTCAAGATACGTCTTCGCAACAGATTCTATCCGTCAGCAGAATCCTACTGAAACTGGAACTCTTTCCAAATAGTTTATTTAAGGGATTCTATTGGTTAAGATTTTTAGAGATTCAGATCTTTATATTTTCTAGTGCACTTTCCAGTGCATATTTTAGTGAGAGAGAATTTTCATATTGTTTCTCTAAGAGAGTGGTACTTGAGAATTTTCTAGTGTTTTATCTCTCTTTTTTTAGTGTGTGTATACTCCATGTTGGAGAATTAATTGGTCAAGTTTCAGCCATTGGAGTTCCAGGAGAAAAGCCAATGTTTGAAAATTGTCAGAGGTTCTGGCTGCTATTGCGGTAGAAGACAAATGGGTCATTTGTCTGGTCAAGTAAGAGTGTCAATTGACAAAGGTTTTGTAATTGAGCTTTACTTGTAATTGATTTTCAAATAATAAAATTGATTTTTCTGGGTTTGGCTACCTCGTAGGATTTTACTTTTAAAGAGTTTTTTAAAGGGTTTCCCTTTTATACCAATCTTGGTGTTACGCACTTCGTTTATTTTATGTATTTGATTGTTTATCAAATTAATTACATGCTTGGCGACTAACCAATTTGTTAAGTGAATTGGTAGATATTCTTGCTGCGTTATAGGAGTACTTGGATAATTTCAATTGGCATCAGAGCGAGGTTCACTCTTCGAGTATGATCTGTTGTTCCCCTGTTGACTATGTCGCTACATGTCTCGCCACATTTTGATGGGGAAAACTATGCATATTGGAAAGTTCGTATGAGGACTTTTCTCAAATCATTGGATGAATGAGTGTGGTATTCCGTTGAAAAATGATGGACTAAACTAGCAACAAGTATTGATGCTTGGACAAAAGATGAGATCAGCAATTGTAATTGGAATAGCAAGGGACTGAATGCTATATTCATGACTGTATCTCGGGAAGAATTTAAGAGAATCTTCATGTGTGAGATTGCTAAAAAAGCATGGGACATCTTGGAGGTTACACACGAATGAACAAAAATTGTGAAAAACTCAAAATTACAATTGCTTACTTCAAAATTTGAAGAGATTAAGATACTGGAAGATGAAAGTTTTAATGATTTTTATGCTAAATTTAACGATATTGTTAATTCCAGGTTTAATCTCGGTGAGAATGTAGAAGATTCAAGGGTAATGAGAAAGATTTTGAGATCTCTACCTAAAAGATTTCGGCCTAAGGTTACTGTCATTGAGGAAAGTAAGGATTTGGATGCAAAAAGGGTTGAAGAGCTGGTCGGTTCCTTACAAACGTATGAATCCTCACTTCCTCAAACAAGAAAAGGTAAGTCCATTGATTTAAAAATAATAGATGATGATCAAGATAATTTTTCTGATAAAGAAAGTTTGAACGATGAGGATATAGATCTCATTGTAAGGAAAATTAAAAAAATTTTGTTTACCAAGAAAGCTAGTGGAAAGCAAAAACAAGGTAAGAAATTTCCTGCAAAGAAAAAATATTTTGAAAAATGGAATATAGAAAATCTGAGCAAAAAGATAAAGTGAAGTGTTATGAATGCTCAGGTTATGGTCATATAAGAATTGAATGTCCAAACTTTAAGAAAATCAAAGGAAAAGCATTAAATATCACACTTAGTGAAAATTCAGAATCTGAAAATTCAAAGTCATCATCTGATGATGAAAATTCTTTTGTGGCTTTTTATGATATTGCGCATATAAAATCTGAAAGTGAATTTGATGATAGTGACTCGGATATATCTATTGTTGATGCTGACCATGAGTTGAGTGTACATGAAACTTATAATGATTTATGTGAAGAAGTGGTCAAGTTGAAAAAACTCAACAAGAAGTTGTACAATAAACTCACAGCCGTGGAGAATAAAAAGAATAATATTTTCGAGGCATTGAAAAACTATGAAGTTGAGATATCAAGATTGAATGCTCAAAAGGCTACACTTGAAAAAGAATTGGAAAAGTTTCAGGAGCGCAAGCAAAAAACAGCAACACAAAAATTAGAAGAGATGTTGAGTTCTCAAAAATCTAGTTATGATCGCACGGGTTTGAGGTATATGACTTCCTAACGTATGGAACTTAAAGGCTCATCATCATCTGCCACTTGATCAAAAAGTATCATGTTTATTAAAGGAAGTCAAGATGAGGAAGCTTCAACGAAGGCCATGTCTAAAACTCATGTTCCGAGAGCCTCACATGATAGATCAATGACAAAGAAGCTCAACCAAGGTAAGTCCAAAGGTAAGTTTATTCCTACTTGTCATCATTATGGTATTTTTGGCCATATAAGGCCATATTGCTTTAACTTGAATAAAATGATGAAAAATGGAGGTGAAAGAAAGTTAAAAAAGAAGGGAAAGACTCTAGAAAATCAAGTTGATGAGATGAGTCAACAAATCACATTCATAACTCTAAAACTTAGTGAACTAGCAGAATTTTGCCTTCACAATAAAGAAAAGATCATATAAAGTGGTGTTGATGAAAATAATAGGCCAAAATTTAAAGGAAAGTGGGTGGTTAAAGAAGATGTCGTGTCACATTAATTGATAGGACCACTTGCATGTTCTTACATTCTTGCATTTCATCTTATTAGTCTAGGACATGCATTTTATTTTTCTGTTTTTAATTTATGTTTCTGTTTTCAGTTTTTAAATAAGAAAAATAATATAAAAATTTTTCTGATTTGTTTCTAATTTTTTGGGAAGTGCATTCTTGATATGTCAAAGTTTTGAGCATATGTGTTCTCACAAAATAAAATTTTGAACTTATGCATCTCTCTACTTTGTGTAGCCCATTTTGTGCATACTAACCCCTTTGGGTCATCTTGACAAAGTTCATTTACAAATCACTATGAGAAACTTATGTGTATGCACCTTATAATTAAGTTCCATATTTATTATTGAGATGCTCACCATAGAGGGAGTCCATGCTTAAATTGACTAATACTAGTTGAACCTAATACAAATAATAGAGAGATCTTCCATTGCCAAACACAAATAGTTGATCCATATAGAAAAAATCGGTGTTATATCATTGCGAAAAAAGACAAACACCATACACGAATCTATCCCTTAAGTCCTTATAGAAAGAATCGTGACTAAAATCATTGTGAAAAAATGTGAGCAACAAAAATGGACATAAAAAAAATGGTTGTGCAAACTAGTGTTTGGAGGAGATACTCATGTATCTAGGCCATAGCATAAAATTTGACTTTTGAGGTGAGTGACAATCTCTTGGGAGCATCTATAAGAAGAAAATATTCATGTATAAATTTATAAAAAATATATTGAAGATAAAAAGAAATAAAGAGTTAATTTTATATATAAGTTTGCTCACTCACACACTCACATGAACTTTGACATTGATGATCTTATGAGGTGTGAACATCTATGTGATTGTTACAAATAAGAATGTGTACTCTATTGAATGTTTTTTGTGAGTGACACTATATTTTGAACTAAGATGCGTCTAGGCATGTTACTTGCCACATTGCTTATATATATAAAAATAAAAATTTTTGTTAAAACTTTTTATTATTATCTATTTATTTTGGTTTATATAAAATAAATATAAAATATATTGAGGTATGAGTTAGTGTTGGAATTATACACTTCGGTTTTTATGCTATGCCTACCAAGTGTTTGTTTTTATGTCTCAACCAAGCTACTTCATTCATTTTGTCATGATTTTACTTGCATTCATGCTCATACATCAAGTGCATTTAATCCATGATAAGTTGAGACACATGAGAGTTGTTCATCATTTTTTTTAGTGTCTTCATCTCGGTTCACAAAAGTGGTATTTATTATATTATGAGATTAGTGACAAAAAGGGGGAGATTTAAATGTACTGTTGAGGGAGAGTAGCAGTAGAAGATTGAGGGGGGAGCAGCAGAATATTCAGGGGGAGAACTAAATACTGAACATGGTTATTGATGATGACTAGAATACTATTTTAGTAGGTTTAGATAACGTCTAACCTTTGATTTTGTTAAGACTAATTTCAAATAGTGTTTTATGTCATTTCTTCTCTTTACTGTATTAAGATTTTCTTCACGAGATCTTGGTTTGCTGGTTGTGTTTGTCTTAGGTTTATATTACATTCATCAAGTTAGTTTTGTCACCAATCTGCCAAAGGGGGAGATTGTTAATGTAAAAGTTTGTTGGTTAGGATTAGATGACTAGGACCTATTTGAATTATTGGATGAATGTAATTTGTCTTTATCTTTATCTATGAATATTTGAATTCTATGATAAGTGGTTAAATAGATAAAGGTTCAAAAGACTTTTGATCAAGATTGAATGTTCGAAAATATAAGAGATATTAAGTGATCTGGATAGAAGATTAAAAAAGAAGACATCGAGCAGAAAGAATTTCGAACTATCAAGAAGTTATCCAGAACAGAAACTGAACATAAATCAATTACTGCAGAGAAGAGTTATCGCGACATGTCAGCAATCCGTCAGGAGACGTCTTCATGACAGATTCTATCCGTCAGCAGAATCTTACTGAACTGGAACTCTTTCCAGATAGTTTATTTAAGGGATTCTACTGGTTAAGATTTTTAGAGATTCAAATCTTTATATTTTCTAGAGCACTTTCCAGTTCATATTTTAGTGAGAAAATTCCTTAGAGAATTTTCATACTGTTTCTCTCAGAGAGTAGTACTTGAGTGTGAGAAAATCTAGTGTTTTATCTCTCTTTTTTGAGTGCGTGTATACTCCATGTTGGAGAATTGATTGGTCGAGTTTTAGACACTGGAGTTCCAGGAGAAAAGTCAATGTTTGAAGATCGTCAGAGGTTCTGGCTGCTACTGCGATAGAAGACAAATGGGTTATTGGTCTAGTAAAGTAAGAGTGTCAATTGACAAATGTTTTGTAATTGAGCTTTACTTGTAATTGATTTTCAAATAATAAAATTGACTTTTCTGGGTTTGGCTGCCCCGTAGGGTTTTACCTTTAAAGAGTTCTTTAAAGGGTTTCCCTTCGATACCAATCTGGGTGTTACGCACTTTATTTATTTTATGTATTTGATTGTTTATCAAATTAATTACATACTTGACAACTAACCAATTTGTTAAGTGAATTTGTAGATATTCCCGCTGCGTTACAGGGGTGCTTGGATAATTTCAGACGGGAATATAAAATCACAAGTTGCAACGAGATGAAATCGACGGGAAAGGTCTGGGCGCCAAAACTAATTTATTTCCCCCTTTTCCTCCCCACCCGAGCCTTATCCATTTCTAAAATCATCTCCGTTCTTCCCCAGTACTTCCACGTTCTTCGCCAATTCGGCTACCTGCAATTAAATCCACCCACTTCATACACACGACTTCATCTCCATTTTCGAATACGCCCCAAAGCTTCTGCTCTGGCCTCCACTTCATTTTCCTTCCCCATAGAAGCTAGGGTCGTCGTTTCCTTTTTGCCTTACCAAATCTATGCCTCCATCTAGAAATCTCGGAGTGTCTTCTTCTGGGATTTTCAAGTATCGGAGGGCGAGCATATTCCACCAAGACTCTTGGAGTGAATTCCTTTCGTGAACACAAGTATCGCTTGAACTAATTTCTCTATCTCTCCACTTTCATATGTAGACTAGTTGCTTTACAACAATCGGTACATTCTTGTAGACTAATTTTTATCTGTTTCAGTCAGAAAGCTTGATGCTTTTTGCATGAAAATGCCACCTTTATATATGCATTTTGTGTAGGTGTTGATGTGGGTATTAGATGTTAGAAATTTTTGGGTGATATTTTTAATTTGCACACCATAGATTGATGGCTTTTTGCATGGCATTCCTAATTTGTCAATCATCTTGGAGAAATACAATCATCACCTTCAATAAATAAAGCGAAAACGAGCATACTTTCCACCCAGTTCAGAATTTATTGTGAAAAATAGATATTTTGCCAAGTAGGTTAACTTGTAATTAGTTACTAAATTATAGAAAACTGAAGTTTCTAGACCTAATTGTTTTGGGTGTACCTGTTCTGATAACACAGTTTTGGATATTAATGTTTTGCATTTCGGTAACCAAGAATTCCAACGGTAACCAAGGTGTACAAGTTGGGCATGAAAACTCCCTTACAAAATATCTTACAATTTTCACCAATGTGATAGTGCTATATCTATGAAATCGCCACCTTTCTTGATCAAAACCGATATGTAGAACTGTGGGTGCCAATGCCGATGGACAGTCCCACTTAAATAGAGTTGTGGAACTTGGTAGTAGTTATTTCGGTGGATAGTAGAATTAAACAATCTGTTATAACTGTGATGTTTATCTAGCATTTAAGATGTAGTTCAGTTTGTACTTGATATGAGAATACAATGCACCACCCCAATGTATATATATATTTGTTGATGGATTAGTTTTATGATATGTTTTCAGTGTTCAATTTGAATGAATGGATGCCAAGTTGGTTGAATGTTGAATGTTGCCTTTAGGAACAACCAAAAACGACGCCCAGTAAAAACACTAGGTCGGCAATTTGATTAAAAATGTTTTCTTGGCGATTTAAAACACTTTACCAGTCAATTATTATCGCCACAAAAGAGTTCAAATAACCTGTTAACTCAGTTGCAGCGATTCATTTTCGCTTGTAATTTATCAATTGCAGCGATTTCTAAGTCGCCGCAATTGCATAATGAAAACCGAAGAGTCAATTGCGGCGTTCATAAAATCGCTGCATAAACATCTTTACCAGCGATTTTGTAATCGTTGCAACTAAGTTCTAAAAACCAAAAATACAATTGCAGCGATTATAAAATCGCTGGTAATTTACAAAAAGCGGCGATTTTACACTCGTTGCTTCTGGTATTTCGAAACAGCTAACTCAATCCTAGTGTTTTTTAATCGCCGCAATAATGTTTTCACAACTGTTTAGTCAGTTGCAACGTCATTTTAAAAACACTAGGAAGGTGTATTTGCAGCGAATTTATTACTTTTAGCGACGACATAAAGCGCCGGAATTAATCTTTCCCAATGATTAGAACTGAATCGTAGATCAAATTTGCGGCGATATTTGACACTATTTGCAGCGGAAATTATTGCTGGGAAAGATATTCTTTTAGTGGCGATTTTTGACTTCCGTTAGGGTAGATCAAAAGTGAAGGTTTAATACCGGCGAACCTCCAGCGATGTATGAATCGCTGGTAAAAGTGTATAGCGGCGATTTTATACCCTTTTTCCGGCGAAATTAATCGTCGAGAAAAGTAAATTTCCTTGTAGTGAGACAATAGTTGAATAAAGCCAACGGTCGAGTTAGTTGATCTGTGAAGTCGAAACGCGATGTTTAGCTTTAATAATACTGGGCGTTTAGTGGTGTTGATGGGAAAAGGGTCTAACTTCATTCAAAGTTGTATTTTGGATGATAAACGAAGGCCAACCCAAAAGAGTGGGAAGGGCGGCAAAGGACATTCACCCTCCTCCTTGCTCTTTTATGTATGTTTTATATATCTTTCAAGTTTTTAATATTTTAAGGCTGTATTTTATGTCTTTTCGAAAGAGTATTTTTTAAAAAAAAATCTTTTATTTTTATTTTTCATGCTTTTTTTAATTCCTTTGGTTTAAAAATATTTTAGGATTTTTAAATCTCTAGTTTCACAGTGCAATGTTTGGTCTTATTTTCCTTGGATTATTTAAAACAAAATATGAGAGGGAATTACTATTTAAGAAAATTATAAATCTGAAAAAAATGATAAAGTTAAAAACAAATAAATTATCCTATAAAATTTTGAGATTATCTTTAAGTTAAAATGTTTGAAGTTAGATCTCAATAAATATAAAGCATGAGTAATGATAGTATATAATCCTTTTTAATTTTAGGACTCTGTTTTAAAATGAGGCATTCATGTAAACTACAAACATATAGAAAACTGAAAAGGACTAGTATTTTTATTAATGGGCACTTTGGTTCTCATTAGATACAAAATGAAGAGAAATGTTTAGTTAGAAATAAATTCTATAAAAATAAAATTTATAAATTAGTATAATTTGTTATGTTGGGTTAGACTAAGGTATAAATAATTTTATAATTTAATATATATGACATATCAATTTCTAAGATTTATTTTTATAAAATATCCTAACATTTTTTAAAATGAATTAAAAAATAATTCACACACGGAAGAGGCAGGTGAGTAGTGCCATTGTCAATTCCCGTTTCAATCAGCTAGCGCCGAAATTTTGATGGTGGCCCATGCAATGCTCGTTGATAGTTTTGGACTCTAAAATTTGACTTGCACAAAACCTGATCGAGAACACAACCTTATTTTTTTATTTTGTTTTCAGAAATTTTTCAGAAATAATTTGAAAATTAAAGGGGGAGCTTCCTTTTGCCCCAAAAGTATTTCATAATCATTGTTTTGCCCTGATGATCCAAACTTTGCATCTGTTTTGCCCACTGTTGTCCAATACTTTCATTTAATATAATAATAATTTTTGACACTCTACTCCCTTTGAAGTTTGAAGACTCCTAAGTTTGATTTTCACCTTATGATTTAGAGTCCGTTTGAATATTTGTAGTATCTTTGAATTTTGTAAATAATAGTTAAATTGTATGTAAATAATAATAAAGTGATTTCAGTTAAGATATTTTATTAGATGTTAGACATGGTTACATGAGAGAGAAAAATTTGGAAAATGAGAGAGAAATGGTTTAATATTATTTTTGAGAAAAGAGAAATGGTTTATTATTATTTTTCTTTTGAAGTTTGAAAAAAGTTGTATCTTGTATTTTGTTTTGAAGTTTGTAAAAATTGTAATGATTAAATAAAAAAGTTAAATATTTGAAATTAAAAAGTGTTTTCTATTTGAGTAATGTTTGAAAAGAAAATTACGAAAAATATTGAAAGTTTTCAATCTCATCACATTTACCAAACATACCCCAAGTGGGCTAGTTTGGATAGTGAGATAAAATGAGATGAGATGATACTAGATGAGTTGAAAAAAAAATATTAGAAAATTATTTTTTAATATTATTATTATTTTGAGATTTAAAAAACTTGAGTTGTTTATTAAATTTTCATATTTTGTATGTAAATTTAAGAAAATTATAATAATAAAATGAGATGAAATGAGATTGGTTGAGAATATTTCTATATCCAAACTAAACCTAATATTTAATACTTGGTAAACAAATCTTTTTGCAACATTTACAAATGAAATTGACTCAAAATCCGCGATTTATGGAAAAGGAGTAAGAGGACATTATGTCTTTTGCCATTACATCGTGGTTCATATGGAAAAGGAGGAATGACTTGATTTTCAAGAGCCTATTTTCTCATGCTACAAATATTAGCCAGCAAATAAGACAATTAGTGGAGAGTTACATCAGATTTCACAACAAAAGAAGACTCAATTAACTGCCTGCCATCAAATAGCCAAATGGGAAGCTCCACCCAAAGGCAGTCTAAAATTGAATTGGGATGTATCTATAAATAAAATATCCTACAAAGTAGGAGTTAGTGCAGTCATTAGAGATTGACAGGGTCGAGTCCTGGCCACCCTCAGAATGAAACATGACCTCTATCCTGATCCATTAACAACAGAGGCTTTTGTTGCTCTACAGGCCTCTTTATTTTGCTAGTCTTTGGGCTACAAAGATATCATCATGAAAGATGATTCCTTGCAGGTCGTCACAGGTCTCAACTCACCAACTGACTCAATCACTTATGCAAGCAAGCTAATAGCAGATGCCAGGAAAACTCTCCAATGCTTCACTCATTGGTCAACAAGGCATACTATTAGAGCAAATAATTATGTTATTCATGCCTTAAGCAAGGATGTTTTATGCATCAGTGGTTATACCCCCTTCTTTTGATTCAGTTAATTTGTATTCAGACACTTTTAAGAGCTATTAATACAGGCCACGGATATTTTTCAAAAAAAAAAAAAAAATCCGCGTTTTATATTACACCCAACTCGGTAAGGATTTCATCCATCTGGCTCTGTGCCACAAATGACACAGACCATTAAAACGAGGTGGAAACATAAGATAATGAGATTAAAAAATAGGAAACTTCAATTAATACGATGCAGAAAAAAGAAGTAAAAAAAATAAAAAAACAGAGAAAAGGAAACTGTCTGCGTATGAACAGCTAGCTCTCGCACTTTGTCACCGTTAAAAAGGACCTCTGCAATCTGCCCTGGCCCCTTCCTCTTTGTGTTTCCTTCTCATTTACCTTTTCGGCTCTCCATTCATTGTAAAGAAACAAACTGCAGGTTCCTCTCCCTAGTTCCCCTGCACCCCTCCATCTCTCATATGGTCTATACATTTCAAATATAGGCACAGATTAGAACAAAACCGTAACATTCACGAACTCTTCTCCTACTGAGTCAAAGATCAGAAAGACGATGGGGTGCTCTCATCTGGGTTTTCTTCTCCTGATTTATTGCTTTCTACTTGTGGTTCTTGCTTCTGAGTCACCCAAGAGTTTTCCAATCATGGCCTTTGACGAAGGGTATACCCAGCTTTTTGGTAATGATAATCTGGCTGTCCATAGGGAAGGAAAATCGGTTCATCTTTCTCTGGATGAGAGGACAGGTTGTCTATTAGTTTTTTTTTTTTTTTTTGGCTTATTATGAAGGTTTTACTGTTAGTGCCTTTGACTGATTTTCTTTTTCTCATTTGATGGTTGTTGCTCGTTTAGGGTCCGGATTTGTGTCCCAGGACCTTTACCTGCATGGGTTTTTCAGTGTTTCAATTAAGCTTCCCGCTGATTACACTGCTGGTGTTGTGGTTGCGTTTTATGTGAGTATTCTATTTCATTATCTGAATACCCTGAAATTATTATTTTTTCTTAAATGTTAACGATTTTCTTTTGCTTGGTTTACAACTCGATCCCATAGTATAGGAACAACCAGATGGCCTTATCTTTAAACTTTTTAATTTACCTTTCAAGACCATTAACAGAGATTAAGTTAGTTTGGTATTTTGATCAGTTCGTACCCTGGAGGAAAAATTTCAGAAGATTATCACTTTTGATGGAACGAACAAATCCATTTGTAATTCTTAGTCATGCTTGTATTTGGATGGCAGATGTCAAATGGTGATATGTTTGAGAAGAACCACGATGAAATCGATTTTGAGTTCTTGGGTAACATCAGAGGCAAAAACTGGAGGATTCAAACCAATGTTTATGGCGATGGAAGCACTAGCATAGGCAGAGAAGAGAGATACAATCTCTGGTTCGATCCCTCAGACAATTTCCATCAGTACAGCATTCTCTGGACTGATTCTCAGATCATGTAAGCATCAATTAATCAATACCCGCTGCACCAGTTTTGGTTCCTCTTTTTTTTCTTTTTTTTTTTTTTATCTTTTTTTTTCGGTTAAACATTTATTCACTAATACGAAGTAGTGAGTGCCCAGCCCCATCATTTTGCTCCCTCAAGTTACCACCAGTTCAAATTGGTTTTTGTGTTATTATCGGTAAAAGTGAGTCCCTTCGGGGACATCTGATAAAATTGGAACGATGCAGAATAGATGGGCATGCCCCTGCACAGGGATGACATGCACAAATGGAGAAATGGTCCAAATTTTTTTATCTTATCATTATAATACTTATAAAAAAAAAGGTTTTTTGTGTTTTGTATTTTTATATTTTTAAATGTTAAAAAAAATTACAGTGGTAACATTTTTAACCATTTAAAAAAAAAATAAAATAAAATACACTAGTTGTAACTTTGAAGTGGCAAAAAGATGGGACTAACTACCATTATTCATGATGCGTTGCCTTTTTGTCTTCTCTGCTATAGAACAGCATCTTCTTCTTTGTTTTCTTTTTTAATTTCTTCTTTGTCGTCTTCTTTTCAATGAATAGATGCACCTGTTTCATCAAAGTCGGTTTTCCTTTAATGGCATTACTTAAGCTGGAATGCTCTGTTTCCTTCATTGAAAAAGGTTACTAAAAGTTCAGAAATGATGTTTGGATTGTACATTTCCTAGATATATGTTTAGATGTGATTGACCCTAAAACAACCAAGTAATTTAATCCGAGTTTATAGAACAGGGAACCAGAGTAAGAATTTTATTTAATTAGATTCATATTTGGCCTATTTTTCTTTCACAGTTATCTCAGCAATCAATTAGAGGATAAGGGATTTCTAGTTTTTCTGGAGCATTCTAATACCTCTGTAATTAGATTTTCAATTTCTACATGTACAGGACAAGTAGAGTTGACTTAATTGTGTTCTATTTCCTGGGTCTGTTTTTTTCGTTGTAGCTTTTATGTAGACAACGTTCCCATCAGAGAGTTCAAGAGAACAGAATCTATGGGTTGTGATTTTCCTTCTAAGCCAATGACCTTGTATGCCACAATATGGGATGGGTCTGATTGGGCTACCAATGGAGGCAAATACAGAGTCAATTACAAATATGCCCCCTACATGGCTGAATTCTCTGATTTTGTCCTCCATGGCTGCGCAGTTGATCCCATTGAACACTTAGCCAAGTGTGACAATCCTCAAAGTTCTGAAGCAATTCCTACTGGTATCACATCCGTGCAAAGAATTAAAATGGAAAGTTTCAGAAAGAAGCTCATGACATATTCTTATTGCTATGATAGAGTTCGATACAAAGTTTCCCCGGTCGAGTGTGTGATTAATCCCCAAGAAGCAGAGAGACTCAGGATCTTTGATCCTGTTACATTTGGAAATGGCCGACGACACCATGGAAAGCGACACCACCGTAGCAGAATAAGCCAGGCGGAGGCTACTTCCATTTAAGAAGGTTTCAGTATTTATTTTTTCATATGGCACTGTTGTCATCTTAGTTCCCCTTAGATTTACCCGGGTCTGTTTTTTTGTTTTTTTTGGGTATAGAGAGCATATATTTATTGAGGGTGGTAAGAAGTATTATATGGTTGGTGGTGGGTGGTATGTGTATAGTTCATTCCTTTCGGTTCCCCTGTTATGTTATCATTAATGTATTCTTTAGAAATTGAATTTGGTGATGATTTCTGTACTTTATAACACCTCTCTGATGGGTTCCATAATTATTTTAGCATGTGGTTATACTATATATACGTGTTAGGTGTGGATTTCTGTTATTTCCGTTCACTGTTAATGACTTTTTCCTTTACCGTAGACGTGTCTTTTACTATGATTGAACTTATTTTAGGATGCCACTTGTGTGCTTGCTCATTAAGAAAAGAGGATCTTGGTTTTGTTAATGGGGCAAACCGCAAACAGGTCTATACCGGATGTGAGCACCTCCGTAGTGTTGAACCCTATCTGATGTCCAACATTTGGATAGAAGATTTAGCACCTCAAGTGAGTGGTGCAAGATTATTTTGACAAAAACTGAAATATTTGAGAAAATACTTAAAAGATAAGTCCGTCGGGGATTTTGTGAATGTGGATGTTCGAAAAACTAGATTAGAGTACATAATGGAAGCATTTACCTCGAGTAGCAAATCATAGATCAGTCCGGTTGTCCCATGGACTTCTCATCGTTGCTATTCATCTGACTTTATTTCTATCGATGGTGGATTGTGATATGTGGTAAAACTAGAACAATACTGACGTATTACACAACTTAAATGTTGAGCTTAGAGAGACAATTTGAGAGAGACTTTCGTTTCCGTAGGAATGAGTACCCACTCAAAAGGGAGAGGGGTTATATATATAGAGCCCCTCCAATTGTAATCCCAGTTGGCCCTTAAAGGAAACCATCAATGGCTTTGGGTATATGAAGGGAAAGGGGCGCCCACCATGGGTGTCCCTTTATTACATCTTCCACTTGCACATAGTGGGCAAGAACTTAGTATGACACTCCAAACTCTGCTTGAGATTAGATGGAATTTGAAGCGTCTGGACATGCAACATAAGGTTAGATACCCCCATTCATGATAATTAGAGATGCAGAGTTTCTATCATGCATTTAACAATATGCAGTGTTCGCATCATATAATGTTTTTTTGAGCAATACACAATGCACTAGAATTATTATATCCCAAACATAATCATACTTCATAATATTCAGATATCCAAAAGTAATAACATCAGTCTGAATAAAAATGAATACTGGAGACAACACTCCATAAGTACAGAATAAATAAGATTACAGCACTAAACACCAAGCTGCTCATACAGCTCGGCTATAAACACCAAAATCAAATCCAAAAGTTGGAGCACCAACTCCATCAGCTCCTCAAGCGTCCTCCGCATTCTAGTTGATCTTGTCTAGCTGATGGGATCTAAGGGTGGGCAAAACTATCGCCGGTTTTGACTCCGGCTGATGTTTGCTCCGGTTCCAACTCTGGTGGAGTTAGAAAAATCGGAGTCGGAGTTCCTCAAAAAAATTTTGTCGGAGTCGGAGTTAATGTTTACTTCGACCTTCGAACTCCGATTTGGACTAAAAAAAACTAGGCTGTGTTTTTCTATTGCTCCTCCGTAAAAAGAAAGAAAAGTCTTATGTTTTTATTTTTTAGTGTATTTTCTATGTTTGTCTCAGTCTGTCTGTTAGTTTGCATTTTCTGTGTCTGCAATCCATCTATCTCTGTCAGTCAGTTTGCCTATCTTTGTATCTTCTATCTCTATATGTCATTCAGTCTGTCTTCTATCCTTTTCTGTTTGCTTTTTACGTTTACGTTTGGGTTCAATTTTCAAATCATCGTCCTTCATTTTTTTTTGAGTTTCTTTTTTTTTCATGGGTTGAGTTTTAGTTGGCTTTTTTGGGTTTTCCAATCAGTGTTAGTTTTCGCTTTTTTGAGTTTTTTTTTTTAATTTATGTTCTAGGGCCCTGTGAGGGCTGATGTTAGCTTTTTTAAGTCTTCACTTTTCCAATCACTGTTAATTTTTGCTTTCCTGAGGTTTTTTTGTTTTCCTTTTTCTTTGTTTCTTTTATTTCTGGTTTAAGGGCCGTGAGTGTTAGTTTCGAGGTACCAATCCCGACCGCTCGTTCCTTTATATCGAAGACTTTAATTTGAATATAGTGGTAACAGTGCACACACACACACACACACACATATATACGTATAAAAATAAATTAGTTTTAGTCTCTTAGTATTCGAGATCCTCTTCAACACTGAGTCTGACACTCCCTTACATCAAAATCTCTACTCTCTTCCTAGTCCCATTTCCTTTTACGCTTTTGTGGAGCCATCTTGCAAAGGGAGAAATGCATCGGAGTACATGTTTACCATATCATCAGGTTGACTTTAGCATCATCGATGAAACCATCATTCAATAGCGGTGGTCGACCGAGCCATCTCTCTCTCTCTCTCTCTCTCTCTCTCTCTCTCTCTCTCTCTCTCTCTCTCTCCCTCCCTCCCTCCCTCCCTATGTGGCACTGACACTCTGATTTTGACTCCAGCAACTTCAATCGGAGTCACAGTTTAGTCCTGATCGGAGTTAGATCCCATCTTCGACTCTAACAAAAGTCAGAGTCGGAGCTCGGAGTTGGGCTTTCCTACTCCAGTGTCTCTCTCATGTGCTCTAGTCGTCTACGCTGCCTCTCAGCCATAAGCCTTCGGAGTCTACTGGGGGTCATATGCGCTAATCGTGCGACTTTGTCTCGTCCGTCCATGGTGTAGCTATAAATGATGAGAGAAATTGTGGGTCATAGGGTGAAAATGATATGGATGCCATGTGTGCATGAATAGATGCGAATGTCATGATGATGCGAAGGATGTAATGCAATTCACATGCCAAACAAGTAAGGGTATTTGTTTCTCATGTCCTCCTCCTTTTCCCACGTAGCTTCTTTAATATCGTGATTTCTCCAAAGAACCTTAACTAACGAAATTTCTTCATAGGCCAAGTCGGGTTGTAGCGAAATCACCGTCGTATCCACAATTGCAGTCGTCGGTTTTTCAAAACTCTTCTTAAGAGAAGATACGTGAAATACGTTATAAATTCCTTAGAATTCCATAGGAAGATCTAGCCTATAAGCTACCGCTCCTATCCTTTCTAATAGCGCGAAGGGTGGGTCCTACATATCTCGGATTTAGCTTCCCTTTCTTACCAAACCGAACAACTCCTCTCATGGGCCATACCTTAAGATACACCCAATTGCCAACTTCGAACTCAAGGCTCCTACGTCTACGTTCCGCATAGCTCTTCTGCCTATCTTGGTCAGCTTTCATCCTTTCCCTTATTACTCGAATCTGGGTCCTTCATTTCTTGGAGAATCTCTACACCAAGAATCTTCCCTTCTCCTAATTCGTCCCAATATAAAGGAGACCTACATTTCCTTCCGTACATAGCTTCGTAAGGTGTCATCTGAATGGTGGCCTGAAAGCTGTTATTGTATGCAAACTCGATCAACAACAAGAGCTTTTCCCAATTTCCCTTCAAGAGATTGTATAGTCCGCTCAGATTGTTCATCTGTCTGAGGGACATAGGCACTACTGAACTTCAATTTAGTGCCCAGTGCATCCTGAAGACTCTACAAAAAACGAGAGGTAAAACGAGGATCTCTATCTGATACTATAATTTTTTGTACTTCATGCAAACACACTATTGTCGATACAAACTGCCGAGTTAGTTGTTCTAACGTGTCGGTATTCTTTATCGGCACAAAATGAGCACTCTTAGTTAGGCGATCGACTATAACCCAAATGGAATTATTTCCTGCCAAGGTCCTTGGAAATCCGACAATGAAGTCCACAGATATATCCTCCCATTTCCATTTTGGGATTAGAAGTGGCTGCAATTGACCAACAGGTCTACAAATAGAGTATTTATTTACAAAATCAGCTACGTCCTTTTTCAAACCTTCCCACCAGAAATATTGCTTCAAATCCTGATACATCCTTGTACTTCAGGGATGAGCCGTATAAGAGGTCTGATGGGCTTCTCTTAAAATCTGATCCTTAACCTCTTGATCTACGGGAATTACCTTTCTATTATGTTAATATAGCAACCCATCTTCCCTAAGGGCAAAACCTTCTGACCCTTCCTTCATTTCTACCTTCTTCCTAACTTCTGCCCACTTAGGATCTTCCATCTGTTGCTTCCCTACTTCATCCCACATAGCAGGTACAATTTCTTGTACTGCAGCGAGAGATATGTCATGAGGAAAATCCTCAATTAGCAAGTTCCTCATGCTATGCAAATGTGATCATTCTTCCAGATTGGGATCATCACTACGAGACTTCAGACTTAACGCATCAGCTACTACGTTAGCCTTACCAGGGTGATACTTGATCTCACACTATTAGTTGCTAATAGTCTCTAATCACATCTTCTGCCTCATATTCAAGTTTTGCTTACAAAATAGATACTTGAGACTCTTATGATCCTTGTAGACCTCACACCTTCCACAATCATGTTAGGATAATGATAGATCATATAAAATCATGCTTAGGACATGCCATAGCTAAATTTCTAATTAAAAACATTCAATCATTCAAACCTTCCTTTAATTGACCCGGTTTTGTATTAAGCATCATAACCTTTTCAAAACTCAACCAAATTTCGTACCAACACTTGGAAACAAAGCTTGACATGCTAGCTAAGATCAAAATAAAGAAAAATTACAAATTTTGTGGCCTTCCAAGCACTCTAGGCTGCCTTACACAAGAACACTAAAAAACTCACCAAAACTCACTCGGTTTGCACTCTTTTGATCTCTAAGAGGGGGAAATGCTCTCAAGGCTCAAGATAATACTTGAAGCTGTGGTGTGGATGAAATGAGAAGGGGAGGGAAGTATTTATAGGTGGCCAAGGGGTGAGGGACGTTGGCTTGGGTGCTTGTTGATTGGGTGAAGCGGGAGGTGCTCAAATTTGAAAAATTTCCAGATCTGCTTGCATGAGCTTAGGTCACTTGTGCAGAATGAAATAGTGCCCTAAACCACCATCATTTCCTATCCACAGTAGCTGCAAGAGTCTTGTAGATGACTCCAGGTCGTGGGGCATCATTTGGATGGCAGAAGATCCCTCAAACCATCCTTGAAAACAGATGGATGAAGGTGGTTTTGTGGTGGCAGAAAATCAGTTCGGTTTTGGATCTTTTTGGGCAGCCAGAATGAGTCAAAATCTTACATGATGGTCATGGGACTTCTTGGTGATTGGGTGGAGAAGGAGGTGGCGTGGGGTGGTGGTGCAAACCATGGCAAGAGGTTGGTTCAAATTCAATCTAAATGGTTCCTACACAAACTAGACCAAGGTGCACCCGGTTTGGTTCTTTGAGTTAGTTGATGCAACCAATTTCGTCCAAGGCTCAAACTGAGTTTGGGAGGGTCTCATAAGGTGTTTAAGGACCATATTACCCTTGAGGATAAATCAAAAAAATGTTGAGTCCAAGGGCAAAGCAGTCCAAGTATTACAAAGGGCAATGCACAAAACCGATTGAAACATGGTTTGGGCTTGTTATGTCATTTTTCTTAATGACATGTGGAATGGTTTAGCTAGGGTATTAACATGGTCTAATCATGGTTTAAGGGAGTATTAATTCAAGAAAAATTGAATTAAAAAAGTTTAAGAAAAGATTAAGCATGATTAAGCTTCAAAACATGGCTTAAAGTGCACTAACCTCAAGTATGATGGTTAATGACCTTAGCCAATTTTCAAAACTTAATTTGGGTACTTTGAGTGTAATTTGGGCTTAAGGAAACCAATGATATGGTGTATTGGGCCTTTGGTCTTTGAACGGTAAAATGAGTCCAAACTTGGCTTTGGGCCATATCGGCTTGAAAAGGGCCAAGGGTCCAATCTTCACCAAAGGCCTTATGTCTTCCTATACTTGGGCCAAAACTAGCCTTGATTTCCTAAGGGCTTGTTTCAAGGTTTTCTTGAATGCACTTGGGTCCTAAAAAGCCTCACAAAAATTACTAATGAGTTTGTCTCTCTAATCCTTAGCTCATCAACACTAAGTACCAACATTAATGCTAATCCCACTATAAACCTTAATGAAAGTGATTAACCCAAAAATAAAAGTTTAATCTAGAGTACTTAAGGGTTAATAAAGAGTTAATTAAGCGGGGTGTTACATCCTCTCCCCTTAAAACAAGATTTCGTCCTCGAAATCGGGGTCAAATAAAACATGCAATGGGTAAGGGTTTCAGTGTTGACTCACCAATCGCGCTATAGCTCAGGGCTTGATGAGGGTTCCCATCTCTATCCTCGGACACCTCATCCTGGGTGTGGGTAGTAGTATTCATCCTCCTCTGAATCATAAAAGGCGTTAACCCTCTCTTGGTGTTGTCTCCACTGCCTAAACTCCTCGTCCTCAAGCCAGGGGTCTCCCTCCTCTCGAAAGCGAGTGCGACCTGAAGAAGAGTCAGATGTATCTGATGTGTCAAGGGGAGTAGGGTCAGGAATGAGTGACTCCTGCTCGTACTGTCGCTGCTCAGCTGTCCTGCTTGACTCTGGCTGGTCTAAACCTACTGAGAGAGCCAATCTCATACGTCGTCTGAGCCATCTAGCCCTAGTTTCTCCTATCCAACGAATGGGATCATAAGGCTGACGCTCCTCGTGTAGCCGTGCTCTCCTCATATGGATGCGTCCTCTCCTATCATAGTTGAGTGTAATTTGGGCTTAAGGAAACCAATGGTATGGTGTATTGAACTTTTGGTCTTTGAATGGTAAAATGAGTCCAAACATGGCTTTGAGCCATATGGGCTTGAAAATGGCCAAGGGTCTAATCTTCACCAAAGACCTTATGCCTTCCTATACTTGGGCCAAAACTAGCCTTGATTTCCTAAGGGATTGGTTCAAGGTTTTCTTGGGTTAGGCTCATGAATGCACTTGGATCCTAAAAAGCCTCACCAAAATTACTAATGGGTTTGCCTCTCTAATCCTTACCTTATTAACACTAAGTACCAACATTAATGCTAATCCCACTATCAACCTTAATGAAAGTGATTAACCCAAAAATAAAAGTCTAATCTAGAGTACTTAAGGGTTACTCAAGAGTTAATTAAGTGGGGTGTTACATCCTCTACTAGAGATCACGTGACCTAAAAACTTTACTTCATCAAGCCAAAACTCGCACTTATTGAGTTTGGCATACAGCTTTTGGTCCTTAAGTATAGTCAAAACCATACTTAGATGATTTATGTTTTCCTCTTCGCTCTTCAAGTAGATTAGGATGTCATCGATGAATACGACAACAAAACTATCCATATAGGATTTGAATATCATGTTCATCATATCCATGAATGCAGCTGGAGCATTGGTTAACCCAAAAGGCATAACCAAAAACTCGTAGTGGTTGTACCTTGTCCTAAAGGGCCACAGGAGCATGTTTTAGATGCAGTCAAACTGGCCATATGATTCGAGACTGTCCACGTAATATGATGGGAGGAGCAATGACGCCAGGAAGCAAAGGAAAGACCCCTGTGAAGGCTAAAGTCTATGCAATCACTTTAGGAGAAGTAGACTTGGAAACTGAGGAAGCAACAGATGCCAGAGTAATCACTGGTAACATACCAGAGTAATCATCGATCCCAGAATGGATGTGGGAAGATGTGTCCATGGATTTCGTGAAAGGTTTGCCAAGGACATTGTAGGGAAGAATTCGATTTGGGTTATAGTTGGCTGTTTGACCAAGAGTGCACATTTTCTACCTATTGCTAACATAGACTCGTTGGACAAGCTTTCTCGAGTTTATGTTAAGGAGATAATCAGGCTTCGTGGAGTGCCTAAGTCTATAGTGTTTGACAAGCATATGCGGTTCACTTCGTGTTTTTGGCAAAGTTTACAGAAGATGGTAGGCACGAATCTGAGATTTAGTAGTGCTTATCACCCGCAGATAAATGGACAGACGGAGCGTACTATCCAAACATTGGAGGATATGTTACATGCTTGTGTGATGGAACTAAGTGGAGATTGGGAAAGCCATTTGCCATTGATAGAATTTGCCTACAATAATAGCTTTCAGGCTACGATTCAGATGGCACCTTACGAAGCATTGTACGGAAGAAAGTGCAGATCCCTTCTGTACTGGGACGAAGTCGGTGAAAGAAGGCTATTAGGACCAGAGTATTTGTAGGACCGTACTTTTTACTTTATGTTTAATGCTTTAACAAGTTTTGTTTCATTTTATGTAATATGCACAACATTTGTTTTTTTAATTTAGGTAATTTAGAATGGTATCTGGGCCATTTTACAGGTTATGGGCCCATTTGGGCCAAACAGGGGAAGGGGGCAGCAGACAAAGCTGAGGTCCAAATTCGCCCTCAACACCCAGATGAGGCCCCTCCCACAGGGTGCGGGACCAGATCTTGGTGGGTAAACCCCACCCTCCTGCCCATGCAGGGGCGAGAAAGGGGCACTCCCGCCCCAAGAGTGTGAGTAGCACCCTTATATAATTTAGAAAATTCTAGTTTGCCCTCTGAATTTTCCCTTGGGTTTGACCGTTGGTGTATTTTCTTTTATTTTTCAAAAGTTTTTTCTAAAATGTTTAAGAAAATTACTACTGGTGATTTGTGTATTTTTTTAAATGTTTGGAAACGTTAAAAAATGATTGAAAAAAGAAGAAATGCTGATTGCACTAGGGGACATGCCCATCAATAAAAGCTGGGCAGCACAATAACGTCATCCTATAATTTTTGTTTTAAAGTTTAGAAAAGTTTTATTAAGTTTTGTACTTTGTTTTGACATTTGTAGCACTTGTATTAATTTTTTTGTTTGTTTTAAAGTTTTTAAAAGTTAAGAGTGAAAAAAAAACCGGTGAACCAGACTAAATCAGACCGAATCGATGGGTTCCAAAACTGGTGCGGTCCGATACCGATTTCATTTTTCTAAAAACCGGTCTGGTTGCGATTTTCTTTTTTCTAACATTGGACCTAACCAGAGCGGATCGGTTCATATATATATATTTATATAAAATTTTTAATATTATATAAATTTTTATATATAACATTTATAATATTGTTACTAATAAATATAATCAAATATATAAATTAGTTAGACACTAACATATTATCATTAGCATATTATCACTAATATACATAATCAAATACTATATCACTATAATATACTATTATATATATGTGTGTATATATATATATATATATATATATATATATATATATGAGCACACTAATATATTACTTATACTATTAGTAATACACTATATAAATCATTATAGTATAGTTATACTAACTATATAATTCACCAATACTGTACTAAAATCGGAAAAACCGGACAATACCTGTTTATGAGTGTAAATGTTGCGGTATCAGTTCTTCAAATATCAAAATTAGTGTATACTAATTCGGTTCTAAAATATAGCCAAAACTAGACTGAACTGAACCGGTTACACCCCTAGTAAAAGTTGTATTATTTTTGCATTTGAATACAGGTAATAATTGGAAGAAAGATTTAAAATTAAAAAGTATTTTGTGCTTGAGTGATATTTGAGAATGCAATTATAAGAAGCTCTATTTGATTTTCTTTTGTTTTTTTTCATACCATTAATCATGCTATAAATAATATTCTTTTCATTTTTCTTTGTATGTGGTGGCAGGGGGGTGATCTCCTGTAATTAAGATTTTCATTTAAGATTAAATTATGCTATATATAATTAAGAATAAATTATATTATATATAATTTAAGATTTTTATTCATTTTTCTCTTTTTTTTCATTCTATGTGAATTTTGCTTTTGCTTTTTTTTTTCATACTATTAATCATGCTCATTTTATTTTTAAATCTAACCTTGCAATTGGCTGCATTTAGATGTTGAGGTGATCTCAAATGATCTGAGTTGATCTGTGAGAAATAATGCTTTAGTAGGTTGAGATGTGTTTAAATGTATTTAGTAGGTTGATATATGTTTAAATATATATAAAGTAGATTGAGGTTAAACCTTTTGCGTAAAGTTGAGAAAATAATAAATCTTATCAATGATTTAAGATAGATTGAAATAAGTTGAGCATCCAAACATACGCCACTACTGTCTCAACCCACCACAATTGAAATAGACTAACCGTAGGAGCAAGCAAGCACATTTTGAATGCCTATGCTTATGTTAATCCCATTGTGCACCTAGTGATAGTATGCCACAAAATCCCGCATTGTTTGTTTTCACAACACATCTCATCTAATCATTATAACTTTTTTAAATTTTCACACAAAATAAAATAAACAATTCAACTTTTTCAAATTCTAAAATAAAATTAATATTAAAAAAATATTCTAACAATACTTTATTCAATTTTCAACTTTTATCTGTACTCAGTCCATCTTATCTTATCTAATCTGCGAAAACAAACCAGTGTTTGTTCCCTCTCTCTCTCTCTCTCTCTCTCTCTCTCTTAAATATACTACATTTATTTATCTCTCTACTATGTATTTATATACTCTGATAATAAACGTATTTTTTTAAGCTGGTAATAAATGTATTTAAAGTATTCAAAAAATGGTGTGCCGAAGTGATTCTTTTTTGGATATATGGAACCACATCGTAAAAATTTGGAACGGAATGAGCTTGAGGAGGCTGCTATGATTACAAGACTGATATGGACAATAAGGAATGAGCTCACACACGGGAAGTGATTCAGACACCCAGCTTTGCTTCTCAAAAATGCAAGAGATGAGTTGGTGTTTTTTAAAAACTCTAATATTCATCCCCATAAGAAGTCAAACAGGTTAGCTCAATCCCATATCATATGGCAGAAACCTACAGAGAGAGTTTATAAGCTTAATTGGAATACTGCTACTAAGAGTGCAGATGGCAAGATTGGCATTGGTGTGATAGCTAGGGACTTCAAGGGTCAAGTTCTTGGCACTCTTCGAGCTCCTAGACAAATGAATGATAATTCCTTCACTGCTGAAGCTTATGAATTGTTGGCAGCTGCTATTTTTTTTGCAAAGAAATGGGTTTCACAGATATCATTCTTGAGGGGGATGAGTTACAAGTGGTTAACATGATGAATAATGCTGCTACATATTGGAGTTTAGGGGCCTTATTGATTGAGGATGCAAGAAAAGTCCTAAATGTTTTTGCTACTTGGTCAGTGATTCACACCAGTAGAGGTGCTAATATGGTAGCTCATTGTTTGGCTAAAGATGCCCTTAATGTTGATGAAGACATGTATATTTTGAAAGAATTTTTTTTGAAGTATTCAATCCACTATTATACGTGAAATGTTGCAAGTCTTCAATTATGAGTAAAGATCAGTTTCATTTTTTTAAAAGTGCTTTGGTAATAACGGTACTATGGTTCTTTCAATTCTTAGTAAAAAAAATGAAAAATGGAAGAGACCAAAGTCGAACCATTTCCACAACTTTTCCACCAGATTTTTGCATTAAAAAAGCATCTCCAAGTTTTGAAAGAGGAGATGTTAGTGGTTGGATTGATTCACATGGTGTTTGTCTGTCCTATCAAAAAACTATGTTCGTGAGTCATGACCACTGACGAAAATATCACCTTATCTATCTATATTTTTTTTCTCTCTTTTTGCTTCAAGTTTTTCTTGTGATTTTAGGGGTTTTTGGCCATCTTTCTTGATGGAACTTTGTGATACCCTGCTCCTTCTTCTTACGTACAATCATTCATTCTTACATACGCTTCTTCTTTCTGACGTATGTTTCGTCTTTATGACGTTAGCAAATCCCGAAGGCAGAGATTATGTGATCATTTGCCTTTCCCATTAGCGACTGCGAGTCATGTTATGCATGTCGAACCATGATAGCGTGTCTCGAAAGATATCGTGTGACTTCTAGGGCACGCCCGGTGTTTTAAATATGCTGGAAATATTTATAAAGAGTATTTCCAGTATTATTGAATTAAGATTTGATCTTAAATATGACAATCATAATATTTTTAAAGAGCTCCAAAAATATTATAATTGCCGGAAATCATTTTAATATTATTATTACAATGATTTCAATTATTTAAGATATTATGAGATTTAAATTATGTTGAGAGCTTTTATTAATTAAATGGTTTAACCCTTTTAAATATGTTAAGTCAGACTTCATCATTTTATTAATGATGAAGAATATTATTTTATAAACTAAAGTTAGTTTAAAATAATATTCTACCTTAATTCCTCTAAGCGCTTTTAATTACGTTAATATTTACGTATGTTCAAATCAGTGTTTTAATCCCTCGTCGTTAGATCGTGGTGTAGATCCCCAGACGAAGGGACTGGGTTAAATACCCAGTCCTCATTTCCCTCAGCCCTCTCTCTCTCCTCCCTCTCTCATTCGGCGTACGTAGTACGCAGCTCCTCCACGCCGAAGCTTCTCCTGCACAGCCCGGCACTGTCGTGCGTCGGTAGCTCTCACCGTCAGCACCACCGGCTGCTCCTCACGCCGGCGAACTCAACCATGGCAGCCCCTCTCCCTCACACTCCCTCTTCCTCTCCCTTAGAAGTGTAAAGCCCGAACGGGCTCAAGGCCACCGCGCCGCCGTGTGCCGCCCAATGGCTCCACCGCTCCCACGACGAGCTCCCCTCCCACCGGCCATCATCCTCCACCGAAGCTAGCCCCTATTATGCAGTCCTCCCTCTCCTTCCACGGCAAGTACTTGAAATGGGTCTCTAACCCATTTCCCACCGTGCGCCGCCGTACGCGGCCACCCACGACCACCATGCGACGCCATGAACCTCCTCTCCCCTTCCCCTTCCTCCTCCACGTGACCCGAGGCCAGAAGCTCTCCCTCCACCTCACGGTTCCCCTCTCATGCATGCACGGGTTGCACGCTGTGCACCACCGTTCACCGCCACCCATGGCTGGTAACCACCACCTCCAGCCTCCTTAGGCCGCCACTAAGCCAACCCAACTTCCCACGGCCCCGATTTGCCACCCACGAGAGCACACTCTCCTCACTCTCCCACGGCTTCTCCTCCACGGGATGGCCAGATCCGCCACCGTGAGCCACCATGGCGCCAGCCCGACGCCACTACGAGATTCACCACACCTCCCTTAGCCAAGCCCTAGGTCCAAACCATCACTTTATGTGATGGGTAATCACTGCACGTGATGGACAGCCACTGCGCGTGGTTGACCGCCACTGCACACGGCTAGAGTCACCGTGTTATGCTCCTTACCATCATCACAAGGCCATCACGAGCCCTTCCAAGACCACACCTAGCTATGCAAACGCCTAAACAGTTACCGTACGTGGGTAAGCCGCCACGTACGACTCTTCTGACATCATCGGCTATGACGGTCAACGAGCAACGCACGGGTTATCCCATCGATGGTATAACCCTCTACCTCTCGTATTTATGTTAGATATTGATTAGTTGACTAGGTTGTGGACTGTGTTGTTCGTATTAATGGAGTTGCGGCATTGTGATGTGGTGTTGTGTGATGAAGTGTTGGTGCTTATTTGTGTAGTTTGGAGGTGCATTGTGCCGTGTAGTGTGCTGTGGAGTGTTGTGGACTGTGCTGTGTAATGCAATTGTGGGGCATGTGTTGTATGGATGGCGTGGCGTTGTGTGGAATGGGAAGAGTACATGCTATGTGTACCTTATGTGTGGCGTAATGTGAGATGAGGAGAGTACATGTGGAATATACTCTCCTGGCATATTGTGGAACGAGAAGAGTACACGCTGAGTGTACTCTGTGTGGTGTAATATGCATGCAGGGAGTACATTGTAAATGTACTCAAAGTGGCGGAGCGATGCACCATGTGGCGGATATGCCATAATGGTGATGTGGCATGTGGAGTGGGATAAGTACGAGTAGAGTGTACTTCGTGGTGTAGTGCGTGTAAATGGAGTACGCATGGAGTGTACTCCATGTGGGTTAGTGATGTAACGTGTATGGAGTACGTGTGAGGTGTACTCAGTATGGCATAGTGTGTATAAAGGGAGTACGCGCGAGGTGTACTCCATGTGACGGAGTGACGCACCATACGGCGGGTATGCCGTACTGGTGATGTGTCGTAAGTGCTTGGAATATACGCGAAGCGTATTCCATGTAGTGGAGTGACGCACCATATGGCGTATATGCCATAGTGGTGATGCGACGTAACGTGCATGGAATATATGCAGAGTGTATTCCATGTAGTGGAGTGACGCACCATATGGCGTATATGCCATGGTGGTGATACGACGTAACGTGCATGGAATATATGCAGAGTGTAGTATTCCATGTAGTGGAGTGACGATGCACCATAAGGCGTGTATGCCATAGTGGTGATGTGGCGTAATGCATGTGGATGGAGTACACAATGAGTGTACTCCATGTGGTATAGTGATGCACCATATGGCGGGTACGCCATAGTGGTGATGTGGCGTGGTATGTGTGAAGAGTATACGTGGAGTGTACTCCTCGTGGCAGCGACACTCCGTGTGGCGTGTCGTAGAGATAAGGATGGTTATGTGATTGATGGGCGTGGAACGTGATGGATAGTGTCGGGAACTGTGGAACAGTGTCCCGAAGTAGTTATGGAGTAGCCTGTAGTCTGAGGTAACAAGTGTCACCGTGGTGGACTTATGGCTAGGAGGATGCGCAAAGTAGCGGAACAAGTACAAGAGTGCGCAGCGGAAGCATGACTGAGGAATGTCACGAAGTGACATGACTACTGACAGTCGTGCTTGTGATGGGCGAAGTAGTGGAAAAAGTGTAAGAGTACGCAGCGGAAGCATGACTGGGCAACGTCACGAAGTGACGTGGTTACTGACAGTCGGGATTGCCATGTGGTGAAGTGATAGGGTATGAATGGCGTAATGGGTTATATATGAGTTGGAAGATGGGGTGACCATAATGGGTCCCCGAGGGTTATAACATAGTAAAGGGCATGTAAGTGCATGGATAGAAGGAGAGTGTTCCAAGTATAACGTAGTTCTATTTTTAGTTCAAGTTGCTTATGTACTAGATAGAGAATGACGTTAAGGTTATGTGTATGAGTGTAGGTTGCCATCTGACAAGCATGAATGGACTGCATGACATGCAAGTAGCATGGAGTCCAGGTAAGTGTTACGTTCATACTCTTCTAGAGTTTTCAAAGATACAAGAAAGGCTTTTTCTTTAAGATGCTCACGAAAAGAAATGAAAGACGATTTTTAAGAAAGAAATGCTAATTGTTAAAAGGTATAAGTATGTACAGCCCCTCCTTGGCAGCCCCTTTTTACTCAACTAAAGTATTAATTGTACGCATGTGAATGGATGACTATACGCTGTATCTATTGTATGTATTTTCTAAGAAAATCCATAAACTGATGAAGATGCATGAAGGGCATGACAACGGATGCTTTTGTGAATCCTACGAACCAACGCTCTCATGTGCGCCACGAGGTAACTCTCGTTGATGCCATGAGAGACGACGTTCAAAGGTGACGCTTATGGGATGCCACGAAAGTCGACGTTTAAGCCCATGTATGTTCTCAGATGAAGTTTTCAAGAACGAACTGTTAAAGAAAAGATAGAACTTGATTGAACTGAAGATGAAAAGACCATTTTTGGGCTTACGCCCCAAATGATATTTTCTCACGAAAAGAAATGTTTTCTCACGAAAAGAAAGGACAGTAAATGAAAGAAAGAGCCGAACGAAAGCCTCAGCTCTTTCGAGCTGACATAAACGAACGAACGCATGAATGAAAAGCAAGAAAGAAGAAAAGAAAGCATGAATGTATGAAGATACGTAACGGCCACATGACTGAAATGAAAGGGTACCAATGAATGGGCAGATTGCAATGCCGGGTAAGTAGTACTGGAAGTGCACCCAGTGCTGCCCCTATGAAAAAGGATTCCCCACTCATGGCCACTGGTAGAATCCGGGTCCAAAGGAAGACCGCTAATCCCAAACACACGGGACGTAACAGTGTGTACTGGCCTATGAAAGTGATAAGAACGAATGGATGTATGCACGCATGTACGAACACACGAATGCACGAATCTTTAATAGATGAAGGCACTAACGGGGGATACGTTTTTAAAGAAAGGAAAGTCTTTTGAAAGAAAAGCCCCGTCCAGTGACGTTTTCAAAAGAACGCACGTAAACATGCACGAATTCTTGCAGAAATGAAGGCACTGACGGGAGAAACATTTTACGAAAAGGAAGCCCATGTTTAAAAGAGAAAAACCCCGTCCAGTGAAGTTTTCAAACGAACGCACGTATGCATGCACGTAATAGTATGTACAAATGATGAATGCATGAATAAAAACCTATATTGTTATATTTTTAACTATATGAAGTAATGCTTACGAGTCTTCGACTCATTTTAGTTTTTATGCATGTTCCTCCCCCTCACAGGAACTGCACGATCAGGACGGACACGGCCCATGGGGAAGAGCACAGAAGTCTAGGCACGAGTTTTAAACGTACGAGACCTTTTTATTTCAAGATTTATGTTTTCCGCTATAAACCTCTTTTATGATAAAAGCACATTTTAAATTATTAACGTGGAGTCTTGCACCCTGGGTATGCAAGTGAAAAGTTTTAAATCGAACGGTAATTCCTGTCGTCCTTTTTATAAAAATATTTTGGAAAAAATCCCACCACAAGGACGAGCGTTACAAACTTACCTTTGAAAAGCAATTCTATTAGATAAACTCAATTTATTGTGAGTCAATAAAAAATTGAATATTTTAAATGCTCTTGTGATCAACTCAATAATTCATCTGTGTTAATTTAAATCGACACTAATTTATTTAAAAGAAGTTACATTTGTAATCGTGGAGTGTGCAAACGTTGTACAATATCTTTAGAAAAAAATAATAAATACGGCATCCACATGAAAAAAAAATTAATTTTTTAATATTAAACCCCATTATTTTTTAAAACGATTGCACGATACTTGCGCACTCTACCACTATTTTTTTAATATGGTAACCTTCTAGTTTTGTAGTTACAAATTAAACCAAAATTGGTAGTAACTCCTTCCTGCATTTTCTCTTTCAACTCTTCAAGGGAATTATTAATTGGAGTTACTCTCTCTATTAGTCATTGGGCTTCCAATCCTTACAAGAATTGTCGCGTTATCTTAGGTAGTATAGCTATTTTTGTGCGGTTCTTTTCTATTTTACCATCATTATGGTTTTGAGAGCTCGAGCATTCTCAATGGATTAGCAAAGCTATATGACACTTTTAATGAATTTGAGATGAATTTAATTTTTGGTTATTCCATTCACATAATAATGCAAAAGATAAAAATGACACTACGAAAAGAAAAGAAAAATAATAATAATGCAACAAGTTAAATGAGAGAACGAAGTTATCGCCTTTACAAACTATTGAAATACTCAATATGTATCGATTCTTCCACCGTCTCCCCAGCAACCGTGCCAAAATTTCATTACGCGTAAAGAATAACGCGGTAGTTGTAGCACAATTTTAAATGATAATGGAGAATAAAGATTAAATTTAAATGCAAATTAAAGTGAAGTAACATGACTAACGGAAAAAGTACTCAAAGTTTGACGAACAGTAAAACGTCAGGATTCCCTTGCACAAATCAGGTATTTTAATTATTTTTAATTCATTGAATAACTCAATTGGGAACTCAATTCCCAAAAGTCTCACTCGGAAGGTATATATTTTTTTTGTTCTTTTTTTTATAGAAGAGTTAGAGTCCCTTGTCCATGAGGAGCTCCTCCCCAACTTTATTTATAGCCCTCACGTGTGGCGGGATAACATCGTGGTTACATTCAATGACTCCAAGTATAAAAACTCAGAGTCCTAATAAATCCCAAACACTATACCCAAATAAAAATCAAAACAAAATAGCCTTGCAAAAAAACTGTTAATACACATAAAAATAAAACTTAACTTTAATCCAATTAAAATTTAAAACCGACCACCAGAAACATTTTCGATCACCATATCTTCAAGAAATCTTCTACACCATCCTAAAATGCCAAATAATCCCAGAGCCCATACCCAACGACGAGAACAAAAAGATTGAGAACTTGCACAAAACCTCTGCCTAAAGTTGCACAAAAAGTTGAGAACTTGAACAAAAAGTTGCACAAAAAGTTGAGAACAAACCAGACCACCACAGACGTTATCTTCCCCCATATCTTCCTAAACCTCTGCATCTAATAATGGGAAGACCCCATTTATCAATCCACAATAAACCCTGCAGATAAGAAGGAATATTTTACATCTGAGACCATTCCGAATCACCTCCCCTCGCACCCCTTCTTGCTAACCAATCCGCAGGCGCATTCCCTTCCCTATATATATGAGATACTGTGTAATCGATATCTGGAAGCAATTTTTGTAGCTCATCCCAGTATTCTTGTAGATACCAAATGCCAAAATTAAATATAATGTAACCCTTTGAAAAATCATTCACTACTTTTAAAATACGTAAATTATTATTCTTATTAAGAACATCCAACGATGACAATATACTCAGGGAGCGATATTGCAACAAATAATTAAATCAATATAGATAAATAATTGATCCAAACATCATCGAAGAACTAATCCATTCAATAGAAAAAGTATGACTGAATCCAAAAACAGAATAAATCCTATGAGTATTCGGAGAAGAAAACATCAGCAGTGAATTGATAATGATAAAACAAAAGAGTTTTAATAATTGAAAATCAAATACATAAATTAAAATTACCATTTAATGTGCAAGTTCATCCCTAGCCCTACTTGAGAATTTAGTTACACATAAATATAATGGACAACAAAAATCTCAAGCGAAAAATAAAGCAAATGACGGCCAATGAAATTAATTTCATCTCCTCGTTCTTCAGCCTATCCTCCCTTAAAAAAAGTCTTAATTTTTGGACTCATCTTGACAGTCACGTACATGCTTGAGGTGTTCGAATTTAGAAATCCTTATTAGAGACAGATTTGTAGCCCTTTAAGATAGCTTTCCAATGCATCAAGAATCGCAACAATCGAAGATGTGAGTGGAAAGGTACAATCAAAATTCTAAAGTATGTCCAGCTATCTCCTTGAGCATTTTGGACTCTGACTTTTTCTCTTAATCCGAATTACTCTCAAACCCCATCATTATCCTTATTTGAAGAGTCCTACACTTGTTGAAAGTTCTTAGGTTGTTCTAATGTTTTACCCACTTGAAAGTCTTTTGAATTTGACTGGGTTTTGACTTGCTCTTTTATAGATCCTGAAATTAAACATAAAAATCTGCTTAGGAGTATTCCAAAGTAAATAGAAACTCAACCCAATAACACACATTAATATCTCATTATTTATATTCACATATTAGCATTTTAATCTAATAATAGGGTATTTAGAGTGCACTTTCGCGCACTCATCATACCCCCCCCCCAACTTCCTTATTGCTAGTTCCTACCAATTTTCATGCCAAAACAACGAAAGAGACCAAAGAAAATCACACAAAGGCCACCAAGTCACACTTTCCAGATTCAGATATCAATGCAATCTTAGGATTCAATAACCCTATCACAAGCGATCCACCTATAGCAATCCACAGAGTTTGTGTGTGTGTTCCAAACTATATCCATCTAACCAGAAGCCCTGACACATGCAATATCAAGAATATCTCAAGCAAAATGTTCAACTCCATAACTCACGGGTATAAAAGTGTTTCGTGTGAGGATTCTGTTAATGGAGTTGACAATGGGTATACACACACTCTCATGGGGAATTAGGCAATTATGTATAAGCAACAAGCAAACATTGATCTTATGATAGGAACACTAACAAATGAGACTTCTACCACTTTTTTCAAAAGCTTATTTAGGATCAAAACGATTAACACCAAAGGTTGTAACGTGGCTTGGTTCGGGGCTATATGAAAAAAAGAATGAAAAAGGATTCAAAAACTTCCAAGTACATACAAAGGGAATCTTATTAAATTTCTCAGTAAACCACACTTCTCACTTGATGTACTCTCCAACTTTTCAGATCATCGAATAATAATGCTTTTCCTTCTTCTTCCTCTTCTCTCTTTTCTTTTTTTATTCAACAATTTGATGAACAAAACACACGCCACTTTGGTATTCTCGCCATTTGTACCCAACCTTGACTTTTTTTTTTTTAATTCGAGAACCCAACACAAAAGAAAGAAAATGCAAATTCCATACCTAGTATACACTTGGAAGTAAAAAGGGTAGAAAAATCAGTGTATAGGCTATACTCCAATGTGGAGAGGCATGGATGATGTGGACATATGAAAAGAAAAAGCTACTTGTGTTTATTGGCTCAAAGTTGGCTACTAGGGGTCTATGATGGAAAGGGTTAGCTTGAAAGGCTCAAACATTGATCCTATGTTGACATTCGTCATATCCCAAGTATATCCACCATCTTACCACAAACCATTTAATGATATTGATGGGAACCAAGATGAGCCTAGTCTTAAATTTCATTCCCGCGGGTTCATATCAGATATTCTCAAAAGAATGGCCCAATTCAACAGATCAATGAACGCATATCACAATTTACTATATTTGTAGGCTCTAAATCCTCTCCAAAACTCACATGAATACTTAAGCAAAAGAGTTATCTAGTTACATGTGTCAAATCTCCATTTTACCACAAAGCTTAGATGAGTGCATTAGGGGTTCTGTGAATGCTTCAACAAAAAATGAATATGGTGAGGTTGGTGAATTCACAAAGATGGTTATGAATGAGAATGAGCACACATGTGAAAAGGATGCACGTGTGATGCAATTTTTTTTAAAAAAATTGACACTTGAAAATATGCCTGAATTTGCACCAACACCCCCAAACTTGAATGAAACATTGTCCTCAATGTGTAAGACTCAAAATCGAATGGGGAGTAGCTAAAAATGGTAGAATACACCTGATAAGTGACATAGGTAGCTCGCTAAGCACCAAATATGGTAACCTAAAATGACAAAATGAAACTAACTTGCAAAGCAAAATAAAGACTTTCCGCGGTCCCCTCTTCCACTGGCGTGGTGCCAGTTCCAGAAGGGCCCGGTAGGGCTTTTTTAGGAGATTCCCGCGGTGCCCGCTGCTCAACCGACTGCTCTCCATCATTACTATCTAGAGATGGTAAGGAGGGGACCGACGGTATGGAGGGGTCATCGGGGATGGGAGATAAGCCCGAAGGGACGGAAGGAAAGGATCCCGCGGGCGAGTGAGCGAGGCCTGCATTAGAAGGGCCCGCTTGGTCTGCCATTTGGGATGACCCCGGGGAGGAAGGGGCGACACTGCCTTCGAGCGGCATAGGAGCACTGTCCATGAAGGACATTCAAAATTCCAGTATCGGCACTTCGAATAAATAAATACCTAAGTTCAAATTCCAAGAAAACAATAACGGAATAATAATAAGTTTCCACAGCACTGAAACCAGAATAAATAGTAAGGGGCTAAGTTTACATAGAACCATGGAAAATACAGTATAACAAGGTCGAAGGAGATTCATGAGATTAGGTTGGATTTATGTTCATTCGCTCTGCTCGCGGAGCGGCATACCGGAAAAAAAGAGAAAAGAGTGGAGTTGTTGCTAAAGAAGCCCAAAAGAGCTCCTATCTCTTGCTGAGTCCGGGCCCTCCAAGCTTCCAACCGAAACCGAATCACTCGGTCAGGTGGTTTTACGTCCTATCCCACGTAAGGTAAGGGCAAGGTAAGCTAGATTTCACCGAAAGACTTGTTCGGAATTTCAGACAGATAGAAGTTTCAGTGATCACTTATGCAATTTCGAATCTCACCTTTCCCCATCTCCCTACGAGTGTAGGAGCCGAAAGAGATATGTGCATTATCCGCATTCAATTTCACATCACTCGAAGTAGTCAACATATCCACAGTCACATCCAGTCCGTAGGATGGCAAGCTAGTCAACGAGGACACATCCATGACCGAAGGTCCCAAACAACAAACAAACAGGAAAAGAAAGAAAATAAGAGAAAACAAAAATAAAACAAAACAAATAAAAAAAAATACATGCGTGCTGTGGTCAAGGTTGATAGACCGGATCTACAAGTGGAATGTCTTCCACTTCAGGAACTTGCCTATCAATAAATATTTTAAAGTGTTGACCATTTACCTTAAAGCTCTGACCATCCCTAGGATCCTCTATTTTTACTGCACCATTTGCAAAAACATTCTTCACTACAAAAGGGCCGATCCACCTAGACCGAAGTTTTCCTGGGTGCTTATAGAGTCTAGAATCATATAAGAACACTCGATCATTAGGCTTATATGTTTTTCTCAAAATGTTTTTATCATGAGACACTTTCATTTTAGCCTTATAGATTCTAGAGTTCTCATAAATATCATTTCTCAACTCCTCTAACTCGGTCAACTGAAATTTTCTAAGCTTATCTGCTTCTCCCATGTCAAAATTGAAATGTTTGATGGCCCAATAAACTCGATGCTCGAGCTCCACAGGTAAGTTGCAAGGCTTTCCAGGTGACATGTGTAAAGGAGTTTTGAAAGCTGTACCGTTGGCCCAAAGCGCATCAATTAGTCTCCAAGACCAATCTTTGCGATCCGAGTTGACCCTTTTTTCTAAAATTTACTTAATTTTCCTATTTGCAAGTTCTACCTGTCCACTTGTCTAGGGGTGGTAGACAATAGAGATCTTATGGATCTTATGTACCATCCCATATTTTTTCATCAAAACTTCAAAAGAACGGTGGCAAAAATGCGTACCACATTCACTAATGATGGCACGTGGTGTACCAAATCAAGATAACACATTCTCTTTGAGAAATTTAATTATCGTCCTATTATCATTGCTCCTGCAAGCTACTACCTCTACCTATTTTGACACGTAATCTACTGCCACAATAATATATTGATATCCAAAAGGAGGAGGAAATGGTCCCATAAAATCAATGTCCCAACATTAAAAAATTTTAATCATTAAAATTGGGTTTAAGGGCATCATATTACGATGGGACATAACTCTTAACTTTTTACATAAGCGACAATAAATGTTTGCATCCTTAAATACGGTGGGCCAATAAAATCTACACTGCAGATTTTTTGCAACAATTTTCTTCATCGAAAAGTGGCCCCCACAAGCTTGGGAGTGACAAAATTTCAAGATGTTGTCAATCTCATCAGGGATGCAATGCCTTAAAACTTGGTCAGGGTAGTATTTAAAAAGAAAATGGTCATCCCAATGGAAATTACGTACCTCAATCATGAACTACCTCTTTGTCCTAAGTGCTCCAATTCACTGGTATCTCACCTGCAGCCAGATAATTCACAATATGTGTAAACCATGGTAGAGAAATAATAGAAAATAATGCTCATCGAGAAAATCATCCCTGATTGGCAAGTGACCAGAGGTGTCCTCAAATGTGAGTCTCAAGAGATGGTCAGCCACTACGTTCTCCATTCCTACAAAAGTAAAATTCACCGTATTAGTCGCACCTTTGCATCCTTTTTTGTAAGAATGCACTTAAAGGCTACATGATCTGTGAAAATAATAATAGGAGAACCAATTAAGAAGCACAAAACTTATCCAAAACAAACACTACAGCTGGCAACTCTCTTTCAGTTGTGGAGTAATTCATTTGAGCACGATTTAGAGTTCTACTAGCATAATAAATAACAAAAGGCTTCCCCTCCCTTCGATGTCCAAGAATAGCACCTGCAACAAAGTCACAACTAGCATCACATATGATCTCAAAAGGTAAAGTCCAATCAAGTAGCTGCATTATGGGTGCTGAGGTAAGTTTGCCAATTAGCATTTTAAAGGCCTCTTTAGTTAGGAGGTCAAAGAGTGGTCTAGATATGGTGGAAAAATTCTGTATGAATCTGCTATAAAAGCCCGCATGACCAAGAAAGGATCTTACATCCTTTATTGTCCTAGGCGTAGGCAACTTAGGGACTAATTCAATCTTAGATTGATCAACCTCTATCCCCCTATAAGAAATAATATGCCTTAAGACAATACCTTAAGGTACCATAAAGTGACATTTTTTCCAATTCAAAACCAATTCGTTCTCCTCACAACGAATCAACCCTCTCTCTAAACTCAATAAGCACGCATCAAAAGATGATCCAAAAACAGTCAAGTCATCCATAAAAAGTTTCATGCAATTTTCAACCATGTCACTAAAAATACTTATCATGCAACGTTGAAAAGTAGCAGGTGCATTACACAATTCAAATGGCACTCTATGAAAAGGATAAGTACCAAAAGGACAAGTGAAAGTGGTTTTATCCTGTATTCTAATGCAATTTCAATTTGATAATAACCAGAATAACCATCCAAGAAATAATAGAAATGATGACCAGTCACACATTCAAAAATTTGATCAACAAAAGGGAGAGGAAAATGGTCTTTCCGGGTGGCAGCATTCAATTTTCTGTAATCAATGCACATCTGTCTCCCAGTCACATGTTTTGTAGGGACTAACTCTCCCAGGTCATTCTTCACTACTGATATGAACCCGCAGAAACATAATTCCTTAAACCCACAATCAATTTGAAAACTCCCCAAGAAAGCCAAAATCAAGTCAATGGATGGAGAACCTAGACCCGATGAGAACTCGTTTCAAGAACCTAGATTATATTAAAATCTAGAACTGTTGAAAAACCCGTCTCAAGAACCTAGATTATAAAGGAGGAACGCCACAAAGGTTGTGGTTTTACCTTTGATAAGTTTAAAAGTTCAATCAAGAACAAGAGGAGTAAAACTCAACTCACAATGGATTTAATCCACTTACTCCTTTGGTTTTGATGCCTTTACCTGTTGATGGCAGGAGTAGTTTGGATGGGCAAAAGAAGGCGGAGTTGGTGAAGTCACTACATGAGAGGGTACGGCTTCAAATTGCCCAAAAGAATGAAATGGTTGCTTCCCAAGCCAATAGAGGATGAAGGCGTGTCATCTTTGATGAAGGCGTGTCATCTTTGAACCAGGAGATTGGGTTTGGGTTCACATGCGCAAAGAAAGATTCCCAGCCCATAGAAGGACTAAGTTGCATCCTCGAAGAGATGGACCTTTCCAAATTCTTGAGAAAATTAATGACAATGCATATAAAGTGGATCTTCCAGGTGAGTATAAAGTTTCTGCAACTTTCAATGTTTCTGATCTTTCTCCTTTTGATGTAGGTGAAGATTCGAGGTCGAATCATTTCGAGGAGAGGGGGAATGATAGGAACCAAGGTGGGCCTACGCTTAAAGATTCTTTGCAAGTTCCAGATGAGCCAATTACAAGATCAAGGGCCAAGAAGATCAAGGAGGCAATGCAAGGATTGGTGCAATCCATTTGGGATGAAGCTAGCAAGAGCCCAACACTCAAGATGAGTTTGAAAGAAGAAGAACCAGTTTTGATCCACTTGATTCAAGCTGTGGAAGACATGACTTAGAGATACGGCCTATTGTTATTGGAGGCTTCCATTTTGGTTAAATGATTTATTTTATTAGTTTAGAATAAGTGGGCTTGAAGATTCTTGGCTCACATGTCTTATTTCTTATGAACTACATTTTTGGGAAGGCCTTGTATTTTGGCCAAGGGCTTATTTGGAAAGTTACTTTTTAGGAATTAGGGTTTCATCAATTTATTGTAGGGGTTACTGTAGCCGGCACTGTTCATCAAGGGTAATTTTGGATAAAAGGGGCTTTATTTTGGCTAGGGTTTGATTAGGTTTGGGGTTAAAAACTCTCTGTAGCCTCATTTGACAGATTAGACAATATTGAATTTTATTTGTGAGTTGAGTTTTCTCCTCTTGTTCTTGATTGAACTCTTGAACTTATCAAAGGTAAATCACAACCTACATTTGTGGCGTTCCTCATTTGTAATCTGAGTTCTTGAGACGGGTCTAGATTTTAATATAATCTAGGTTCTTGAAACGGGTTCTCATTGGGTCTAGATTCTCCATCCTTGACTTTATTTTTTGGCTTTCTTGGGGAGTTTTCAAATTGATTGTGGGTTCAAGGGAATTATTCATTTCCACGGGTTCATATCAATTACAGTAACACCTGACTTTTTAGGAACAACCTGTGTAGGACTTACCCATTTACTATCAGCAATAGGATATATGATTCCTGCATATAGTAGTTTCAACACTTCATTCTTCACTACTTCTTTAATAGTGGGAATAATTCTATGCTGGGGGTCTATACGAGGGCTAGTTCCTTCCTCCAAATTAATTTTATGGGAACAGACCTGGGGACTAACACCTTTTATATCAGCAATGCTCCAACCTAAGGTTGACTTATGCTCTCACTGAGGGTTTGAATTAATTTCTTACATTGAAACTCAGATAATTCAGATGAGATAATAACAGGAAAAGTATCACTTGAACCAAGGAAGACATGCTCTAAACCCTTAGGCAGAGGCTTCAATTCAACTTTGGGTGCTTCCATATTTGAAGGAATTTGTTTTTCACCTTTTTCGGGCAACTCCTCTGACTTCGGTTGCACACCCGAGTGCCATAATCCTGAGTTCGATAAAAAATAGCACAAATATCAACTACATTAGAAGGACCACTGATAGAATCAAACTCAGAATTAACAAGAAAATACTCAAGGGGATCAAAATCATGAGCTGTAGAAATGCCCCTATCCATGAGTGAGTCAATAATGTGTCTGGTGGCTCTCGTCATCATCTTCTGGTTGTTTTGCAATATGGAAGATATTCACCTCGAGAGTCATGTTTCCAAAAGACAGCTTCATGCGCCCATTCCTGCAATTAATAAGAGCATTAGCAGTGACAAGGAGAGGCCTACCTAAAATCAAAGGAATTTTAGAAGTAGTATCGAAAACAGAGCTAGTGTCATGGATTAGGAAATCAACAAGATAATAAAATTTGTTAATTTGAATTAGAACATCCTCACTACACCTCGGGGTAGTTTGACTGAACGGTCAACCAATTGCAATACCACAATGGTTGGTTGGTTTGTTTTCTCCCAACCCCAACCCCAACCCCAAATAAATAGAATATGGCATTAGATTCACACTAGCTCCTAAATCTAGCAAAGCTTGCCCAAACTCAGGATTTCCAATTCTGCATGCAATAGTTGGACAACCAGGATCCTTGTACTTGGGAGGAATCCACTGCTCAATTAGAGCACTAACTTGCTCTATCAAGAACGTTGTCTTCTTCACATGGTGCTTCCTCTAAATTGTACACAAATCCTTGAGAACATTTACATAAGTATGAACTCATTTAATCACATGCAAAAGAGGAAAATTGATTTTTATATGCCTTAGATTCTCTAGGATTTCATTGTTAGGGTCCAGAGTTCGCTTTCTTGTTTTAAAACTTGAGGGAATGGGACCTTAACAACACTCTGTCACCTTAGGTTCCTTGGGCAGCTCGGCATCATTACTATCTTGATTTTTTTCCACATCCTCTGATTTGTTTGTTCTTGGGATGTGTAATGACTTACCACTTCGTGTCACAATAGCATTCACATCCTTCAAATTCTCTTGCGTCATGTGTTGACCATGGGGTGTGGGCTGAACTTGTGAAGGGAATTTACCTCGCTCATTCACACTCAAGGAGGTCAACAATTTGGACATTTGGCTCTTTATCTCCTTGTTTTCTTCTACAACCTGCATAATCAAAGATTCAAACTTTTAGTTAGTGTTACCCTGTGCCTCAATAAAAGCATGCAAAGTGTCTTCTAAAGGACTTCTAGAAGATGAAGGTGCATGATATGGTGCTAGATATGATCTAGGGACTTGTGCAGGCAACTGGTTTTCAGAGTTCCAGCTAAAATTGGGGTGATTGTGCCACCACAGATTATAGGTATCAGAGAAAGTTGTAAAAGGCTACTTGTACCTAGGGCATTACATTGTTCCTCATACATTCATCTCATCTAAGCAAATGTGGGACACCCTTGGGCGAGGTGATCTACCCTGCCACACACAAAACATGGTCCAAAAGACTCTGCATGATTAGCTACCTATTGAGCATCTCAACCTTAGCCTTTTAGGTTATCCTATTCCCTGAGATGGTAAATTTCACCACTATTTGGGTTTCCCGCAGGTCATGACCTATTTGAGGTATTCTATGGTTTCATTAGGATCTTTCTGTAAGAACTCACCATTACACATCGTCTCCACAAATTGGCACTCTCTAGGTGTAAGTCCCTCATAAAAATAGCTCACTAAGTGCCAATTCTCATACCCATAGTGAGGACACATAGTCAACAACTCCTTAAATCTCTCTCAAGACCGACACAAAGTCTCACTGTTCTTTTGTGCAAAGGTGGAGATTTACCTTTTTAAAGCGTTGGTCTTATGTTGGGGAAAAGATTTATTAAAGAAGACCTAAGTCTTCTCATTCCATGACCCAATAGATCGTTGTCTCAGCGAGTATAGCCAACTTTTAGCTCTATCCTTCAAAGAGAAAGAAAAGAACTTAATTCTCACAACGTCATAAGTTGTATTTTGACTATGAAAACTCGCGCAACTTCTTCCTCAAACTCCCTAATGTGCACAAATGGATTTTTATTTTCCAAGCCATGAAAAGTAGGGAGTACCTGTATTATCTCTATTTTAAAATCAAGTTGACGAGTGTCGGTTGGAAACATGATGCAAAATGGTGTGGCTGTGCATGTAGGGTGGAGGTAATCCTGAAGTGTTCTAGTAGGTTGATTTTCGTGTTCACTCATTGTAACACCCCACTCCTTCTTTCTGACATAAGCAAATTCCGAGAACGGAAATTATGTAACAGTCTGCCCTTCTCTCTAGAGACTGTGAGCCTCGTTATGCGTGTCAAATCCTGATTATGTGTTTCTTAAGATATTATGTGATTTCAAAAGTACGCCCAATGTTTTAAATGCACTGGAAATATTTATATGGGGTATTTCTAGTATTAGTGAACTAAGCTTGATTAAATAAGACAATTATAATATTTTTGAAGAGCTATAAAAATATTATAATTGTTAAAAATCATTTTAATATCATTTATTAAAATGATTTCAACTATTTAAAATATTATGAGATTTAAATTATGTTGAAAACTCTAATTAATTAAATGGTTTTAGTCTTTTAAATATATTAAATAAGACTTCATGATTTTATTAATGATGAATGAATATTATTTTATAAACTAAAGTTTAGTTTAAAATAATATTCTATTTTAATTCCTCTCAGTGCTTTTAATTAAGTTAATGTTTATGCATTTTAAATCAGTGTTTTAAGTCCCCACCGTTAGATCGCTTTGAGGATCCCAAGATGATGGGCCTGGATTAAAAACCCAAGCCCTCTCTCTTTCTTCCTCACTTTTCCCTTCCCTCTCTCTCTCTCTCTCTCCTCCCTCTCCCCATGAGCTCGACGGAAACCCCCCCCTCTCACTCAATGCTTCCTCCGTCTAGCTCGGTGCCGTCGTGTGCCGCCTTGCCTCACCGCCACCACCAATGGTTAAAACTCTCATGCCTAGACTTCCGTGCTAATCCCCATGGGCCGTGTCCTTCCTGACGCATACTGCTTATTCAGTTGCTGTGGGGGGAGGGGCACATATTAAAACTAAAATGAGTTGAATACTCAGTAAACATTACTTCATACCATTAAAATATAATAACATAGGTTTTCATTCCTGCATTCATCATACCATACATACTATTCGTACATGCATACGTGCATTCGTTGAAAACGTCATTGCACGGGGTGTTTCTTTAAAAATGGACTTTCTTTTCGTAAAACATTTCTCCCGTCAATTCCTTCATTTCTTCAAGAGTTTGATGCATTCATGCATTCATACATTCTTTCTTATCACTTTCATTGGCCAATACACACTGTTACGCCCCATGTGTTGGGGTTAGCGGTTTTCCTTTGGATTCGGACTCTGCCCGTGGCCACGGGTTGAGAATCCCTTTTCAGTCAGGTGGTAGCACTTGGTGCACTACCAGTACTACTTACCCGGCATTGCAATCTGCCCAGTCCTTTGGTACCCTTTTCATTCATTCATTTATGTACCATTACGTGTTTTCATACATTAAACGTTCAGTCATTTCTTTCAGTTCAGTCCTTTTAGTCGTTTCTTTTCAGTTCATTTCAGCTCTATCTTTTTAGTTCATTCGTGGAAAAACATCATTTAAGAGCATGAGCTTAAACACCATCTTTCATGGCATCATTTAAACATCAGTTCATGGCATCCTTAAAACATCAGTTCATATGGACCTTTTAAAACAACATATTTTCTTCGCGTTGTTCAAAGCATCGGTTAAAGCATTAGGCATAAGCCTCAACATTTCTTTTGTTGGAAAAATACATACAATAGATACTACGTATAGTCATCCATTCACATGCATACAATTAATACTTTGGGTGCCTAAAAAGAGGCTGCCAAGAAGGGCCATTACATATGTATTCATTTAAACACTTAGCATGCTTTCGCAAAACATTTTTCTTGTCGTTTCGTAAGGCGTCGTAAAGGAAAAACGTTTCATTTTCATTCCTTATATTTTAGAAAACTCGAGAAGAATATGAACATAATACTTACCTGGACTCCACGCTACTTTCATATCATGCAGTCTATTCATGTGCATGTCAGATGGCAACCTACATGCATACACATAACTTTGACGTCATTCTTTATCTAGTGCATAAGCAACTTAAACTAGAAATAGAACTACACTTCACTTGGAACACTCTCCTTCTATCCCGTGCTCTTACGTGTCCTTTACTATGCTAAAACCTTCAGGATCCACTTACGGTCACTACCTCTTCCAAATTTAAAGTTTTACCTCGAGTATTCATCCACTAAAGTGAACCCATGATTCACCTTAGGATTAAGATACAAAGACCTTTCTCTTATTCTTCTTATTGACCACATTCCGACGCATGATTCCAACCGACGGAGTCACGCATCCCAATCCTAGACTACCTCCATGCACCTTAGCTCACACTAAATCCTCATTCTCATCCATATACACCACACGACTCTAAGCCAACTCTGAGGCTGAGGCACCATGTAACCATGCTTTGGACAGATTACCCATTACATATGGTAAATCCAACCGGCACATGTGTCTCACTAGATTATACATGTACCTTATCCTTTTATCACTTAAGACCAACATATAGTTCGTTGATCACATGCTCGTAGGGACAAGTGCCATACTCTGATACCAACCCTCTCTTAACCTGGCTAGCATGACTATTCATGCTAGCCGTCCTTTTTTTACAGTTCATCCCAACACTTAACACGACAAGACTTCATTCACAACTATGCCTTATGTCATGTCATATAGCTCGAGACCACTCCCAAGCTACACCGTGACCTTGTCATGTCATGCAACATCCTGCTACATTTCTACGCCAACTCCTAACTCATCATGTAGTCCCTCACGTACTCCTGTCACTTCGTGACATCTCCATCATGTTCCTGCTACTCCATTCCTATACTAACTCCTCACCCATCACAAGCATACTAGTAACCATATCACTTCGTGACATTCCCCAGTCATGCTTCCGCTGCGCATTTTTACACTTGTTCTACCACTTCACATATACTACCAGCCATAAGTCAATCACAGTGACACTTGTCACCTCAGAGTACAGGCCACATCTTAACTACCTCGAGATACTGTTCTACAATTCCCGACACTACTCATCACACTCCATTCCCATCAACCACCCAACCATCCTTATATCTGCGACACGCCACACGGTGCATCGCTACACCTCATGGAGTACACTCCACGTGTACTCCCTTCACACACGTTACGCCTCACTGAGTACACTTCGCACGTTACGCCTCACTGAGTACACTCCACGTATACTCTCCTTATCCCACATTACGCCACGAGAGTACCCACTCTCTTCCCAATCCACACGACGCCACGCCACCCACACCATTACAGCACAGTCCACAACACTACATAGCACACTTCCCAACTACGCCCAACACTTCACTACACAGCACATCACAATACAGCAAACTCCACAATACTAACAGCACAATCCACAACCTAATCAACTAATTAGCATCTATATAAATAAGGAGAGATAGAAAGTTATACCATCGCTAGGGTTGACCCGTGCGTTGTTCGCTGACCGTCACGGTTGATGACATTGGAAGGGCCATGGCAGCTAACCCACGTACGGTGGCTAATCACCTTACATGGTGGCTATTTGGGCATTTGGATAGCTAAGGGTGGTCTTGGAAGGGCTCATGGTGGCCTTGTGGTGGCGGCAAGGGGCGGAACATGACATATCTAGCCGTGTACAGTGGCAGTTAGCCACATACAGTGGCTATTTTGGCCATTGGAGGTGGCTAAAGGTGTGGGTCTAAGCGTTGGAGGGTCGGGTCGTGATCCTGGAGTGGTGGTCTCGTGGTGGTGCCAAGGTGGGACACGTCGGAGACAAGGCGGCTTGTGAAGGAGTTTAGGCCGTCGGTCTCAACGTGGGAAATCAGAGGGAGAGCTTCGCCAAACGTGGTTGGCCGTGGAGGGGCTGAGGGCAGTGCGGTGGAGCTTGTCTTGGCGTTGGGGTGGTGCCACGGTGGCTCGACTGGACATGGTGGTGGTATGGTGGACGTGGGAGGCGAAGCTCAACCGTGGGTATGGAGAACCCGTGCGTTGGAGGAGCTCCGTGCTGTTTGAGGAAGGGGCTACAAACCTCGGGTCAAGGGGAGGAGGAAGGGGGAGGTCAGGGGAAGCTCATGGTGGTGCTCGGTGGCCATGGTCGGCTGCGTACAACGGCAAACGACGACGTTAGGAGCTACGCATAGTGAATACGTGCGTGAGGAGCTACGGGCATGCATGGGAGAGAGGGTGGCTGCGAGGTGGAGGCTAGGTTCAGTGGTGGGAGCTCACCGGTGTGAGGGGACACCGATGGTGGTGGCGGTGAGGCCGGGCGGCACAAGGTGGCAATTGGCTGGGCTGAGGAAGCATTGGGTGAGAGGCAGGGGGTTTCCGTCGGGCTCAAGGGGAGAGGGAGGAGAGAGAGAGGGAAAGGAAAAGTGAGGGAGAAGAGAGAGAGGGGTCTGGGTTTTAATCCTAACCCTTTATCTTAGGATCCTCAAAACGATTTAACGATTGGGAATTAAAATACTGAGTTGAAAATACCAAACGGTACTTGTATAGAAAGAATGGATTTTGTGTACCTACTAGTTTTATGCGTAAGTTGCTTGTGTGTAATAGACATGGTGGTTTGTTGGGTAACCATGGTGTAAGGAAGACTTTTGTTGTGTTGCATGAACGTTTGTGGGAATATCATTTGTCTTTCAATGACGTGTTGCATGAACGTTTGTGGAAGTATCAATTGTCATTCATTGATGTGCTGCATGAATGTTTGTGGAAGTATCATTTACCATACATTAACCTGTTGGATGAACGTTTTTGGGACTATCATTTGCCCTTCACTGAGTTTGCATATATTTGGAGTAGTCATTCTGGTGTCAAAACAAAATTAGACATTTGTGGTAGGTGCATTACATGCAGAAAGGCCAAATTTATACTTTTGCCACATGGGTTGCATACGCCCTTACCTATTCCTAGTGAGTCATGTGTAGACATATCTATGGACTTTGTTTTGGGGCTTCCTAGGAAAGAAATGAGTAGAAATTCTATTTTTGTGGTTATGGATGGATTTATTGAGTTTGCATATAACAGGACCATGCATACTACCACTTTATATTCTCCTTTTGAAATTGTTTATAGACTTAATCTATTTACTCCTTTAGATTTAATGTCTTTATCTGTTGACAACAGGAGTAGCTTGGATGGATGTTATCAAATTCTTGAACAAATTAATGACAATGCATATGAAATCAATGATAATGTTACTAATATTTTTCCCTTTGATCCAGGTGGAGATTCGAGGTCGAATCCTTTTGAGGAGAGGGGGCATGATGGGAACCAAGATGGGCCTAGTCTTAAAGATATGTTGCAAGTTCCAGATGGGCCAAATACAAGTTCAAGGGCTTAAACAATGAAGATTATGCTTTGATTCATTTCATAAGCTATGGAAAGGGCAACAACTTGACTTATAGGCTTTGGACACTTGAAGGCTTTCAACTTATTTAATTAATTTCAAGGACCTATTTTATTTGCTTAGAATAATTGGGTTTATGCCTATGTAAGGGTATATTGGGAAAGTTATTATTTTATTGAACTAGGGTTAGGGTTACTGTAGCACCGTACTGTAGCCGAGGAACTGTTCACTCAGGGGTATTTTTGGAAGATGGGGTTTTATTTTATCTAGGGTTTTCATTAGGTTTTTGCTTTACTTACTCTATGTAGCCTCATTCTAATCAGATTATGAAATTTGATGAATTTATTCATTGTGAGTTGAGTTTTACTCCTCTTGTTCTTAATTGAACTTTTGAACTTATCAAAGGTAAATCACAACCTTTGTGGCGTTCCTCCTTTGTAATCTGGGTTCTTGAGATGGGTTCTTCAACGGGTCTAGATTTTAATATAATCTAGGTTCTTGAAACGAGATCTCATCGGGTCTAGGTTCTCCATCCATTGACTTGATTTTGGCTTTCTTGGGGAGTTTTCAAATTGACTGTGGGTTCAAGGGATTTATGTTCCCGCGGGTTCATATCACAAGTTGTCGAAGTTTTTTGATCGCGGGCTTCCAATAATACTACCATGGCCTACGGGCCCCAACCGGGGACGAATCGAAGAAACTCTTATTTTTACCACTTTGCCCATGCTTAGTTGGAAACCAATTGAGGAAAAAGAGGCAAAATAAGAGGTTGAGGTTTTTTGCTCGCGGACTTCCTATGGTACTACCATGACCCTAAGGTATGTATGCCCTGACCAGGGGTGAATCGGAGCAACTCTTATTTTTATAACTTTCCCTTGCTTAGTACAAAACCAATTGAGGCAAAGTGGCAAAATTTAGGGGTTGGAGTTTTTTGCTCGTGGGCTTCCTTTGGTACTACAACGACCTTAAGGTATGTATGCCCCAACTGGGGGCGAATCGATGCAACTCTTATTTTTAACACTTGGTCCTTGCTTAGTAGAAAACCAATTGAGGCAAAGTGGCAAAATTTAGGGGTTTGAGTTTTTGCTCGTAGGCTTCCTTTGGTACTACAACGACCTTAAGGTATGTATACCCCAACTGGGGGCGAATCGGTGCAACTCTTATTTTTAACACTTTGCCCATGTTTAGTAGGAAATGAATTGAGGGCAAAGTGGCAAAAATAAGATGTTGGAGTTTTGTGGTCGCGGGTTCCTATGGAACTACCACAACCTTAGGGTATGTATGGCCAAACTAGGGGCAAATCGGAGCAACTTTTATTTTTACCAGTTTGCCCTTGCTTGGTAAAACGCCAATTGAGGGCAAAGTTGCAAAAATAAGTTGTTAGATATTTTTGTTGACGAGCTTCCTACGGTACTAGTGTGACCTTAGGGTATGTATGCCCCAACTTGGGGCGAATCGGAATAACTCTTATTTTTACCAATTTGCCCTTACTTGGTAGAAAACGAATTGTGGGAGAGTTAAAAAATTTTGGGTTGGAGTTTTTTTCTCACGGGCTTCCTACGATAATACCTTGACCTTAGGGGGTGTATGCCCTAATCGAGGGCGAATCGGAGCAACCCTTATTTTTACCACTTTGCCCGTGCTTAGTAGGAAACCAATTGAGGGCAAAGTGGCAAAAATAAGAGCTTGGAGTTTTTTGTTCGTGGGTTTCCTATGGCACTACCATAAACTTAGGATATGTATGCCCCAACCGGGGGCGAATTGGAGCAACTCTTAGTTTTACCACTTTGCCCATGCTTAGTAGAAAATGAATTGAGGGCAAATTGGCAAAAATAAATGGTTGGAATTTTTTGCAAGCAGGTTTCCTATGATACTACCATGACCTTAGGGTATGTACGCCCTATTGTGGCCGAATCGGAGCAACTCTTATTTTTACCAGTTTGCCCTTGCTTAGTAAAACGCCAATTGAGGCAAAGTGTGAAAATCTAGGGGTTGGAGTTTTTTGCTCGCTCCAAGACCTTAGGGAGTGTATGCCCCATCCGGGGAAGAATCGGAACCACTCTTATTTTTACCACGTTGCCAATGTTGAGTAGTAAACCAATTGAGGGAAAGTGGCAAAAATAAGAGATTGGAGTTTTTTGCTACGGGTTTTCTATGGTACAACCATGACCTTAGCATATGTATGCCCCAACCGGGGGCGAATCGGAGCAACTCTAATTTTTACCTATGGGCCATTCTTAGTAGGAAACCAATTGAGGGCAAAGTGGCAAATATTAAGTGGTTGGAGTTTTTGCCACTTTGCCACTTTGGAATTCTACTAAGCAAGGAAAAGTCGTAAAAATAAGAGTTGCTCCGATTCGCCCCAGTCAGCGCAGGGCATACATACACCTTAAGGTCGTTGTAGTACCAAAGGAAGTCCGCGAGCAAAAAACTCCAACCCTAAATTTTGCCACTTTGCCTCAATTGGTTTTCCACTAAGCTTGGGCAAAGTGGTAAAAATAAGAGTTTCTTTGATTCGTCCCCGGTTGGGGCATACATGCCCTTAGGCCATGGTAGTATTATAGGAAGCCCGCGATCAAAAAACTCCGAGAACTTCTTTTGGCCACTTTTCCCCCAATTGGTTTCCATGGGCAAACTGGTAAAAATAAGAGTTACACTGAATCACCCCCGGTTGTTGCATACATACCCTAAGGTCATGTAGTACGATAGGAAGACCTCGAGCGAAAGACTCCAAGCACTATACTTTGCCAGTTTGCCTCAATTGGTGTTTTACTAAGCAGGGGCAAAGTGGTAAAAATTAGAGTTGCTCCGATTCGCCCCCGGTTGGGGCAAACAAACACCTTAAGGTTGTGGTAGCAGCATAGGAGACCCGCAAGCAAAAAAATCCATCCCCTAAATCTTGCCACTTTGCCTCCATTGGTTTTCTACTAAGCAAGGGAAAGTTGGAAAAATCAGAGTTGCTCCGATTCACCCCCGGTTTGGGCATACATACCTTAAGGACATTGTAGTACCATAAGAAGCCTGCAATCAAAAAACTCCGACCACTTATTTTGGCCACTTTGCCCTCAATTGGTTTCCTACTACGCATCGGCAAAGTAGTGAAAATAAGAGTTGCTCTGATTCGCCACTGGTTGGGACATACATACCCTAAGGTCATAATAGTACCATAGGAAGCTGGTGAGCAAAAATCTCCAACATCTTATTTTTGCCACTTTGCCCTCAATTGGTTTTCTACTAAGCAAGGGAAAGTCAAAAAAATAAGAGTTACTCCGATTCGCCCCAGGTTGGGACATACACACCTTAAGGTCAGGGTATTACCAATGGAAACCGGCGAGCAAAAAACTCCAACCTAAAATTTGGCACTTTGCCTCAAATGGAATTCTACTAAGCAAGAAAAAGTCGTAAAAATAAGAGTTGCTCCGATTCGCCCCCAGTCAGGGCAAACATACCTTAAGGTCGAGGTAGTACCATAGGAAGACCGCAAGTAAAAAACTCCAACCTCTAAATTTAGCCATTTTTGCCTCAATTGGTTTTCTACTAAGCAATAGAAAACTATAACAATAAGGGTTGCTCCGATTCACCCCCGGTCAGGGCATACATACCTTAAGGACATGGTAGTAACATAGGAAGCCCGCGAGCAAAACACTCCAACCACTTATTTTGGCCACTTTGCCCTCAATTGGTTTCCTACTATGCATGGGCAAAATGGTGAAAATAAGATTTGCTCTGATTCGCCACTGGTTGGGGTACACATACCCTAAGGTAATGGTAGTACAATAGGAAGCCCGCAAGCAAAAAACTCCAACCCCTAAATTTGGAAACTTTGCCTCAATTGGTGTTCTACTAACCAAGGGCAAACTGGTAAAATAAGTGTTGCTCTGATTCACCCCCTTTGGGGCGTACATACCCTAAGGTCATTTTTGTATTATAGGAAGCCCGAGAGCAAAACATCCAACCACTTGTTTTGGACACTTTGCCCTCAATTGGTCTCCTACTATGCATGGGCAAACAAGTAAAAATAAGAGTTGCTCTGATTCGCCCATGGTTGGGGCATACATACCCTAAGGTCATGGTAGTATTATTGGAAGCCCGAGAGAGAAAAACGCCAACCCCAATATTCTTTGTGTTTTACTAAGTAAGGCCAAAGTAGTAAAAATTAGAGTTGATCCGATTTGCTCCAGGTTGGGGCATACATACACCCTAAGGTGTGGTAGCACCATAGGAAGCCTGCGAGGAAAAAACTCCAACCCCTAAATTTTGCCACTTTGCCTCAATTGGTGTTCTACGAAGCATGGGCAATCTAGTAAAATAAGAGTTTCTCCGATTCGGCCCCAGTTGGGGCAAACATACCCTCAGGTCATAGTAGTACGATAGGAAGCCCGCGAGCAAAAAACTCCAACCTCTTATTTTTGCCACTTTGCTGTCAATAGGTTTACTTCTCAGCATAGGCAAGGTGGTGAAAATAAGAGTTGCTCTGATTCGCCACCGGTTGAGGAAAACATAACCTCAGGGGTCATGGCAATACGATAGGAAGCCCGCGAGCAAAAAACTCTAACCTCTTATTTTGGGCTTTACCCTCAATTGGTTTCCTACTATGCATGGGCAAAGTGGTGAAAATAAGAGTTGCTCTGATTTGCCACTGGTTGGGGCATACATACCCTAAGGTCTTGGTTGTACTATAGGAAGCCCGCAAGCGAAAAACTCCACCCCTAAATTTTGACACTTTGCCTCAATTGGTGTACTACTAAGGAAGGGCAAACTGGTAAAAATAAGAGTTACTCCAATTCGCCTCTGTTTGGGGCATACATACCCAAAGATCGTGGTAGTACCATAGGAAGCCCGCGAGAAAAAAGCTCTAACTTTGCCTCAATTGGTTTTCTACTAAGCGAGGAAAGTCGTAAAAATAAGAGTTACTCCGATTCGCCCCCTTTCGACACATTCAAATCTTAAGGTCATAGTAGTACCATTGAAAGCCCGCGAGCAAAAAACTCAAACCCCTAAAAGTTGCCACTTTGCCTCAATTGGTTTATTATTAAGCAATGGCAAAGTGTTAAAAATAAGAGTTGCATCGATTTGCCCCCAATTGGGGCAAACAAACCTTAAGGTCATGCTAGTACCAGAGGAAGCCCATGAGCAAAAAACTCCAATCCCTAGATTAGAACACTTTGCCTCAATTGGAGTTCTACTAAGCAAGGGCAAACTGGTAAAAGTAAGAGTCGCTCCGATTCACACTCGATAGGGGCATACATACCCTAAGGTCGTGGTAGTAACATAGTAAGCCCGCGAGAAAAAAACTCCAACCCCAAAATTTTGCCACTTTGCCTGAATTGGTTTTCAACTAAGCAAGCGAAAGTCGTAAAAATGAGAGTTGCACCGATTCGCCCCCGGTCAAGACATACATATCTTAAGGTCATGGTAGTACCATTGGAAGCCCGTGAGCAAAAAACTCAAACCCTAAAATTTGTCACTTTGCCTCAATTGGTTTTCTATTAAGCAAGGGCAAAGTGTTAAAAATAAGAGCTGCTCCGATTCGCCCCCAGTTGGGGCGAACAAACCCTAAGGTCGTGGTAGTACCATAGGAAGCCCGCGAGCAAAAAACTCAAATCCCTAAGATTTTGCCACTTTGCCTCAATTGGTTTTCTACTAAGCAAGGGAAAGTCGGAAAAAAAAGAGTTGTTCTGGTTCGGCCCCGATTGGGCATACATATCCTAAGGTCATGGTAGTACGATAGGAAGCCCGCGAGCAAAAAACTCCAACCTCTTAGCCCTCAATTGGTTTACTACTCAGCATGGGCAAAGTGGTAAAAACCAGGGTTGCTCACGATTCGCCCCCGGTTGGGGCATACACACCATAAGGTCATGGTATTACCATAGGAAGGCCGCGAGCAAAAAACTTCAACCCCAGTTGGGGAATACATACCCTAAGGTCGTGGTAATACCAAAGTAAGCTGGCGAGCAAAAATCTCCAACATCTAATTTTTTCCACTTTTCCCTCAATTGGTTTTCTACTAAGCAAGGGAAAGTCGTAAAAATACGAGTTGCTCTGATTCGCCGCAGGTTGGGACAAACACACCTTAAGGTCATTGTATTATCATTGGAAGCCCGCGAGCAAAAAACCCATAAATTTGCCACTTTGCCTCAATTGGTATTCTACTAAGCAAGGGAAAGTCGTGAAAATAAGAGTTGCTCCGATTCGCCCCCGGTCAGGGCATACAAACCTTAAGGTAATGTCAGTACCATTGGAAGCCTGTGAGTAAAAAAACTCCAACCTCTAAATTTTGCCACTTTGCCTCAATTGGTTTTCAACTAAGCAAGGGCAAAGTGTTAAAATAAGAGTTGCACCGATTCGCCATCAGTGGGGGCATACATACCTTAAGGTCGTTGTAGTACCCTAGCAAGCACGTGGGCAAAAAACTCCAAACCCTAAATCTTGCCACTTTGCTTCATTTGGTTTTCTACTAAGCAAGGGAAAGTTGTAAAAATAAGAGTTGTTCCGATTCACCCCCGGTCGGGGGATACAAACCTTCAGGTCATGGTAGTACCATAGGAAGCCTGCAAGCAAAAACTCCAACCTCTAAATTTTGCCACTTTGACTCAATTGGTTTTCTAGTAAGTAAAGGAAAAGTGTTAAAAACAAGAGTTTCTCCGATTCGTCCACGGTTGGGGCATACATTCCCTAAGGTCAGGGTAGTAACCATAGGAAGCCCACGAGCAAAAACTCCAACCTCTTATTTTTGCCCCTTTACCCTCAATTGGTTTCCTACTAAGCATGGGGAAAGTGGTAAAAATAAGAGTTGCTCCGATTCGACTCTGGTTGGGGCATACAAACCCTAAGGTCATGGTAGTATTATAAGAAGCCCGCGTGCAAAAAACTCCAGCCACTTGTTTTGGCCACTTTGCCCTTAATTGGTTTCCTACTGTGCATGGGCAAACTGGTAAAAATAAGAGTTGCTCTTATTCGCCCCCGTTTGGAGTATACATACCCTAAGGTCATGGTCAAGGTAAGTTGAATAAAAGGCATGCTAGATGGATGGAATACATTGAGACCTTTCCCTATGTCATCCGTTACAAGCAAGGTAAGGAGAACATTGTTGCTGATGCTCTATCCCGGAGGAGTAGTTTGGATGGACAAAAGAAAGCGGAGTTGGTGAAGTCACTTCATGAGAGGGTACGACTTCAAATTGCCCAAAATTCTTGAGAAAATTAATGACAACGCATATAAAGTGGATCTTCCAGGTGAGTATAAAGTTTCTGCAACTTTTAATGTTTCTGATCTTTCTCCTTTTGATGTAGGTGAAGATTCGAGGTCGAATCCTTTTGAGGAGAGGGGGAATGATAGGAACCAAGGTGGGCCTACACTTAAAGATCCTTTGCAAGTTCCGGATGGGCCAATTACAAGATCAAGGGCCAAGAAGATCAAGGAAGCAATGCAAGGATTGTTGCAATCCACTTGGGATGAAGCCAGCAAGAGCCCAACACTCAAGATGGGTCTGAAAGAAGAAGAACCAGTTTTGATCCACTTGATTCAAACTGTGGAAGACATGACTTAGAGATACGGCCTATTGTTATTGGAGGCTTCCAGTTTGGTTAAATGATTTATTTTATTAGTTTAGAATAAGTGGGCTTGAAGATGTTTGGCTCACATGTCTTATTTCTTATGAACTATGTTTTTGGGAAGGCCTTGTATTTTGGCCAAAGGCTTATTGGGAAAGTTACTTTTTATGAATTAGGGTTTCATCAATTTATTGTAGGGGGTACTGTAGCCGCGCGTACTGTAGCCGGCACTGTTCATCAAGGGTAATTTTGGGTAAAAGGGGCTTTATTTTGGCTAGGTTTTTTATTAGGTTTGGGTTTAAAAACTCTTTGTATCCTCATTTGACAGATTAGACAATATTGAATTTTATTTGTGAGTTGAGTTTTCTCCTCTTGTTCTTGATTGAACTCTTGAACTTATCAAAGGTAAATCACAACCTTTGTGGCGTTCCTCCTTTGTAATCTGGGTTCTTGAGACGGGTTCTTCAACGGGTCTAGATTTTAATATAATCTAGGTTCATGAAATGGGTTCTCATTGGGTCTAGATTCTCCATCCTTGACTTGATTTTTGGCTTTCTTGGGGAGTTTTCAAATTGATTGTAGGTTCAAGAGAATTCATTCCCACGAGTTCATATCAGGAAGCCTGCAAGCAAAAACTCCAACCTCTAAATTTTGCCACTTTGACTCAATTGGTTTTCTAGTAAGTAAAGGAAAAGTGTTAAAAACAAGAGTTCCTCCGATTCGTCCACGGTTGGGGCATACATTCCCTAAGGTCAGGGTAGTACCATAGGAAGCCCGAGAGCAAAAACTTCAACCTCTTATTTTTGCCACTTTGCCCTCAATTGGTTTCCTACTAAGCATGGGCAAAGTGGTAAAAATAAGAGTTGCTCTGATTCGACCTCGGTAGTACGATAGGAAGCTGCAAGCGGAAAACTCCAACCTCTTATTTTTGCCGCTTTGCCCTCAATTAGTTTACTACTCAGCATAGGCAAAATGGTAAAAATAAGTGTTGCTGTGATTCACCCCCGGTTGGGGCATACATATACCCAATGGTCATGGTAGTATTATAGGATGCCCGCGCGCAAAAAACTCCAACCATTTGTTTTGGCCACTTTACCATTAATTGGTTTCCGACTATTCATGGGCAAACTGGTAAAAATAAGAGATGCTCTGATTCGACCCCGGTTGGGGTATACGTACCCTAAGGCATGCTATAGGAAGCTCGCGAGTGAAAAACTCCAACCCTAAATTTTGCCACTTTGCTCAGTTGGTGTTTTACTAAGCATGGGCAAAGTGGTAAAAATTAGAGTTGCTCCGATTCTTTCTCGGTTGGGGCATACATACCCTAAGGTCGTGGTGGCACCATAGGAAAGCCAGCGAGCAAAAAACATCAAACCCAAAATTTTGCCACTTTGCCTTAATTGGTTTTCTACTAAGCAAATGAAAGTCGTAAATATAAGAGTTGCTCCGATTTGCCCCCACTAGGGGCATACATACCCTAAGATCGTGGTAGTACCATAAGAAGCCCGCGAGCAAAAAACTCCAACCCCTAAATTTTGCCACTTAGCCGCAACTTGTTTTCTACTAAGAAAGGGAAAGTCGTAAAAGTAAGAGTTTCTCCGATTCGGCCCCTGTTGGGGCATATATACCTTAAAGTCGTGGTAGTTCCATAGGAAATCCGAGAGCAAAAAACTCAAACCTCATATGCCGGCCACTTTGCCCTCAATTGGTTTTCCTACTAAGCATGGACAAAGTGGTAAAAAAAGGAGTTGCTCCAATTCGCCCCCGGTTGGGGCATACATACCCTAAGGTCATGTGAGTACAATAGGAAGCCCGCGAGCAAAAAACTCCAACCACTTGCTTTGGCCACTTTGCCCTCAATTGGTTTCTATGCATTGGCGAACTGGTAAAAATAAGAGTTGTTCTGATTCACCCCCGATTGGGGCATAGATACCCTAAGGTCATGGTAGTACTATAGGAAGCCCGAGAGCAAAAAACTCCAACCCCTAAATTTTTCCACGTTGCCTCAATTGGTATTTTACTAAGCAAGGGCAAAGTGGTAAAAATTAGAGTTGCTCTGATTCGCCCCCCGGTTGGGGCATACATAACCCTAAGGTCGTGGTAGTACCCCAAAATTGCATTCATAACACATGAACGACATTATGAGTTCCTTGTAATGCCTTTCGAACTCACAAATGCACCTTTTACATTCCAAGGTTTAATGAATGATGCGTTCAGGCATTTTCTACGGAAGTTTGTAATTGTATTTTTTTCTGACATCCTTGTTTATGGCAAGGACTTGAAGTCTCACTTGGAGCATTTAACCACTATTTTACAAACCTTGGAAAGTCATCAACTTTTTGCTAAGCAGTCCAAATGTTGATTTGCTTGTTTTGAAATTGACTGTTTGGGCCATATGATTTTAGATGAAGGTGTGAGGGCTGATCCCAAGAAGTTAGATTATATGGTTTACTAGCCAGTTCCTAAGAATGTCATCTCATTGAGGAGCTTCTTAGGGTAGACAAGATAGTTTAGGAAGTTCATTAAACTAGCCAGTTCCTAAGAAGGCTGCTCCCTTGACAGCATTATTAAAAAACAATTCCTTTGTGTGGAATGTAGCAGCTACTAATTCATTCAATGAGTTGAAGCAAGCAGTTTCAAGGCCTCCAGTGTTAGCACTACCTGACTTCTCTAAAGCATCTGTTATCTAATGTGATGCTTATGGCTGTAGTGATGCAAACCAAGGAGCTGGACATGCTGATCATACAAGTGGGAATGGAGCTGAATTTGCACAAGACCCTTTGTCACTTCCTAGTGGCCCAATTACAAGGAAGCACTAAATGAGCTAATCCAAGAGAATTGGTCTGATTCTAAAAAGACTAAGATGAGCTCAAATAATATTCAAGACTTAGTCCATGTCATCAAGGCAATTCAAGAGGCTAATTAGCACGTAAAAATATGATGAATGGTCTGTCCATTAAAGGACGTGAATTTGTTAAGTTTCAAGAATATTAAATAGGTGAATGAACTTGGTCTTGCCTGGGTACGTGAAATACATTGAATTTAGTCATTTCTGGCTGCCTCTAGAAGTCCAAGAGGCCTAAAATCGTGGGACTTGTTATGTTAATATTTGTGTTGCTTTTAAAGCTGTAGTGGGTATTTATATTTAGTTTTTAACGTATTTTGTTTTCTTTCCCTAGATTGAGTTCAAAACTTTGGAGATTTGAGATTCTTCAGATTTTATGGACTGAATATTTGGGTGTTTGAGGTTTAGAGATAGTACATACTTTAAGAATGATTTTGAGGAGATTTAAGGTTGTATAATTCTGCGGGTTTCAAGATATGAGTTTTGATGATATCTAAGGTTTTAACACTTGCGGACCTATGGAATAAGATCCACGAAATATGAGGTTTTAGATTTTGCATATTTTAAGGAAACAAATTTTTTTATGGCATTTGAGATTTTAGTAGGTGTATTCTGTGGACTATAATATTTCTGACAGGTTTTAAGGTTTAGATTTCAGGTTGAATTCGTGGAATGAGTTTTGATTAGGAACTGAAGATTTAGACTTGTGATATCGATGTATTAGAGTTTACATACACGTTGGGAGACTTTGCAAAATTAAGTCTGAAAAGTGTACGGACTGGTTAATTGTGGCGGTTAGTTCTTTTCAGATATACTTGATTTGAGATACAATGTGTTTAGGATTATAAGTTGTTAGAGTGTGCAGCGGAAGCATGGTTTTAGTAATATGATAGTGAGTTTATTTCGTTACTCATTTAGGTTTTATATTAGGTGGAGAATTTGAAATTTATTTTTGGGTCTCTAATTGTATTATTGAGGTTCATATTTTAGACTTGAAATGGTAGTGTGCGAGATCGTGAATGGCTAGGAAAAATATGGGAGAATATGATCGACATTATTGGAGGGTTAGAATTTGGAATATTAGGTTCTACAATTTTGGAATATTGATTAAGTTCGACAATATGATTGACGTTTGGGATAGGCATGGAATGGTTATAGCGGATAAATATTTAGGCTTTGCTTGTGGTACTAGCAAATTTCGAGGACGAAATTTTTTTTTAGGGGGGGAGAATGTAACACCCTGACGCAATCTTGCTCAAATTTTATTTTATTTTTATTTGTTTATTTTTAGTTCATTTTATTTTATTTTAGTTTCTCCGCACGTTTTATCCTTTCCGTTCACTCCATGCAGGCACACACACGACTCTGCTTTCACTCCCACACACGTCTCCCTCATTTTTTCTCTAGGGTTTTTTTTTTTATTCACCGCCAACATATAATAAGGTACCTGCTTGTTAGTTTACCAAGAATAGCCGCTAAGCTACCACGGCAATCTCCACCCACGCACGCACAGAAGCAGCTCCTTCCGCAAACCATCATCCACCACAAGCTGCCACCCTCCACAACCTCTAGGCAGTACCATCGCTATCTATTCACCTCCACACCCACGGCGTTAGACCACACTCGTAGCTTGTTATAAGACCTCACCATCACAAAAGCCCATTCCTGTATGCGCTCAACCAAACGGAAACCACCCCGTGCGAGTTTCCCCTGCATGATAGAAGCCTCGGGCCTCTGCCCAGCCCTTTGTGGAACCATAAGCCGCCGTGCCCAGCCACACGAAGCCTCTGCCCAATGCCTCCCACAATCTCCGTTGCAAACCACGGATTTCCCCTGTTTTAGACAACCGAAACAGAGCAGTCATGGCTCAACCAACTCACCGCCCGTAAGCCACCACCCCACCTGTTGCCGCAGCTACAAGCGACGCCGAAGCCCCAGCCACCCGTGATTGGAAGCTGCCCTGGTTGACGCCCAGCTCCAGACCGTCGCACGTCTCGCTGCATCACGGTGAGCCTTCGTTCTCTCTTTCTCCGTCTCTCTCTCACTCTCCGTCTACCTCACCGTGTTACTGTCTCTCTTAATCTCAGTGCTCTACCGCCGCGTGGACCACCTTCGAGCTCCGCCCCACACTGCCTTTGCGTCGCTCGTTCTCTTCTCGGTGAGTCGCCGACTGTTGCACCATAAACTCAGTCAGTTTTGTTTCTCAAAGAATTTACGTAAACTTGGTTTTACATACTATTTTTTTGAATATACAAATAAGAGATTAATTGAAATTACCGTAATACCCTTTACTACATGTTATATTAATGTGCTTTTATACTTTTATTATATATTAGTACACTGTTATTTATTTATGATTACAGAAATTATTTTATCAGGTTATTAAGTAAAATTTTATTTTAAGTGTAAATAATATTGGTGTAAGGTTATTTTTACATTTTAGATATGATTGAGTCTATTTAAAAATAGTTATGGTTTATTTTAAAATATTTTGGGATAATTATATTATCCAGTATTAAACTTCATAAGTTGTTTTCGTTACTAAATAAGTTAGATTTTTAAATGTTTTTAGTCGAGGTTATGAAATGGGCATTGACGATTTTAGAAAAAAGATTATATTTTTAAGGTTATGAAATTTTAGGTTTTGTGGAATTAAGTAGGTTATTTTAGAAGTTTAGGATTAAATATCTAAATATGTGGTTGATTGGAAATTTATGAGAATTACTTGATTATTTTATAAGTGACGATTGTTAATTGTTCGAAATGTTAGGGAAAATTCTGAAAAGCTAAGAAGTTCAGGTAAGCGGGGTTCCTATGCTAGACTTTGCATTAAATAAAATGAACTGAGGTCCTTTTTGAAAAATATGCATGTTTTGTTATGAAAAAAAATTTGAACTACCTCAGTTATTTGTTCTGCATTACTCATGAGATTCTGTTTAAGAAAAAAGTATTTTCTGTCATGACTGGTGTAGACATGAGCTTATTTTTGACATTCTGTTTCTAAACTTTGAAAATGAGAGCAAATATGAAATTTGTGCATAAATTATGTTGTGATATGATTTTGTTCTGTTCCGAAGATTTTTGTTCAGTACTCCGTTTGATTCTGTTTCCGTTCTGTTCAGTTACGGCCCTGCCACGGGTGATAATAGTGGCATACGGCCCAACCACGGGTAATAATAGTGGATACGGCCCTACCACGGGTTATAGTAGTGGTCTCTGTTTTGAGTGCACACCTTGGTGACAGAGTGTTTTATGTTCTGCTTGGCTATCCGCAGATGCACTTAAAGGGACATGGTAAGTTGTTGACTATAATGCGTGCTAAGCGGGAGGATTGTATTGAGACTTTTTCTCATGTATTCAAATATACACAAGGTATGGAAACTGATGGGAACCAAGATGGGCCTAGTCTTAAAAATCATTTGCAACTTCCAGATGGGCCAAGAAGATCAAGGAGACAATGCAAGGATTGATGCAATCTACTTGGGACAAGTGTAGCAATAGCCCAACATTCAAGATGGGGCTTGAAGGATGAGATCCAGTTTTAATTCATTTGATTAGCTACGGAAGAGGGCAACGACAAGACTTAAAGACTTTGAGCTCTTGAAGGGTTTCAACTTATTTAATTCATTTAAAGAACTTATGTTATTAGTTTAGAATAATTGAGTTTATTATGGGAAGCATTGAAGGGGGCCTATGCAAGGGCATGTTGGGAAAGTTATTATTTTATTGAACTAGGGTTAGGGTTACTGTAGCCGAGTTACTGTAGCGTGGAACTGTAGCTGCAGTACTGTTCATCCAGGGGCACTTTTGGAAGGTGGGGGTTTATTTTGGCTAGGGTTTCATTAGGTTTTGCTTTAAATACTCTATGTAGCCTCATTTTCAAAAGTTTTATGAAGTTTATGAAATTTGATGAATTTATTCATTGTGAGTTAAGTTTTTACTCCTCTTGTTCTTAATTGAACTTTTGAACTTATCAAAGGTAAATCACAACCTTTGTGGCGTTCCTCCTTTGTAATCTGGGTTCTTGAGACGGGTTCTTCAACGGGTCTAGATTTTAATATAATCTAGGTTCTTGAAACGAGTTCTCATCGGGTCTAGGTTCTCCATCCATTAACTTAATTTTGGCTTTCTTGGGGAGTTTTCAGATTGATTGTGGGTTCAAGGGAATCTCGTTCCCGCGGGTTCATATCAGAAACTTTTGTGGTTGATGCTCTAGCAAGATGGTATGTACCTATCTTCATTTTAGATGTAAAATTGTTGAAACTTGAATCTGATAAGGAATTGCATGCTAATGATGATGACTTTGCTAGTGTGTATGGAGCATGTGAGAAAGCATCGTTTGGTAAGTCCTATAAACTAGATTGGTACTTGTTTAGAAAGAATAGATTTTGTGTACCTACTAGTTTTATCCGTAAGTTGCTTGTGTGTGATGGACATGGTGGTTTGTTGGGTAACCATGGTGTAAGAAAGACTTTTGTTGTGTTGCATGAACATTTGTGGGAATATCATTTGCCTTTCAATGACGTGTTGCATGAACGTTTGTGGAAGTATCAATTGTCATTCATTGATGTGTTGCATGAATGTTTGTGGGAGTATCATTTGCCTTTCAATGACGTGTTGCATGAACGTTTGTGGAAGTATCAATTGTCATTCATCGATGTGCTGCATGAATGTTTGTGGAAGTATCATTTGTCATTCATTAACATGTTGCATGAACGTTTGTGGGAGTATCATTTGCCATACATTGACCTGTTGCATGAACGTTTGTGGGATTATCATTTGCCCTTCATTGAGTTTGCATATATTTGGAGTAGTCATTCTGGTGTCAAGAAAATATTAGACATTTTGCATGAACATTTATGTTGGTCTAAGATGAAGAAAGATGTCAATTGTATTTCTAGTAGGTGCATTCCATGCAGAAAGGCCAAATTTATACTTTTGCCACATGGGTTGCATACGCCCTTACCTATTCCTAGAGTCATGTATTGACATATCTATGGACTTTGTTTTGGGGCTGCCTAGGAAAGAAAGGAGTAGAAATTCTATTTTGATGGATTTATAACAGGACCATGCATACGCTTTATATTCTCCTTTTGAAATTGTTTATAGACTTAATCTATTTACTGCTTTAGATTTAATGTCTTTATCTGTTGACAACATGAGTAGCTTGGATGGATGTTCTCAAATTCTTGAACAAATTAATGACAATGCATATGAAATCAATGATAATGTTATTAACGTTTTTCCCTTTGATCCAGGTGGAGATTCGAGGTAGAATCATTTTGAGGAGAAGGGGAATGATGAGAACCAAGGTGGGCCTAGTCTTAAAGATATGTTGCAAGTTCCAGATGCGCCAAATACAAGTTCAAGGGCTTCAACGATGAAGTTTATGTTTTGATTCATTTCATAAGCTATGGAAAGGGCAACAACTTGACTTATAGGCTTTGGACACTTGAAGGCTTTCAATTTATTTAATTAATTTCAAGGACCTATTTTATTTGCTTAGAATAATTGGGTTTATGCCTATGTAAGGGCATGTTGGGAAAGTTATTATTTTATTGAACTAGGGTTAGGGTTACTGTAGCACCGTACTGTTGCCGCGGCACTGTTCACTCAGGCGTATTTTTGGAATATGGGGTTTTATTTTATCTAGGGTTTTAATTAGGTTTTGGTTTAAATACTCTTTGTAGCCTCATTTTCAGAAGTTTATAAAGTTTATGAAATTTGATGAATTTATTCATTATGAGTTGAGTTTTACTCCTCTTGTTCTTAAATGAACTTTTGAACTTAGCAAAGGTAAATCACAACCTTTGTGACGTTCCTCCTTTGTAATCTGGGTTCTTGAGACGTGTTCTTCAACGGGTCTAGATTTTAATATAATCTAGGTTCTTGAAACGAGTTCTCATCGGTTTTAGGTTCTCCATCCATTGACTTGATTTTGGCTTTCTTGGGGTGTCTTCAAATTGATTGTGGGTTCAAGGGAATCTCGTTCCCACGGGTTCATATCAGAAATAGAGAGTGAAGAAAGTGAGAGAGAAACAAAGAGAAAAGTGAGTTTTTATGATAAGGCGAGTCTTAATACTAACGAGTTTGGCATATCATTACCTAGTGTTGTTGTCTCTTTATTGCAGGGATATGAGGTCGTGTTTCCTAGTGGTGTGTTTAGTGGATTGCCACCTATAGGGAGATAGAGCTCTACATTGATTTTGTGTCAGGTATGACAATTCCTATCCGACCTTTCTTTAAAGAACATGAGTCCTTACACACTTGAAGGGACAAGGTAAGTTGTTGACTAGAATAAATGCTAAGTGGAAGGACTGTATTGAGACTTTTCCTCATCTAACCAATTGACTAGAATGCATGCTAAGTGGGAGGACTGTGTTGAGACTTTTCTTCATGTAACCAAATACACACAAGGTAAGGAAAATTTTGTGGTTGATGCTTTGGCAAGAAGGTATGTCCTTGTATTCATTTTAGATGCAAAGTTATTGAGATTTGAATATGATAAAGAATTGTATGCTAATGATGATGACTTTGCTAGTGTGTATGGAGTGTGTGCGAAGGCATCGTTTGTTAAGTGCTATAGACTAGATTGGTATTTGTTAAGAGAGAATAAACTTTGCGAGCCTACTAGTCTTATGCGTGAGATGCTAGTGCATGGATGTGGTTTGTTGGGTCATTACGGTGTAAAAAAGATTTTAAACGTGTTGCGTGACCATGGGTAGGGGTATTGTTTGCGATTCATTGAGTTTGCATATAATTGGAGTGGTCATTTTGGTGCAAGGAAGAATTTAAATGTGTTTCATGAACGTTTGTGGGAGTATTATTTACCATTCATTAACTTGTTGCATGAACGTTTGTGAAAGTATCATTTGCCCTTATTAGAGTTTACATATAATAGGACCATGTATATTACTATTTCTTATTCTTCTTTTGAAGTTGTTTATGATTTTAATCCACTTACTCCTTTAGCTTTGACATTTTTGCTTGTTGATGACAGGAGTAACTTGGATGAACTTTTCCAATTTCTTGAAAAGATTAATGAAAATTCATATCAAGTGGATCTTTCAGCTAAGTATCATATTTTTGTTACTTTCCATGTTTCTGATCTTTTTCCCTTTGATGCAAGTGGAGATTTGAGGTCGAATCCATTTGAGCAGAACCCTTGCAAGTTTCAAATGGGGCAATCACAAGATCGAGAGTTAAGAATTGCAAGGAAGCAATACAATGATTGGTGCAATCCACTTGGGACGAGTCTAGCAAGAGCCGAATATTTAAGATGGGCTTCAGAGAAGGCGATCCAGTAATCATCAACGTGAGACAAGCTATGGAAGAGTGTAACATAAATTTGGGCCTATTATTATATTTATGTGATTGAATGCCTTGGACTTGTTTATTTAATTAAAGGGGATTATTTTATTAGTTATAGGAATTAGTCTAGAATAATTGGGGTTGAGGATGCTTGACCCACATATGTTTTATTTCTTATGAACTATGATTATTGGGAAGGCCTTGTATTTTGGCCAATGGCTTATTTGGAAAGTTACTTTTTAGGAACTAGGGTTTAAAGAGGTACTGTAGCAGCAACACTATTCATCCAGTGGTATTTTTGGAAGAAATGGATTTATTTTCGCTAAGGTTTAAAATTAGGTTTTGGTTTAAATACTCTTTGTAATCTCATTTTAAGAAATTTATGAATTTGATGAATTTATTTATTGTGAGTTAAGTTTTACTCCTCTTGTTCTAAATTGAACTTTTGAACTTATCAAAGGTAAATCACAACCTTTGTGGCATTCCTCCTTTGTAATCTAGGTTCTTAAGACGGGTTATTCAACGGGTCTAGATTTTAATATAATCTAGGTTCTTGAAACGGGTTCTCATCGGGTCTAGATTCTCTATCCTTGACTTGATTTTTGGTTTTTTTGGAGAGTTTGCAAATTGACTGTGGGTTCAAGGGATTTCATTCCCGCGAGTTCATATCATTTGGTATTCAGAGCAAGGTTTGCAATCAGGTCTGATTCTATCTTTTAATTTTAGCATCCTTTAACAGTAATTCTAGGGCTTCATTGTTCTAGGGTTTCCAAAAAAAAAATAGAAACAAAAAGTAAGCTTCCGAAATTCTTAAGATTTTGGGTTTGGCTGAAATTTGCATCACCTAGGGTTTCAAAATTCTAGGGTTTCCCTGCATCTCTAAATTTATCTGTTGCTTGGAGTGCCGTTCCATTGATTATCTTCTACTTTGTTGTCGTGCTTGAATTCAATTGCTTGATTTTCACAATTGAATATTGCTATTTGTGACTGAATTAAAGAAAAAAAAAGAAAGGAAAAGAAAAAAAAATTCGAAAAAAAAAAAGAGTGAAGAAGAAGAAGAAGAAAAGAAAATGTAGCATATTCAAAGGTTGCTACATAGTTACAAAAATGAGAAAGAAAAAATTTGTTGATTGAACCTTATCATCAAAGGGGCTGCTGCATACATCACTAAAGTTGGTATCTTGTCTTATTGTTACTCTTTCATCTGTATAACTTTCTTGATTCTCGTGTCATTTTTATTCCTTTCTTGTTTCTCTTGTTCTTGTTTCCTGGATCCAATTAGTAGTTGGGATAAAATAAGGTTGCTTTCTATTGATTGTGTTCAATTAGTTCTTAAAGAACTTGAGTGGGAAAACTCTTGAGGTAAAAGGCAAGAGAGTGTGAGACAATTATCGGGAAAAAGCCACTAAGAGTGAAACACGAGTAGAGTGCCATTATTCGAGTGTAAGCACGTAAGAGAGTGTGTGAGGTTTTCCACTAACATTCTTTTTGTGCTGCATATTATGATGTCTCGTAGAAGTGACTCATCACCAAAAGGTGTGGCAGATAACTCATCCTTTGTAGTTTGAGCGGTTGAACTTAGTGTTGGGTGAAGTGAGGGGATAGTATGGATAATCCAAGAAGCAATTATTAGAAATATGCAAGGTGAGAAAGATAGGAGGCGATGTGAGTCTAAAATTGAGAATGGGTATAGGAATTGTGAGTTTGGTGAGGATGAGGAAGGCTTAACATTTGAAGTTGGATTGGGTGGACATAGAGGAGTTAGGCATGGAAGAGGCCTTAGGGCAAACTCAGGGGGTCAAGATAGAGTAGATAAGAACCTTGGAAGCATCAAAATGAAAATACCATCATTCCAAGGTAGAACTGACCCTGAAGTGTATTTAGAATGGGAGAAAAGAATAGAGTTGGTGTTTGATTGTCATAATTACTCTGAGGAGAAGAAGGTGAAGTTGGCTGTAATTGAGTTCACTGATTATGCGATTATTTGGTGGGATCAATTAGTATCCAATAGGAGGAGGAATTTTGAGAGGCCTGTAGAAACATGGAGAGAGTTGAAAGCTATCATGAGGCGGAGATTTGTACCTAGCCACTACTATAGAGACCTCTACCAAAAACTACAAAATCTTACACAAGGGTCTAGGAGTGTAGAGGATTACCATAAGGAGATGGAGTTGGCTATGATTCGGGCTAATGTAGTGGAGGATCAGGAGGCCACGATGACAAGATTTTTGAGTGGGTTGAATAGGGAGATAGCCAATGTAGTTGAGTTGCAACATTATGTGGAGGTAGAGGATATGGTGCACATGGCTATGAAGGTGGAGAGGCGGCTAAAAGGAAAGGGTACATCAAGGTATACTTCGGTTTCTAATACTCCTTGGAAACCAAAGTGGGACAAAAATGATCAAGTTGTAACAAAGGGAAAGACCGAACCACCTAAGGGAAATGATTTGGGTAAGGCTGAACCTCAAGAAAAAGAGAGAATGAGTTGAAAAATAATTGTGAGGCTGAGAGTTCAAAAAAAGAGGAGAGTGAAAGAAAAACAGAGAGTGAAAAGAACAAAGAGATTGAGAGGAAAAAAAAGAATGAGGCCGAAACATCAAAAGAAAGAGAGAGAGAAAAAGAAAATATAGAGGTGGTTAAGGTCATGATTCCTAGCGGTGTGTTTAGTGGATTGCCACCTATTAGGGATATAGAGTACTACATTGATTTTGTACTAGGTGCGACAATTCCTAACCAACCTTTATTTGAAGAACATGAGTCATTGATATACTTGAAGGGACAATGTAAGTTGTTGACTAGAATGCATGCTAAGTGGGAGGATTGTATTGATACTTTTTCTCATGTATTCAAATACACACAAGGTATGAAAAATTTTGTTGTTGACGCTTTAGCAAGAAGGTATGTCATTGTCTTCATTTTAGATACAGAATTGTTGAGACTTGAATATGATAAGAAATTGCATGCTAATGATGATGACTTTGCTAGTGTGTATGGAACATGTGAGAAAGCAACATTTGGTAAGTTCTATAAACTAGATTGGTACTTGTTTAGAGAGAATAAATTTTGTGTACCTACTAGTTTTATGCGTAAGTTGCTTGTGTGTGATGGACATGGTGGTTTGTTGGGTAACCATGGTGTAAGAAAGGCTTTTATTGTGTTGCATGAACGTTTGTGGGAATATCATTTGCCTTTCAATGACTTGCTGCATGAACGTTTGTGGAAGTATCAATTGTCATTCATTGATGTGTTGAATGAATGTTTGTGGGAGTATCATTTGCCTTTCAATGACGTGTTGCATGAATGTTTGTGGAAATATCATTTGTCATTCATTAACATGTTGCATGAACGTTTGTGGAAGTATCATTTGCCATACATTGACCTGTTGCATGAACGTTTTTGGGACTATCATTTGCCCTTCATTGAGTTTGCATATATTTGTAGTAGTCATTCTGGTGTCAAGAAAATATTAGACATTTTGCATGAACATTTATGTTGGTCTAAGATGAAGAGAGATGCCAATTGTATTTGTGGTAGGTGCATTATATGCAGAAATGCCAAATTTATACTTTTGCCACATGGGTTGCATACGCCCTTACCTATTCCTAGTGAGTCATGTGTAGACATATCTATGGACTTTGTTTTGGGGCTGCCTAGGAAAGAAAGGAGTAGAAATTCTATTTTTGTGGTCATAGATGGATTTATAGAGTTTGCATATAACAGAACCATGCATACTACCACTTTATATTCTCCTTTTGAAATTTTTTATAGACTTAATCTATTTACTCCTTTAGATTTAATGACTTTATCTGTTGACAACAGGAGTAGCTTGGATGGATGTTCTCAAATTCTTGAACAAATTAATGACAATGCATATGAAATCAATGATAATGTTACTAATATTTTTCCCTTTGATCCAGGTGGAGATTCGAACTCGAATCCTTTTGAGGAGAGAGAGAATGATGGGAACCAAGGTGGGCCTAGCCTTAAAGATATGTTGCAAGTTCCAGATGGGCCAAATACAAGTTCAAGGGCTTAAACGATGAAGATTATGCTTTGATTCATTTCGTAAGTTATGGAAAGGGCAACGACTTGACTTATAGGCTTTGGACACTTGAAGGCTTTCAACTTATTTAATAAATTTCAAGGACCTATTTTATTTGCTTAGAATAATTGGGTTTATGCCTATGTAAGGGCATGTTGGGAAAGTTATTATTTTATTGACCTAGGGTTAGGGTTACTGTAGCCGAGTTACTGTAGCGCCATACTGTAGCCGCGGCACTGTTCACTCAGGGGTATTTTTGGAAGATGGGGTTTTATTTTATCTAGGGTTTTAATTAGGTTTTGGTTTAAATACTCTTTGTAGTCTCATTTTCAGAAGTTTATGAAGTTTTTAAAATTTGATGAATTTATTCATTGTGAGTTGTGTTTATCTCCTCTTGTTCTTAATTGAACATTTGAACTTATCAAAGGTAAATCACAACCTTTGTGGCGTTCCTCCTTTGTAATCTGGGTTCTTGAGACGGGTTCTTCAACGGGTCTAGATTTTAATATAATCTAGGTTCTTGAAACGAGTTCTCATCGGGTCTAGGTTCTCCATCTATTGACTTGATTTTGACTTTCTTAGGGAGTTTTCAAATTAATTGTGGGTTCAAGGGATTCCATTCCCACGGGTTCATATCATACATCCATGCAGATATAGTTATTAATTTCATTTGACAGCTTCAACTGATAGTTTAAAGGGCTCAGAATTATTGATGTTCCCCTATTTCTAATTATGCTGACAGTATCATATGAAGACTGTTCGGATCAGTTTTAGTAGGTACCATAATATTTTCTTTAATATTCCACCTTCAGAGCAGTTGTAATGGGTTATCACTTGAAAATAATAGTTATATTCTTTCTAATTGATGCATGATGGTCTAAGTATAACTGTTCATTTAAATTTATTTACTTGACATCCTTATAACAGCTGGAAAGAAGATCGAGACAAAGTCTTCATTACTTTTTCAGAGATACGATTTCCAAATTTGTTCATATTTTCCTTAGTTGCAATCCCTCTTCACAAGTACGTGCATATGCTGTTATTGTTCTTGAAAGAGCTGACGATGAAGAGCTCCAGTGTTATTTACTTCAGCTTGTTCAGGCTCTTGGATTTTAGCGCTCCGATAGATGTCGCCGATTCTCATTTCCTTGTGAAACGTGGTACGCACCGTGATATACATGTATAACTATTTTTTTGTTTGTGTGAATACATGTTCAAGTGCTACACACTGCAGTTAAATTGTTGGTACCATCTGAGAGTCCCCATGATCTTTAACAGCCTTGCGCAATATTGAGTTTGCTTGCTTTCTTCCCTGGTATGTTGCTGCGGAACTATATGATCCTCCATATGCTAAACGTTTCTACTGTACCTACGACATTCTGGAAGAGAATATGATGAAGGTTTCAGATCATGAACTTTCGTTAGCCGAGTGTATCAAGATGATAAAGTGTTAGTAAATCACTCTCTGTGCATTCAGAACTTAACAACTAATAATAGTTTAAAACATGAAATATTTTCCTTTCATTGCATCTGCTGCTTCTAGGGCTGCAACCCGATGCCATCCAACCGGGCCCGACCCGACCCGACCCGTAATGTACGGGATTTTCTTTTATTATTATTATTATTATTATTATTATTATTATTATTATTATTATTTATTTTTATTTTTAATTATATCAACGTTGGTGACCTGTGTTAAGTTACCAGCTGAATGGATAGAATATAGCATGCAAAACAGGTCAATAAGATCTCAAAGACATAAAAAAAATTTTGTCATAAACCAGATGAACAAAAAAACAAAAGAACTAGAATATTAATTCTTACAAAAAAAAAAAGTAAAGGTGCAAAGGCATGATGTGAATTAAAAAAAAGCATATGCAGAGACATAAAAAACAAGGAGCCCTTGGATGGATTTTATCCATACTGCCCATGATACCACTAATTAGTAATCACCTCAGGTCCTTCCTTAGAACGAATAAAAAAAATATACATAATCCATCTATTACAAAAACTATCTAAATTACAAAAATATGAACATCAATTGATAAAGGACTGAGGATAATCCAACGATCAAATAACAGCAGCTTCCCATCTTTTCCTTTATGTAACACGCCCTGGTCTCGCACGGGTCGGAGAGTTACTTCCTAACACTTAAACTCACATTTCAACAATATAAAAAAAAACTCCAAATCCCCAATATCATATAGAAAATTTGATTCAAGTCACTATACTTAAATCATCTCATCCAAAACCTCAAAATCTTGATCCTAGCTGAACCATCAAAATATCTGAAAATTAATGTGAAGATAAAGGGCGAGTTATCAACAACTCAGTAAGCAGAGAGCATATACTAGCATGTAAACATGAGCATTTATAAAGTTCGGTATGCAGAACAAGACATTTACTTTCAGAATGCAAAAACAACATATTTTCTTTCGAAATTCATAAACAAAACTTGTTACAAAATATCAGAGCGAAATTTTCAGAAAAACAAACTTGTTCTAAAAAAGAAAGTCATTTGGCATATCCAAACTGAAACATTATATTCATATCATCTCATAGCATCACATCGGGACAAATACCATGTTTAACCCCCGTGGTAGGGTTATAAACCACCATTATACCCGTGGCTGGGCCGTATACCATATTTCACCCCCGTGGTAGTGTTATAAATCACCATTATACCCGTGGCTGAGCCGTATTCCATGTTTCACCCCCATGGTAGGGTTATAAACCACCATTATACCCGTGACTGGGCCGTATTCCATGTTTCACCCCCTTGGTAGGGTTATAAACCACCATTATACCCGTGGCTGGGCCGTATTCCATGTTTCACTCCCGTGGTAGGGTTATAAACTACCATTATACCCATGGTTGGCCATATACCATGTTTCACCCCCATGGTAGGGTTATAAACCACCATTATACCTGGGCATTTCCTTAACAGAAACAGAACGAAACATTATCGGAAGCAGATCACATTCAAATACAGATTCAGAACTTCATGCCAAGGTTTTTCAGATGACACATCATATCAAAACAAAATACTGAAAAGCTTCAGATCATTTCACATGTTCGAAATAAACAGACACCAAGACATCTTCATTTATTCATAGCAAAAACTTTTAGACTTCCATATTCGCTCTTTTTGTATAGTTCAAAAACAGAATACACAAAACTAGCTCATGTCTACACCAGTCAATACAGAAAATACTTTCTCTTATAGAATTTATGCATATGCAGAATAAACATCTGAGGTCATTTTTAGATTTCTTTTAAAAAATAAACATCAATATTTTCAAAGTCAACCTCATTTCATTTCTTTTATGCAAAACTAGTATATGAAACCTGCTTACCTGGACAACTTAGCTTTTTAGAATTTTCCTAAAAAATGTCGAGTCGACTATAAATCGTCACCTATAAAAATAATCACATAATTTTTGTAAGTTTTCAATCAATCACGGATTTCGATATTTAAGCCTAAGTTTCTAAAATAACCTATTTTAATTTCTCAAAACTTAAAACTCTCATAATCCCAAAATATATTATCACTTCCTAAAAATCACCAATATCCATCCTGACCAACGTCAAACTCAAAACACCAATTATTTAAACCCGAAACAACCAACAAATTTCATAGCATAAACCAATCACACAAACAACTTCACCATCCAATCCAACCGTCTTACTCCTCGGACTCAGTCCGGCACAACCGACCAATTCACAGTAAATATGAATTAGCGTAGAAATACATTTAAATTTCAAAAAGTTCTTTGGGAAAAATACTTACAATGCTATAATATAATTTTTGAAAGATCACGGAGGTGCTAGAAGCGGCAACGCAGCAACAAAACAGTGTCAAATGCACTATAGCCGTGGGTCTCAAAAACTCACTTTTGAGCAGGTGTAAACGAGGACCCGAGATTGATAGGGTAGAGCTTAGGGATGTCGATGAAGCTAGTGGTGGTGGTGGTTGGCCGTGGGTGGCGGCGTAGAGGGCAGTCGAAGGCTAAAATACCCAAAACGGAAATATTGATGGTGGGGCTTCACCGGTGACAGATCGGAGGTGCGATTGGGTCCATTGGGTTGCTAAGAAGTCGAGGATGATGTGGTGAGAAGATGGTGGCCGGAGGTGGTGCGACGGCAGCGCAACGAAGCAAGGAGTGTCGCGGCTTGGTGTGGTGCATGGGGGCTATCGACGGCGAGTTAGGGGCTGAAATCACAGGGGGTGATCGCCGGTCGAATGGAGGTGACAGGGAGGGGTGGTGTCGGTCACCGCCGGCGCATAGCGGCGGGCTAGGGGAGGATGCACGGACGGAGAGAAGAGAGAGGGAGAGACGTGCGTGTGGGAGAACCAGGGAGAAGGAAAGAAAAAAAAAGGAAAGAAAAAGAAAAGAAAAGAAAAAGAGAGGAAAGAGAAAATGGAGAGAAAGAAATGAGGTCTAATCCCCACATCTTGGGTCACAAAAATGATCTAACGGAAACGATTTCAGAACAAGTAAAATAAAATAATTCAAACGTAGTGATTAAAATGAAAATAAATAATTAAACCAACAATAAGTTAATTAAATATGAAAAACAATTTAAATGTATTACAATAATCAATTATAAGAAAGCACTTCAAAATAATTTTCACAAAATTAAAATCATAAAAGTAAACCCACTAAAAATCCAACCAATTTTAAAATAAGAGAATAAATTTTTAAATTAATAACAAATAATCTTTCAATTAAAAATACACTAAAATACGGAGTGTTACACTCTATATCTACCATTATGAAAAAGTCTAACCACCAAATCAATAAAATAGCACATCAAATAATTCAAGTTAACAGAAAGTGGTTTAGTTTCTCTAACAAATGAGTGAAAATGAAAAAGCATACCATCATGCAGACCATAAGCTTTGAGTTTCTCCTCATCGACGTAAGTAAAACTTGATTTTGGATCAAACTCTAAAAAAACACATGATACTTATTAAATGATATAAAAATAAACATTATTTTTGGAAAGAGAAAGAGAAAGAGAAAGATACACAATCAACTGCAATTAGTTTTTGAAAACAAAGTGTAGTTCTCTTCTCTTTGTTCAGAAGGAAAACAGAGTTTATCAGTAAAACTTGATTTTGAATCAAACTCTAAAAAAACACATGATACTTACTAAATGATATAAAAATAAGCATTATTTTTGGAAAGAGAAAGGGAAAGATACACAATCAACTGCAATTATTTTTTGAAAACAGAGTGTAGTTCTCTTCTCTTTGTTCAGATGGAAAACAGAGTTTATCAATCGGCATGATCAATAATACCGAAAACTCATATAAATTAATCCTAGACTAGACCAGTTGAATGATAGGAGATGAGCCACATGGTTAACATCTCTTTTCACATAACAAAAATCCCAAACCAAAAAGATAGACAACAAAGCTATATCCTGTATTAGATGACCACAAGAGCAATACAAAACCTGCAGGAGCCTTAATAGATTCACAACATTTTTAGCATCTCCCTCATTGATCACTTTGTCAAGCCCAGCTCCAAACATAAAGCAACATCTAAGAAAACTCCTTAAGATTCTGCAATGAAATCTTAGGTGTAGGCTTCCCAAACTTGAAAAGCTATTTTGAAGCAATGACACACTCATTTTCATCCCTTAGAATAATACTAATACCCATCTTCTTGCTCTGAGAATCCAAAGCAAGATCTCAATTTGCTTTGATACAATTTGACAATAAAGGTTACCAAACTTGAGCATGAGCTTGCTCTTGCAAGACTATCAGGAAATAAAGATTGGATAGTTGACTTGAACTCTTCCTAAGAAACATTAGCCATCTAAAATAAAGAGGCATATTGGAAAATACCCAACAGCAATTGCAGAAGGGCATGAAATTGAGAAAAGGAAGACTACACTTTTAAATTTTTTTACAACAAAGAGCCCAAACATCCTTAGCAGAAGGGCATCCCCAAATAGAGTTTATCCCATAAAATTTGCACGAGAATCCATATTAACCATGCCAATCAGTGAACAAAACCCAAAAGCTTTTCTGGGTTTGCAGCTTTTTCCTTCGCATTAAGGTACCCATGCTTATAAATGGGCATTCCATGGTCCTCCATTTACAGCTCTCAAACCCATGAGAAATAGAAACTAATGGATAAAAGGGGTCCTCCATTTCTGTGCAATTTACGTTGCTCTACCCAACAGCAAATTCACAAACCAGTTCAACATTTCAACAGACTCTGCAACATTTCTACCCAAAAATTATGAACATCTAATACCCAACAAAATTTTTCTCTTGCAAAAAAAGACACGCGAATCTTTATCAAACAACACTACCAGTGTTTTTTTTTCCCTCAAATATACCCAAATCAAGATAATAAGCCAAAGCACAATTCTCCTCAGTTGGGATCAAACATGTAGATTCCCAGCCCAAGGGAGTGTTTGATTGGCAGAGCCAAAGTGTAAATTTGTTTCCCTTGCTTACACATGATATATCAAACTGACACAGAAAAGCTAAACAAACACATGCACGCACACACAAAGCACCAAACAAAGCTTGAAAACTTAAACCTTACTCTGAGAGAGAGAGAGAGGGAGAGAGAGAGAGAGAGAACGCACCTTTGCGATGGAGAACAGTGACAGTGACTAGGGTTTCTGCAGTGGAGAGGAGAGTGTTTTCATCTTCAGTTCAGAAGTGCTTTCGTCTTTAGTTTAGAGTCAGTTTCGACAAATTTGATGGGTTGTTTTTATTAAAACCCGGTATCATACATTTGACCCGATGAACCCGCCTTTCACGGGTTGGAGAAGTTGGTTCTGGCAGACGGATTGGGCTTACGGCCCATTATGCACAGCCCTAGTTGCTTCTAGCATATGTGATATAAACAGGTAGAAAAAAAATTATCATTGTATAATACTGTTGATTTTCATATATGATTGTTGCTGCATGGAACATTATTTCTCTATCTCGTACAACTGAGCCATGAAAGTGGTATTACCCTATATATTTCGATCACATTAAGCTTGATGGTATGAAATGGATATCTTCATGTAAGTCATTTCGGTTACATCCACTTTCTAACAGTTGTCAGGTGGTGTAAAATGGAGAGGAAGATGGATTTAGATTGTGGCAAAGTTTGGTGCGTCAGACAGAATTAACCGCCCAATTGTGTTCAATTATGAGAGATGTAAGAAATGTACGCGGTAATACGCAGAAGATTGAAAAGCTTAGACATCTGCTTTCTGGTCTTCTCAGTGAACTTACCTATTTTGAAGAGGTATTTCTCCAATTTAAAGATCCTTTGCCTGTTTTTCAATGCATCTGTTACACTATTGAGGCTTTATTACTGTTGTGACGTTGTCAAAGGTGAGTGAGGTGAGCCAAGATGCTTTATGTGAGGTGAACCAAGTTACCTGTGAAGCACCTCTAGCGTTTAGGCACTGGCATCAAGTTCCAGGCACTCGAGGTAAGTGCCTCTTTGAAAGTTCCAATAAGGATAATAGACAGAAGGTCTTGGGATGACTTGGTGGTTAGGAAAGGTGTAAGTAGAAACAACAAATGTGGATTACTTGGTGGGTCTTATAAATCATGAATAGGCTAAAAGGGAAAAACAATCGAGGAAAAATGCAGATCACAGGTTTTATTGACCAGCTTTACCCATTAGTAGAAAAGTCACTTGATTATAATATTCCAATGTAGTAAATTCATACATTTAATTCATAATGGTATTCTAAATATGTTTAGAACTTGCTGCCTTACTTCACTCAGATAAGCACCTTTTTTAATAACTCATGCCTCGGGTGATGCAGGACCTGGTTCCTTGAGTTTGCCTTTCTTTCTTTGACAACATTAGTCTTAATTGGCATGCTTCTGTTTTATCCTGTTTATTCTTCTTTACTCCAAAATTCAATTAGTTGTTCCATTAAATGTGTTGGCCCGTTATTTCTGCAGCCAATTCAATCACCACTGGCTCCAGATGTCCTCCATCGGAGTCATCAATATTCAAAAGTGCATTGCAACTGTAACATCCTGACCCAGTCAAGCCCGAGACCCAAGCCCACACCCGTGTCTTTTAAATCGTTAAAACCAACTGAGTTTATGATTTTCTTTTCGCCACGCTGCATGATTGCATTCTCATGCACGTACGCCTCTATTCTCCTTAGCATTAGGGTTTTTTTTTTTTTATTATTCTGTTCAGTAACTTATTTTCACACGTTAACTTTGCAGTTCACGCATGTTTTTATTTCTTTTCTTTATTTCCGTGTATTTTTCTGCCCTATTTTCCTCACGGGGGTTAAACATGGTATATGTTCTGATATGATAAGATAAGATGTGATGTTTCAGTTTATGCTATGCCAAAGGGATTTTGATTATGAATATTTTTGAACTTTCGCCCTGATATTTTTGATAACTCACCCCTTATCTCCATATATTTTTCAGATAATTTTGATGGTTCAGTTGGAACAAGAGTAGGAAGTTTTAGCAAAGTGTGATGATCAAAGTGGAATAAGTGTCTGAGGCTACAAGTGTTTATTTGAAAGTCGTTGTTAGTAAACTAATTTTATTTTTCGAATATTTTGATTTGTGGAGTTAAGGATAATTTTGAGTTTTGGAGAGTTTTTAATTTATGTTATTGAGATTTTCTTTACTGTCCCCATGGAGGAATTTAGATATTTGGATTGATTAAATGGATTAATATTTTATGGGATTTTCTGGACTTTATAGTTGTATTATTTAAGTTGATTTTAAGTATTAAGAGTTAACTCTCCGGACCTCCGGGAACGGGGCGTTACAGTTGGTATCAGAGACAAGTTTGAATTCTGCATACTATAAATCTTGGAGGTTTAGATATCTGTGGGTTCATATGAGTTAAAAATTTCAGTATCGGAACTTGAGGACTACTATAAGGATGATTATGTGGATATTTAATGTTTTAGATTTTGCAGACTTTATGATTGAGTTTTGGAATTTTGAAGTTTAGGAATTTTAGATCTGATAAGCTACTTTGGGGGACTATAGGAGATAATCTTTATAAGATTAATTTAAGGTTTAGAAATTTTTTTAAGGTTTAAATTCTAAAGGTGTACGTGAGTTTAGAGCAATGTCAGATTCAGGATTATAGATGGCAGGATTAACTATATGAGTTGGTTAAAGATATGGCTAAGAATGGTTAAAACAAGTTCAAGATTTTATTGATTCATTTATTTATTTCTAACTTTTTTTTAAATATTTTAGCTGGTATTTATATTTTGTTTATACATATTTTGTTTTCTTTCCCTAAAATGTTTAACTGAGTTTAAGATCTCAGGATAGCTGCTCGTCGTCGAGTTTGAGACTTTGGAGATTTGAGGTTTTGAGATTGTACATACTTTAAAAGTGATTTTGATGAGATTTAAGATTGTTGATTTCTGCGAGTTCTAGGATATGATTTTTTATGATATCTAAGGTTTTAGATGAAATGAAATGATTTCTGCGAGTTCCACGACATCTGAGGTTTTAGACTTTTGCATATTTTAGGAAAAGACAATCGAGATTTTAATTCTGGTAGGCGTAATTCTATGGACCGTAGGAAATGATTCTGACAAGATTTTGGTTTAGACTTCATGTTAACTTCTTGGAAATAGATTTGGTTAGGAACTTGAGGCTTAGATTTGTGATATTGATGTTTTAGAGGCTACACTCATATTGGTATAATTTCTGAATTTGACTCTTGTGAGTTAAAAATGTATGAACTGGGTAAATGTAGGCTTTTCGCTAATTGTAGGACTTCGTGAGTGAGTTACAATGTGTTTATGACTTCAAGTTGTTAGAGTGCACAGCGGAAGCGTGTGTTGGTGATAGTATAATTTGAGAGTTTATTTCATTATTTGTATGAGGTTCATGGATTTAGGTGGAGAGTTAAAAATTATTTTAGGTTTTTAATTAAATTATTGAGGTTTTTATATTAGGTGGAGAATTTGAAATTTCTTATTGGGTCGTTAATTGCATTATTGAGGTTTATATTTTAGACTTGAATGACAGTGTGAGTGAACGTGTATGACTAGGGAAAATATGAGAGATTACGACCGATAATATTGGAGGGTTAGAATTTGGAATATGAGGTTCGACAATTCCGGAATATTAATTTGGTCCGACAATTTGATTGACGTTTGGTGTAGGCATAGAATGGTTGTAGCGGATAAATATTTAGGCTTTGCTTGTGGTACTAGCAAATTTCGGGGACGAAATTTTTTTAAGTGGAGGAGAATGTAACACCCGGACCCAGTCAAGCCTGAGACCCAAGCCCACACCCGTGTCTTTTAAACCGTTAAAACCAACTGAGTTTATGATTTTCTTTTCGCCACGCTATATGATTGCATTCTCATGCACGTATGCCTCTATTCTCCTTAGCGTTAGGGTTTTTTGTTTTTTGTTTTTATTCTGTTTAGTAACTTATTTTCACATGTTAACTTTGTAGTTCACGCACGTTTTTATTTCTTTTCTTTATTTCCGTGTATTTTTCTGTCCTATTTTCCTCACGTCCGTGGCTTGTGTGATGTGAGAAGTGCAATGCAGCCGCTACGTAACCATATAATTGGATTTTTAGAAATTTGACTTTCAGAGCATCATTCTTATTTTTATATTTTGCTCATCGTTTAAATACTCTGTAATACTTATAATGCACGATTCAACTAATGATCATCTTCCCTTTTTCTCTCTTAAAATGTTGTAAGTTTCCTGTTCTTAGTTAAGTGGATCTACCACATGAAAAATGCTAGAACGCTCGACAGTTTTACCCTACGAAAGGACACACCTTATGAAATGTCTAATTTACCCTAGACACAATCTCATGCATTTTCATACCATCCTGGGTGTGTTTTCTGTAACGCCCCGTCCTGGTGGGTCCGGATAGTTAACTCATGTCTCCTAAAATCATCTCCAATAACACTTTTAAATAACCCAGAGTCTCCATAACATATTAACCCATTTGTTCAATACAAACATATTCCTACATAAGGACACATCAGAAGTACCTCAATAATATACATTAACATACCACAAAGACTAGAAATATCCATTACTCAAAATACCAAAACAATAGAAAATATTAACACTAGCAAAAAGACTCTCCAAAAAGTTATTGTACCCTAAGGCACTTAATCTTCTATGATCAACAAAACTTGCAGGTACACCCTATTCCTGACTTCTAGCTGATATATCAAAATTATCTAAAAAATATTATGGAGATAAGGGGTGTAACCACTGTTTTAAATTTCGTACCATACCGGCCGGTACGGCCCAAATTTTTCGTTTCGGCCGTCCGGCCGATACAAGTCCCAATGTTTTGAATACCGTACCGGACATCGTACCGGTCAAGGCACTGGAACGAAATATTTCGGTACCGGTACCGTTTCGGGATAGCGTTTCGGGATAACGTTTCGGGATAGTCAATATATAAATAAATTATATATATAAATATATATAAAAATTATATTCCAAAATAATAGTCTATATATAAATAAATTATATATAAATACATATATATATAAATTATAAATAGTCTAATCTGAATTAGGGGTTAAAAATAAGTTTGTAGTTTGAAAAAACCAAAAAAAAAAAAAAAAAAACACACAGGCCGAAATATCGGCTGGTACCGGCCGAAATATAAGCCGGTACAGGCCGAAATTTAGTCCGGTATGGCCGGTACCGGCCGGTACGGTCGGTATTTTAGCCGGTACGGTACAGATATAGTACCTGTACCGGCCGGACGGCCGAAACGAAAAATTTCGGCCGTACCGGCCGGTACGGTACGGGATTTAAAACACTGACAGGTACTATATTTGTACCGTACCGGCTAAAATACCAGCCGTTACCGGCCATACCGGACTAAATTTCGGCCTGTACCGGCCTATATTTTGGCCGGTACCGGCCGATATTTCGGCCTGTGTGTGTGTTTTTTTTTTTTTCGGTTTTTTCAAACTACAAACTTATTTTTTAACTCCTAATTCAGACTAGACTATTTATAATTTTTATATATATGTATTTATATATAATTTATTTAATATAGACTATTATTTTGGAATATAATTTTTATATATATTTATATATATAATTTATTTATATATCGACTATCCTGAAACGTTATCCCGAAACGCTATCCCGAAACGGTACCGGTACCGAAATATTTCGTTCCAATGCCTTGACCGGTATGACGTCCGATACAGTATTCAAAACATTGGGTGTAACACCTAGACATAGTGCCAAGCTTGTTTTTATATTTTTGAGTGAAGTATATGGAAAGCCCAGTTGAAATTTTTTTCGAATACTATTTTTTTTATGGGCCCAAATTGGGTTTTAACTGTTATCACATTTTTTGTTTTTTCAAGGACTTGTCATTGTAGTTAAATTTTTTAAATGGCCCAATATTTTTTTTTATCTGACCCAAGCCCTTGTGAACCAAGATTAGGCCCCACGTCAAGCACGACTCCCTGCCATTTGCCATCCACGTCTCCTTTCTAGGGTTTTCTTTTTACGTTCAATCACCCTTATATATATATATATATATATATATATATATATACATACTTTCTGCAAAACAGCAAGCCACAGCACCTCCTCACAGTCACCACAAGAGAACCCAGACCAACCATCATTTTTTTTCCTTGCCATACACAAAGATCTGCCTTGCACCACCACTAGCCACCGAGACTGCCTCCCCAAACGACCTGGCCGTGAATCAGTAACTCACCACGCATGCCCAACGGTTTTAGCCACATGCCGCAATCACCTCCACAAAGCCGCCCTATGCCACCGTCACCCAGCCATGGAAAATCACAAACATAACACCCTGTTCTGCTGCTCCAAAAACAAAGTACTCCCACAATTGGAAACTGCCACCACTACATCTCGGGTGAGCCTCCGCACGCCGCCAGCTCCACCTCGACGTCACCACCTGCATAAAAATTTTCGTCGGGCACTTTTCGCCACCCCAAACCACTGCCAGCCCTTGATAATATCCAACTCCTCATGCAGTGATCACACTTCCCCCCTCCCCCCCCCCCCCCCCGGTTCTCTCTCGCTAATCTCTCTCTCTCTCAATGTTCTGCCGTCGTGTCTCAGCCACCTCCCACTCGCCTACCCCGCCGCGACCTCCTCAATCACGGTGAGACTGTGTCGCACACCACCTAGTCAGTCACGGCCCCAACCTACTCAGCCATTTGGTACCATCTCTGTTTCTGCATCACCGAGCAGCAGTAGTTACAAAACAACCCAAGCCACCGTAAGCTCATCCACCTTGACTCCCTCCACCGTAAACTATCACTACCACAGTAGGCTCACGGTGACCTTCATCTCGCACGGTGTACGCATTTTTCTAGGCTCGTTGGGTAAGTTGCCGCACATCTTCTTTTTCCTCATTGTAAGCACAGCCGCACAACTCAATGATTTTAGATTTGACTCTTTCCTAATGATTGGTAAAGTCAAAACGATCCTTCTATTTATTTTGTTTTCGCCTTTCCCAAAAAGCATAAATTTTTATTGGTTTACACAAATGTTCTTAAAAGCCTTGCATTGGAAAGCTTTCATAAATCCTCAACTTTTTGGATATTTATGTTTTTACCCTTAAATGTCTATTTCAGACTTTATGTTTTAAAACCGATCACTTTAGTAGGTTGTTTTCCCTTTGTGGGCTGAGATTAGGTTTATTTGGGACTTGGGTATTAAAATTAGTTTGGGCCGAGCTACATGTTTTAAAAACCATTCTAGTGAGTTTTATGTAGATAATGATGAATTTAGAAAGTGACAGTATTTTAGAGTTAAGAAAAATTTTAGGTTTTGAGGTATTAAAATAGGTATTTCTGGTTTAGATATTGAAATACATTGATTGAAGATTTATGGAAATTACGTGATTATTTTTTTATAGGTGGCGATTAATATTTCGTTCGGCATTTTTGAGGAAATTTCTAAAAAGCTAAGTAGTCCAGGTAAGCGGAGTTCCTATACTAGATTTGCATAAAAATAAAATGGGCTGAGGTTGATTTTTGAAAATATTCATGTTTTGTTATGAAAAGAGATTTGAACTACCTCAGTTATTTGTTCTGCATTACTCATGAGATTTTGTTTAAGAATAAAGTATTTTCTGGCATGACTAGTGTAGACATGAGCTACTTTACATTTTACTTCTGAACTGTGCAAAAGAGAGCGAATATGAAAGTTTGTGCATAAAATTATGTTTTATGATTTGATTATGTTCTGTTTTGAAGATGTTTTGTACTCTGATATGATGTGATTTCTGAAAACTTTTGGCATGACATTCTGAATCGGGTGTGGTTTGTGGATGGTGATCTATTTGACCTACCACGGGTGCTAATAGTGGCTTCTGTTTGGGTTGGTACCAACTGTTCGTTTGATGGGAACCAAAATGGGCATAGTCTTAAAGATTATTTGCAACTTTCAGATGGGCCAAGAAGATCAAGGAGACAATGCAAGGATTGATGCAATCCACTTGAGACAAGTTTAGCAAGAGCCCAACATTCAAGATGGGGCTTGAAGGATGAAGATCCAGTTTTAATTCATTTGATTAGCTATGGAAGATGGCAACGACAAGACTTAAAGGCTTTGAGCTCTTGAAGCGTTTCAACTTATTTAATTCATTTTAAAAACTTATGTTGTTAGTTTAGAATAATTGAGTTTATTATGGGAAGCACTTAAGGGCACCTATGCAAGGGCATGTTGGGAAAGTTATTATTTTATTGAACTAAGGTTAGGGTTACTGTAGTCGAGTTACTGTAGCGCGGCACTATTCATCCAGGGGCACTTTTGGAAGATGGGGGGTTTATTTTGGGCTAGAGTTTCATTAGGTTTTGCTTTAAATACTCTATGTAGCCTCATTCTTATCAGTTTATGAAGTTTATGAAATTTGATGAATTTATTCATTGTGAGTTGAGTTTATCTCCTCTTGTTCTTAATTGAACTTTTGAACTTATCAAAGGTAAATCACAACCTTTGTGGTGTTCCTCTTTTGTAATTTGGGTTCTTGAGACGGGTTCTTCAACGGGTCTAGATTTTAATTTAATATAGGTTCTTGAAACGAGTTCTCTTCGGGTCTAGGTTCTCCATCCATTGACTTGATTTTGGCTTTCTTGGGGAGTTTAAATTGACTGTGGGTTCAAGGATTCCATTCCCGCGGATTCATATCATCTTTCCTGTGTGCACACTTGTGGCTCCGAGAATAAATAAGGGGAAGATTCACATTCTGTTTTTGATCGGTTAGCTACTGGGGTTTGCACAACCCTACCACGGGAGTTAAACATGGCCTCTTATGTGATGTGATGTTCTGGTATGATGGTGGTCAGTTATGCTATGCCAAAAGACTTTGAATAAGAATACTTTTTGATAACATGTTCTAACTCTGTATTCTGAAAATAAAAAATGTTTTGTTTTGCATTCTAAAATCTGTAAATGCTCATGTTTGCATACTTGTATATGTTCTCTGCTTACTGAGTTTTTGATAACTCATCCCCTTTATCTTCACAATATTTTCAGATGATTTGGACTTTTTAGCTAAGGATCAAGACTATGAAGCATTAGGTGAGATGACTTAAGAGTAGTGGATTAAGAATTGAAAGTTTTCGATGAGTATTTTTTATTTTAGTTAATTATATTGTTGAAATGTGAGGTTAAGTAACATGTAGAGAAGTTGATATTTTTGGGGTTACAGTATTAAGGACTTGAAGTGTTTACGTTTGACTTAGAGCTTTTGGAAGTATGTTAGCAGTGTAGGAGTTGATTACCAGGTAACATGAGTTAACTCTCCGGACCCTCGGGGTCAGGGCGTTACAGGTGGGTTATCAACAACTCAGTAAGCAGAATGTAGAACAAAATATCTATTTTCAGAATGCAGAATCAGAAACATTTACTTTCAGAATGCAAAATCAAAATATGTTACCAAAAATTTCATAGCGAATCTTTCAAATAACTTTCTTATTCAAAATCCTTTGGCATATCAAAATATAAGACCTCATCATCATCATATCTGATATGAACCCGCGGGAATGAAATCCCTTGAACCCACAATCAATTTGACCCAAGAAAGCCAAAATCAAGTCAATAGATGGAGAATCTAGACCCGATGGGAACACGTTTTAAGAAACTTGATGATATTAAAATCAAGACTCGTTGAAGAACCCGTCTCAAAAACCCAGATTACAAGGAGGAACGCCACAAAGGTTGTGATTTACCTTTGATAAGTTCAAAAGTTCAATCAAGAACAAGAGGAGATAAACTCAACTCACAATAAATAAATTCATCAAATTTCATAAACTTCTTAACATGACGCTACAAAGAGTATTTAAACCAAAACCTAATTAAAACCCTAGCCAAAATAATGCCCCATCTTTCAAAAGTACCCCTGAGTGAATAGTGCCGCGCTAAAGCGACTCAGCTACAGTACTTTTGAAACCCTAGTTCGCTACAATACTTCTTGAAACCCTAGTTCAACAAAATAATAAATTTTCCAAGTTGCCCTTGAATTGGCCACCCCCCTTAAGTCCTTCTCATAATTAAACTCAATAATTCTATACTAATAAAATAAGTTATTTAAATGAATTAAACAAGTTGAAAGCCTTCAAGGGCCCAAAGCCTTTAAGTCATGTTGTTACCATCATTCATAGCTTACCAAATGAATCAAAACAAAATCATCATCGTTCAAGTCCATTTTGAGTGTTGGAGTCTTGCTAGCTTCATCCCAAGTAGATTGTGCCAATCCTTGCATTACCTCCTTGATCTTCTTGACTCTTGACCTTGTAATTGAACCATCTTAAACTTGCAAATGATCTTTAAAACTAGGTCCATCTTGGTGCCCATCATTCCCCACCTGAATCAAAGGAAAAAATGTTAGTAACATTAAAAATAGTAGAATAATGATATTTAGCTGGAAGACCCATTTCATTATCATTAATTTGTTCAAGAATTTGAAGAAATTTATTCAAGCTACTTCTATCATCAACAAGCAAAAGCATCAAAGGTAAATAAGTAAATGGATTAAAACCATAAACAATTTCAAATAGAGAATATAAAGTAGTAGTATGCATGGTCCTAATATATGCAAACCCTATAAAAGACAAACAATCCTCCCAAGTTTTTAAATTCTTATAAAGAACAGTGCGTAAAAGTTGGGCGGGGCGGAAGCCGGGTGGGGCAGCGGGGGCGGGGCCCCGCTGCCCACCCCTAATTCATTAGTATAAAAGCTTGTCTTAGCATAAAAACTCATTTTTGTCTTTCTGTTTCTTTCTGCAATCTCTCTTTTTTTTCCTCTTGTGGCTCCACTCTTTTATCTTGACTCTCAGTGTGATAGCCTGCTCCTTCCTTCTTACGTACGGTTCTTCTTTCTGACATATGTTCCGCCTTTATGTCGTAAGCAAATCTTGAGGGCAGATATTATGTAAATTGTCTACCCCTTCTATCTAGCGACTGCGAGCCTTGTCAGGCGTGCCGAACCATGATGGCGTGTTTCGAAGGATATTGTACAACTTCTAGAGCACGCATAGTGTTTTAATTGTACTGGAAATATTTTTAAAGAGTATTTCCAGTGTTGTTGAACTAAACTTGTTTTTAAATACGACAAATGTAATATTCTTGACGAGCTCCAAAAACATTATAATTGCCAGAAACCATTTTAATACCATTATTAAAATGATTTCAACTACTTAAGATATTATGAGATTTAAATTATGTTGAAAGTTTTTATTAATTAAATGGTTTTATTCTCTTTAATAAGTTAAGTGAGACTTCATTATTTCATTAATGATGAAGTTATTTTATAAACTAAAGTTAGTTTAAAATAATATTCTACCTTAATTCCTCTAAACGCTTTTAATTAAGTTATTAGTTAAAGCATTTTAAATCTGTGTTTGAGATCCATTGTTAGATCATTACGTGGATCCCCGGACGAAGGGACTGGGTTAAATACCCAGAGCCCCTCACTTTTCCCTCAGCTCTCTCTCTCTCTCCTCACTCTCCCCCGCGTACGCGGTACGTAGTTCATCTCTTTCCCGAACGGTTCCATAGCTCTCAGCCCGGCGCCGCCGTGTATCGCCAGCCCTCACTGCCGGCACCACCAGCTCCACCTCCCTCCGGCGAGCTCAACCAACCCAGCCTCTCTCTCTCACTCCACTGGCCATGCACAATCCAAATGGGCTTGGTGCACGTAGCGCCGCCGTGCGCCGTCCTCCGGCGCCACCACTCCACGGCAGCTTCCTTTGCCACCGGCCACCACCCTTCAGCAAAACCAGCACCTCCCAAGCAGCCACCTTTCCCCTTCGTCGCACACACGCACGCACAAGGAGACCCACGCACAGCTTCACCATGCGCGGCCTCTAGCGCCGTCGTACGCGGCACCCACGGCCACCTAGCGACACCATGGCTCCTCGAGCTCCTCCAAGTCAGCCAAGCTCTCCACCCTTCTCAAGCCTCTCACTCATGCATGACTTCTCCCTCTCTCCAACGCATGGGTTGCACCCCTCCACCCCCGTGCACCGCCACCCACAGCTGGTAACCATCACCTCCAACCTCCTCAGGCCACCACCGAGCCAACCCAACCTCCCATGGCCCCGATCTGCCACCCATGCACGTATGCTCTCTCCCACTCTCCCACGGCTTCTCCCTCTCCCTTACATGGCCATTCCCCCTTCCTCTGTCGTGAGTCGCCATGGCACCAACCCAGTGCCTCCAGGAGCTCCACTAGCAACCCCTCAGCCCAACCCTAGGTTCAAATCCCCACTTTGAGTGGTGGATAGTCACTGCACGTGATGGACAGCCACTGCGCGTGGCTGACCGCCACTGTACACGGCTAGATCCATCGTGTTACGCTCCTTGCCACTATCACAAGGCCACCACGAGCCCTTCCAAGACCACACCTATCTATCCAAACGCCTAAACAGTTAACGTACATGGTTTAGCTGCCACGTACGATACTTCTGACATCATCAGCTATGACGATCAACGAGCAACGCATGGGTTATCCCGTCAATGATATAATCCTCGATCCCTCGTTATTTATGTTAGATATTGATTAGTTGACTAGGTTGTGGACTGTGCTGTTGGTATTTGTGAAGTTGTGGTATTGTGATGTGGCGCTGTGTGATGAAGTGTTGGGCACTCTGTGTAATGAAGTGTTGGGGTTTTCTGTATTGTATGGAGGTGAATTGTGCCGTGTAGTGTGCTTTGAAGTGTTGGGCATATTTGGGAAGTGTGCTGTGTAGTGGTTGTTGAGTATGTGTTGTATTGGTGACGTGGCAGGTGGAATGGGAATAGTACACACTAGGTGTACTTTGTGTGTGGCGTAATGTGAGACAATGAGAGTTTATGTAAAATATACCCTCCTGGCGTAGTGTGGAACGGGAAGAGTACATGTTGAGTGTATTCTGTGTGGGGGTATGGTATATGAAGGGAGTACATGTGGAATGTACTCCGTATAACGGGGTGATGCACCATGTGGCAGATATGCCTTAATAGAGATGTGGCGTAATGCATGTGAATGGAGTACACGTGGAGTGTACTCCATGTGGTGGAGTGATGCACCATATGGCGGGTATGCCATAATGGTGATGTGGCGTAGTGTGTATGAAGGGAGTACACGATGAGTGTACTCTATGTGGTATAGTGATGCACCATATGGCAGGTATGCCATGATGGTGATATAGCGTGGTGTAAATGGAGTACACGTGGAGTGTACTCCATGTGGTGAAGTGATCACCATATGGCGGGTACGCCATAATGGTGATGTGGCGTGATGTGTAAGAAGGGAGTACATATGGAATGTACTCCGTATGGCGGAGTGACACACCATGTGGCGGATATGTCATAATGGTGATGTAGCGTATGTAAATGGAATACACGTGCAATGTACTCCATGTGATGGAGTGAGGTACAATATGACGGGTATGCCATAGTAGTGATGTGGCATAGTATGTATGAAGGGAGTATACGTGGAGTGTAGTCCATGTGGCAGCGACACCCCGTGTGGCGTGTCGTAGAGATAAGGATGGTTGTGTGATTAATGGGCGTGGAACGTGATGAGTAGTGTCGGGAACTGTAAAACAATGTCCCTGAGTAATTATGGTGTAGCCTGTAGTCTACGGTGACAAGTGTCATTGTGTGGGACTTACGGCTGGGAATATGGATGAAGTAGCGGAATAAGTGTAAGAGTACGCAACGGAAGCATGACTGGGCAACGTCACCTCGTGATATGAACCCGTGGGAATGAATTCCCTTGAACCCACAATCAATTTGAAAACTCCCCAAGAAAGCTAGAAATCAAGTCAAGGATGGAGAATCTAGACCCGATGAGAACCCGTTTCAAGAACCTAGATTATATTAAAATCTAGACCCGTTGAAGAACCTGTCTCAAGAACCCAAACTACAAAGGAGGAACGCCACAAAGGTTGTGATTTACCTTTGATAAGTTCAAAAGCTCAATTAAGAACAAGAGGAGTAAAACTCAACTCACAATGAATAAATTCATCAAATTTCATAAACTTCATAAACTGATTAGAATGAGGCTACATAGAGTATTTAAAGCAAAACCTAATGAAACCCTAGCCAAAATAAACCCTCATCTTCCAAAAGTGCCCCTGGATGAATAGTGTCGCGGCTACAGTGTCGCGCTACAGTAACTCGGCTACAGTAACCCTAAACCTAGTTCAATAAAATAATAATTTTTCCAACATGTCCTTGCATAGGCCCCCTTAAGTGCTTCCCATAATAAACTCAATTATTCTAAACTAATAACATAAGTTCTTTAAATGAATTAAATAAGTTGAAACCCTTCAAGAGCTCAAAGCCTTTAAGTCTTGTCGTTGCCCTCTTCCGTAGCTAATCAAATGAATTAAAATTGGATCTTCGTCCTTCAAGCCCCATCTTGATTGTTGGGCTCTTGGTATAACTTGTCCCAAGTGGATTGCATCAATCCTTGCATTGTCTCCTTGATCTTCTTGGCCCATCTAGAAGTTGCAAATGATCTTTAAGTCTAGGCCCATCTTGGTTCCCATCATTCCCCCTCTCCTCAAAAGGATTCGACCTCAAATCTCCACCTGGATCAAAGGGAAAATGGTTAGTAACATTGAAAATAGTAGAAACAAGATAGTTCCTGGAAGATCCATTAGATATGCATTTTCATTAATTTGTTCAAGAATTTGGAAAAGACCATCCAAGCTACTCCTGTCATCAACAGGTAAAGGTGTTAAATCTAAAGTTGTAAATGGATTAAGTCCATAAACAATTTCAAATGGTAAAAATTTAGTAGTAGCATGAACACTCCAATAATATTCAAACTCAATGAATGGCAAATGATACTCCCGGAAACATCCATGTAACAATTCAATGAATTGCAAATGATACTCCCACAAACGTTCATGAAACAAACTTAAATCTTTCCTTATACCAAAATGACTACTCCAATTATATGCAAACTCAATGAACGGCAAGTAATACTTCCACAAATGTGTATGCAACACGTTAATGTATGACAAATGATGCTTCCACAAACGTTCAAGTAATACGTCAATGAATAGCAAATGATACTCCAACAAACATTCATGCAACACATCAATGAATGAAAAATGATACTTCCAGAAACGTCCATGCAACACGTCATTGAATGGCAAATGATAGTCCCAAAAATGTTCATGCAACACAACAAAAGTCTTCCTTACACCAAGGCCACCCAACAAACAACCATGTCCATCACACACAAGCAACTTACGCATAAAACTAGTAGGCACACAAAATCTATTCTCTCTAAACAAGTACCAATCTAGTTTATAGAACTTTCCAAATGTTGCTTTCTCGCATGTTCCATACACACTAGCAAAATCATCATCATTAGCATGCAATTTCTTATCATATTCAAGTCTCAACAATTCTGCATCTAAAATGAAGACAATGACATACCTTCTTGCTAAAGCGTCAACAACAAAATTTTTCATACCTTGTGTGTATTTGAATACATAAGAAAAAGTCTCAATACAGTCCTCTCACTTAGCATGCATTCTAGTTAACAACTTACCTTGTCCCTTCAAGTATATCAATGACTCATGTTCTTCAAATAAAGGTTGGTTAGGAATTGTCGCACCTGGCACAAAATCAATGTAGTGCTCTATATCCCTAATAGGTGGCAATCCACTAAACACACCGCTAGGAATCATGACCTTAAATTCCTGCAACAAAGAAACAAAAACACTAGACAAAGAGTCGTTAAATTCATTAGTATAAAAGTTTGTCTTAGCATAAAAACTCACTTTTGTCTTTCTGTTTTTCTCTGCAACCTCTCTTTCTTTTTCTTCTTGTGGCTCCACTATTTTTTCTTGACTCTTAACCACCTGATGGGAACCAAGATGGGCCTAGTCTTAAAGATCATTTGCAACTTCCAGATGGGCCAAGAAGATCAAGGAGACAATGCAAGGATTGATGCAATCTACTTGGGGCAAGTTTAGCAAGAGCCCAACATTCAAGATGGGGCTTGAAGGATGAAGATCCAGTTTTAATTCATTTGATTAGCTACGGAAGAGGGCAACGACAAGACTTAAAGACTTTGAGCTCTTGAAGGGTTTCAACTTATTTAATTCATTTAAAGAACTTATGTTATTAGTTTAGAATAATTGAGTTTATTATGGGAAGTATTGAAGGGGGCCTATGCAAGGGCATGTTGGGAAAGTTATTATTTTATTGAACTAGGGTTAGGGTTACTGTAGCCGAGAGTTACTGTAGCGAGGCACTGTAGCCGCGACACTGTTCATCCAGGGGCACTTTTGGAAGGTGAGGGTTTATTTTGGCTAGGGTTTCATTAGGTTTTACTTTAAATACTCTATGTAGCCTCATTCTAATGAATAATGAAGTTTTATGAAATTTGATGAATTTATTCATTGTGAGTTGAGTTTTACTCCTCTTGTTCTTAATTGAACTTTTGAACTTATCAAAGGTAAATCACAACCTTTGTGGCGTTCCTCCTTTGTAATCTGGGTTCTTGAGACGGGTTCTTCAACGGGTCTAGATTTTAATATAATATAGGTTCTTGAAACGAGTTCTCATCGGGTCTAGGTTCTCCATCCATTGACTTGATTTTGGCTTTCTTGGGGAGTTTTCAAATTGACTGTGGGTTCAAGGGAATTCATTCCCGCGGGTTCATATCACCACCTCTATATTTTCTTTTTCTCTCTTTCTTTCTTTTGATGTTTCGGTCTCATTCTCTTTTTTCCTCTCAATCTATTTGTTCTTTTCACTCTCTGTTTTTCTTTCACTCTTCTCTTTTTTTGAAGTCTCAGCCTCACAATTGTTTTTCAACTCATTTTCTCTTTTTCTTGAGGTTTCAGCCTCACCAAAATCATTTCCCTTAGGTGGTTCGGTCTTCCCTTCTCCCACTCTAAATAAACTTCAGGGTCAGTTCTACCTTGGAATGATGGTATTTTCATTTTGATGCTCTCAAGGTTCTTATCTACTCTATCTCGACCCCCTGGGTTTGCCCAAAGTCTTCTTCCACGCCTAACTTCTCTATGTCTACCCAATCCAACTTCAGATGTTAGGCCTTCCTCATCCTCACCGTACTCTCCAATTTCAAACCCTCTTGATTATCAATACTATATCCATCACTTCACCCAACACCAAGTTCAACCGCTCAAATTGTTGTTGCAAGGCTTGCAACACAAAGGATGAGTTATCTACCACACCTTTTGGGTGATAAGTCCCTTATATGAGACATCATAATATGCTGCACAAAAAGAATGTTAGTGGAAAACCTCACACACTCCCTTACGTGTTTACACTCGAATAATGGCACTCCACTCGTGTTTCACTCTTAATTGGCTTTTTCCCGATAATAGTCTCACACTCTTTTGCCTTTTACCTCAAAAGTTTTCTCACTCAAGTTCTTTCAGAATTAGTTGAACTAAATCAAGATAATACAACCTTGTATTATTTCAACCAGTAATATAGATCAAAGAAACAAGGAATGAATAAAATGACACGAGACTCAAGGAATTTATACGAAGGGAAAGAGTAATTATAAAACAAGATACCAACTAGAAAGATGTAATCAGCTCCTATGATGATAAAAGCTCAATCAACAAATACTTTCTTTCTCTTTGTTGAAACTATTTAGCAACTTTGAATATGCTACATTCTCTTTTCTTCTTTTTCTTCCTCTACTTCTTTTTTTTTTTTTTTTTTCGAATTTTCTTTTCTTTTCTTTTCCTTTAATTCAATCACAAATAGCAATATTCAATTGTGAAAATCAAGCAATTGAATTCAAGCACGACAATGAAGTAGAACAAAATCAATGGAACGGCACTCCAAGGAACAGATAAACTTAGGAAACCCTAGAATTTTGAAACCCTAGGTGAATCAAATTTCAGCCAAACCCAAAACCCTAAGAATTTCGGCAGCCTACTTTTTGTTTCTAGTTTTTTTTTTGGCAACCCTAGAACAATGAAGTCCTAGAATCAGACTTGATTGGAAACCTTGCTCTGAATACCAAATGATATGAACCCGCGGGAATGAATTCCCTTGAACCCACAATCAATTTGAAAACTTCCCAAGAAAGCCAGAAATCAAGTCAAGGATGGAGAATCTAGACCCCATGAGAACTCGTTTCAAGAACCGAGATTATATTAAAATCTAGACCCGTAGAAGAACCCGTCTCAAGAACCCAAACTACAAAGGAGGAACGCCACAAAGGTTGTGATTTACCTTTGATAAGTTCAAAAGTTCAATTAAGAACAAGAGGAGTAAAACTCAACTAACAATGAATAAATTCATCAAATTTCATAAACTTCATAAACTGAGTAGAATGAGGCTACATAGAGTATTTAAAGCAAAACCTAATGAAACCCTAGCCAAAATAAACCCTCATCTTCCAAAAGTGCCCCTGGATGAATAGTGTCGCGGTTACAGTGCCGCGCTACAGTAACTGGGCTACAGTAACCCTAACCCTAGTTCAATAAAATAATAACTTTCCCAACATGCCCTTGCATAGGCCCCCTTAACTGCTTCCCATAATAAACTCAATTATTCTAAACTAATAACATAAGTTCTTTAAATGAATTAAATAAGTTGAAACCCTTCAAGAGCTCAAAGCCTTTAAGTGTTGTCGTTGCCCTCTTTCGTAGCTAATCAAATGAATTAAAACTGGATCTTCGTTCTTCAAGCCCCATCTTGATTGTTGGGCTCTTGCTATAACTTGTCCCAAGTGGATTGCATCAATCCTTGCATTGTCTTCTTGATCTTCTTGGCCCATCTGAAAGTTGCAAATGATCTTTAAGACTAGGTCCATCTTGGTTCCCATAACCTCGTGGCATGGTTATTGACAGTCGTGCTTGCCATGTGATGAGGTGATAGTGTATGAATGGCGTATCGGGGGAACATGACGAGAGTACGTGAGGAACCGTACTCATGATGAGTTAAGAGTTGGCATAGCAGAATGTTGGGTAACACGACAAGGTTACGGCGTAGCTTGGGTGTAGTCTTGAGCTATATGACGTGACATAAGGCGTAGTTACAAATGAAGTCTTGTCGTGTTAAGTGTTGGGATGAACTGTCAAAAGGGATGGGTAGCGTGAAAACTCATGCTAGCCGTGATATGAACCCGCAGGAATGAAATCCTTGAACCCACAGTCAATTTGAAAACAACCCAAGAAAGCCAAAATCCAGTCAATGGATGGAGAACCTAGACCCGATGAGAACTAGTGTCAAGAACCTAGATTATATTAAAATCTAGACTCGTTGAAGAACCCGTCTCAAGAACCCAGATTATAAAGGAGGAACGCCACAAAGGTTGTGATTTACCTTTGATAAGTTCAAAAGTTCAATCAAGAACAAGAGAAGTAAAACTCAACTCACAATGAATAAATTCATCAAATTTCATTAACTTCATTAACTTCATAAACTACTTGGGGCAAGTTTAGCAAGAGCCCAACATTCAAGATGGGGCTTGAAGGATGAAGATCCAGTTTTAATTCATTTGATTAGCTACGGAAGAGGGCAACGACAAGACTTAAAGACTTTGAGCTCTTAAAGAGTTTCAACTTATTTAATTCATTTAAAGAACTTATGTTATTAGTTTAGAATAATTGAGTTTATTATGGGAAGTATTGAAGGGGGCCTATGCAAGGGCATGTTGGGAAAGTTATTATTTTATTGAACTAGGGTTAGGGTTACTGTAGCCGAGAGTAACTGTAGCGAGGCACTGTAGCCGCGACACTGTTCATCCAGGGGCACTTTTGGAAGGTGAGGGTTTATTTTGGCTAGGGTTTCATTAGGTTTTACTTTAAATACTCTATGTAGCCTCATTCTAATCAATAATGAAGTTTTATGAAATTTGATGAATTTATTCATTGTGAGTTGAGTTTTACTCCTCTTGTTCTTAATTGAACTTTTGAACTTATCAAAGGTAAACCACAACCTTTGTGGCGTTCCTCCTTTGTAATATGGGTTCTTGAGACGGGTTCTTCAACGGGTCTAGATTTTAATATAATCTAGGTTCTTGAAACGAGTTCTCATCGGGTCTAGGTTCTCCATCCATTGACTTGATTTTGGCTTTCTTGGGGAGTTTTCAAATTGACTGTGGGTTCAAGGGATTTCATTCCCGCGGGTTCATATCACAATCCACTTGGGACAAGTTTAGCAAGAGCCCAACATTCAAGATGGGGGGCTTGAAGGATGAAGATCCAGTTTTAATTCATTTGATTAGCTACGGAAGAGGGCAACGACAAGACTTAAAGGCTTTGAGCTCTTGAAGGGTTTCAACTTATTTAATTCATTTAAAGAACTTATGTTATTAGTTTAGAATAATTGAGTTTATTATGGGAAGCATTGAAAGGGGCCTATGCAAGGGCATGTTGGGAAAGTTATTATTTTATTGAACTAGGGTTAGGGTTACTGTAGCGCGGTACTGTAGCCGCGACACTGTTCATCCAGGGGCACTTTTGGAAGATAGGGGTTTATTTTGGCTAAGGTTTCATTAGGTTTTGCTTTAAATACTCTATGTAGCCTCATTCTAATCAGTTTTATGAAGTTTAAGAAATTTGATGAATTTATTCATTGTGAGTTGAGTTTTACTCCTCTTATTTTTAATTGAACTTTTGAACTTATCAAAGGTAAATCACAACCTTTGTGGCGTTTCTCTTTTGTAATTTGGGTTCTTGAGACGTGTTCTTCAACGGGTCTAGATTTTAATATAATATAGGTTCTTGAAACGAGTTCTCATCGGGTCTAGATTCTCCATCCTTGACTTGATTTTGGGCTTTCTTGGGAAGTTTTCAAATTGGTTGTGGGTTCAAGGGATGTCATTCCCCCGGGTTCATATCATTTGGTATCAGAGCCAAGTTTCCAATTAAATCTGATTCTATCTTTTAATTATAGCATCCTTTAATTTAATTCTAGGGCTTCATTGTTCTAGGGTTGCAAAAAAAAAAAATAGAAACAAAAAGTAGGCTTCCAAAATTCTTAGGATTTTGGGTTTGGCTGAAATTTGCATCACTTAGGGTTTCAAAATTCTAGAGTTTCCTGCATCTCTATGTTTATCTGTTGCTTGGAGTGTCATTCCATTGATTCTCTTTTACTTCATTGTCGTGCTTGAATTCAATTGCTTGATTTTCACAATTGAATATTGCTATTTGTGATTGAATTAGAGAAAAGAAAAGAAAGGAAATGAAATGAAAAGAAAAGAAAAGAAAGGAAAGGAAAAAAAAAAGAAAAAAAAATTCGAAAAAAAAAAAGAAGAAGAAGAGGAAGAAGAAGAAGAAAAGATAAGGTAGCATGATATGAACCCGCGGGAATGAATTCCTTTGAACCCACAGTCAATTTGAAAACTCCCCAAGAAAGCCAAAATCAAGTCAATGGATGGAGAACCTAGACCCGATGAGAACTCGTTTCAAGAACCTAGATTATATTAAAATCTAGACCCGTTGAAGAACACGTCTCAAGAACCCAGATTACAAAGGAGGAACGCCACAAAGGTTGTGATCTACCTTTGATAAGTTAAAAAGTTCAATTAAGAACAAGAGGACATAAACTCAACTCACAATGAATAAATTCATCAAATTGCATAAACTTCATAATCTGATTAGAATGAGACTACATAGAGTATTTAAAGAAAAAACCTAATGAAAACCCTAGATAAAATAAAACCCCATCTTCCAAAAATACCCTTGAGTGAACAGTGCCGCGGCTACAGTAACTCGGCTACAGTAACCTTAACCCTAGTTCAATAAAATAATAACTTTCCCAATATGCCCTTACATAGGCATAAACCCAATTATTCTAAGGAAATAAAATAGGTCCTTGAAATTAATTAAATAAGTTGAAAGCCTTCAAGTGTCCAAAGCCTATAAGTCAAGTTGTTGCCCTTTCCATAGCTTATGAAATGAATCAAAGCATAATCTTCATCGTTTAAGCCCTTGAACTTGTATTTGGCCTATCTGGAACTTGCAACATATCTTTAAGACTACGCCCACCTTGGTTCCCATCATTTCCCCTCTCCTCAAAAGGATTCGACCTCGAATCTCCACCTGGATCAAAGGGAAAAATATTAGTAACATTATCATTGATTTCATATGCATTGTCATTAATTTGTTCAAGAATTTGAGAACATCCATCCAAGCTACTCCTGTTGTCAACAGATAAAGACATTAAATCTAAAGGAGTAAATAGATTAAGTCTATAAACAATTTCAAAAGGAGAATATAAAGTGGTAGTATGCATGGTCCTGTTATATGCAAACTCAATAAATCCATCCATAACCACAAAAATAGAATTTCTACTCCTTTCTTTCCTATGCAGCCCCAAAACAAAGTCCATAGATATGTCTACACATGACTCACTAGGAATAGGTAAGGGCGTATGCAACCCATGTGGCAAAAGTATAAATTTGGCCTTTCTGCATGTAATGCACCTACCACAAATGTCTAATATTGTTTTGACACCTGAATGACTACTCCAAATATATGCAAACTCAATGAAATACAAATGATACTCCCGCAAACGATCGTGCAACACGTCAATGTATGGCAAATGATACTCCCACAAGCGTTCGTGCAATACATCAATGAATGACAAATTATACTTCCACAAACGTTCATGTAACACTTCAATGAATGACAATTGATACTTCCACAAACGTTCATGCAACACGTCATTGAAAGGCAAATGATATTCCCACAAACGTTCATGCAACACAACAAAAGTCTTCCTTACACCATGGTTACCCAACAAACCACCATGTCCATCACACACAAGCAAGTTACGCATAAAACTAGTAGGTATACAGAATCTATTCTTTCTATACAAGTACCAATCTAGTTTATAGAACTTACCAAACGATACTTTCTCACATGTTCCATACACACTAGCAAAGTCATAATCATTAGCATGCAATTCCTTATCATATTCAAGTTTCAACAATTTTGCATCTAAAATGAAGATAAGTACATACCTTCTTGCTAAAGCATCAACCACAAAAGTTTCCATACCTTGCGTGTATTTGAATACATGAGGAAAAGTCTCAATACAATCCTCCCGCTTAGCACGCATTATAGTTAACAACTTACCTTGTCCCTTCAAGTGTGTCAAGGACTCATGTTCTTCAAAGAAAGGTTAGGTAGGGATTGTCGCACCTAGCACAGAATCCATGTAGTGCTCTATCTCCCTAATAGGTGGTAATCCACTAAACACACCGCTAGGAAACACGACCTCATATCCCTGCAACAAAGAGACAATAATACTAGGCAAACATACGTCAAGTTCGTTAGGATTAAGACTTGCCTTAGCATAAAAACTCACTTTTCTCTTTGTTTTTCTCTCACTTTCTTCACACTTTCTTTTCTTTCTACTCTCTTTTTCTTTTTCACTCTCTTTTTCCCTTTCACACTCTTTTTTCTTTTCACCCTCTTTTTTTCTGTCACTCTTTTTTTCTTCATCTTTTTTTGTACTCTCGACCTCACAATTATTTTTCAACTCATTCTCTCTTGTGCTTGAGGTCTTATTCTCACCCTCTTCTTTTTTCTCTCTCATTTTTCTTTCTTTCTCCATTTCGGTCTCACTCTTACTTTTCAGCTCAATCTCACTTTCACTCTTGCTTTTCAGCTCATTCTCACTTTCACTCTTGCTTGTTTGCTCAATCTCCTTTTCACTTTTTCTTTTTTGATCACTCTCATTTTCACTCTTTCTTTTTTGAGCAACCTCACTTTTCAATTTCAATTGGTCTCCACGGACATGTGTTGGAGTTAAAGGAGCAAGTTTGATTGTTTTTCCATCCTTTTCAAAACTGTACATGTTCCTTAACCTATCATGGATCACATTCCTATCATACTGCCATGGCTTCCCTAACAAAATATGACCAGCATGCATAGGCACAACATCACAAAGGACCATATCCTGATATTTCCCAATTGAAAAAGAAACTAGCACTTGCTTATTTATCCTAACCTCCCCACAATCACTCAACCACTGCAACATGTATGGTCTAGGGAGCTTCAAGGTACGTAAATTCAATTTCTCAACTAAAGTAGTGCTAGCCAAATTAATACAACTCCTCAAATCAATGACCATATTACATACCTTGTTGTTGATATGGCATCTAGTATGAAAAACATTCTCGCTCTGCTGCTCTGTATCATTCATCTTAATTTGTGTATTGAGTGCATGCCTAGCAACAAGAGACTCCCCATACTCTTCTTTCTCAATACTTGGCTCATGTCGCCTCCTACCTCTCTCACCTTGCAGATTTCTAATCACTTCTTCTTGATTATCCATCCTATCCCTCACTTCACCCAACACCAAGTTCAACCGCTCAAACTGTTGTTGCATGGCTTGCAACACAAAAGATGAGTTATCTGCCACACCGTTTGGTGATGAGTCACTTCTATGAGACATCATAATATGCTGCACAAAAAGAATGTTAGTGAAAAAGCTCACACACTCCCTTACGTGTTTACACTCAAATAATGACACTCCACTCGTGTTTCACTCTTAATGGCTTTTTTCCGATAATATAGTCTCACACTCTCTTACCTTTTACCTCGAGAGTTTTCCCACTCAAGTTCTTTAAGAACTAGTTGAACTAAATCAAGATAATACAACCTTGTATTATTTCAACCAGTAATATAGATCAAAGAAACAAGGAAAGAATAAAATGACACGAGACTCAAGGAATTTATACGAGGGCAAGAGTAATTATAAAACAAGATACCAACTAGAAAGATGTAATCTGCTCCTATGATGATAAAAGCACAATCAACAAATATTTTCTTTCCCTTTGTTGAAACTATGTAGCAACTTTGAATTACCTTCCCTTTTCTTCTTCTTCTTCCTTCTTCTTCTTCTTTTTTTTTTTTTTTTGAATTTTCTTTTCTTTTCTTTTCCTTTCTTTTCTTTTCTCTAATTCAATCAGAAATAGCAATATTCAATTGTGAAGATCAAGCAATTGAATTCAAGCACGACAATGAAGTAGAAGAGAATCAATGGAACGGCACACTCCAAGCACCAGATAAACTCAGAGATGCAGAAAACCCTAGAATTTTGAAACCCTATGTGATGCAAATTTCAGCCAAACCCAAAATCCTAAGAATTTTGGAAGCCTACTTTTTGTTTCTATTTTTTTTTTTTTTTGGCAACCCTAGAACAATGAAGCCCTAGAATTAAATTAAAGGATGCTAAAATTAAAAGATAGAATCAGACCTGATTGGAAACCTTGCTCTGAATACCAAATGATATGAACCCGGGGGAATGAATTCCCTTGAACCCACAGTCAATTTGAAAACTCCCCAAGAAAGCCAAAATCAAGTCAATGGATGGAGAACCTAGACCCGATGAGAACTCGTTTCAATAACCTAGATTATATTAAAATCTAGACCCGTTGAAGAACACGTCTCAAGAACCCAGATTACAAAGGAGGAACGCCACAAAGGTTGTGATCTACCTTTGATAAGTTAAAAAGTTCAATTAAGAACAAGAGGAGATAAACTCAACTCACAATGAATAAATTCATCAAATTGCATAAACTTCATAATCTGATTAGAATGAGACTACATAGAGTATTTAAAGCAAAAACCTAATGAAAACCCTAGATAAAATAAAACCCCATCTTCCAAAAATACCCCTGAGTGAACAGTGCCGCGGCTACAGTACGGTGCTACAGTAACTCGGCTACAGTAACCCTAACCCTAGTTCAATAAAATAATAACTTTCCCAATATGCCCTTACATAGGCATAAACCCAATTATTCTAAGGAAATAAAATAGGTCCTTGAAATTAATTAAATAAGTTGAAAGCCTTCAAGTGTCCAAAGCCTATAAGTCAAGTTGTTGCCCTTTCCATAGCTTATGAAATGAATCAAAGCATAATCTTCATCGTTTAAACCCTTGAACTTGTATTTGGCCCATCTGGAACTTGCAACATATCTTTAAGACTAGGCCCACCTTGGTTCCCATCATAGCATATTCAAAATTGCTACATAGTTTCAACAAAGAGAAAGAAAGTATTTGTTGATTGAGTTTTTATCATCATTGGAGCTTATTACATCTTTCTAGTTGGAATCTTGTTTTATAATTACTTTCCCTCATATAAATTCCTTGAGTCTCGTTTCATTTTATTCATTACTTGTTTCTTTGATCTATATTACTGGTTGGAATAATACAAGGTTGTATTGTCTTGATTTAGTTCAACTAGTTCTTAAAGAACTTGAGTGGGAAAACTCTTTGAGGTAAAAGGCAAGAGAGTGTGAGACTATTATCTGGAAAAAACCAATTAAGAGTGAAACACGAGTGGAGTGCCATTATTCGAGTGTAAACACGTAAGTGAGTGTGTGAGGTTTTCCACTAACATTCTTTTTGTGCAGCATATTATGATGTCTCATAGAAGTGACTCATCACCAAAAGGTGTGGCAGATAACTCATCTTTTATGTTGCAAGCCATGCAACAACAGTTTGAGCGGTTGAACTTGGTGTTGGATGAAGTGAGGGATAGTATGGATAATCAAGAAGCAATGATTAGAAATCTACAAGGTGAGAGAGATAAGAGGCGACATGAGCCTAGAATTGAGAATGGGTATAAGAATGGAGAGTTTGGTGAGGATGAGCAAGGCCTAACATTTGAAGTTGGATTTGGTGGACATAGAGGAGTTAGGCATGGAAGAGGCCTTAGGGCAAACTCAGGGGGTCGAGATAGAGTAGTAGATAAGAACCTTGGAAGCATCAAAATCAAAATACCATCATTTCAAGGTAGAACTGACCCAGAAGTTTATTTAGAGTGGGAGAAAATAATAGAGTTGGTGTTTGATTATGCGAAGTTGGCTGTAATTGAGTTCACTGATTATGCGATTATTCGGTGGGATCAATTAGTATCCAATAGGAGGAGGAATTTTGAGAGGCCTGTAGAAACATGGGGAGAGTTGAAAGCTATCATGAAGCGAAGATTTGTACCTAGCCACTACTATAGAGACCTCTACCAAAAACTACAAAATCTTACACAAGGGTCTAGGAGTGTAGAGGATTACCATAAGGAGATGGAGGTGGCTATGATTCGGGCTAATGTAGTGGAGGATCAGGAGGCCACGATGACAAGATTTTTGAGTGGGTTGAATAGGGAGATAGCCAATATAGTTGAGTTGCAACATTATGTGGAGGTAGAGGATATGGTGCACATGGCTATGAAGGTGGAGAGGCGGCTAAAAGGAATGGGTACATCAAGGTATACTTCGGTTTCTAGTACTCCTTGTGATATGAACCCGCGGGAATGAAATCCCTTGAACCCACAATCAATTTGAAAACTCCCCAAGAAAGCCAAAAATCAAGTCAAGGATGGAGAACCTAGACCCGATGAGAACTCGTTTCAAGAACCTAGATTATATTAAAATCTAGACCCGTTGAAGAACCCGTCTCAAGAACCCAGATTATAAAGGAGGAACGCCACAAAGGTTGTGATTTACCTTTGATAAGTTCAAAAGTTCAATCAAGAACAAGAGAAGTAAAACTCAACTCACAATGAATAAATTCATCAAATTTCATAAACTTCATTAACTTCTGAAATGAGGCTACAAAGAGTATTTAAACCAAAACCTAATTAAAACCCTAGATAAAATAAAACCTCATCTTCCAAAAATACCCCTGAGTGAACAGTACATCGCTACAGTAACTCGGCTACAGTAACCCTAACCCTAGTTCAATAAAATAATAACTTTCCCAACATGCCCTTACATAGGTATAAACCCAATTATTCTAAACAAATAAAATAGGTCCCTGAAATTAATTAAATAAGTCGAAAGCCTTCAAGTGTCCAAAGTCTATATAAGTCAAGTTGTTGCCCTTTCCATAGCTTATGAAATGAATCAAAGCATAATCTTCATCGTTTAAGCCCTTGAACTTGTATTTGGCCCATCTGAAACTTGCAACATATCTTTAAGACTAGGCTCACCTTGGGAACCCATCATTCCCCCTCTCCTCAAAAGGATTCGACCTCGAATCTCCACCTGGATCAAAGGGGAAAATGTTAGTAACATTATCATTGATTTCATATGCATTGTTATTAATTTGTTCAAGAATTTGAGAACATCCATCCAAGCTACTCCTGTTGTCAACAGATAAAGACATTAAATCTAAAGGAGTAAATAGAATAAGTCTATAAACAATTTCAAAAGGAGAATATAAAGTGGTAGTATGCATGGTTCTGTTATATGCAAACTCTATAAGTCCATCTATAACCACAAGAATAGAATTTTCTACCCCTTTCTTTCCTAGGCAGCCCCAAAACAAAGTCCATAGATATATGTCTACACATGACTCACTAGGAATAGGTAAGGGAGTATGCAACCCATATGGCAAAAGTATAAATTTGGCCTTTCTGCATGTAATGCACCTACCACAAATACAATTGACATCTCTCTTCATCTTAGACTAACATAAATGTTCATGCAAAATGTCTAATATTTTCTTGACACCAGAATGACTACTCCAAATATATGCAAACTCAATGAAGGGCAAATGATAGTCCCACAAACGTTCATGCAACAGGTCAATGTATGGCAAATGATACTCCCACAAACGTTCATGCAACATGTTAATGAATGAAAAATGATACTTCCACAAACATTCATGCAACACATCAATGAATGACAATTGATACTTCCACAAACGTTCATGCAACACGTCATTGAAAGACAAATGATACTCCCACAAACCTTCATGCAACACATCAATGAATGACAATTGATACTTCCACAAACGTTCATGCAACACGTCATTGAAAGGCAAATGGTATTCCCACAAACCACCATGTCCATCACACACATGCAACTTACGCATAAAACTAGTAGGTACACAAAATTGATTTTTTCTAAACAAGTACCAATTTAATTTATAGAACTTACCAAACGATGCTTTCTCACATGTTCCATACACACTAGCAAAGTCATCATCATTAGCATGCAATTTCTTATCAGATTCAAGTTTCAACAATTTTGCATCTAAAATGAAGATAAGTACATACCTTCTTGCTAAAGCATCAACCACAAAAGTTTCCATACCTTGTGTGTATTTGAATGCATGAAGAAAAGTCTCAATACAATCCTCCCGCTTAGCACGCATTATAGTCAACAACTTACCTTGTCCTTTTAAGTGTGTCAATGACTCATGTTCTTCTAAGAAAGGTCGGTTAGGAATTGTTGCACCTGGCACAAAATCTATGTAGTGCTCTATCTCCCTAATGGGTGGCAATCCACTAAATACACCACTTGGAAACACGACCTCATATCCATGCAACAAAGAGACAACAATACTAGGCAAACAAACGTTAAGTTCGTTAGGATTAAGACTTGCCTTAGCATAAATACTCACTTTTCTATTTGTTTTTCTCTCACTTTCTTCACAGTCTCTATTCTTTCCACTCTCTTTTTCTTTTTCACTCTCTTTTTCCCTTTCACACACTTTTTTCTTTTCACTTTCTTTTTTTCTGTCATTCTTTTTTTCTTCATCTTTTTTTGTACTCTCGACCTCACAATTATTTTTCAACTCATTCTCTCTTGTGCTTGAGGTCTTATTCTCACCCTCTTCTTTTTTCTCTCTCATTTTTCTCTCTTTCTCCATTTCGGTCTCACTATTTCTTTTCTTCTCAATCTCATCTTCACTCTTGCTTTTCAGCTCATTCTCACTTTCACTCTTGCTTTTCAGCTCATTCTCACTTTCACTCTTGCTTGTTTGCTCAATCTCCTTTTCACTTTTTCTTTTTTGATCACTCTCATTTTCAAACTCCTCAAATCAATGACCATACTACATACCTTGTTGTTGATGTGGCATCTAGTATGAAAAACGTTCTCACTCTGTTGCTCTGTATCATTCATCTTAATTTGTGTATTGAGTGCACGCCTAGCAAGAACAGACTCACCATACTCTTGTTTCTCATACTCATTCTCAATACTAGGCTCATGTCGCCTCCTACCTCTCTCACCTTGCAGATTTCTAATCACTTCTTCTTGATTATCCATCCTATCCCTCACTTCACCCAACACCAAGTTCAACCGCTCAAACTGTTGTTGCATGGCTTGCAACACAAAAGATGAGTTATCTGCCACACCATTTGGTGATGAGTCACTTCTATGAAACATCATAATATGCTGCACAAAACAATGTTTTGAATACCGTACCGGACATCGTACCGGTCAAGGCACTGGAACGAAATATTTCGGTACCGGTACCGTTTCGGGATAGCGTTACGGGATAACATTTCGGGATAGTCAATATATAAATAAATTATATATATATATATAAATTATATTCCAAAATAATAGTCTATATATAAATAAATTATATATAAATACATATATATATAAATTATAAATAGTCTAATTTGAATTAGGGGTTAAAAATAAGTTTGTAGTATGAAAAAACCGAAAAAAAAAAAAAAAAAACACACAGGCCGAAATATCGGCCGGTACCGGCCGAAATATAGGCCGGTACAGGCCAAAATTTAGTCCGGTATGGCCGGGTACGGCCGGTACGGCTAGTATTTTAGCCGGTACGGTACATATATAGTACCTGTACCGACCGGACGGCCGAAACGAAAAATTTCGGCCGTACCGGCCGGTACGGTACGGGATTTAAAACACTGGCACAAAAACAATGTTAGTGGAAAACCTTACAGACTCCCTTACGTGTTTACACTCGAATAATGGCACTCCACTCGTGTTTCACTTTTAATTGGCTTTTTCCCGATAATAGTCTCACACTCTCTTGCCTTTTACCTCAATAGTTTTCTCACTCAAGTTCTTTCAGAACTAGTTGAACTAAATTAAGATAATACAACCATGTATTATTCCAACCAGTAATATAGATGAAAGAAACAAGGAATGAATAAAATGACACGAGACTCAAGAAATTTATACGAGGGAAAGAGTAATTATAAAACAAGACACCAACTAGCAAGTTGTATTCAGCTCCTATGATGATAATAACTCAATCAACAGATACTTTCTTTCTCTTTGTTGAAACTATGTAGCAACTTTGAATTACCTTCCCTTTTCTTCTTCTTCCTTTCTTCTTCTTCTTTTTGTTTTTTTTTTTTTTGAATTTTCTTTTCTTTTCTTTTCTTTTCCTTTCTTTTCTTTTCTTTTCTCTAATTCAATCAGAAATAGCAATATTCAATTGTGAAGATCAAGCAATTGAATTCAAGCACGACAATGAAGTAGAAGAGAATCAATGGAACGGCACTCCAAGCAACAGATAAACTTAGAGATGCAGAAAACCCTAGAATTTTGAAACCCTAGGTGATGCAAATTTCAGCCAAACCCAAAATCCTAAGAATTTTGGAAGCCTACTTTTTGTTTCTATTTTTTTTTTTTTTTGGCAACCCTAGAACAATGAAGCCCTAGAATTAAATTAAAGGATGCTAAAATTAAAAGATAGAATCAGACCTGATTGGAAACTTTGCTCTGAATACCAAATGATATGAACCCGTGGGAATGAATTCCCTTGAACCCACAATCAATTTGAGAACTCCCCAAGAAAGCCAAAATCAAGTCAATGGATGGAGAACCTAGACCCGATGAGAACTCGTTTCAAGAACCTAGATTATATTAAAATCTAGACCCGTTGAAGAACCCGTCTCAAGAACCCATATTACAAAGGAGGAACGCCACAAAGGTTGTGATTTACCTTTGATAAGTTCAAAAGTTCAATTAAGAACAAGAGGAGTAAAACTCAACTCACAATGAATAAATTCATCAAATTTCATAAACTTCATAAACTCATTAGAATGAGGCTACATATAGTCTTTAAAGAAAAACCTAAAGAAACCCTAGCCAAAATAAACCCCCACCTTCCAAAAGTGCCCCTGTTCTACTCCTCTTATGAAATTTATGAAATTAGATGAATTTATTCATTGTGAGTTGAGTTTTACTCCTCTTGTTCTTTATTGAACTTTTGAACTTATCAAAGGTAAATCACAACCTTTGTGGCGTTCCTCCTTTATAATCTGGGTTCTTGAGACTGGTTCTTCAACGGGTCTAGATTTTAATATAATCTAGGTTCTTGAAACAAGTTCTCATCGGGTCTAGGTTCTCCATCCATTGACTTGATTTTTGGCTTTCTTGGGGAGTTTTCAAATTGACTTTGGGTTCAAGGGATTTCATTCCCACGGGTTCATATCAACTACTTTAGTTGAGAAATTGAATTTACGTACCTTGAAACACCCTAGACCATACATGTTGCAGTGGTTGAGTGATTGTGGGGAGGTTAGGGTAAATAAGCAAGTGCTAGTTTCTTTTTCAATTGGAAAATATCAGGATATGGTCATTTGTGATGTTGTGCCTATGCATGCTAGTCATATTTTGTTAGGGAAGCCATGGGAGTTTGATAGGAAGGTGATTCGTGATGGGTTAAGGAACATGTACAGTTTTGAAAAGGATGGAAAAACAATCAAACTTGCTCCGTGGGAATGAAAAACACATGTCCATGGGACCAATTGAAATTGAAAAGTGAGGTTGCTCAAAAAAGAAATAGTGAAAATGAGAGTGATCAAAAAAGAAAAAGTGAAAAGGAGATTGAGCAAACAAGCAAGAGTGAAAGTGAGAATGAGCTGAAAAGCAAGAGTGAAAGTGAGATTGAGCTGAAAAGTAAGAGTGAAGATGAGATTGAGAAAAAAAGAAATAGTGAGACCGAAAAGGAGAAAGAAAGAAAAATGAGAGAGAAAAAAGAAGAGGGTGAGAATAAGACCTCAAGCACAAGAGAGAATGAGTTGAAAAATAATTGTGAGGTCGAGAGTACAAAAAAAGATGAAGAAAAAGAGAGTGACAGAAAAAAAGAGGGTGAAAAGAAAAAAGAGTGTGAAAGGGAAAAAGAGAGTGAAAAAGAAAAAGAGAGTAGAAAGAAAAGAAAGTGTGAAGAAAGTGAGAGAAAAACAAAGAGAAAAGTGAGTTTTTATGCTAAGGCAAGTCTTAATCCTAACGAACTTGATGTATGTTTGCCTAGTATTATTGTCTCTTTGTTGCAGGGATATGAGGTCGTGTTTCCTAGCGGTGTGTTTAGTGGATTACCACCTATTAGGGAGATAGAGCACTACATCGATTTTGTGCTAGGTGCGACAATCCCTACCGAACCTGATGGGAGCCAAGATGGGCCTAGTCTTAAAGATCATTTGCAACTTCCAGATGGGCCAAGAAGATCAAGGAGACAATGCAAGGATTGATGCAATCCACTTGAGACATGTTTTGCAAGAGCCCAACATTCAAGATGGGGCTTGAAGGATGAATATCCAGTTTTAATTCATTTGATTAGCTACGGAAGAGGGCAACGACAAGACTTAAAGGCTTTGAGCTCTTGAAGGGTTTCAACTTATTTAATTCATTTAAAGAACTTATGTTATTAGTTTAGAATAATTGAGTTTATTATGGAAAGTATTGAAGGGGGCCTATGCAAGGGCATGTTGGGAAAGTTATTATTTTATTGAACTAGGGTTAGGGTTACTGTAGCAGAGAGTTACTGTAGCGCGGCACTGTAGCCGCGACACTGTTCATCCAGGGGCACTTTTGGAAGGTGGGGGTTTATTTTGGCTAGGGTTTCATTAGGTTTTGCTTTAAATACTCTATGTAGCCTCATTCTATTCAGATTATGAAGTTTATGAAATTTGATGAATTTATTCATTGTGAGTTGAGTTTTACTCCTCTTGTTCTTAATTGAACTTTTGAACTTATCAAAGGTAAATCACAACCTTTGTGGCGTTCCTCCTTTGTAATCTGGGTTCTTGAGACGGGTTCTTCAACGGGTCTAGATTTTAATATAATCTAGGTTCTTGAAACGAGTTCTCATCGGGTCTAGGTTCTCCATCCATTGACTTGATTTTGGCTTTCTTGGGGAGTTTTCAAATTGACTGTGGGTTCAAGGGAATCTCGTTCCCGCGGGTTCATATCACAACCTTTCTTTGAAGAACATGAGTCCTTGACACACTTGAAGGGACAAGGTAAGTTGTTAACTATAATGCGTGCTAAGCGGGAGGATTGTATTGAGACTTTTCCTCATGTATTCAAATACACGCAAGTATGGAAACTTTTGTGATTGATGCTTTAGCAAGAAGGTATGTACTTATCTTCATTTTAGATGCAAAATTGTTGAAACTTGAATATGATAAGGAATTGCATACTAATGATTATGACTTTGCTAGTGTGTATGGAACATGTGAGAAAGTATCGTTTGGTAAGTTCTATAAACTAGATTGGTACTTGTATAGAATAATAGATTTTGTATACCTACTAGTTTTATGCGTAACTTGCTTGTGTGTGATGGACATAGTGGTTTGTTGGGTAACCATGGTGTAAGGAAGACTTTTGTTGTGTTGCATGAACGTTTGTGGGAATATCATTTGCCTTTCAATGACGTGTTGCATGAACGTTTGTGGAAGTATCAATTGTCATTCATTGAAGTGTTACATGAACGTTTGTGGAAGTATAATTTGTCATTCATTGATGTATTGCACGAACGCTTGTGGGAGTATCATTTGCCATACATTGACGTGTTGCACGATCGTTTGCGGGAGTATCATTTGTATTTCATTGAGTTTGCATATATAATTGGAGTGGTCATTCTGGTGAAAATAAGATTTCAGACATGTTGCATGAACGTTTATGGGAGTATCATTTGCCATTTATTGACTTATTGCATGAACGTTTATGGGAGTATCATTTGTCATTCATTGAGTTTGCATATTGGAGTGGTCATTTTGGTTCAAGGAAGACTTTAGATGTGCTTCATGAACATTTGTGGGAGTATTGTTTGCCATTCATTGAGTTTACATATGATTGGAGTGTTCATGCCACTACTAAATTTTCACCAATTGAAATTGTTTACAGACTTAATCAATTTCCTCCTTTAGATTTAAAGTCTTCACCAGATGATGATAAGGGTAGCTTGGATGGACTATTCCAAATTCTTGAACAAATTAATGAAAATGCATATCTAATGGATCTTCAATGTAAGTATCATGTTTCTACTATTTTCAATGTTACTAACCACTTTCCCTTTGATCCAGGTGGAGATTCGAGGTCGAATCCTTTTGAGGAGAAAGGGAATGATGGGAACCAAGATGGGCCTAGTCTTAAAGATCATTTGCAACTTCCAGATGGGCCAAGAAGATCAAGGAGACAATGCAAGGATTGATGCAATCCACTTGAGACATGTTTTGCAAGAGCCCAACATTCAAGATGGGGCTTGAAGGATGAAGATCCAGTTTTAATTCATTTGATTAGCTACGGAAGAGGGCAACGACAAGACTTAAAAGCTTTGAGCTCTTGAAGGGTTTCAACTTATTTAATTCATTTAAAGAACTTATGTTATTAGTTTAGAATAATTGAGTTTATTATGGGAAGTATTGAAGGGGGCCTATGCAAGGGCATGTTGGGAAAATTATTATTTTATTGAACTAGGGTTAGGGTTACTGTAGCCGAGAGTTACTGTAGCGCTGCACTGTAGCCATGACACTGTTCATCCAGGGGCACTTTTGGAAGATGGGGGTTTACTTTGGCTAGGGTTTCATTAGGTTTTGCTTTAAATACTCTATGTAGCCTCATTCTAATCAGTTTATGAAATTTGATGAATTTATTCATTGTGAGTTGAGTTTTACTCCTCTTGTTCTTAATTGAACTTTTGAACTTATCAAAGGTAAATCACACAACCTTTGTGGCGTTCCTCCTTTGTAATCTGGGTTCTTGAGACGGGTTCTTCAACGGGTCTAGATTTTAATATAATCTAGGTTCTTGAAACGAGTTCTCATCGGGTCTAGGTTCTCCATCCATTGACTTGATTTTGGCTTTCTTCGGGGGTTTTCAAATTGACTGTGGGTTCAAGGGATTTCATTCCCGCGGGTTCATATCAATGAATTTATACGAGGAAAATAGTAATTATAAAATAAGATACCAACTAAAAAGATGTATTCAGCCCATTTGATGATAAGCTCAAGCAACAAATGTCTTTCTTTCTCTATGTTGTAACTATGTAACAACTTTTGATGAGTTTTGGTTGTTTATTTTCTGAATTGCTGCTGGATTATTTTGAATGAATTTCTTGAAGTTCGATTAAGAACTAAAGAAGACACAGAAGAGTGGAAAAAGGCAAGAGTGTGTGAGACCATATGAGGGTAAAAGCCGTTTAGAGTGAAAACAAGAGTGCAAGTGTATCAATTCTTGAGTGAAACACGTGAGGGAGTGCTTGTGAGGATTCTAACTTTGTTTGCAGATTTTAAAACATGTCTAATAATCAAGAAGAAGACACAACGGAAGAATTTCGACAACCTCCAAATGCAAGCGATGTTAGGGGAGATGAGGCGTATGTTGAGGACTGAATTAGAACCTATTCACGAAAGGTTGGACAGGGTAGAAGCGGAAACTCCTAGGGGCCAGCAACATGACATCCACAATAGACAGCATGGTGGGCGTGGTCCATGGCGGAATGTTGATGGAGAGGCGGAGTCGGAGGAGTTTGATGAGCAATAATTGAACCGAGGCAGGATTGAGCGTGGGTATAGAAATAGAGAAGCTAGGATGGGTAGGCCTAGGAGGGATAACAATTTAGGAAATATAGATTAAAATCCAATCTTTTCAAGGTAAAAATGATCCTGAAGTTTATTTGGAGTGGGAAACTAAAATGGAGATGGTTTTTGATTGTCACAACTACTCAGAGATAAAGAAGGTTAAGTTGGTTGCAATTGAATTTACCGATTATGCCATTGTGTGGTGGGATCAATTACTGATTAATAGGAGGAAGAATAGAGAACCACCCGTGGACACTTGGGAGGAAATGAAAATGCTTATGAGGAAGCGTTTTGTACCCAGCCACTATTATAGGGGATTGTATAAAAAATAACAGAGGTTAATTCAAGGATCTAAGAATGTAGATGAGTATTACAAGGAGATGGAGGTAGCTATGATCCGGGCTAATGTAGAAGAGGACCGGGAAGCCACCATGGCTAGGTTTTTGCATGGTTTAAATCGTGAGATTGCGGATATAGTCGAGATGCAGCACTATGTTGAGTTGACGGATATAGTGCATCAAGCCATAAAGGTGGAAGAATAATTCAAACGAAAGGGATTGGCTAGGAGGGGACTGCCTATGGCTACAACCAGCTCATGGAAGACAACTCCAAAAAGGGACGAGCAGCAACAAAATAAGCCAAAATTTGAATCATCTAAGAATGCCAACTAAAAGACCGCCACAACTTCAAGTACAATCGAGCCTTTAAGTTCTATGGATGATGCTAACGATGAGCAAAATGCTGTGGTTGGAAATTTATTGGTTGCAAGGTGAGTTCTCAATGTGCAGGTTAAGGAGGAAGAAAGTAACCAAAGGGAGAACTTGTTTCAAACTCGGTGCTTTGTAAATAACAAAGTTTGCAGTGTCATTATCGATGGTGAGAGTTGCACAAATCTAGCCAGCACTTATTTTGATATGAACCCGCGGGAATGGAATCCCTTAAACCCACAATCAATTTGAAAACTCTCCAAGAAAGCCAAAATCAAGTCAAAGGATGGAGAACCTAGACCCGATGAGAACTCGTTTCAAGAACCTAGATTATATTAAAATCTAGACCCATTGAAGAACTCGTCTCAAGAACCCAGATTATAAAGGAGGAACGCCACAAAGGTTGTGATTTACCTTTAATAAGTTCAAAAGTTCAATCAAGAACAAGAGGAGTAAAACTCAACTCACAATGAATAAATTTATCAAATTTCATAAACTTCTGAAAATGAGGCTACAAAGAGTATTCAAACCAAAACCTAATTAAAACCCTAGATAAAATAAAACACCATCTTCCAAAAATACCCCTGAGTGAACAGTGCCACGGCTACAGTACAACGCTACAGTAACTCAGCTACAGTAACCCTAACCCTAGTTCAATAAAATAATAACTTTCCCAACATGCCCTTACATAGGCATAAACCCAATTATTCTAAGCAAATAAAATAGGTCCTTGAAATTAATTAAATAAGTTGAAAGCTTTCAAGTGTCCAAAGCCTATAAGTCATGTTGTTGCCCTTTCCCTAGCTTATGAAATGAATCAAAGCATAATTTAGGCCCTTGAACTTGTATTTAGCCCATCTGGAACTTGCAACATATCTTTAAGACTAGGCCCACCTTGGTTCTCATCATATTTGGTGGAGCAATTGGCTTTAACTACCTTGAAACATCCTCAACCTTACCGGCTTCAGTGGTTGAATGAATATGGGGAAATCAAGGTGACAAGACAAGTGTTACGCATGATGAATTCACGCATGCCATTGGCAAATATGTGGATGAGGTGCTTTGTGATGTGGTTCCTATGCACGCATGCCATTTACTGTTGGGAAGACCATGGCAGTATGATCTGAGGGTTACGCATGATGAATTCACAAATAAGTATTCCTTCACTCTTAATAGGCAACCAATATACTCTTGTGCCATTAATTCCAAAACAGGTCAGGGAGGACCAATTAAAGTTACAAAGTTCGAATGAAAAAAAAAAAAGGAAAAGGAAAGGAAGGCCGAAACTGAAAAGAAAAAGACTTTAAAAAAAAAGGAGGGAAAAACATTGATCAGAGTGAAAGAAAGAGAGAGGATTTCGGCTATAGTGAGAGCAGGAGAGGAAAAATTCAATTACATTGCAAAAAAAAAGTGAGATCAAGAGAGCATTATTTTCACACCAGCCCCTTATTGTACTCATGTACAAGGAGGATCTTTTATGTACTAATGATCTCGTCGGTGCTTTGCCGAGCAATATTGTTTCTTTTTTGCAGGAGTTTGAAGATGTCCTTCCTGAAGAGGTACCTTATGGTTTACCTCCAATCCGAGGGATTGAACATCAAGTTGATTTCATACCTGGTGCATCAATTCCAAGCCGACCTGTTTATAGGAGTAATCCCGAGGAGACCAAGGAACTTCAGAGGCAAGTAAGTGAATTATTGGAGAAGGGGTTTGTGCGTGAAAGTATGAGTCCTTGTGCGGTTCCGGTGCTGTTAGTTCCTAAGAAGGATGGAACATGGAGGATGTGTGTTGACTGCCGAGCCATCAACAACATAACGGTAAAGTATCGTCATCTCATTCCTAGACTAGATGATATGCTGGATGAATTGCATGGTTCTTGTGTCTTTACAAAAATTGATCTTAAGAGTGGATATCATCAGATTAGGATGAAAGAAGGTGATGAATGGAAAACTGCTTTTAAGACTAAATATGGTTTGTATGAGTGGTTAGTGATGCCTTTCGGTTTAACTAATGCTCCGAGCACATTTATGCGTTTGATGAACCATGTTTTGCGAGCATTTATTGGCAGATTTGTAGTTGTGTATTTTGATGATATCCTGATCTATAGCAAAAATTTGGAAGAACATGTAATGCATTTGAAATCTGTTTTGGAAATTCTAAGGAAAGAAAGGTTGTTTGCTAACCTCAAAAAGTGCACCTTTTGCACTTTTGTTGTTAGTAAGAGAGGAATTGAGGTGGATGAGGAAAAGGTGAAGGCAATCCAAGAGTGGTTAACGCCTACAACAGTCAGCCAAGTGAGGAGTTTCCACGGCTTAGCTAGCTTCTTTAGACGGTTTGTGAGTGATTTTAGTAGCTTAGCAGCCCCTCTTACTGAAGTCATCAAGAAAAATGTGCCGTTTAAGTGGGGAAAAGAAAAAGAAAAGGCATTTAGTCTGATCAAAGAAAAGTTAGCTAATGCGTCTTTGCTTGTTTTACCTAACTTTGCTAAAACTTTTGAAATTGAGTGTGATGCTTCAGGCATAGGTATTGGAGCTGTTTTGATGCAAGAAGGCCGTCCAATTGCTTATTTCAGTGAAAAGTTGAGTGGGGCAGCCCTAAATTACCCTACTTATGATAAGGAGATGTATTGTTTGGTGATGGCTTTGAAAAATTGGCAACATTATCTATGGCCAAAGGAGTTTGTGATTCACACAGATCATGAGTCTTTGAAGCATTTGAAAGGATAGCAAAGGTTGAACAAACGCCATGCCAAGTGGGTGGAATTCATTGAAACATTTCCGTATGTGATCAGATATAAGCAAGGTAAGGAAAATGTGGTGGCTGATGCATTGTCCCAAAGGTATGCCTTACTTTCCATTTTAGATACAAAAATGCTTGGCTTTGAATACATTAAGGAATTGTATGCTCAAGATTCTAATTTTGGTGATGTGTTCAATGCATGTGAAAAAATGGCGTTTGGAAAGTTTTATAGGTATGATGGATTTTTGTTTCGGGAAAATAAACTGTGTTTGCCAATATGTTCTTTGCGCGAATTGCTTGTGAGAGAAGCTCATGGTGGTGGTTTGATGGGTCATTTTGGTGTAGCTAAGACTTTAGGAATTTTGCATGAACATTTTTTTTGGCCTCATATGAAACGTGATGTGGAAAGAATTTGTGAGAAGTGTATCACGTGTAAACAGGCTAAGTCTAAGTTGAAACCCCATGGTTTGTACACCCCTTTGCCAATACCTAGTGAACCTTGGACTGATATTTCTATGGATTTTATTTTAGGTTTACCTAGGACTAAGAGGGGGAGAGAATAAGTTTTTGTGGTGGTAGATAGATTTTCCAAGATGGCACACTTCATTGCATGTCATAAAACTGATGATGCATCACATATAGCTGATTTGTTCTTCAAAGAAATTGTTAGGTTACATGGTATGCCTAAGACCATTGTTTCTGATAGGGATGCAAAGTTTTTGAGTTACTTTTGGAAGACATTGTGGGGAAAGCTGGGAACTAAGTTGTTGTTTTCTACTACTTGTCATCCACAAACGGATGGCCAAACTGAAGTAGTAAATAGAACTTTGTCGTCTTTGTTGCGTGCTATCATTAAAAAGAACTTGAAAGCATGGGAAGATTGTTTGTCACCTTTGGATTTAACTTCTTTACCTATGAGTGAATGTGTGAACTTAGATGGTAAAAAGAAGGTAGAATTTGTAAAGATGACTCATGAAAAGGCATGGCTAAACATTGAAAGGAGGACTAAACAATATATGTCCATCAAGCCAACAAGGGACGCAAGAAGGTAGTGTGATATGAACTCGCGGGAACGAGATTCCCTTGAACCTACAATCAATTGAAAAATTTTCCAAGAAAGTCAAAATCAAGTCAATGGATGGAGAACCTAGACCCGATGAGAACTCGTTTCAAGAACCTAGATTATAATAAAATCTAGACCCGTCCCAAGAACCCAGATTACAAAGGAGGAACACCACAAAAGTTGTAATTTACCTTTGATAAGTTCAAAAGTTCAATTAAGAACAAGAGGAGTAAAACTCAACTCACAATGAATAAATTCATCAAACTTCATAAAACTTCTGAAAATGAGGCTACAAAGAGTATTTAAACCAAAACCTAATTAAAACCCTAGATAAAATTAAACCCCATCTTCCAAAAATACCCCTGAGTGAACAGTGCCGCGGCGACAGTAACCCTAACCCTAGTTCTGTAAAATAATAACTTTCCCAACATGCCCTTACATAGGCATAAACCCAATTATTCTAAGCAAATAAAATAGGTCTTTGAAATTAATTAAATAAGTTGAAAGCCTTCAAGTATCCAAAGCCTATAAGTCAAGTTGTTGCACTTTCCATAGCTTATGAAATGAATCAAAGCAAAATCTTCATCGTTTAAGCCCTTGAACTTGTATTTGGCCCATCTGGAACTTGCAACATATCTTTAAGACTAGGGCCACCTTGGTTCCCATCATTCCCCCTCTCCTCAAAAGGATTCGACCTCAAATCTCCACCTGGATCAAAGGAAATGTTAGTAACATTATCATTGATTTCATATGCAATGTCATTAATTTGTTCAAGAATTTGAGAACATCCATCCAAGCTACTCCAGTTGTCAACAGATAAAGACATTAAATCTAAAAGAGTAAATAGATTAAGTCTATAAACAATTTCAAAAGGAGAATACAAAGTGGTAGTATGTATGGTCCTGTTATATGCAAACTCTATAAATCCATCTATAACCACAAAAATAGAATTTCTACTCCTTTCTTTCCTAGGCAGCCCCAAAACAAAGTTCATAGATATGTCTACGCATGACTCACTAGGAATAGGTAAGGGCGTATGCAACCCATGTGGCAAAAGTATAAATTTGGCCTTTTTGCATGTAATGCACCTGCCACAAATACAATTGACATCTCTCTTCATCTTAGACCAACATAAATGTTCATGTAAAATGTCTAATATTTTCTTGACACCAGAATGACTACTCCAAATATATCCAAACTCAATGAAGGGCAAATGATAGTCCCACAAACATTCATGCAACAGGTCAATGTATGGCAAATGATACTCCCACAAACGTTCCTGAAACACACCTAAAGTTTTTTTTACAACACAATGATCACTCCAATTATATGAAAACTCGATAAATGACAAACAATACTCCCACAAACGTTCATGCAACATGTTAATGAATGACAAATGATACTTCCGCAATCGTTCATGTAACACTTCAACGAAAGGCAAATGATACTCCCATAAACAGTCATGCAACACATCAATGAATGACAATTGATACTTCCACAAACGTTCATGCAACACATCATTGAAAGACAAATGATATTCCCACAAACGTTCATACAACACAACAAAAGTCTTCCTTACACCATGATTACCCAACAAACCACCATGTCCATCACACACAAGCAACTTATGCATAAAACTAGTAGGTACACAAAATCTATTCTTTCTATACAAGTACCAATCTAGTTTATAGAACTTACCAAACGATGATTTCTCTCACATGTTCCATACACACTAGCAAAGTCATAATCATTAGCATGCAATTCCTTATCATATTCAAGTTTCAACAATTTTGCATCTAAAATGAAGATAAGTACATACCTTCTTGCAAAAGCATCAACCACAAAAGTTTCCATATCTTGTGTGTATTTGAATACATAAGGAAAAGTCTCAATACAATCCTCCCGCTTAGCACGCATTATAGTCAACAACTTACATTTTCCCTTTAATACATCAATGACTCATGTTCTTCCAAGAAAAGTCGGTTATGAATTATTGCACCTGGCACAAAGTCAATATAGTGCTCTATCTCCCTAATGGGTGGCAATCCACTAAATACACCACTTGGAAACACGACCTCATATCCCTGCAACAAAGAGACAACAATACTAGGCAAACATACGTCAAGTTCGTTAGGATTAAAACTTGCCTTAGCATAAAAACTCAATTTTCTCTTTGTTTTTCTCTCACTTTCTTCACACTCTCTTTTCTTTCCACTCTATTTTTCTTTTTCACTCTCTCTTTTCCTTTCACACTCTTTTTTCTTTTTACTCTTTTTTCTTTTCACTCTCTTTTTTTCTATCACTCTCTTTTTCTTCATCTTTTTTTGTACTCTCGACCTCACAATTATTTTTCAACTCATTCTCTCTTGTGCTTGAGGTCTTATTCTCACCCTCTTCTTTTTTCTCTCTCATTTTTCTCTCTTTCTCTTTTTCGGTCTCACTATTTCTTTTATTCTCAATCTCATCTTCACCCTTGCTTTTCAGCTCAATCTCACTTTCACTCTTGCTTGTTTGCTCAATCTCCTTTTCACTTTTTTTTTTTTTATCACTCTCATTTTCACACTATTTCTTTTTTTGAGCAACCTCACTTTTCAATTTCAATTGGTCCCCATGGACATGTGATGGAGTTAAAGGAGCAAGTTTGATTGTTTTTCCATCCTTTTCAAAACTGTACATGTTCCTTAACCCAACACGAATCACCTTCCTATCAAACTGCCATGGCTTCCCCAACAAAATATGGCCAGCATGCATAGGCACTACATCACAAAGGACCATATCATGGTAATTTCCAATTGAAAAAGAAACTAGCACTTGCTTATTTACCCTAACCTCCCCACAATCACTCAACCACAGCAACATGTATGGCCTAGGGTGTTTCAGGATAGGTAAATTCAATTTCTCAACTAAAGTAGTGCTAGCCAAATTAATACAACTCCTCAAATCAACGATCATACTACATACCTTGTTGATGTGGCATCTAGTATGAAAAATGTTCTCACTCTGCTGCTCTATATCATCCATCTTAACTTTTGTATTGAGTGCATGGCTGGTAACAAGAGAATCACCATAGTCTTCATTCTCATACCCATTTTCAACACTAAACTCAGGATGCCTCCTATCTCTCCTGCCATGAAGATTTCTAATTATTGCATCATGATGATCCATCCTATCCCTCACTTCACCCAACACCAAGTTCAACTTCTCAAACTGTTGTTGCATGGCTTGCAAGAGAAGGGATGAGTTATGTACCATCCCCTTTAGTGATGAGTCACTCCTATGAGACATCATAATGTGCTGCACAAAAGAATGTTAGTGGAAAATCTCACACACTCCCTTACGTGTTTACACTCGAATAATGGCACTCCACTCGTGTTTCACTCTTAATTGGCTTTTTCCAAATTATAGCCTCACACTCTCTTGCCTTTTACCTCAATAGTTTTCTCGCTCAAGTTCTTTAAGAACTAGTTGAACTAAATCAATACAATACAACCTTGTATTATTCCAACCAGTAATATAGATCCAAGAAACAATGAAGGAATAAAATGACATGAGACTCAAGGAATTTATATGAGGGAAAGAGTAATTAAAAAACAAGATACCAACCAGAAATATGTATTCAGCTCCTATGATGACAAAAGCTCAATCAACAAACACTTTCTTTCTCTTTGTTGAAACTATGTAGCAATTTTGAATATGCTACCTTCGCTTTTCTTCTTCTTGTTCCTCTTCTTCTTCATCTTTTTTTCTTCGAATTTTCTTTTCTTTTCCTTTCTTTTCTTTTCTTTTCTCTAATTCAATCACAAAAAGCAATATTCAATTGTGAAAATCAAGCAATTGAATTGAAGCACGACAATGAAGTAGAAGAGAATCAATGGAACAGCACTCCAAACAACAGATAAACATGGAGATGCAGGAAACCCTAGAATTTTGAAACCCTAGGTGATGCAAATTTCAGCCAAACCCAAAATTCTAAGAATTTTGGAAGCCTACTTTTTGTTTCTATTTTTTTTTTTGGCAACCCTAGAACAATGAAGCCCTAGAATTAAATTAAAGGATCTTATAATTAAAAGATAGAATCAGATCTGATTGGAAACCTGGCTCTGATACCAAATCCCTTGAACCCGGGGGAATGAAATCTCTTGAACCCACAACCAATTTGAAAACTCCCCAAGAAAGCCAAAAATCAAGTCAATGATGGAGAATCTAGACCCGATGAGAACTCGTTTCAAGAACCTAGATTATTAAAATCTAGACCCATTGAAGAACACGTCTCAAGAATCCAGATTACAAAAGAGGAACGCCACAAAGGTTGTGATTTACCTTTGATAAGTTCAAAAGTTCAATTAAGAACAAGAGGAGTAAAACTCAACTCACAATGAATAAATTCATCAAATTTCATAAACTTTATAAAACTTCTGAAAATGAGGCTACAAAGAGTATTTAAATCAAAACCTAATTAAAACCCTAGATAAAATAAAACCCCATCTTCCAAAAATACCCCTAAGTGAACAGTGCCGCGGCTACAGTATGGCGCTATAGTAACTTGGCTACAGTAACCCTAGCCCTAGTTCAGTAAAATAATAACTTTCCCAACATGCCCTTACATGCATAAACCCAATTATTCTAAGCAAATAAAATAGGTCTTTGAAATTAATTGAATAAGTTGAAAGTCTTCAAGTGTCCAAAGCCTATAAATCAAGTTGTTGCCCTTTCCATAGCTTATGAAATAAATCAAAACATAATCTTCATCGTTTAAGCCCTTGAACTTGTATTTGGCCCATCTGGAACTTGCAACATATCTTTAAGACTAGGCCCACCTTGGTTCCCATCATAGTGTTTCAACCAGGAGATTGGGTTTGGTTGCACTTAAGGAAGGACTGTTTTCCAGAGAAGCTGCGTTCATGTAACAGAGCAGTTTCTCTAAGCATGGCCAAAGTGTGTATATATATGATGCGAAAACCCTAGAGATACGAGAGAGACGAGCGTGCGGATGTGTCGTGTGTGTGCATGGAGTGGACGAGACGAAAACTTGCGGGTTAAGAAATAAAGATGGAAAGAGAAGAAAACAAAATAAAACATGTGGGAAAAAAATAAACGTGTGAAGAAAAAAAATAAACAAAAAATAGAATAAACTAAAACAAAATAAATATAAATAAATAAATGAGCTTGATTGGGTCCGAGTGTTACATTATTAAACTTAATAGTTTGTTTTCAATAGTAAATAAGTTAGGATTTAATATTGTAGTTGAAGAAATTAAGTGATTATTGATGAATTTGGGAAGTGAAGGAATTTTTAGGATTAAAAGAATTTTAGACATTTAGGAAAAACAGGTTATTTTTGTATTTCAGGTGTAGGAATCGAAATACTTGTTCGAATGAAATTTTAGATGGTGATTGATTGTCGTTCAGTACTGCTATGGAGAATTTCTGATAAGTAAATAAGTTCAGGTAAGCGGTGATGGGAACCAAGATGGGCCTAGTCTTAAAGATCATTTGCAACTTCCAGATGGGCCAAGAAGATCAAGGAGACAATGCAATGATTGATGCAATCTATTTGGGACAAGTTTAGCAAGAGCCCAACATTCAAGATGGGGCTTGAAGGATGTAGATCCAATTTTAATTCATTTGATTAGCTACGGAAGAGGGCAACGACAAGACTTAAAGGCTTTGAGCTCTTGAAGGGTTTCAACTTATTTAATTCATTTAAAGAACTTATGTTATTAGTTTAGAATAATTGAGTTTATTATGGGAAGTATTGAAGGGGGCCTATGCAAGGACATGTTGGGAAAGTTATTATTTTATTGAACTAGGGTTAGGGTTACTATAGCCGAGAGTTACTGTAGCGCGGCACTGTAGCCGCGACACTGTTCATCCAGGGGCACTTTTGGAAGGTGGGGGTTTATTTTGGCTAGGGTTTCATTAGGTTTTGCTTTAAATAATCTATGTAGCCTCATTCTAATCAAAGAATGAAGTTTATGAAATTAGATGAATTTATTCATTGTGAGTTGGGTTTTACTCCTCTTGTTCTTAATTGAACTTTTGAACTTATCAAAGGTAAATCACAACCTTTGTGGCGTTCCTCCTTTATAATCTGGGTTCTTGAGACGGGTTCTTCAACGGGTCTAGATTTTAATATAATCTAGGTTCTTAAAACAAGTTCTCATCGGGTCTAGGTTCTCCATCCATTGACTTGATTTTTGGCTTTCTTGGGGAGTTTTCAAATTGACTTTGGGTTCAAGGGATTTCATTCCCACGGGTTCATATCATTCGGGATTTCTATGCTAGACTTTCCATAATATAAAATGGGTTGAGGTTGACTTTTGAAAAATATACATGTTTTGTTATGAAAATAAATTTGAACTTATTATGGAAAGAGAGCGAATTTGAAATTTTGTGCATACATTATCTTTCGGTGAGCTGATTATGTTCTATTATGAAGATGTGTTGTACTCTGATATCATATGATGTGATTTCTAAAAACCTCTGGCGTAACATTCTGTGTCTAATTATGTTCCGTTCTGACATTACCACGGGTGTAAAACTGTGGCCTTTGTTCGGGTTGATACCAACTTTTCTGTTTCCGGTGCACCCACTTTGGAAGCAAAGTGGTTTTCTGCGTGGTCTTTCCTGTGTGCACACTCGGGGCTTTGAGAATAATAAGAGGAAGATTCACATTCTGTTTCTGCTCGGTTGGCCGCCGAGATTTGCACAACCCTACCACGATAGTATATGTTCTGATATGATAAGATAAGATGTGATGTTTTTTATTATGCTATGCCAAAGGGATTTTGATTATGAATAATTTTTAACTTTCGCTATGATATTTTTTATAACATGTTCTGACTCTGCATTCTAAAAATAAAAAGTGTTTTGTTCTGCATTCTGAACTTTGAAAATACTCATGTTTACACACTAGTATTGTTTTTTGCTTACTGAGTTGTTAATAACTCACTCATTATCTCCAAATATTTTTCAGATAATTTTGATGGTTCAGCTGGAGAACAAGAGTATGAAGTTTTAGCAAGGTGTGATGATCGTAGTGGAATAAGTGCCTAAGGGTACCAGTGCTTATTTGAGAGTCGTAGTTAGTAAAATGATTGATTTTTGGTTATTTTGATTTGATGAGTTAAGGATATTTTTGAATCTTTGGAGAGTTTTTAATTTATGTTATTGAGAATTTCTTTGTTGTCCCTATGAAGGAACATTGATTTTTGGGTTGAGTAGATAAATTAATATTTTATGGAGTTTTCTGGATTTTATAGTTGTGTTATTGAAGTTGATATTAAGTATTAATGTTGGCGGCTAGTGTTTCTGTTGGCGGCTACGTAAAAGAGTCTTTTCATCGAAAAATCCAAGAGGGCAACCCTAGTTTAGAACATGGGGTCTAACGTGTACGTGTTGTATGCATTTAGGGACAGTTGTTGTGAAAGTAGAGGGATAGAGATGTGCATGCGGTGGAAAGTTAGTTGTTGTGCTTGTTTCCTGGACACGTGGGACTAAGGCCTCGTCGTGCTTGATGGAAATTTACGTAGAAGGTGCAGCTTGATTTATGTCCATAGATCTAAATATATAGAAGACCGTAGTTTAAGGAATTTTATCATGAAGCGAACTCTAAAATTGGAACTCTAGTGTGCTTGAAATTGGACACATTAATGGGCTTGGACTTGATAAATAAATTGAGTCATAATTCTCATGTCCAAAATAAATCTCTGGTCCAACAATATCTTCAACGTTTAGAAAAATTTTATTAGGCCAAATTCTAATTATTCCGACCCCGCCTTGGTCCATGATTTATTATTTGGAGCTTCGTCCAATCCTTGAGCCCAATCAAAAATTCATACTCTGCCAAAATAAAATTTTGACCTCATAAGTTGCTCTGAAATTACTCGTTCAAACTCAAATGAGATTTTCATACATCAGCTCTAAAATATTTAACAGACTCGAGCTGGGCCCGTGTGTTACATCCTCCCCCTTAAGAAATTTTGTCCTCGAAATTTGTTGCATCTAAAGTAAAACCTAAAATACTTATCCTTATCATAATCCCTGCCTAATTTAAACTTCCATTATTATGTCAAACCTAATATTTCAAGACCCAACTTTCCAATATCTCTCACTCTAGTAACTTTCCAAAATCCTAGTGTTAAATTCCATATACGACCCCGAGTTCAAACCTAAAAGTATGAATCTTAACAATGGGATTACCTACCTAATCATAGTAAGTTAAAATGCTGCAAGGTTAAGTTCTAAGTGAGCTCAATTCACAAATTCCCGCATCCTCAAAAAGTCTTCCAAAATTCACTCTTCCATTACAAACCAAGAAGTATAGTACCTATGAGCGTATCGTTGTCATCCTTAACATCTCCAGGTGTCACTGCAAACACTCGGGCTGGTCCCTTCCTATGTTGATTGCTTCCCTGATCCGTCTGTTGGGAACTTGGAGGTGGGTTAGGCTTCTTGTTGTCCGACAGAAGCAAAGGACATTCCCTGATAAAATGTCTAGCTTTCCCGCATCGAAAACACGCTCCTATTTCCTTTCTGCATTCTCCAGAGTGTACGCGATTACAAAACTTTCAGGAGTTTTTTTATTGATTTCCCTATATTTGTCTTGAGTTGTTCTCCTAGTTTCTCTTCTTCTATAGCCCAAGATCTATGCAAACCATGGAGCTGGACATGTTGATCATACAAGTGGGAATGGAGCTGAATTTCCCTAAGACCCTTTGTCACTTCCTAGTGGCCCAATTACAAGACTTAGAGCCAAACGTTTCAAGGAAGCACTAAATGAGCTAATCCAAGAGAATTGGGTTGATTCAAAAAAGATCAAGATGGACCCAAATAATAATCAAAGCTTAGTCCATGGCATCAAAGCAATTGAAGAGGCTAATTAGCATGTAGAAACGTGACCAGCATGGTCTGACCATTAAAGGGTGTGAATTGTTGAGTTTCAAGGATATTAAATAGGAGAATGAACTTGGTCTTGGCTGGGTATGTTAAATACATTGAATTTAGTCATTCAGTTATTTTTTGTTGCCTCTAGAAGTCCAAGAGGCCTAAAAAACATGGAGACTTGTTTATGTTAATATTTGTATTGCTTTTAAAGCTGTAGTTATGACTTTTCCTATTCTTGGAAGGTTGTTCCAAGTATATAGATGGATATTATGAATTTTAATAGCAGATTATTTTGTCTTCAAAAAATTAATATCTTTGTGAGGTCTTGTGTTCCTCTTGGTTCTTAAAAGAACTCTTTGAACTTATCAAGTTAATCTTGTGGCGTTCAAACACCAAACTTATCACCTTGATTCTTGAGAGACTCTTAAGATTTCTTGATGTGGCGTTTCAATCCTTTGTAGTCTTGGTTCTCATCTAGTTGGGTGACAGGTCAACGCTCAACAAATCTTTGTCTATACGATCTTGGGGTTTCCAAGCCATCATTGTTATCGGGTTTCATCACAATTGTTGGTGGAGTTCATATCAAGATCCATACTCAAGGATCCTTGTGGAGTAGCTCTCTTTCTCTGTTCTTGCAATTCCGCACCTCTCTTAATGATCAAAGAAATTCTGCTTAAAGTGAGGCGAGCTAGATACTCCTATCCGTTCAGCTTCCCTAATGGCATTCTCAGAATTCCACCACCTTTTCGCTTCCGAGCCTTGTTTGTTTTGGAAAAACATCTCATCTCATCTCATCTAATCATTACAACTTTCCCAACTTCCAATACAAAATAAAATAAACAATTCAACTTTTTCAAATCCCAAAATAAAAATAATATTAAAAAATATACTCTAACAATATTTTATTCAACTTTTTAACTTTAATCTTATCTCATCTCCGAAAACAAACTAAATATCTCTTCCGCATCTTGAATCCAATCCTCTGTTGCGTTTGAATCACTTCTTCCACCAAATGTGGCAGAATGGGTACGATTAAATTGTTCAAAAGTGCAGCCTCCCTCATTATTGTTGCATTGATGACCCAGGTGATTCTTCGTAAGATCATCTATTAATTGATGCGCTGCTACTCGAAATACTTTGGATGAACTCGTATTTGCTTCCCTTTCGTTATTGGTTTAGATTCGAAATATTTCATTCACATACTATCGTATGCACCACTAGTCCTCATATTCCTACACCTTAAATCTGGCGTTACTTTCAAAACCCACAGATATCCAAAACTTCATAAGTTATAGTCTACAAAATCTCAAACTTTAGCTCTGATACTAATTGTAACGCCCCATTGATGTGAGTCCGGAGAGTTAACTTATGTCACATAAAATCATCTCCAATAACACTTTTAAAATAACTCAGAGTCTCCATAACGTATTAACCTATTTGTTCAATCCATGTTCTTACATAAGGACACATCAAAAGTACCTCAATAATATACATTAACATTTCTATAAAGACTAAAAATATCCATTACTCAAAATATCGAAGCAACATAAAATATCAACACTACAAAAAAGACTCTCCAAAAAGTCCTTGTACCCTAAGGCACTTAGGCCTCGTTTGCATTCAAAATCCACCTCAACTCATCTCAACTCATTTCATTTCATCATTACAACTTTTTCAAATTTCCACACAAAATATAATAAACAATTCAACTTTTTCAAATCTCAAAATAACTTTCCCAAATTTTCACACAAAATATAATAAATAATTTAACTTTTATTCTACTATTCACAAACCATCTCAACCTACCTCAACTCATCTTTAAATCCAAACCACTCCTTAATCTTCTATGATCAAGAAACTTGCAAGTACTCCCTATTCCTGACTTTTAGCTAATGCATCAAAATTTTTTGAAAAGTTTTCTAGAGATAAGGGATGAGTTATCAACAACTCAGTAAACAGAGAACATAGTATATAAACATAAGCATTTTCAAAATTCAGAATGCAGAACAAATAACTGAGGTCGTTTCAAAATTTCTTTTCGTAGCAAAACATGCATATTTTTCCAAAATTAACCTCAGTCCATTTTATCTATTTATGCAAAGTCTAGCATAGGAACCCTGCTTACCTAAAGTTCTTAGCTTTTCAAAATATCCTCACAACAATGTCAAACGAATATCAATTACATATAGAAAATTCATGTAACTTGAATAAGTCTCCAATTGAACAGTTATTTCGTAAGTACACCTGAAATAATTATTTTAATACCTCAAAACCTAAAATTTCTCTTAACTCTAAAATATCACTATTTCCTAACTTTCATTGATATCAATTAACTCCTTCCAACTAATACATTAATTCTAAAATATTTCTGTAAAAATATATCACTTGTACTATTATAGAACGAGACTAGGCCCAATGAAAACATTTTACAAATTATCAGCAAACCAGTTAAGGCCCAAGCTACAATTTACATCCAAAAATAAAAATATAAAAGTAATTTCATCAAAATTATTTCCACATCATGCCAAGCATTATCGATTACGAGAGAAAACTACAATGCACTATTCCAAGTTTAAAAATAAGCTCTACTGTGAAGTGATGAGCTCATGGTGGTCTTAGAAGCGCACATTTTGGCCTCGTGGTGGCGGTGAGGGGCGGAGCACGGCATATCTAGCCATGTCTAGTGGCGGTTAGCCACGTACAGTGGCTGTTTTGGCCACTGGAGGTGGCTAGAGGTGTGGGTCTGGAAGGGGTTGAGCGTGGAGGGGCTTGGGAGGACCTTGGCGAGGTGGTGGTGGCGTCGGTAAGGTGGTGCGGCGGCAGATCTAAGCTGTGCGTGAGGGAGAGTCTGTGAGAGAGTGAGAGAGAGTGGGGGAGCTAGGTGGCTCGGCTAGGCATGGGGGTGACTAGGGGAGGAGCCTCTAGTGGTGGTGCGGTGGCTGTGGGAGGTGGAGCTCGGCCAAGGGAGGAGGAAGGGGGAGGTCAAGGGAAGCTCATGGTGGTGCTCGATGGCCAGGGTGGCCACGTACGGCGGTGCTAGGAGTTGTGGTGAACACGTGCGTGAGGAACTGCGTGCGTGCGAGAGAGAGGGTGGCTGCGAGGTGGAGGTTGGGTTCGGTGGTGGGAGCTCACCGGCGTGAGAGGACGCCGATGGTGGTGGCGGTGAGGCCGGACGGTGCTAGGCTGGGCTGAGGGAGAGGGGCGTGTAGCGCAAGCTAAAGAGAGAGGGAGGGAAGGAAGGGAAAAGTGAGGGAGAAAGAGAGGGGGCTTGGGTGTTCAAAGCGATTTAACAGTAAGTGATTAAATACCGATTTAACTTAAAAACACTGAGAGGAATTAAGATAGAATATTATTTAAACTAAACTTTAGTTTATAAAATAATAATCTTTTATCATTGATAAAATGATGAAGTCTTATCTATAATATTTTTAAGGGAATAAAACTATTTAATTAATTAGAGTTTTCAACATAATTTAAATCTCATAATATTTTAAATAACTGAAATCAAAATCATTTTAATAAAATGATATTAAAATGATTTACTACAATTATAATATTTTTGGTTCAATAACACTGGAAATACCGCATATAAATATTTCCTGTGTATTTAAAACATTGGGCGTACTTTATAAATCACATAATATCTTCATAAACACGCCATCAAGGTTCAGCACGCATAACGAGACTCTTAGTCACTAGAGAGAATGGCAGACTGTTACATAATTTCCATCCTCGAAATTTGCTTACATAAGAAAGAGGAGCGGGCTATTATAGGAGCACTGAGAGAGAGAGAGAGAGAGTGAGAGAGATGAGAGAATGGAGAGTGAGAGAGATGAGAGAATGGAGAGGAGTGAGAAAGAGAGAGCACCACGTCGTGGGGGAGAGATGTTATCGAGAGGGAGGGCGATGGCTTGAGGCGGCGATGGTTGTGGCCGTTTCCATCGAGAACGATGGTTGAACGCGTGAAGATTTGGGCGAGGAGCCTTGTCCTGTGATAGGAACCAAGGTGGGCCTACACTTAAAGATCATTTGCAAGTTCCAGATGGGCCAATTACAAGATCAAGGGTCAAGAAGATCAAGGAAGCAATGCAAAGATTGGTGCAATCCACTTGGGATGAAGCCAGCAAGAGCCCAACACTCAAGATGGGTCTGAAAGAAGAAGAACCAGTTTTGATCCACTTGATTCAAGCTGTGGAAGACATGACTTAGAGATACGGCCTATTGTTATTGGAGGCTTCCAGTTTGGTTAAATGATTTATTTTATTAGTTTAGAATAAGTGGGCTTGAAGATGCTTGGCTCACATGTCTTATTTCTTATGAACTATGTTTTTGGGAAGGCCTTGTATTTTGGCCAAGGGCTTATTGGGAAAGTTACTTTTTAAGAATTAGGGTTTCATCAATTTATTGTAGGGGTTACTGTAGCCGCGCGTACTGTAGCTGGCACTGTTCATCAAGGGTAATTTTGGGTAAAATGGGCTTTATTTTGGCTAGGGTTTTGATTAGGTTTGGGTTTAAAAACTCTTTGTAGCCTCATTTGACACATTAGACAATATTGAATTTTATTTGTGAGTTGAGTTTTCTCCTCTTGTTCTTGATTGAACTCTTGAACTTATCAAAGGTAAATCACAACCTTTGTGGCGTTCCTCCTTTGTAATCTGGGTTCTTGAGACGGGTTCTTCAACGGGTCTAGATTTTAATATAATCTAGGTTCTTGAAACGGGTTCTCATTGGGTCTAGATTCTCCATCCTTGACTTGATTTTTGGCTTTCTTGGAGAGTTTTCAAATTGATTGTGGGTTCAAGGGAATTCATTCCCACGGGTTCATATCATTTGCAAAATATGGCCCGCATGCATAGGCACAACATCACAAAGCACCTCATCCTGATACTTCCCAATAGAAAAAGTAACTAACACTTGTTTATCCACCCTAACCTCTCCACAATCATTCAACCACTGCAATTTGTATGGTCTAGAGTGTTTTAAGGTTGGTAAATTCAAATTTTCAACCAAAGTAGTGCTAGCTACATTAGTACAACTCCCTCCATCAATGATCATACTACATACCTTATTGTTGACATGGCATCTAGTATGGAAAATGTTCTCTCTCTGTTGCTCTGCATCATCCACCTTAATGTGTGCATTAAGAGCACGCCTGGCAACAAGAGACTCACCTGTCACAGGGTATACCACTCCATCATCATCACTAGCATCCTCCAACTCGGGCACCTCATCACTATCATCCTCACTCTCAGTCATCACCTCCCCATTGTCACGCATAATCATTACCCTCCTATTTGGACATTGAGAAGCAATGTGCCCTGAACCCAAACACTTAAAACATTTGATATCTCTATTCCGTGAAGGTTGGGATTCTACCTTGGGTTTGTTGCTAGTTCCCTCATCTTTTCCCTTTGGTGGTTCGGTCTTTCTCTTTGCTTCAGCTGGATCATTCCTATCCCATTTTGATTTCCAAGTAGTGCTAGAAACCGAAGTGTACCTTGCTGTCCCTTTTCTTTTTAATTGCCTCTCCACCTTCATAGCCATGTGCACCATGTCCTCTATCTCCACATAATGCTGCAATTCAATTACATTGGCTATGTCCCTATTCAACCCACTCAAAAATCTAGCCATGGTGGCCTCTCGATCCTCCTCTACATTAGCCCGAATCATCGCCACCTCCATCTCCTTATGGTAATCCTCCACACTCTTAGACCCATGTGTAAGATTTTGTAATTTCTGGTAAAGGTCTCTATAGTAATGGCTTGGAACAAATCTCCGCCTCATGAGAGATTTCAACTCTCCCCATGTCTCTATAGGCCTCTCATAATTCCTCCTCCTATTGGTCACTAATTGATCCCACCAAATAATAGCATAATCAGTGAGCTCAATTACCGCCAACTTCACTTTCTTCTCCTCGGAGTAATTATGGCAATCAAACACCAACTCTATTTTTTTCTCCCACTCTAGATAAACCTCAGGGTCAGTTGTACCTTGGAAATATGGTATTTTCATTTTGATGCTACCAAGGTCTCTATCTACACCATCCCGACCCCTTAGATTCTCCTCAAGTCCTCTTTCATGCCTAAGTCTTCTATTTCTACCCGACCCAACGTCAGATGCAAAGTCCTCCTCATCCTCACCATCTCCTTCATTCTCATACTGATTTTCAACTCTATGCTCACGTCGCCTCCTGTCCCTCCCACCTTGTAGATTTCTAATCGCTGCTTCTTGATGATCCATCCTATCCCTCACTTCACCCAACACCAAGTTCAACCGCTCAAACTGTTATTGCATGGCTTGAAACACAAAGGATGTGTTATCTGCCCTCCCCCTTGGTGATGCGCTACTCCAATGAGACATTATCAAGTGCTACACAAAAGAATGTTAGTGGCAAAAAAAAAAAAGAAAGAAATGTAAACCTCACACACTCCCTTACATGTTTACACTCGAATAATAAAACTCCACTCGTGTTTCACTCCTAATTGGCTTTTTTTTCGATAATAGTCTCCCACTCTCTTGCCTTTTACCTCAAGAGTTTTCCCACTCAAGTTCTTTAAGAACTAATTGACTCAATCAAGACAAAACAACCTTATTTTATCCCAACTAGTAATTAGGTCCAAGAAACAAGAACAAGAGAAACACAGAAGCAATGAAAGAAAGAAAATGGCACGTGAATCAATGAAATTATATGAATGAAACAGTAACTATAAGACAAGATACCAACTAGAATCACCCCTTTTGATGATAAGGCTGAAGAAAAGATCTTGGGATTTTTTCTTTTTTTTCACGATTTTTTTTTTCTTTTTTTTTTCTTTTCTTTTCCTTTCTTTTCTTTTCTTTTCTTTTCTTTTCTTTTCAATCACAAATAGCAATATTCAATTGTGAAAATCAAGCAATTGAATTCAAGCACGACAATGAAGTATAAGAGAATCAATGGAACAGCACTGCAAGCAACAGATAAACTTAGAGATGCAGGAAACCCTAGAATTTTGAAACCCTAGGTGATGCAAATTTCAGCCAAACCCAAAACCCTAACAATTTCGGCAGCCTACTTTTTGTTTCTATTTTTTTTTGGAAACCCTAGAACAATGAAGCCCTAGAATTAATTTAAGGATGCAAGAATTAAAAGATAGAATCAGACCTGATTGGAAACCTTGCTCTGAATACCAAATGATATGAACCCGTGGGAATGAATTCCCTTGAACCCACAATCAATTTGAAAACTCTCCAAGAAAGCCAAAAATCAAGTCAAGGATGGAGAATCTAGACCCAATGAGAACCCGTTTCAAGAACCTAGATTATATTAAAATCTAGACCCGTTGAAGAATCCGTCTCAAGAACCCAGATTACAAAGGAGGAACGCCACAAAGGTTGTGATTTACCTTTGATAAGTTCAAAAGTTCAATTAAGAACAAGAGGAGTAAAACTCAACTCACAATGAATAAATTCATCAAATTTCATAAACTTCATTAAACTGATTAGAATGAGGCTACATAGAGTATTTAAAGCAAAACCTAATGAAACCCTTGCCAAAATAAACCCCCACCTTCCAAAAGTGCCCCTGTATGAACAGTGTCGCGGCTACAGTAACCCTAACCCTAGTTCAATAAAATAATAACTTTCCCAACATGCCCTTGCATAGGCCCCCTTCAATACTTCCCATAATAAACTCAATTATTCTAAACTAATAACATAAGTTTTTTAAATGAATTAAATAAGTTGAAACCCTTCAAGAGCTCAAATGAATTAAAACTGGATCTTCATCCTTCAAGTCCCATCTTGAATGTTGGGCTCTTGCTAAACTTGTCCCAAGTAGATTGCATCAATCCTTGAATTGTCTCCTTGATCATCTTGGCCCATTTGGAAGTTGCAAATGATCTTTAAGACTAGACCCATCTTGGTTCCCATCAAAGACGGTCTTCAAAACGAAAGATGGTTTGTTCGAATGGCTAGTCATGCCCTTCGGATTAACCGATATGCCAAGCACCTTCATGATCGTTATGACACAAGCTCTCAAGCCATTCTTGATCAAATTTGTCTTTGTTTATTTTGACGATATCCTAATCTTTAGCCGAAGTTTGCAGGACCATTTAGACCATGTCGAGCAGGTATTGAAGACTTTGAGAGCTAAACAACTCTATATCAATCGAGACAAGTGTTCGTTTATGAAGAAGACAAGCGCCAAATCTTTGGGTTTTATAATTTTTTATTAAGGTGTCGAGGACGACTCCACAAAGGTGCAAGCTGTTCAAAATTGGCCAACGCCCCAGAATTTTTCAGAAGTCAGGAGCTTTCACAGTTTTGCCATGTTCTATCTGCAATTTATTCACGAGTTCAGCACTATAATGACCCCACTCATCGAGTGCTTGAAAGCAAAGAATTTTTTATGGAGTGCTACAGCTGCCAAGGCCTTCACCTAAATTAAAAAGAAAATGGGGCAAGCACCAGTTCTTAAGTTGCCTGATTTCTCTTAAGTTTTTGAAGTGGCTTGTGATGCCTGGGAATCGGAGGAGTATTGAGTCAAGAAGGTCACCCTATCGCTTTTTATAGTGAGAAGTTTAATGACACTCGCCGGCGATACTTAGTATATGACATGGAATTCTATGTTTTAATTCAAACTCTCAAGCATTGGCGACCATATTTGATTCATAAAGAGTTTATTCTTTATACTGATCATGACTCTTTGAAGCATCTAAATTCCGAAAGTAAGCTAAATGCCAAACATGCTCGTTGGATGGACTATTTGCAGTAGTTCGAGTTTGTTATTAGGCATAAGTCAGGGACTGAAAATAAGATGGCTGACACCTTAGGCAGGAGACCTGATCCCAGAGGTCCAGAGAGTTAGCTCTTAATACCTAAAAATCATTTTCCAACCACAGTACATACTCCATTTTTCTCTATTGCACAAAATACTCATCAATTCACATCAATTACTCCAGTATAATTATTCTAAAATAATACAAAATCTTAATATAAACATCATCCTTCCAACAAATCACATCATTAGAGTACAACAAGCTTACTGAATAAAATTCCTCAATACTCATATAAACCTTCTATGCTTAATCCATCATTCTTAACTCATATCACTCATGCTCCATATTCTTGATCATCAGCTGAAATATTCAAATTATCTGAAAAATGTTTGGAGATAAGGGGTGAGTTATCAACAATTCAGTAAGCAGATGACATATACTAGTGTGTAAACATGAGCATTTACAGAGTTCAGAATGCAAAACAATATATTTTCTTTCAGAATGCAAAATCAGAATATTTGTTTTCAAAATGCAGCATCAAAATATGTTATCAAAAATATCAGAGCAAAAGTTCAAAAATATTCATAATCAAAATCCCTTTGACATAGCATAAATCGAAACATCACATCTTACTTTATCATATCAGAACAGATATCATGTTTAACGCCCGAGGTAGGGTTGTGCAAACCCCAATAGCTAACCAAGCAGAAACAGAATGTGAATCTTCCCCTTGTTCATTCTCGGAGCCTTGAGTGCACCATAGGAAAGACCATGCAGAAAACCACTTTGTTTCCAAAGTGGGTGCACCAGAAACAGAAAAGTTGGTAGCAACCCGAATAGATGCCACAGTTTTACACCCGTGGTATGGTCAGAACGGAACAGAAACAGAATGTTATGCCAGAGGTTTTCACGAAACACATCATATCAAATCAGAGTACAAAACATCTTCAGAATAGAACAAAATCAGATCACAAAACATAATTTATGCACAAAATTACATATTCGCTCTCTTTTTGCATGATTTGAAACAAAATGCACAAATTAGCTCATGTCTACACCAGTCATGCCAGAAAATAAATTATTCTTAAACAGAATCTCATGACTAATGCAGATCAAATAACTGAGGTAGTTCAAGTTTCATTTCATAACCAAATATGCATATTTTTCATAAAACAATCTTAGCCCACAATCAATTCGAAAACTCATCCAAGAAAGCCAAAATCAAGTCAATGGATGGAGAATCTAGACCTGATGAGAACTCGTTTCAAAAATCTAGATTATATTAAAATCTAGACCCGTTAAATAACCCGTCTCAAGAACCTAGATTACAAAGTAGGAATGCCACAAAAGTTGTGATTTACTTTTGATAAGTTCAAAAGTTCAATTAAGAATAAGAGTAGTAAAACTCAACTCAGAATGAATAAATTCATCAAATTTCATAAACTTCTTAACATGAGGCAACAAAGAGTATTTAAACTAAAACCTAATTAAAACCCTAACCAAAATAATGCCTCATCTTCCAAAACTACCCGTGAGTGAACAGTGCCGCCGCTACAGTACGACGCTACAGTCACTCGGCTACAGTAACCTCTTGAAACCCTAGTTCCTAAAAAGTAACTTTCTAAATAAGCCATTGGCCAAAATACAAGGCCTTCCCAAAAACTCTAATTCATAAGAAATAATAATTTTCTCAACTTGCCCTTGAATAAGTGCCCCCTTTAACTCATTCTCATAATAAATATAATTATTCTAAACTAATAAAATAAGTCCTTTAAATGAATTAAACAAGTTGAGCTCTTGCTAGACTCGTCCCAAGTGGATTGTATCGCCTTATTGATCTTCTTGGCTCTTGATCTTGTGATTGACCCATCTGGAACTTGCAAAAAAATTTTAAGACTAAACCCACTTTGGTTCCCATCATTCCCCCTCTCCTCAAAAGGATTCGACCTCAAATCTCCACCTGGATCAAAGGAACCTGGATCAAAGGAAAAAATGTTAGTAACATTGTAAAAATCAATTTCATATGCATTATCATTAATTTGTTCAGGAATTTGAAAAAATCCATTCAAGGTACTCCTGTCGTCAACTGGTGAAAATATCGTAGTAGTAGTATGAACACTCCAATTATATGTAAACTCAATGAATGGCAAACAATATTCTCACAAATGTTCATGAAACACATCTAAAGTCTTCCTCTCCCCAAAATGACAACTATGCAAACTCAATGAAAGGCAAATGATACTCTCGCAAATGTTCATGCAACAAGTCAATGAATGGCAAATGATACTCCCACAAACGTTCATGCAATATATTTGAAATCTTATTAACACCAAAATGACCACTCCAATTATAAGCAAACTCAATGAAAGGCAAATGATACTCCCGCAAACATTCATGCAATACATTGAAAGTCTTCCTTACACCAAAGTTACCTAACAAACTACCATGTTTATCACACACAAGCAACTTACGCAAAAAACTAGTAGGCACACAAAATTTATTCTCTCTAAGCAAGTACCAATCTAATTTATAAAACTTACCAAATGATACTTTCTCACATGTTCCATACACACTAGCAAAGTCATTATCATTAGCATGCAATTCCTTATCATATTCAAGTCTCAACAATTTTGTATCTAAAATTAAGACAAGGACATACCATCTTGCTAACGCATCAACCACAAAATTTTTCATACCTTGTGTGTATTTGAATACATGAGGAAAAGTTTCAATATAGTCCTCCCACTTAGCATGCATTATAGTCAACAACTTACCTTGTCCCTTCAAGTGTGTCAAGGACTCATGTTCTTCAAAGAAAGGTCGAGTAGGAATAGTCACACCTGACACAAAATCAATGTAGTGCTCTATCTCCTTAATAGGTGGCAATCCACTAAACACACTACTACGAATTACAACCTCATATCCCTGCAACAAAGAAACAACAATACTGGGCAAAGATACGTCAAGTTCGTTTGTATTAAGACTCGCCTTAGCATAAAAACTCAATTTTCTCTTTGTTTTTCTCCACTTTCTTCACTCTCTCTTTTCTTTCCACTCTTTTTCTTTTTCACTTTCTTTTTTCCTTGCACACTCTTTTTTTCTGTCACTCTCTTTTTCTTCATATTTTTTTGTACTCTCGACCTCACAATTATTTTTCAACTCATTCTCTCTTTTTCTTGAGGTCTCAGTCTCACCCTTTTTTATATGAACCCGTGGGAATGAATTCCCTTGAACCCACAATCAATTTGAAAACTCCCCAAGAAAGCCAAAAATCAAGTCAAGGATGGAGAATCTAGACCCAATGAGAACCCGTTTCAAGAACCTAGATTATATTAAAATCTAGACCCGTTGAAGAACCCGTCTCAAGAACCCAGATTATAAAGGAGGAACGCCACAAAGGTTGTGATTTACCTTTGATAAGTTCAAGAGTTCAATCAAGAACAAGAGGAGAAAACTCAACTCACAAATAAAATTCAATATTGTCTAATCTCTCAAATGAGGCTACAAAGAGTTTTTAAACCCAAACCTAATCAAAACCCTAGCCAAAATAAAGCCCCTTTTACCCAAAATTACCCTTGATGAACAGTGCCGGCTACAGTATGCGCGGCTACAGTAACCCCTACAATAAATTGATGAAACCCTAATTCTTAAAAAGTAACTTTCCCAATAAGCCCTTGGCCAAAATACAAGGCCTTCCCAAAAACATAGTTCATAAGAAATAAGACATGTGAGCCAAGCATCTTCAAGCCCACTTATTCTAAACTAATAAAATAAATCATTTAACCAAACTGGAAGCCTCCAATAACAATAGGCCGTATCTCTAAGTCATGTCTTCCACAGCTTGAATCAAGTGGATCAAAACTGGTTCTTCTTCTTTCAGACCCATCTTGAGTGTTGGGCTCTTGCTGGCTTCATCCCAAGTGGATTGCACCAATCCTTGCATTGTTTCCTTGATCTTCTTGGCCCTTGATCTTGTAATTGGCCCATCTGGAACTTGCATAGGATCTTTAAGTCTACGCCTTGAATGGCAAATTATACTCCCATAAACATTCATGCAACAAGTCAATGAATGGCAAATTATACTCCCATAAACGTTCATGCAACATGTCTGAAATGTTATTTTCACCGGAATGACCACTCCAATTATATGCAAACTCAACGAAATACAAATAATACTCCCGCAAACGTTCATGCAACAAGTCAATGAATGGCAAATGATACTCCCATAAAATGTTCATGCAACATGTCTGAAATCTTATTTTCACCAGAATGACCACTCCAATTATATGCAAACTCAATGAAATACAAATGATACTCCCGCAAACGATCGTGCAACACGTCAATGTATGACAAATGATGCTTCCACAAACGTTTAAGTAATACGTCAATGAATGACAATTGATACTTCCACAAACGTTCATGCAACACGTCTACTCTCTTTTTCTTTTTCACTCTCTTTTTCCCTTTCACACTCTTTTTTCTTTTCACTCTCTTTTTCTTCATCTTTTTTTGTACTCTCGACCTCACAATTATTTTTCAACTCATTCTCTCTTGTGCTTGAGGTTTTATTCTCACCCTCTTCTTTTTTCTCTCTCATTTTTCTCTCTTTCTCCATTTCGGTCTCACTATTTCTTTTATTCTCAATCTCATCTTCACTCTTGCTTTTCAGCTCAATCTCACTTTCACTCTCACCTTCACTCTTGCTTTTCAGCTCATTCTCACTTTCACTCTTGCTTGTTTTCTCAATCTCCTTTTCACTTTTTCTTTTTTGATCACTCTCATTTTCACTCTTTCTTTTTTTGAGCAACCTCACTTTTCAATTTCAATTGGTCCCCATGGACATGTGTTGGAGTTAAAGGAGCAAGTTTGATTATTTTTCCATCCTTTTCAAAACTGTACATGTTCCTTAACCCATCATGGATCACATTCCTATCATACTCCCATGGCTTCCCTAACAAAATATGACCAGCATGCATAGGCACAACATCACAAAGGACGATATCCTGATATTTCCCAATTGAAAAAGAAACTAGCACTTGCTTATTTACCCTAACCCGCCACAATCACTCAACCACTGCAACATGTATGGTCTATGGTGTTTTAAGATTGGTAAATTCAATTTCTCAACTAAAGTAGTGCTAGCCAAATTAATACAACTCCTCAAATCAATGATCATACTACTACATACCTTGTTGTTAATGTTGCATCTAGTATGAAAAATGTTCTCGCTCTGCTGCTCTCTATCATCCATCTTAATTTGTGTAAGGAGTGCATGCCTAGCAACAAGAGAATCACCATACTCTTCTTTCTCATATCCATTTTCAACACTAGACTCACGTCGCCTCCTATCTCTCCTATCCTGCAGATTTCTAATTACCACATCTTGATGATCAATCATATCCATCACTTCACCCAACACCAAGTTCAACCGTTCAAACTATTGTTGCATGGTTTGCAACACAAAAGATGAATTATCTGCCATCATCCCCTTTGGTGATGAGTCGCTCCTTTGAGACATCATAATGTGTTGCACAAAATGTATGTTAGTGGAAAACCTCCCTTACGAGTTTACACTCAAATAATGACACTACACTCGTGTTTCACTCTTAATTAGCTTTTTCCCGATAATAGTCTCTCACACTCTTTTTTGCCTTTTACCTCAAGAGTTTTCCCACTCAAGTTCTTTAAAAACGAATTGAACCCAATCAAGACAATGCAACCTTGATTTGTCCCAACTAGTAATTAGGTCCAAGAAAACAAGTACAAGAGAAACACGGAAGGAATAAAAAAAAGACACGAGAATCAAGGAAGTTATACAATTGAAAGAATAACTATAAGACAAGATACCAACTTTAATGATGTATGCAGCCCCTTTGATGATAAGGTTCAATCAACAAATTTCTTTCTTTCTCTTCTTTGTAACTATGTAACCTTTGAATATGCTACATTTTCTCTTCCTCTTCTTTTTTTTTTTCAAATTTTCTTTTCTTTTCTTTTCATTTCTTTTCTTTTCTCTTCTTTTCTCTAACTCAATCACAAACAGCAATATTTAATTGTGAAAATCAAGCAATTGAATTCAAGCACACAAGAATTGACAATGAACTAAAAGAGAAACAATGAAACGGCACTCCAAGCAATTGACAAACTTAAAGATGCAAGAAACCCTAGAATTTTGAAACCCTAGGTGATGCAAATTTTAGTCAAACCAAAGTCCCTAAGAATTTAGGCAGCCTATTTTTTTATTTTATTTTTTCAACCCTGGAATAATGAAGCCCTAGAATCAAAATTAGAGATGCAAAAATTAAAACATAGAATTAGACCTGATTGGAAACCTTTCTCTTTGATACCAAATGATATGAACCCGTGGGAAGGAAATCTCTTGAACCCACAATCAATTCGAAAACTCACCCAAGAAAGCTAAAATCAAGTCAATGGATGGAGAATCTAGACCCAATGAGAACTCGTTTCAAGAACCTAGATTATATTAAAATCTAGACCCGTTGAAGAACCCGTCTCAAGAACCCATATTACAATGGAGGAACGCCACAAAGGTTGTGATTGATGAATGAGAAACTGTTGAGGAGCTTCACGAAGGAGGAGGTTGAGGCAGCAGTGTTCCAAATGGGGCCTTTGAAGTCACCTGGACCAGACGGTTTTGGGGCTTGTTTCTATCATAATTTTTGGAGTATTGTGGGAGAAGAGGTGTGTGTAAGGCAGTTCTGAATTTTCTGAATGGAGGGGAGATGAACCAGTCTCTGAATCACACCTATATAGTGTTGATTCCTAAGGTAAAAGAACCTGTTTTTGCTACTGATTACAGGCCAATAAGTATTTGCAATGTACTCTACAAGATCATTGTAAAGACTTTGGCAAATAGATTAAAATTGGTTCTTGATGAGATCATTTCTAGTACTCAAAAGTGTTTTCATTCCTGGGAGACTGATTTCGGATAACATTTTGGTAGCTTATGAAGCACTTCACTCTATGAAGAAGAAGAGGCATGGTAGGGTGGGTAGCATGGCTATCAAAGTGGACATGTCCAAGGCATATGATAGGGTGGAGTGGAAGTTCTTGGAGGGTGTTATGAGAAGATTGGGTTTTGATGAGAGATGGACTATATTGATAATGAGGTGTGTGTCATCTGTCTCCTTTGAAGTATTGCTGAATGGCCAACCAGGAGGAGTTATTAAACTATCAAGGGGGTTGAGGCAGGGTGACCCCTTGTCCCCGTATCTTTTTCTGCTGTGTGCAGAAGGCTTGAGTTGTTTACTTTATAGTTTGGAGCAAGAAGGGGGTTTAAGGGGGGTTGCCTGTTGTGATGGAGGATTGGAGTGCTGTCAAGGGCTTGTTGGAGATATATGAGGAGGCATCAAGCCAATGCCTTAATAGACAGAAAACTAAAATTTTTTCCAGTTCAAATACAAAAGCTCAGGAGAGAAGATTAATCAAAGAAGAGGTGGGAGCTAGGGTGAGTGGATGTTATGAGAAGTACCTTGGCCTACCAGCAATGATTGGTAGGTCAAAGTATAATACTTTTCGAGGTATCAAAGACAAAGTGTGGCAGTGGATTCACAACTGGAAAAATAAGTTTCTGTCTCCTTCGGGTAAAGCAATACTTTTAAAAGCTGTAATTCAAGCCGTTCCAAGTTACCATATGAGTGTCTTTAAACTGCCAGTGAGGTTGTGTAGAGAAATGTCGGGGTTGATGGCAAGATTTTAGTGGGGTTTTAAAGCAAAGGATAGAAGAATTCAATGGTGCAGCTGGAAAACAATGGGGAAAGCCAAGGTAGATGAGGGTCTTGGTTTCAGCAATCTAGAAAGTTTTAACAAGGCCTTATTGGCTAAGTAGTGCTGGAGGCTTTTGATTAATCCTACTTCCTTGTCAGCAAAGATTTTAAAGGAGAAGTACTTTAAGCAATGGGACAGTTTGCAGGCAAAACTAGGCTCGGGGCCTTCTTTAATATGGAGGAGTTTATGGGGGGCTCTTGACCCTTCTTAAGGAGGGGTTGAGGTGGAGGGTGGGTAATGGGAGGGATATAAATATTTGGGGTGATAAGTGGGTTCCACAACCCTTAACTTACTATCTTCAATCTCCAGTAAGGAATTTTGATAGAAATTCGAAAGTGGCAGAGTTTATAGATGATGAGAGAGGGTGTTGGAGGGTTGAGGTGATTAAAAACACATTGAATGCAGAGGAAGCTGAAGTAGTCTGCAACATCCCTATTAGTCTGTCGAGTCAAAGGGATAAGATGATTTGGGGGCATACAAAGAATGGGGTGTTCAATGTGAAAAGTGTTAAGAGGTGGCTTGAATTCAGATGGAACAGTGCATGTGTCGTAGGTTCGCTCGAGCGGAGGTTCACTCGGCTCAAGCGAAGTCAGACAGAGAGTCTCTCTCAAGCATCGCTCGAGCAATATGAAGACAGAGAGCTTCGCTCGACATTCGCTCGACACTCAGCTCGAGCGAATTCAAATAGAGAGCTTCGCTCGATATCCGCTCGACATGCAGCTCGAGCGGTATCCAAGTTAGAGAGCTTCGCTCGACCCTCGTTCGACACCTAGCTCCAGCTAGCTCAGGCAGAGAACTTCGCTCGACCCTCGCTCGACATGCAGCTCGAGCGGTATCCAGGTCAGAGAGCTTCGCTCGACATCGCTCAACTGTTGGCTCGAGCGAAGTGCAGAAAACCTACGTTCACTCGACACTCGCTCGAGTGTTTGCTTGAGCCAATGTTCACAGAAGTGAACATCACTGTTCCTATAAATACCAAACGGCGCCTCCACTTTCAAGAAGCTTCATAAATCACTTTTTTGAGTTGTTTTTTAGTGTTTTCTTGAGAGAGAAGCTTAGAGTGAGTTTTGAGAGATAACTTCCTTGTGAAGTTTTGTTGTATTCATCTGTACTCCATCATTGTTGATAGTGAAATCTTCGATACCGACCCCACCAGTGGACGTAGGCTCATTTTGAGTCGAACCACTTAATTCTTGGTGTTCTTTCTGTGTGATTGTCATCAATTTCTTTCGTTTAGTTCCGCTACTATACTTCGAGTTAGGCTATGTTTGGGTACCAAACATTCCTCAACACTTTCCAAGTATTTTCGTACTTTTGAAAATACTTCACATGCCAAACAACTTAAAATACTCTCAATGGGACCCATAAACCTACTTCAATCTCTACTCATAACTATTCACAAACATTCTATAATACTTATCACTATTACATATAAATAAAAAATAAAATCACTATAATATTTATCACTATTAAATATAAATAAAATAAAATCACTATAATATTTATAACTATTAAATATAAATAAAAAATAAAATCATTATAATATATGAATAAAAAAATAAAATCACTATAATATATAAATAAAAAATAAAATCACTATAATATTTATCACTATTAAATATAAATAAAAAATAAAATCATTATAATATATAAATAAAAAATAAAATCACTATAATAAAATAACTATAATATATAAATAAAAAATATTTATCACTATTATATATAAATAAAAAATAAAATCACTATAATATATAAATTAAAATTAAAATAACCATAATATATAAATAAAAAATAAAATCACTATAATATATATAAATAAAAAATAAAATAACTATAATATATAAATAAAAAATATTTATCACTATAATATATAAATAAAAAATATTTATCACTATTATATATAAATAAAAAATAAAATCGCTATAATATATAAATAAAAAATAAAATCACTAATAGATAAATAAAAAATAAAATCACTATAATATATAAATCAAAAATATTTATCACTATTATATATAAATAAAAAATAAAATCGCTATAATATATAAATAAAAAATAAAATCACTATAATATATAAATAAAAAATAAAATCACTATAATATATAAATAAAAAATAAAAAATACAATTACTATAATATTTATCACTATTAAATATAAATAAAAAATAAAATCATTATAATATATAAATAAAAAATAAAATCATTACAATATATAAATAAAAAATAAAATCATTATAATATTTATAATTATTATATATAAATTAAAAATAAAATCATTATAATATTTGTCATTATTATATATAAAAGTAAAATAAAATCAGTACAATATGTATTAATATTAAAAAATAACTATAATAAAATCATTATAATATTTATTATTAAAAATCAAATCACTATAATATTTATGGGACCCACACATTTTTCAACTACCTACTCAAAAGTTAACAACTCAACATACTTCACACAGCCAAACAACTCAAAATACTCTCAATGGGACCCACAAACTCACTCCAATCTCTACTCATAACTATTTACAAACATTCTCAACACTTCTCAACACTTTTCAACACCCAAACGTACCCTTAGTCTTAGATCTACAGTTATCCCCAACAAACTGGTATCAGAGCTTGGCTCAGGGTGATCTGGAGGGATGGCTATGGCTAAGTTCGAAGTGGAGAAATTTGACGGTCAGAACAGTTTCAGTTTATGGCGCATCAAGATGAAGGCTTTACTGCGACAACAGAGCTTGTCAAAAGTATTGGAAGTGTCGGTATCTGACGATTCTCCGGCTCCTTCGAAAGAAGAAGAAGAAAAGGTACACAGTGCTATTATTTTGTCACTATCTAACTGTTGGCTCGAGCGAAGTGCAGAAAAACCTACGTTCGCTCGACACTCGCTCGGTGTTCGCTCGAGCCAATGTTCACATAAGTGAACATCACTGTTCCTATAAATACCAAACGGCGCCTCCACTTTCAAGAAGCTTCAGAAATCACTTTTTTGAGTTGTTTTATAGTGTTTTCTTGAGAGAGAAGCTTAGAGTGAGTTTTGAGAGATTCAATTTTGTATGGTAGAAATTCAATTTCCTTGGTAGATGTAAAGTCTGCTTTGAATTCTAAGGAGTTGAGAAATAAATTGAGTGTGAAGAACACTAATGAACAAGCTAGTGGCTTGTTTGTTAAAGGGTCCTCAAGCAGGGGTAGATCTAATGACAGGGGTTCAGAGAAGAATAGGGGGAAATCCAGGGGCAGTTCACAAACAACGTTCAGTAAGAAGAACGTCGAATGTCATTATTGCCATAAGTTTGGTCACTACAAGAATGAGTGTCCAAAATTGAAAAACAGAGAGGACGTCACTAGTTCATCTAATGCAGTTAGTGTTGCTGATGATAAGTCTAACGACCTAGATCTTGTTCTAGCAATTAGCGACTCATGTAGTCGCTTTAGTGACAAGTGGGTCATGGACTCAGCTTGCACTTTCCATATGTGTCCCAAGAGGGACTGGTTCACTAACTATAAATCGGTCAACGGAGGCTTCGTTTTGTTAGGGAATGATATGGCTTGTAGAATTGCTGGAATTGGTTCAGTCAGAATTAAAAATGTTTGATGGAATTGTCCGGACATTGTCTAATGTTCGACACATTCCAGAGTTGAAAAAGAATCTTATTTCTTTGGGTACTCTTGATTCTCTGAACTACAAGTACACTGGTGAAGGTGGAGCTATCAGAGTTAGTAAGGGCTCTATGGTTGTGATGAAAGGAGATAAGACAAATGGTCTTTATTTCCTTCAGGGCTCTACAGTGACAGGTGCAGCTGCATGTCTGTTTCAGATGATCCGGATTTAGATGTCACGTTTGTGGCATATGCATTTGGGTCATATGAGTGAGAAGGGGATGTCAATTTTGCTATGTAATCAAAAGATAGGGAAACTGGATTTCTGTGAACACTGTGTGTTTGGAAAACAGTGCAGGGTTCAGTTCTCTACAGGGGTTCACAGAACCAAAAGTTCTGTGGACTATATTCATTCTGATCTCTGGGGCCCATCTTCCGTCCCGTCAAAAGGTGGAGCTCAGTATTTGCTTACATTCAATGATGACTTCTCACGGAAGGTTTGGGTTTACTTTCTGAAGTAGAAAAGTGATCCATTTGTTAACTTCAAACAGTGGAAAGCTTTGATTGAAAATCAGACGGGCAAGAAAATCAAGCGACTTCGCACTGATAATGGTGTGGAGTTCTGCGGAGGTGAGTTTGATGATTTCTGCAGAAATGAGGGTATTGCCAGACATCGTACAGTTAGACATACTCCACAGCAAAATGGCGTAGCTGAACGGATGAACAGGACTCTCTTGGAGAGAGCCCGGAGCATGCTTTCTAATGCAGGTTTGGGTAAGGATTTCTGGGCTGAAGCAATCAACACAGCCTGTTACTTGGTCAATCGTTCTCCAGCCACAACAATTGGTTTGAAGACTCCGAATGAGGTATGGTCTGATACTCCTGCTGATTATTCAAATTTGAAAGTTTTTTGTTGCCCTGCATATTTCCATGTTAATGATGGAAAACTTGAGCCAAGGGCTAAGAAGGGCATATTCATTGGGTATGCCAATGGGGTGAAGGGATTCAGGTTGTGGTGTACTGATCCTAAATCACCCAAGTTTGTGATCAGCAGGGATGTCACTTTTGATGAAAAATCCATGCTTAGTCCGAGAAAGGAGATTACTGAGTCTACAGGACAAGAACAGGATGTTAGAAAGCAGGTGGAGTTTCAGGTGGAAGCACCACAAGGGCTGCCCAGTGGCGCCCAAGATCATGCTATTGTAGATGAGCATGATTCTGATCCGAGTAGCAGCGCACAAGGTGAGCAAGACTACAATATAGCGACTGGTAGACAGAGGAGGCAGATTAGACCACCTCAGAGATATGCTCATGCATATATGGTGATGTATGCTCTTACTACAGCAGAGAATATTGTTGGTCAGGAGTCTTCCAATTATTCAGAAGCTGTCAAGAGCGCAGAATCTGCACAGTGGTGCGCAGCTATGACTGAAGAGATTGAGTCTCTTCACAAAAACCAAACATGGGATTTGGTTCTGTTGCCAAAGAAGGTGAAGACTGTTGGCTGCAAATGGGTCTTCAATAGAAAGGAGGGAATCCAGGGTGATACTGATGCAAGATACAAGGCACGCTTAGTTGCTAAGGGCTTCAGTCAGAGAGAAGGCATCGACTTCAATGAAGTCTTCTCTCCAGTGGTAAAACACAGTTCGATCAGATTGCTACTTGCTATAGTAGCATTGTATGACTTAGAGCTGCAGCAACTTGATGTTAAAACAGCGTTCCTACATGGTGAGCTTGAAGAGACCATTTATATGCATCAGCCAGAGGGATTCATTGTTGAAAACAAAGAAGATCATGTGTGCAGATTGAAGAAATCTTTATATGGTTTGAAGCAGTCGCCAAGGCAATGGTATAAGCGGTTTGATTCCTTTATGATTGATCATGGTTATTTGAGAAGTAACTATGATAGTTGTGTTTATCATAAGAAATTATTTCATAAGTCTTTCATTTATTTGCTATTATATGTTGATGATATGCTTATTGCTGCTAGAAGCATATCTGACATAGGTTTGTTAAAGACCCAACTCAGAAATGAGTTTGAAATGAAAGACTTAGGTGCTGCGAAGAAGATTTTGGGAATTGAAATCTTCAGAGATAGGAAAGTTAGAAATTTGTACTTGTCCCAGGGAAAATACATTGAGAAAGTGCTTCAGAGATTTGGAATGTTTGATTCCAAACCAATAAGTACACCACTTGCTACGCACTTTAAGCTTTCAGCTTCCCTATCTCCTCAGACAGATGAAGAGGAACAGTTCATGGCTAGTGTTCCTTATTCAAGTGCAGTTGGCAGCATCATGTATGCAATGGTTTGCACCCGCCCAGACATTTCACAGGCCGTGAGCGTGGTTAGCAGGTATATGGCTAATCCGGGTAAAACTCATTGGCAGGCTGTGAAATGGATACTCAGGTATCTAAGGGGAACCCTGAACTTTGGGTTAATATTTGATAGAAATGTCGATCTCAGTTCCAAAGTTACTGGTTTTGTTGATTCTGATTATGTTGGAGACTTAGACAAGAGAAGATCATTGATAGGTTATGTTTTCACTCTGTGTGGGTCAGCTATTAGTTGGAAAGCAACATTGCAATCCACTGTTGCTTTATCAACTACCGAGGCAGAGTACATGGCAGCAGCAGAGGCTGTTAAGGAGGCCATTTGGTTGAAAGGCTTGGTCAATGATTTGGGTTTACAGCAAGATGGGATCTCAATATTCTGTGACAGTCAGAGTGCAATACATTTGACCAAAAATCAAATGTATCATGAGAGAACGAAGCACATTGATGTCAGGTACCATTTTCTCAGAGAGATTGTTACAGAGGGTGCTATACAAATTCTGAAGATTGCTACTACAGAGAATCCAGCAGATATGATGACTAAGCCAGTTGCAGTATACAAATTCAAACTTTGTTTGGACTTGATTGGTGTTCGCATTTTGTTATTCCCGTAAGGGATTTGGTGGTGGGGATTGGTTTTGTGGTCGGAGGTTTTTTGTGTTGAAATTGGCAGAGTTCAAGCCAAGGTGGAGATTTGTTAAGAGGTGGCTTGAATTCAGATGGAACAGTGCATGTGTCGTAGGTTCGCTCGAGCGGAGGTTCACTCGGCTCGAGCGAAGTCAAACAGAGAGTCTCGCTCAAGCATCGCTCGAGCAATATGAAGACAGAGAGCTTCGCTCGACATTCGCTCGACACTCAGCTAGAGCGAATTCAGACAGAGAGCTTCGCTCGATATCCGCTCGACATGCAGCTCGAGCGGTATCCAAGTCAGAGAGCTTCGCTCGACCGTCGTTCGACACCCAGCTCGAGCTAGCTCAGGCAGAAAGCTTCGCTCGACCCTCGCTCGATATGCAGCTCGAGCGATATCCAGGTCAGAGAGCTTCGCTCGACATCGCTCAACTGTTGGCTCGAGCGAAGTGCAAAAAACCTACGTTCGCTCGACACTCGCTCTAGTATTCGCTCGAGCCAATGTTCACAGAAGTGAACATCACTGTTCCTATAAATACCAAACGGCGACTCCACTTTCAAGAAGCTTCAGAAATCACTTTTGTGAGTTGTTTTTTAGTGTTTTCTTGAGAGAGAAGCTTAGAGTGAGTTTTGAGAGATAACTTCCTTGTGAAGTTTTGTTGTATTCATCTGTACTCCATCATTGTTGATAGTGAAATCTTCGATACCGACCCCACCAGTGGACATAGGTTCATTTTGAGTCGAACCACTTAATTCTTGGTGTTCTTTCTGTGTGATTGTCATCAATTTCTTTCGTTTAGTTCCGCTACTATACTTCGAGTTAGTCTTAGATCTACAGTTATCCCCAACAAAAAGCGCCTATCACTTGGAGATGGAGAGAAAGGGTAAGGGCTTGGGGGAGTCCTCTGACAGGTTAGGGTGGAGGGATGGATGGAAGTCAATATGGAGCCTGAATCTACCAGGGGTGGTGAAGTCTTTTATGTGGAAGGCACTTAACAATTGTATCCCCACAAGAGAGAATTTAAAGAGAAGAAGAGTCATTGAAGACTCTCTTTGCCCCATCTGTAAAAAAGAAGAAGACACTCCTTGTCATGTGCTCTGGAAGTGTCCTGCTGCTTCTGATGTGTGGGCTGAGCCCGGGAGCCCAGTTGATATGAACCCGCGGGAATAAAATCCCTTGAACCCACAGTCAATTTGAAAACTCCCCAAGAAAGCCAAAATCAAGTCAATAGATGGAGAACCTAGACCCGATGAGAACTCGTTTCAAGAATCTAGATTATATTAAAATCTAGACCCGTTGAAGAACCCGTCTCAAGAACCTAGATTATAAAGGAGGAACGCTACAAAGGTTGTGATTTACCTTTGATAAGTTCAAAAGTTCAATCAAGAACAAGAGGAGTAAAACTCAACTCACAATAAATAAATTCATCAAATTTCATAAACTTCATAAATTGATTAGAAAGAGGCTACATAGAGTATTTAAAGCAAAACCTAATGAAACCCTAGCCAAAATAAAACCCCATCTTCCAAGTGCCCCTGGATGAACAGTGGCGCGGCTACAGTAACTCGGCTACAGTAACCCTAACCCTAGTTCAATAAAATAATAAATTTCCCAACATGCCCTTGCATAGGCCCCCTTAAGTGCATCCCATAATAAACTCAATTATTCTAAACTAATAACATAAGTTCTTTAAATGAATTAAATAAGTTGAAACCCTTCATGAGCTCAAAGCCTTTAAGTCTTGTCGTTGCCCTCTTCCGTAGTTAATCAAATGAATTAAAACTGGATCTTCATCCTTCAAGCCCCATCTTGAATGTTGGGCCCTTGCTAAACTTGTCCCAAGTGGATTGCATCAATCCTTGCATTGTCTCATTGATCCTCTTGGCTCATCTGGAAGTTACAAATGATCTTTAAGACTAGACCCATCTTGGTTCCCATCATTCCCCCTCTCCTCAAAAGGATTCGACCTCGAATCTCCACCTGGATCAAAGGGAAAGTGGTTAGTAACATTGAAAATAGTAGAAACAAGATACTTACCTGGAAGATCCATTAGATATGCATTTTTATTAATTTGTTCAAAATTTTGGAATAGTCCATCCAAGCTACCCAGATGAACTGGTGAAGACTTTAAATCTAAAGGAGGAAATTGATTAAGTCTATAAACAATTTCAATTGGTGAAAATTTAGTAGTGGCATGAACACTCCAATCATATGTAAACTCAATGAATGACAAACAATACTCCCACAAATGTTCATGAAGCACATCTAAAGTCTTCCTTGAACCAAAATGACCACTCCAATATGCAAACTCAATGAATGACAAATGATACTCCCGCAAACGTTCATGCAACAAGTCAATGAATGGCAAATGATACTCCCATAAACGTTCATGCAACATGTTTGAAATCTTATTTTCACCAGAATGACCACTCCAATTATATGCAAACTCAATGAAGGGCAAATGATAGTCCCAAAAACGTTCATGCAACAGGTCAATGTATGACAAATGATACTTCCACAAACATTCATGCAACACATCAATGAATGACAATTGATACTTCCACAAACGTTCATGCAATACGTCATTAAAAGGCAAATGATATTCCCACAAACGTTCATGCAACACAACAAAAGTCTTCCTTGCACCATGGTTACCCAACAAACCACCATGTCCATCGCACACAAGCAACTTATGCATAAAACTAGTAGGTACACAAAATCTGTTCTTTCTATACAAGTACCAATCTAGTTTATAGAACTTACCAAACGATGCTTTCTCACATGTTCCATACACACTAGCAAAGTCATAATCATTAGCATGCAATTCCTTATCATATTCAAGTTTCAACAATTTTGCATCTAAAATGAAGATAAGTACATACCTTCTTGCTAAAGCATCAACCACAAAAGTTTCCATACATTGTATGTATTTGAATACATGAGGAAAAGTCTCAATACAATCCTCCCGCTTAGCACGCATTATAGTCAACAACTTACCTTTTCCCTTAAAGTGTGTCAATGACTCATGTTCTTCCAAGAAAGGTCGGTTAGGAATTGTTGCACCTGGCATAAAATCAATGTAGTGCTCTATCTCCCTAATGGCTGGCAATCCACTAAATACACCACTTGGAAACACGACCTCATATCCCTGCAACAAAGAGACAATAATACTAGGCAAACATACGTCAAGTTCGTTAGGATTAAGACTTGCCTTAGCATAAAAACTCACTTTTCTCTTTGTTTTTCTCTCACTTTCTTCACACTCTCTTTTCTTTCCACTCTCTTTTTCTTTTTCACTCTCTTTTTTCCTTTCACACTCTTTTTTCTTTTCACTCTCTTTTTCTTCAACTCATTCTCTCTTGTGCTTGAGGTCTTATTCTCACCCTCTTCTTTTTTCTCTCTCATTTTTCTCTCTTTCTCCATTTCGGTCTCACTATTTCTTTTCTTCTCAATCTCATCTTCACTCTTGCTTTTTAGCTCAATCTCACTTTCATTCTCACCTTCACTCTTGCTTTTCAGCTCATTCTCACTTTCACTCTTGCTTGTTTGCTCAATCTCCTTTTCACTTTTTTTTTTTATCACTCTCATTTTTCACTCTTTCTTTTTTGAGCAACCTCACTTTTCAATTTCAATTGGTCCCCATGGACATGTGTTGGAGTTAAAGGAGCAAGTTTGATTGTTTTTCCATCCTTTTCAAAACTGTACATGTTTCTTAACCCATCATGGATCACATTCCTATCATACTGCCACGGCTTCCCTAACAAAATATGACCAGCATGCATAGGCATAACATCACAAAGGACCATATCCTGATATTTCCCAATTGAAAAAGAAACTAGCACTTGCTTATTTACCGAACCCTCCCCACAATCACTCAACCACTGCAACATGTATGGTCTAGGGTGTTTCAAGGTACGTAAATTCAATTTCTCAACTAAAGTAGTGCTAGCCAAATTAATACAACTCCTTAAATCAACGATCATACTACATACATTGTTGTTGATGTGGCATCTAGTATGAAAAATGTTCTCACTCTGCTGCTCTGTATTATTCATCTTAATTGGTATATTGAGTGCACGCCTAGCAACAAGAGACTCACCATACTCTTTTTTCTCATACTCATTCTCAATACTAGGCTCATGTCGCCTCCTACCTCTCTCACCTTGCAGATTTCTAATCACTTCTTCTTGATTATCCATCATATCCCCTCACTTCACCCAACACCAAGTTCAACCGCTCAAACTGTTGTTGCATGGCTTGCAACACAAAAGATGAGTTATCTGCCACACCGTTTGGTGATGAGTCACTTCTATGAGACATCATAATATGCTACACAAAAAGAATGTTAGTGAAAAACCTCACACACTCCCTTACGTGTTTACACTTAAATAATGGCACTCCACTCGTGTTTCACTCTTAATGGCTTTTTCCCGATAATAGTCTCACACCCTCTTGCCTTTTTACCTCAATAGTTTTTCCGCTCAAGTTCTTTAAGAACTAGTTGAACTAAATCAAAACAATATAACCTTGTATTATTCCAACCAATAATATAGATCAAAGAAACAATGAATGAATAAAATGACACGAGATTCAAGGAATTTATACGAGGAAAAAAGTAATTATAAAACAAGATACCAACTAGAAAGATGTAATCAGCTCCTATGATGATAAAAGCTCAATCAACAAATACTTTCTTTCTCTTTGTTAAAACTATGTAGTAACTTTGAATATGCTACCTTCTCTTTCTTCTTCTTCTTCCTCTTCTTCTTCTTTTTTTTTTTTTTTCGAACTTTCTTCTCTTTTCTCTAATTCAATCACAAATTGCAATATTCAATTGTGAAAATCAAGCAATTGAATTCAAGTACGACAATGAAGTAGAAGAGAATCAATGGAACAACACTCCAAGTAACAGATAAACTTAGAGATGCCGGAAACCCTAGAATTTTAAAACCCTAGGTGATGCAAATTTCAGACAAACCCAAAATCCTAAGAATTTCGACAGCCTACTTTTTGTTTCTATTTTTTTTTTGGCAACCCTAGAACAATGAAGCCCTAGAATTAAAAAGAATGCTAAAATTAAAAAATAGAATCAGACCTAATTGGAAACCTTGCTCTGAATACCAAATGATATGAACCCGCAGGAATAAAATCCCTTGAACCCACAGTTAATTTGAAAACTCCCCAAGAAAGCCAAAATCAAGTCAATGGATGGAGAACCTAGACCCGATGAGAACTCGTTTCAAGAACCTAGATTATATTAAAATCTAGACCCGTTGAAGAACCCGTCTCAAGAACCCAGATTATAAAGGAGGAACGCTACAAAGGTTGTGATTTACCTTTGATAAGTTCAAAAGTTCAATCAAGAACAAGAGGAGTAAAACTCAACTCACAATGAATACATTCATCAATTTTCATAAACTTCATAAATTAATTAGCATGAGGCTACATAGAGTATTTAAAGCAAAACCTAATGAAACCCTAGCCAAAATAAACCCCCGCCAAAATAAACCCCCATCTTCCAAAAGTGCCCCTGGATGAACTGTGACGCGGCTACAGTGCCACGCTACAGTAACTCGGCTACAGTAACCCTAATCCTAGTTCAATAAAATAATAACTTTCCCAACATGCCCTTGCATAGGCCCCCTTAAGTGCTTCCCATAATAAACTCAATTATTCTAAACGAATAACATAAGTTCTTTAAATGAATTAAATAAGTTGAAACCCTTCAAGAGCTCAAAGCCTTTAAGTCTTGTCGTTGCCCTCTTCCGTAGTTAATCAAATGAATTAAAACTAGATCTTCATCCTTCAAGCCCCCATCTTGAATGTTGGGCTCTTGCTAAACTTGTCCCAAGTGGATTGCATCAATCCTTGCATTGTCTCCTTGATCTTCTTGGCTCATCTGGAAGTTGCAAATGATCTTTAAGACTAGGCCCATCTTGGTTCCCATCACCAGTGAAGAAATGGTCTAGTACAATAGTGGATCTAAAGGAAGTATGAGAGTTGTTGTCTCAGAGGCTAAAACAGGAGGGCTTGGAACTGGTGGCTCTGATCATGAGGAGCTTATGGCACAGGCGAAACAAGCTTCTGTTTGAAGGAACCTTTTCTAATCCAAAAGAGGTGGTCATGCAAGCACAAGCCAATATGGAGGAAGTGCAGGTAACCCATAACAGCAAAAAGAGGAGTACAAGTGCAGGTGTATCTGAAGAGAGGGTTATAAGATGGCAGGCTCCGGTGGGCAACACAGTTAAGGTAAATTGGGATGCCGCTTTTGATTCAAAGTCGAAAAGGATGGGGGTTGGGATCATCATGAGGGATGTAGATGGAGAGGTGCAGCTGGCTCTGTGTTCAAGTCGAGAAGGGGTGGCTCACCCGGTGATTGCAGAGACTTTGGCCCTATGGAGAGCATTGCAGGTCTGTGCCGAGTTGAATATGGGTGAGGTTGTTTTTGAGGGTGATGCGCTAGAAGTAGTACGGGCTGTCAACAAGGAGTGTTGGAGTTGGTATGGTCAGTATTGAGGATGTAAAGAAGGTTTTGTTTGATAGGTAGAGGTGGTCGATTCAATATATTAACCGAAAGGGAAATAGTGCAGCTCATTGTTTGTCAAAACTAGACATATCTAGTGAGATAGAAAAAGTCTGGATGGAAGACTGTCCAAGAGAAGTGTATAGCACAGTTTATACTTGATAGAAGTTGTATTGATACACGTTGATATGAAATGAAAATTTACAGTTTTTACTCAAAAAAAAAAAAATGCCTAAGCAACTGCCTGCATGCACGCTTTTCCAAACTTTTTGTATAGATAAAAATACCTTTATTGTAGTACCCATTAAACGTACATAATCAATGAATCATAGAAGATGCTGAATTGTAAAATGTCCTGGAAGCCTAACCGTAACTATGATACTTGAGACTATCGTTTTTTTTTTACACTATCAAAACTTTCACTGTATGTCCTAAATTAATTGTTTTTTTTTTTTTTTTGTAATTTTCACCATCTTTTAAAAATCAAACTTTCTGATCGAGGTCAAATTAGACATGAGCTGATATACTCTTAGCCGAAGGAAATATTATTAATCGGGGGTGCCAAGAATGGCACCCGTTTGGATTCAAAGATAAGTGAAGATGGTTTTAGATGAGTTGAATAAAATATTATTAGAATATTATTTTTAATATTATTATTATTGTGGAATTTGAAAAAGTTGAATTGTTTATTATATTTTTGTATGAATTTAAAAAAATTGTAATGATGAGATAAGATGAGTTGATGTGAATTTCAAATCCAAACGGGTATACCTTGTGAGATTACTTCCCTTGTTTTTAGAATTCATTTTCAGAACCAAATATGATGGTTTAGATTGAACCGTCTAGAAACACAAGGAATTGAGACATTTCGATGAGAGCAATGAGTGCCATATTCCAGTATGTGCTTGTCTCATTCTCCAACTTATTTTTGTTAGTAAAGATATATGGTACGGTTTGGATGGTGAGTTGAGATAAAAATTGAATAAAATATTGTTAGAATATTATTTTTTAATATTATTATTATTTTGGAATTTGTAAAAGCTGAATTATTTATTATATTTTGTGTAAAAATTTAAAAAAATTATAATAATGAGATGAGATGAGATGAAACACTTCTTGTACTCAAACGGGTTGCTCCATTATCCTTAGACCAAGTCCACCTGAACCTTTGGGTTGACAAATTAACTTCCATGAGGTCATTTCTATTTAAACGAATTCCTGCAAATGTGCTTTAAAGTTTTACTTGAGCAATCAATCTGGATAATAATTTAGTACACAGTATAAACAAGAATGATGAGATGGGGTTACCTTGTCTACTGCCCAGAGGGGCATGAATAAAGTCTCGAGGAGTTGCATTAATAAAAACTGAAAAATAAGCAGTAGAGACATATTCCTTTATTAATTTGATCCCACCGTTGTAAGAACCCAAAGCTTCCATTACTGGGAACAAAAAGGTCCAGCTCAATATAATCAAAAGCTTTTTTCATGTCAAGTTTGATTGCCCAAGTCATTTCATGCCAGATTTTTTCTTGAGATGGAAAATTTCATAAACTATCATTGTGTTTTCTTGAATGGTGCAACCAGGGACGGAAGCTGTTTGAGTGATGCGAGGAAGAATGGATTTAAGTCAGTTTGCTAAAATCACATTAGGTAAGCTGATTGAACGATAGTGTTGGGAGAGTAGCGATGAATCTCCACTTGCCATGTAGAACTTGTTTTAGTTAGGAGTAAATTTATAGAAACGATGTCAGAAAACATAGGAAGACATCAAAATTGCGTCGTACTCATGTTCTGTTATATTCCGAATTACAAGCAAGGTTCATACTTCAGAAGACAAAAAGTCCTATTTGCTCAATTGCAATCCAAGTTTTGCCATTGCTCCAAATGAGTTTTTTTAATAAACTGATTATTCCATTCCCAAGGTCTGTGATTTCTCCATTTGTTCAATCAGAAGTTCAAATTCTCGGGATGTTTCAAGCTGGCTTCCAGACGCTGATGTTTCCATCTCCAGCTCATAATCATTGTGCTCTTCACTATCCAGCTTTCCATCCTCGGTATTTTCTAAGAAAGGACTGGCTAAAAGAAGCTGTTCCCATGAACCATCATCAGGTAAATCTGGTAGGATAAATGGAGCATGATTATCCAAGGAACACAATTTTTCATCTGTAAGCATTTTCAAAAAATCAGCATTCAGGAGAAAATCTTTCAACCCATCAGGAGAAGGATCAACTTCTTGATTTTCTGAAATAAAGTTTCGTGTCTGCACAGACTTGGGTGTTTCATCCACTGGTGGCTGGTACCGTACTATCATCCCATCAGAAGCAACTGATCTAACATCCTCTGTACCTACATCTAGCATACTGGCTGTTTCTGCCATGCGCCGAAGCATTTGAACTAAAAACGCAGGGCTTTGCATTGCCATCACCAGGAATGACAGCATCTGCTGCTGATTCTTTTCCATACCGTGAAGACGTTCTCTCAAGAGGAGCAACTTATTATCTGAAGTTTCTTGGTGCTGCCTAAGTTTGACCAACTCCTGCATAAGAGCATTCTTATCTGTCTTTAAGTTCTCGATTTCCTTCCACAGGCCTAAGTTTTGAATTTTTTCCCCTGATCCATCGGAGCTGGCAGGCTGCTGCAACTTTTTCCTTCTACCGATATTCTTCAACAAATGCTTTTGACCACGAACAAATCCATCATTTGCAAATTCCCAGCGATCCATATCAATTTTTCTAAAACCCTAAAAGAAAAATAAATTAATTAGTATTGGCTGTCACTTTAAATAATGCAACTTTATTCGGACACGGGGCGTGGAGAGAGAGAGAGAGAGAGTGAGTGAAGATGTTGCTTGTGTGTGTGTGTGCCCCTTGCAGTTATCATGAAACTCAGTTTAATTGTCTCTGTCTTTACTACGAGCATATATACTTAGAAGTGATCCCCGAATTTTCAACTAGCCTGAATTCAAACGGACAAATTTTCATTAATTAGCCGTGAGTTGAACTTTTGGATGTCCAAGCCAGACCAAGGTAGAAAAGTGGAGTTCAGAACTGGACATATATTACAGGAGCTTCATATTATTTTAAGTGCAAGATATTTAACGCAACTATGTTGTTTCGAAAAATGGTTGTTCTCATTGGTAATATAATGAAGGTCAATTTATGCTCAAGGAGACACAATTCATGCACATTATTTAGTAAAGAAGTTTCCTCCAGGACTTTCACAGCCTCATTCTTCGTTCTGAGACTAATGTGGGGGAGTTCACATTGGTTAACATTTTCCCATACTTGATAATCACAACATGACAACAGAGATGGATGGCATTTTTTAAACAATTTGACAGACCTGCAACAATAATAGATGTAAGGGTATCAAACTGGATTTTGCTACTTTCCTCTGAGACAAGTTATATCACCCTTAAAACAAGCCTATCATATTCCAGACATGTATTCAATCAAATAGAGATATCATTACAATTCTTTAAAGGGAAACTATGACCAGATGAAGGCAGTTAATGTATTCTAAAGAGGACAATACTGACATGATGAGAAGTTGTGGACACTAAAATATGAAGAGACTGTTATGGTTAATTTTGTGGACCAACCTCAGACATGCCTCCTCAAATTGTCAGATCCAAAACTTGGCTTGGATTCTGCAACTCTGGGACTCATAGGCATGTCTAAGCACATGGAATTCATTATATAGGAATATGTTGGTGGTGTTATAACTGTCCAGCACAAGAGTAAAAAAGAAAAGCATTTTGGAGCAACATTGAAAGAACTCAAAACATTGACACAAAGTTGTAGTAAACTTTGTCATATCACCACCTATGCACCACTTATGCACAAGCAGAGCAATCAATACAAAGTCCTAGACAAAGTTGACTCAAGACATGACTGAGCTTTCTTCAAAAAGTTAACAAAGATAACCATACATAAATATAAGAAAAAAAATGAAAGGCTTTCTAACTGAACTCAACTGAAACAAATTAAAAATCTCACAACTCCATTTAATCATGCAAAGACAATTATATACTTGACCCTGAAAGTTCTTATATTACATCACAATCAAATACACGAAAGCGCAGGCAGCATTGCTGCCTTCCAGCTACCTCGTTACTTGTCCTCAACATCAATTTTACTAGCCAGCAACAGAGCATTTGTATCACCAAAAATGGTGCGCCAGCCAAAGCCACCAACTACAGAAAAACAAAGATTCCGCAAAGCCAAGCATAACCAACCATGCAAGGCTTAAAACAATTATCTTCCATCGAAATTCAATTGGATTCTTCTTAGGTCAATCAACATCCATTTCCATCTAAAAACTACTTGCTGGATGTGTTAAAGGGAGAAATAACGACCTTGCATAGAAAAACTACCCTTTTTCCTTCAGTGGGGACTAGCCATTCTCGAAATAAGTTGATCACTCCATCAGCCCATTCCATCTTTCTTGGTATCCAATCCAAAAACACGTATCGGAAATTATACATTGCAGTATAGAAAATAACTCAGTTAAGAAAGCGACCTAGTCCAAATGCCCCCTCCCCCGCGCCGCAATTACGATGAACAAAGAGGGACAAAGTTCAACAGCTACAAAGTGATAAATTAATTAACAAAACATTGATTTCATTAAGAAAATTTGAATTCTATAATTACGAAGGGATATAGTTTTTTTTTTTTTTTTTTGATAAAATACGAAGAGATATAGTTACTGAAATACAAAATCACCTAAATTCAAAAAAATTGAGTCAAATTTATGTTATAAAAGCAAGTTCAGCATCTCCTTTAGTCGTAAAAAATTTTGATGCAAACCCAAACCGTAGACATCAGTAAGACCAAATACAAATTTAAAACCCAATAAAGGAAACCCAATTACACCATTAAACCACAAAGAATAAAAATAAATGCAAAAGTCGAATCAAGCAAAACTTCCCTATATAGACACAAAGGGGAAAACGAAAAGCGCACGTACATAGATGTTGAGTTGCCTCATGAAGCTGGAGAAATTGCTGTGCTTGAAGTATTTCGGAAGCAACCGGACCGAGAACTCGGTCATGTCCCAGATGACAAAGCCGTCACTTGTCTGACTCCACGATATGATGGAGTCTGTGGCCTCGTCGTCCACCATCTCGTAGCATTTCTTCAGAAACGGTGGCACTGAAGCAGAAGCATCCTCGGCCGATTTCTTCACCATCACGTTACCACGTAAAGCGAAAATCGGAGTCCTCAGGAGTTGTTCGGATCAAAGGGAGTTTCTGCAGCGTCCTTATTAATTTGGAGTGTGAGACGGGTTTGGAGTCGTACAATTTGATCGGACTATTTTGAAAGCCAAGAAAGTGTGGCGTGGCTGTCTCTCTGCGGTTGGTGGTTTGCGGTTCCTACGTTGAGATTGTTTCGGATTTCAGGTCAATATGTAATTGAGAGAGTTGGGTTATTTATAAATAATTATAAATTAAGATGGTAGAATGGGTTTTGTGAAATTTATTTTAGATAAATTTAGATGTATTTAAATATTAAGATAAATTTAGATGTATTTATAAAAAGTTAAAAAAGTTGTGAGTCTCGCAGAAGTGTTGAGTTGAAAAAAATTACGAATCTTATATATAAAAAAATTTAAAATTAAATAATATTTAATAATTTAAGAGTTAAACTTAAAATTAGGTTGGATTGTATCTTCCAACGTACAAACGAAGCCGAACCAAAATGGTTATTTGCTGGGACTAGATATTTATTCGAGTGGCCCCTTACGTCTGCGGCCCACTGGGATTATCGCAGAACTCGAAATAAGACTTCGCAAACACATCAAATATTAAAGAATAAAAATAATTTTTATTCAATAATTCTATATTATAAATTTGTATTTATTATATATAATATATATATATATATATATATGTACACACTAGCCGTGGCTCAACGTGCGAGTCACATTTACCCATTTGGAAGAAAAAAAAAATCAGAACATAAAAGTCATATGTTGTAGAAGCATATAATAGGACAAATTGATTAAAACATAGCAAATTACTTCATTTTAATATTCTGTGCAGTTAGATTTTCATGCATATTATGCAGCAGTTATTATTCATCTTCGAGTATGCTTTTATTATAAGAAATAGGAAAAGTTCAAAATGAGCATAATTATTTGAATAATAAAATAGAGTTCCCCCAAATAGGAAAAATTCAAAATGAGCACATAGCCGCTTTTTTTTCTGGTTAAAATTATCAAATTCAGTATTCACACAAAATTTAAACTTCAGGAGCTCCTTTTCTGATGGCTGAACTCCCAACAACTTAAAGAATTTGTTGGTATTTTCTTGAACAAATATCCACCCTTAAACATCAGACTATCAAGAACTTTGAAAAGGGTATCAATCTCACGATCACATTTGAATTTAATAAGAGGCTTAAACTACCTACAAAGTTTGAATACAAACATATATGTAAGAGAAGCTGAGACTAATAAAAAAGATTAAAAAAAAAAAAAAGATTATGCATACCACTCAAGTTCACTTGTGCTAGTCAATCTTGGTGTCGGGATGAAATTTTCCTTGAGCTTAACTCCCCCTTGTAAGAATGATATGTTAAATACATGATTAATAGTACATACCAAGTTCATTAGTCAATCCCAAATGAATAAAAAAAAAAAATCTAACTGCAGTGAACAAACCATTTAAATTTCTCAACAATTAAGATTATAAACTCAATTTACTTTCTCCTACAGGTAACCCTTTTTTCCTTTAAAATGCTACAAAAGCAACATTGTTTTTTATCTAGTTAGAACTCAATTTCCTTTGCTCCTCTTTCACTTCCTTTTTAGTTCAATGACAGTCCAAACCTCCAGATCTCTTCATGGTTTTCTTCTTTTCTCTTCCATAGAAGATGCAAGTCAAAGAAGCCACATCAAATCAAACAAATAGCAGGCAACAAAAAACCAAAACTGACAGCACAAAAAATTAAAACATACAATAGCAAAAACTATAACAAACAACAGCTAGTTCTTCTCTTTCGGGTTCTTCAAGTTTTCAACCATTTTCCCTTGATTTCTTAATGACTTATAGCTATACATCAACAAGAAATGATTGCTAATGGATGCATCAATACCAAGTATTTGGGAGTGTTGGAGTATTATCATTACTTCAAACCTTAAATCAATTATATTCAAGCAGGCCTTTAAAAGAGAAAAGAACAAAATCAAGTATGCCTAATTTTTCATTTTCTTATTTTAAGCAAAAGAGTTCAAAAAAAAAAAGATGACTGCCAAAGTCTATCGTACCTAGATAGTAGAAGAGGACTCACTCTAGTTAGGCCTAGACGAAGGTATAATCCTTCTTTTAGCTCAGCTTGGGGTACGTACAACCTATTAGATTAAACAATAGATTCTCTTCCAAAAGAGGTTGTAGAAAAAGAGCGGTTGATACCAGGGGAGCAGTCCTACAAAGGAAATGCACCAATGAATGTCTTTTAATCATAATTTTTATCAAACACATATGTGAATTCTGCATCATGCACTCAAAAATCTATTTTAATTTGCTAAAAGAAATATTGGAGGTATTACAAGCCTTCTCAAAGTCTTCAACCAGATGAACTAAAAACATTTAGGATAGAAACCCATAGAACCTCATGGCCATGCATCAGAAGAGAATTTTTCACCGGCCGTAGAGACAAATTTGGGGCCGCTCTTACCATACTGGATAAGGTACTTGACACGGTACCCTTTCAGCTTATGAGGTACAATCCCAAGATCATTAAAAGTCAAAGTTGTAGATCCAATCATAGAAATCAAGAGATGATAGAATAAGACAAACTAGAAGGGAAGACTACTTAACTTATCAAAAAAGAGGGAAGATTGATTAGCCAAAAAAAAAAGGAGAGGTCATAAGACAACAAGTACGGAAAGAAGAATGAAAGGGCATGGGATAACATTTATTTGAAAACATTATTTGAACTCATCCTTCTTCGACAGGACTATATCTGCAGTTAATGCAAGGGTCTGATCTAGTTGAAAATCTCAGGATTGGGTAATGGAAATGGAACCTTTTTAAGAAGTATTTCTCGTGGCATTGCAAGAGCCTAAGAAGATTTATGCACATAAAGTAATTAAGAAAGTTAGCGTATAAAACACATGGTAAAAACTACTCCAACATCTAAGACCAAATGATAAGCACACACAATCAGAGACACAAACATTGCCCACGGCCCAAAATATATGGCAACAAAAAAGGTTGATCATGGCTGATTGGCAAATAGCACTAATGAAGGGTTACTTGTACATTATGATATGTCAAGATGCTTAGTACAAACTTTTCATGTTTGATAACTTAATCACTTACAGATATTCTGAATAAGGGTTGCTAAAGGCCAACAAACTCACACATATAAAGCAATAAAAACTAAAAATGAGTTAGTCAATGTCACTGAATGATAGTATTCCAAAGATTCATTCCCAAAGCCTTAATATATTGTCGTTTATCTATGTACCTTTGCAAGAGGGAAAGAAACTTTGACATAGCAAGGTCATTCCCAAATCATGTCATACATAAGTTCCGGCTACAACATGCCAAGATCTCAGTAAAAATCAATTCATACCAATACAACAGGCAGAATAACTTATTTTATTAATAAAACTTTATTTTACCCATAAAAAAAGCCAGAACATTGAGGAAGAGAATTTTTACCAATTCATGTATAGTAGTAAAGACACCTAGAGCACCAATCTCATAAACTTTTCTCATGCTCGTGCCATCTTTTAAGGTTGCAACAATTGCACTAGCAACATCAACAACATATACAAGTTGGATTCTGCAAAAAAGCATTGCCAAGAAATTGTCAATAACTAATTTAAAAATTATATAGTCACCATGAGTAGTAATGATAAGTTTTAAACTTCAACTAAAATAATTTATCACCAGATTGCAAATGATAGATTCAAGACATACTTGGTATATCCTCCCCAAAGTGCGAAAGAAAGCCATATTGTTTTACAAAGTGTGCCCATTGATTCAAAATCTTATCCTCAGTACCAATCATTGTAGCAGGTCTCATAATTGTGGCATGTAGAGGAATTACATTCATTATTATCCATGTGGCATGCCATGTGAGCATATCCATTCAATTGGTCAACAAAAATCTAATGGAATGATCTTATTGAAAGAACTATCAAACCCAAGGAATAAAGATTCAACCCAATGAGTAAAAATATGAATGTGTAATTTAATATTTAACCTTAAATAATACATGAGTAGTAGGAAAGCCCTGATTTTGGTGTTCTCTTCTGGTCAAACATTCTCTCGAATCTTTTTTTTTCTCTCTCTCTCTCTTTCAACTATCTCTGCAAGTAATAGTATACGTATAGATTCTACAACCAACTGCCATCGTTAAACCACAAATACATTATATTTTTGCTTGCAGTTGATATAAATGCATCTCATAAAATACATTACAAATCCACTATTTAGGTACACATAGAAATAAGCTTCGTGCCTATTCTTTTTTTTTTTTTTCCGAAGGTGGGGGTCCAGTGTGCCCCCAGCAATGGAGGGATTTTTGGCTAATAATTTAACTGCTAATGCTATCTTCAACCCAATTTCTGAGTTTAGTTTCCAGTTTCTACTAATTGCAAGTCAGATCACAAAAACCCAAAAAACCATCAGATCACAAAATCCATCGAATCACAAGCAGATCAGACAAAAACCACAAAAAAAAAATAAAATAGAAAGACAAGCTATGAGAGATATAAGAATACTTTTCAATAAGGTACAAATCCAAGAGTTGGCACTGGGATAGCTAAAAATAAAAGTTCATCTGAAGCCTGATCTAAAATCCCAAACTCCAGATTTGCCCAAAACATAACATCGATCAATTATTTTCTATATATAGCAGTAAAAAGGATTACTCTTGAAGTATTTTTAACAAAAAAAAAAACAAATTCCCAAGACCCATGTACCTCTGAAAGAGAAGTGATCCCAAGCCATGGTGGGATCACCTTTTGATGACAAACAGCATTGATTAATTTTTAGCCCCGGTTTAGACTATAAACTCACATCAACTCATCTAATCTCATATCATCATTATAATTTTTTCAAATTCTCATACAAGATATAATAAATAATTCAATTTTTTCAAATCTCAAAATAATAATAATATTAAAAAATAATATTATAATAATATTTTATTTTACTATTATTTACAAGTTAGAGCCTTAGAAAAATTGAAGCCGAGAGGCAGAGCTGAGAGAAATAGAGAGGAACTTGAAACGAAGGTGGGTGGCAGAGGTAGTCGATCGGCGAGGTGTGGTGGTGGAGGTGGCTGGTGGACAGCGGTGGCAATGGGTGGTGAAGGAAACCCCAGGGAGAGAAACAAGAGATCGGGAGGGAGATGCTGTGTGAGAGAGAGAGAGACTCTGGGAGTGATGCCAAAAGGGAGGAGGGGTTGTCGCCGGCAAGGCGCGACGGTGGAGGTGGTACTGTAGATGGCAGCATGGCTGGGTTGCAAGGAGGGCTTGTGGATTTTGCCATTTCGGGGTGTGTGAGAGAGAGAGAGCAAAGTACAAGAGAAGAAACAAATGACAGAGGCGAAACCTATAGTTACACAGGGGCACTATAGGAGAAACTTGTAGTGTGATTTGGATTTAGAGATGAGTTGAGATAGTTTGTAAATAGTAGAATAAAATATTATTAGAATATTATTTTTTAATATTATTATTATTTTAAAATTTGAAAAAATTGAATTGTTTATTATATCTTGTGTGGGAATTTGAAAAAATTATAATGATGATATGAGATGAGAAGAGTTGATGTGAGTTTATAATCCAAACCGGGGCTAAAAATAAGAAGAACTAAAAATTAATCAATGTTGTCTGTCATCAAAAGGAGATCCCACCATGGCTGCAGCTTCATGGGTGAACAGAATTGGATGGTTGGCCACCAAAATCTCACGTCAGGGTGTCGAGTGTGATAAAGTGTCAAAAACTACATGATTAAGCTACTAAAGTGAATGATTTGTTTAACCAAAACAATGAATTAAGCACTTAATTATGTAGTAATTTTTAGTTCTTGACTCAATGTTAAATTTTGGTATTTTGCACTTAAAAATAGTTATATTGCAGTTAGTTCACACCAAAAATTAATACCCAAAATTTTACTCCTCTCATATCTTATTTATGTTGCAGGGCATTATGGGAAAGATGTTAAAATCACATGGATATATTGGAAATACCTAGCTGGCCAGGCAACATCCAAAAAGGCACTAGAAACCCAGTTCACGCGGGATTCAAAACGCAAGGGAACTTGGCTTGAGGGGCAGACTCACGCACGCTGAAATGGTGCAAGATGACACGGGGATGGGACTCAAAACGCAAAGGCTGAGATGCGAAACGGCAAGGCGTACTGCAGGAACCTGGGCTAGAGATGCGAGAGCAGTGGCTGGCTCGAGCAGCTCAATTGTAGACGTAAAGGCACAATTGATACTTGAACAAGTAACATGACTTTGATGGTTTTCTTTTACTATTTTATAGTTGTCATATAATTTGTCAAGTAGTTTTATTAGAATAAAAATTGTGGTTCATTGCTATATTATCTGACCATGATTTCTAGGAATGAGAGAATGGTTGAGAGAAGATGAAAATAGAAGTAAATCCATCACCAAATCAGTGGGTGAAAATTGCATCCCAAGTGTTTGTTTTATTGCTTCTTACAAGTTTAAGTTAACTTCTATACATTTCCTTTAAATCTCTTGATTCTTAGTAATTTTAGAAAAATAGATTCACTTTTATTTTCAGCTTTACTTGTATTTGAACTTCCCAACAATTTCACTCTTAATTCATTACACACTCCCTTAGTAAATAGCCCCATTTAGGTGTCAATATAGTTAGTGGTTAACTTTTGAAATTTATTTCTCATTTCTTATTTTTTTGTTCATTGCTAGATCATTTAGTTTACTGTTTTCTTATCATTTTAAGATTTCTTGTCACCACAAACGGTAATATGTTGTCTTGCGAATATGAAAAATTTGCTAAATTCTCATTGTCCCTGTGAATTCGATCTTGGAATTTACCCTGATATTACTTTGACAGCTTCTACGCTTGGAAGTCGAAATTAAAAGCTGATCAAGTTTTTGACAACGTTGCCGAGGACAACTGGTGTTTAGCAGAGCATTCTCATATTGTTGAGAAGACGTTTGTAGCGCTGTGAACCTCTTCACAGCTTGGGTGACATTTTTTATAATTTTATTTTACTTTATTTTTTTGTTTGTCTTGCATATTCTTTTATTTTCTATTCTTGTTTGTATGACTGGTTGGACTAGGGACCAAACTTCTCGGTTAGTTAGGATACAATCACAAGCATCTTTTACCTCAGCATCACTTTCTCTTGAGTCATCTTCTGACACTAATAGTACCATGGCTGAAAATGAGAATCATGATCGGGAAGTAGTGTATCAGAATAGGACACTTAGAGATTATTTACAACCTCTCAGAACTAGCACACCCTCATGCATAATCCAACCTTTGAATGCAAATGCCTTTAATTTCAAACCTGGAATGATTTCATTAATTCCACATTTTCATGGCATGGATTCTGAAAATCTTTACCTTCATGTCAAAGAATTTGAAGAGATTTGTTCTACATTCATGGATCGGACATGCACTGAGGAGGTTATTAGACTAAAGTTGTTTCCATTGTCCTTGAAAGATAAGGCTAAAACGTGGCTAAATGCATTGAGACCTAGAACCATAGGCACAGGGCAGGAAATGCAAACTGAATTTTTGAAGAAATTTTTTCCAATACATAGCACTTAAAAGACAAATCATGAACTTTACCCAAAAAGATTCTTAAACTTTTTATCAAAGTTGGGAAAGGTTCAATGATCTTTTAAATACTTGTCCTCATCATGGTTATGAAAATTGGCATTTGATAAGTTTTTTTTTTATGAAAGTTTGTCACCTAAAATGCTCCAATTTGTACAAACCATGTGTAATGGAGAATTTTTTTACAAAGAGCCTGAGGAAGCATTTGAATATTTTGATTACCTTGCTGAAAATGCTCAATCTTGAGACACAACTGATGTGCATGATAGGTCTAGGCAAGTTGAGTATGGTCATGGAAAATATACTTTAAAAGAAGATGATGATTTGCGTGCTAAATTAACCTTGTTGTCTAGAAAAATGGAGGCTATGAAATTGAAAAAGGAAAATGAAGTGCATGCTGTCCATAAAAATCAGAGAAGTGTAGCATATGTGAGGATCATGGGCATTCAACTAATGAGTGTCCCACGATCCCCGCATTCAAAGAGGTATTGTTGGACCAATTTAATGCTGTAAATATGATACAAAAATCATATTCTGGTCCCTACTCTAATTCTTACAATTCAGGATGGAGAAACCACCCAAATTTTGGGTGGAGGAATGACCAGCAAGAAACTCTAGCAGCCTTGGCTCCGGGACCCTTTCTGATATGAACCCGCGGGAACGAGATTCCCTTGAACCCACAGTCAATTTGAAAACTCCCCAAGAAAGCCAAAATCAAGTCAAGGATGGAGAATCTAGACCCGATGAGAACTCGTTTCAAGAACCTAGATTATATTAAAATCTAGACCCGTTGAAGAACCCGTCTCAAGAACCCAGATTACAAATGAGGAACGCCACAAAGGTTGTGATTTACCTTTGATAAGTTCAAAAGTTCAATTAAGAACAAGAGGAGATAAACTCAACTCACAATGAATAAATTCATCAAATTTCATAAATTTCATTAATTGATTAGAATGAGGCTACATAGAGTATTTAAAGAAAAACCTAATGAAACCCTAGCTTAAAATAAACCCCCATCTTCCAAAAGTGCCCCTGGATGAACAGTGTCGCGGCTACAGTGCCGCGCTACAGTAGCTCGGCTACAGTAACCCTAACCCTAGTTCAATAAAATAATAACTTTCCCAACATGCCCTTGCATAGGCCCCCTTAAGTGCTTCCCATAATAAACTCAATTATTCTAAACTAATAACATAAGTTCTTTAAATGAATTAAATAAGTTGAAACCCTTCAAGAGCTCAAAGCCTTTAAGTCTTGTCGTTGCCCTCTTCCGTAGCTAATCAAATGAATTAAAACTGGATCTTCATCCTTCAAACCCCATCTTGAATGTTGGGCTCTTGCTAAACTTGTCTCAAGTAGATTGCATCAATCCTTGCATTGTCTCCTTGATCTTCTTGGCTCATCTGGAAGTTGCAAATGATCTTTAAGACTAGGCTCATCTTGGTTCCCATCATTCCCCCTCTCCTCAAAAGGATTCGACCTCGAATCTCCACCTGGATCAAAGGGAAAGTGGTTAGTAACATTGAAAATAGTAGAAACATGATACTTACCTTGAAGATCCATTAGATATGCATTTTCATTAATTTGTTCAAGAATTTGGAATAGTCCATCCAAGCTACCCATATCATCAACTGGTGAAAACTTTAAATCTAAAGGAGGAAATTGATTAAGTCTATAAACAATTTCAATTGGTGAAAATTTAGTAGTGGCATGAACACTCCAATCATATGTAAACTCAATGAATGACAAACAATACTCCCACAAATGTTCATGAAGCACATCTAAAGTCTTCCTCGAACCAAAATGACCATTCCAATATGCAAACTCAATGAATGACAAATGATACTCCCATAAACGTTCATGCAACAAGTCAATGAATGGCAAATTATACTCCCATAAACGTTCATGCAACATGTCTGAAATCTTATTTTCACCGGAATGACCACTCCAATTATATGCAAACTCAACGAAATACAAATAATACTCCCGCAAACGTTCATGCAACAAGTCAATGAATGGCAAATGATACTCCCATAAATGTTCATGCAACATGTCTGAAATCTTATTTTCACCAGAATGACCATTCCAATTATATGCAAACTCAATGAAATACAAATGATACTCCCGCAAACGATCGTGCAACACGTCAATGTATGACAAATGATGCTTCCACAAACGTTTAAGTAATACGTCAATGAATGACAATTGATACTTCCACAAACGTTCATGCAACACGTCATTGAAAGGCAAATGATATTCCCACAAACGTTCATGCAACACAACAAAAGTCTTCCTTACACCATGGTTACCCAACAAACCACCATGTCCATCACACACAAGCAAGTTACGCATAAAACTAGTAGGTATACAAAATCTATTCTTTCTATACAAGTACCAATCTAGTTTATAGAACTTACCAAACGATACTTTCTCACATGTTCCATACACACTAGCAAAGTCATAATCATTAACATGCAATTCCTTATCATATTCAAGTTTCAACAGTTTTGCATCTAAAATGAAGATAAGTACATACCTTCTTGCTAAAGAATCAACCACAAAAGTTTCCATACCTTGTGTGTATTTGAATACATGAGGAAAAGTCTCAATACAATCCTCCCTCTTAGCACGCATTATAGTTAACAACTTACCTTGTCCCTTCAAGTGTGTCAAGGACTCATGTTCTTCAAAGAAAGGTTGGGTAGGGATTGTCGCACCTAGCACAAAATCTATGTAGTGCTCTATCTCCCTAATAGGTGGTAATCCACTAAACACACCGCTAGGAAGCACGACCTCAAATCCCTGCAACAAACAGACAACAATACTAGGCAAACATACGTCAAGTTCGTTAGGATTAAGACTTGCCTTAGCATAAAAATTCACTTTTCTCTTTGTTTTTCTCTCACTTTCTTCACACTCTCTTTTCTTTCTACTTTCTTTTTCTTTTTCACTCTCTTTTTCCCTTTCACACTCTTTTTTCTTTTCACTCTCTTTTTCTTCATCTTTTTTTGTACTCTCGACCTCACAATTATTTTTCAACTCATTCTCTCTTGTGCTTGAGGTCTTATTCTCACCCTCTTCTTTTTTCTCTCTCATTTTTCTCTCTTTCTCCATTTCGGTCTCACGATTTCTTTTCTTCTCAATCTCATCTTCACTCTTGCTTTTCAGCTCATTCTCACTTTCACTCTTGCTTGTTTTCTCAATCTCCTTTTCACTTTTTCTTTTTTGATCACTCTCATTTTCACTCTTTCTTTTTTGAGCAACCTCACTTTTCAATTTCAATTGGTCTCCACGGACATGTGTTGGAGTTAAAGGAGCAAGTTTGATTGTTTTTCCATCATTTACAAAACTTTACATGTTCCTTAACCTATCATGGATCACATTCCTATCATACTGCCATGGCTTCCCTAACAAAATATGACCAGCATGCATAGGCACAACATCACAAAGGACCATATCCTGATATTTCCCTAACCTCCCCACAATCACTCACCCACTGCAACATGCATGGTCTAGCGTGTTTCAAGGTACGTAAATTCAATTTCTCAACTAAAGTAGTGCTAGCCAAATTAATACAACTCCTCAAATCAATGACCATATTACATACCTTGTTGTTGATATGGCATCTAGTATGAAAAACATTATCGCTCACTTTGCTACTCTGTATCATTCATCTTAGTTTGTGTATTGAGTGCACGCCTAGCAACAAGAGACTCACCATACTCTTCTTTCTCATACCCATTCTCAACACTAGGCTCATGTCGCCTCATACCTCTCTCACTTTGCAGATTTCTAATCACTTCTTCTTGATTATCCATCCTATCCCTCACTTCACCCAACACCAAGTTCAACCGCTCAAACTTTTGTTGCATGGCTTGCAACACAAAAGATGAGTTATCTGCCACACCGTTTGGTGATGAGTCACTTCTATGACACATCATAATATGCTGCACAAAAAGAATGTTAGTGAAAAAGCTCACACACTCCCTTACGTGTTTACACTCAAATAATGACACTCCACTCGTGTTTCACTCTTAATGGCTTTTTTTCCGATAATATAGTCTCACACTCTCTTGCCTTTTACCTCGAGAGTTTTCCCACTCAAGTTCTTTAAGAACTAGTTGAACTAAAATCAAGACAATACAACATTGTATTATTCCAACCAGTAATATAGATCAAAGAAACAAGGAATGAATAAAATGACACGAGACTCAAGGAATTTATACGAGGGCAAGAGTAATTATAAAACAAGATACCAACTAGAAAGATGTAATCTGCTCCTATGATGATAAAAGCACAATCAGCAAATATTTTCTTTCTCTTTGTTGAAACTATGTAGCAACTTTGAATTACCTTCCCTTTTCTTCTTCTTCTTCCTTTCTTCTTCTTTTTTTTTTTTTTTTTTTTTTTTTTTGAATTTTCTTTTCTTTTCTTTTCTTTTCTTTTCTTTTCTCTAATTCAATCAGAAATAGCAATATTCAATTGTGAAGATCAAGCAATTGAATTCAAGCACGACAATGAAGTAGAAGAGAATCAATGGAACGACACTCCAAGCAACAGATAAACTAAGAGATGCAGAAAACCCTAGAATTTTGAAACCCTAGGTGATGCAAATTTCAGCCAAACCCAAAATCCTAAGAATTTTGGAAGCCTACTTTTTGTTTCTATTTTTTTTTTTGGCAACCCTAGAACAATGAAGCCCTAGAATTAAATTAAAGGATGCTAAAATTAAAAGATAGAATCAGACCTGATTGGAAACCTTGCTCTGAATACCAAATGATATGAACCCGCGGGAATGAAATCCCTTGAACCCACAATCAATTTGAAAACTCCCCAAGAAAGCCAAAATCAAGTCAATGAATGGAGAACCTAGACCCGATGAGAACTCGTTTCAAGAACCTAGATTATATTAAAATCTAGACCCGTTGAAGAACCCGTCTCAAGAACCCAGATTATAAAGGAGGAACGCCACAAAGGTTGTGATTTACCTTTGATAAGTTCAAAAATTCAATCAAGAACAAGAGGAGTAAAACTCAACTCACAATAAATAAATTGATCAAATTTTATAAACTTCATTAGTTGATTAGAATGAGGCTACATATAGTATTTAAAGAAAAACCTAATGAAACCCTAGCTTAAAATAAACCCCCATCTTCCAAAAGTGCCCCTGGATGAACAGTGTCGCGGCTACAGTGCCGCACTACAGTAACTCTCGGCTACAGTAATCCTAACCCTAGTTCAATAAAATAATAACTTTCCCAACATGGCCTTGCATAGGCCCCATTCAATACTTCCCATAATAAACTCAATTATTCTAATCTAATAACATAAGTAAAACTCAATTATTATGGGAAGCATTGAAGGGGGCCTATGCAAGGGCATGTTGGGAAATTTATTATTTTATTGAACTAGGGTTAGGGTTACTGTAGCCGAGAGTTACTGTAGCCGCGGCACTGTTCATCCAGGGGCACTTTTGGAAGATGGGGTTTTATTTTGGCTAGGGTTTCATTAGGTTTTGCTTTAAATACTCTATGTAGCCTCATTTTATTAAGTTTATGAAGTTTATGAAATTTGATGAATTTATTCATTGTGAGTTGAGTCTTACTCCTCTTGTTCTTAATTGAACTTTTGAACTTATCAAAGGTAAATCACAACCTTGGTGGCATTCCTCATTTGTAATCTGGGTTCTTGAGACGGGTTGTTCAACGGGTCTAGATTTTAATATAATCTAGGTTCTTGAAACGAGTTCTCATCGGGTCTAGATTCTCCATCCATTGACTTGATTTTGGCTTTCTTGGGGAGTTTTCAAATTGATTGTGGGTTCAAGGGATTTCATTCCCGTGGGTTCATATCATTTGGTATCAGAGCCAGGTTTCTAATCAGGTCTGATTCTATCTTTTATTTATAGCATCATTTAATTTAATTCTAGGACTTCATTGTTCTAGGGTTGCCAAAAAAAAAATAGAAACAAAAAGTAGGCTGCCGAAATTCTTAGGGTTTTGGGTTTGGCTAAAATTTGCATCACCTAGGGTTTCAAAATTCTAGGATTTCCTGCATTTCTAAGTTTGTCAATTGCTTGGAGTGTGGTTCCATTGATTCTCTTCTACTTCATTGTCCATGCTTGTGTGTTTGAATTCAATTGTTTGGTTTTCACAATTGAATATTGTTGTTTGTGGTTGAATTAGAGAAAAGAAAAAGAAAGGAAAGGAAAGGAAAGGAAAAGAAAAGAAAAAAAAAAGAAAATTCGAAAAAAAAAAACTGAAAGAAGAAGAAGAAGAAGAAAAGAGAAGGTAGGATATTCAAAGTTGCTACATAGTTACAACAAAGAGAAAGAAAGTATTTGTTGATTGAGTTAATCATAGGAGCTAAATACAACTTGCTAGTTGGTGTCTTGTTTTATAATTACTCTTTCCCTCGTATAAATTCCTTGAGTCTCGTGTCATTTTATTCATTTCTTGTTTCTTTGATCTATATTACTGGTTGGAATAATATAAGGTTGTATTGTCTTGATTTAGTTCAACTAGTTCTTAAAGAACTTGAGCGAGAAAACTATTGAGGTAAAAGGCAAGAGGGTGTGAGACTATTATCGGGAAAAAGCCATTAAGAGTAAAACACGAGTGGAGTGTCATTATTTGAGTGTAAACACGTAAGGAAGTGTGTGGGGTTTTTCACTAACATTCTTTTTGTGCAGCATATTATGATGTCTCATAGAAGTGACTCATCACCAAACGGTGTGGCAGATAACTCATCTTTTGTGTTGCAAGCCATGCAACAACAGTTTGAGCGGTTGAACTTGGTGTTGGGTGAAGTGAGGGATAGATTAGATAATCAAGAAGAAGTGATTAGAAATCTACAAGGTGAGAGAGGTAGGAGGCGACATGAGCATAGTATTGAGAATGGGTATGAGAAAGAAGAGTATGGTGAGTCTCTTGTTGATAGGCGTGCACTCAATACACAAACTAAGATGAATGATACAGAGTAGCAAAGTGAGAACGTTTTTCGTACTAGATGCCACATCAACAACAAGGTATGTAGTATGGTCAATGATTTGAGGAGTTGTATTAATTTGGCTAGCACTACTTTAGTTGAGAAATTGAATTTACGTACCTTGAAACACCCTAGACCATACATGTTGCAGTGGTTGAGTGATTGTGGGGAGGTTAGGGTAAATAAGCAAGTTCTAGTTTCTTTTTCAATTGGGAAATACCAGGATATGGTCATTTGTGATGTTGTGCCTATGCTTGCTGGTCATATTTTGTTAAGGAAGCCATGGCAGTATGATAGGAATGTGATCCATGATGGGTTAAGGAACATGTACAGTTTTGAAAAGGATGGAAAAACAATCAAACTTGCTCCTTTAACTCCAACACATGTCCAGGGGGACCAATTGAAATTGAAAAGTGAGGTTGCTCAAAAAAGAAAGAGTGAAAATGAGAGTGATAAAAAAAGAAAAGGTGAAAAGGAGATTGAGCAAACAAGCAAGAGTGAAAGTGAGAATGAGCTTAAAAGCAAGAGTGAAGGTGAGAGTGAAAGTGAGATTGAGCTGAAAAGCAAGAGTGAAGATGAGATTAAGAAGAAAAGAAATAGTGAGACCGAAATGGATAAAGAGAGAAAAATAAGAGAGAGAAAAGAAGAGGGTGAGAATAAGATCTCAAGCACAAGAGAGAATGAGTTGAAAAATAATTGTGAGGTCGAGAGTACAAAAAAAGATGAAGAAAAAGAGAGTGACAGAAAAAGAGAGAGTGAAAAAAAAAAGTGTGAAAGGGAAAAAGCGAGTGAAAAAGAAAAAGTGAGTGGAAAGAAAAGAGAGTGTGAAGAAAGTGAGAGAAAAACAAAGAGAAAAGTGAGTTTTTATGCTAAGGCAAGTCTTAATTCTAACGAACTTCACGTATGTTTGCCTAGTATTATTGTCTCTTTGTTGCAGGGATATGAGGTCGTGTTTCCAAGTTGTGTATTTAGTGGATTGCCACACATTAGGGAGATAGAGCACTACATTGATTTTGTGTCAGGTGCAACAATTCCTAACCGACCTTTCTTGGAAGAACATGAGTCATTGACACACTTTAAGGGACAAGGTAAGTTGTTGACTAAGCGGGAGGATTGTATTGAGACTTTTCCACATGTATTCAAATACACACAAGGTATGAAAATTTTTGTGGTTGATGCTTTAGCAAGAAGGTATGTCCTTGTCTTCATTTTAGATGCAAAATTGTTGAGACTTGAATATGATAAGGAATTGCATGCTAATGATGATAACTTTGCTAGTATGTATGGAACATGTGAGAAAGCATCTTTTGGTACGTTCTATAAACTAGATTGGTACATGTTTAGAAAGAATAGATTTTGTGTGCCTACTAGTTTTATGCTTAAGTTGCTTGTGTGTGATGGACATGGTGGTTTGTTGGGTAACCTTGGTGTAAGGAAGACTTTTGTTGTGTTGCATGAATGTTTGTGGGAATATCATTTGCCATTCAAAGACGTGTTACACGAACGCTTGTGGAAGTATCATTTGTCATTGATTAATGTATTGCACGAATGTTTGTGGGAGTATCATTTGCCATACATTGACGTGTTGCATGAACGTTTGCGGGAGTATCATTTGTATTTCATTGAGTTTGCATATAATTGGAGTGGTCATTCTGGTGAAAATAAGATTTCAGACATGTTGCATGAACGTTTATGAGAATATCATTTGCCATTCATTGACTTATTGCATGAACGTTTGCGGGAGTATTATTTGCCATTCATTGAGTTTGCTTATTGGAGTGGTAATTTTGGTTCGAGGAAGACTTTAGATGTGCTTCATGAACATTTGTGGGATTATTGTTTGCCATTCATTGAGTTTACATATGATTGGAATGTTCATGCCACTACTAAATTTTCACCAATTGAAATTGTTTATATACTTAATCAATTTCTTCCTTTAGATTTAAAGTCTTCACCAATTGATGATATAGGTAGCTTGGATGGACTATTCCAAATTTTTGAACAAATTAATGAAAATGCATACCAGGTAAGTATCCTGTTTCTACTATTTTCAATGTTGCTAACCACTTTCCCTTTGATCCAGGTGGAGATTCGAGGTCGAATCCTTTTGAGGAGAGGGGGAATGATGGGAACCAAGATGGGCCTAGTCTTAAAGATCAATTTGCAAGTTCCAGATGGGCCAAGAAGATCAAGGAGACAATGCAAGGATTGATGCAATCCACTTGAGACAAGTTTAGCAAGAGCCCAACATTCAAGATGGGGTTTGAAGGATAAAGATCCAGTTTTAATTCATTTGATTAGCTACGGAAGAGGGCAACGACAAGAGTTAAAGGCTTTGAGCTCTTGAAGGGTTTCAACTTATTTAATTCATTTAAAGAACTTATGTTATTAGTTTAGAATAATTGAGTTTATTATGGGAAGCATTGAAGGGGGCCTATGCAAGGGCATGTTGGGAAAATTATTATTTTATTGAACTAGGGTTAGGGTTACTGTAGCTGAGAGTTACTGTAGCTGCGGCACTGTAGCCGCGACACTGTTCATCCAGGGGCACTTTTGGAAGATGAGGTTTTATTTTGGCTAGGGTTTCATTAGGTTTTGCTTTAAATACTCTATGTAGCCTCATTCTATTAAGTTTATGAAGTTTATGAAATTTGATGAATTTATTCATTGTGAGTTGAGGTTTACTCCTCTTGTTCTTAATTGAACTTTTCAACATATGAAAGGTAAATCACAATTTTGTGGCGTTCCTCATTTGTAATCTGGGTTTTTGAGACGGGTTCTTCAACGGGTCTAGATTTTAATATAATCTAGGTTCTTGAAACGAGTTCTCATCGGGTCTAAATTCTCCATCCATTGACTTGATTTGGGCTTTCTTGGGGAGTTTTCAAATTGATTGTGGGTTCAAGGGATTTCATTCCCGCGGGTTCATATCATGTACCCTACCCCCTTATCACCTGAGACCAACGTCTAACACGTTGATCACCCGCTTGTGTAAACAAGCCCATACTCTGATATCAACTTTCTCTTAACCCGGCCAGTATGACTCTTTATGCTACCCATCCCTCTTGACAGTTCATCCCAACACTTGACACAACAAGACTTCATTCATAACTACACCTCACGTCACGTCATAGCTCGAGCTAAGCTACACCGTGACCTTGTCACGTCATCTGACATCTCGATATGTCATTTCTACGCCAACTCCTAACTCATCACGAGTATGGTCTCTTACGTGTACTTCTGTCACATCGTGACATTTCATCACGTTCCCACTACATCATTCTTACACTAACTCCTCACTCATCACAAGCACGACACTACTCTTCCGCTGCGCTACGTCATTTAACAATGTCACTTTGTGACATTCCCTCATCATGCTTCCGCTGCGCTACTCTTACACTATTTTGTCACTTCACACATACTCCCAGCCATAAGTCAACTACACGGTGACACCTGTCACCTCAAACCACAGGCCACATCATAGCTACATTGGGACACTGTTCCGCAGTTCCTGATACTACACATCAAGCTCTACGCTCATTAACATTGCAATCATTTGCAACTTCCAGATGGGCTAAGAAGATCAATGAGACAATGCAAGGATTGATGCAATCCAATTGGGACCAGTTTAGCAAGAGCCCAACATTCAAGATGGGGCTTGAAGGATGAATATCCAGTTTTAATTCATTTGATTAGCTACAGAAGAGGGCAACGACAAGACTTAAAGGTTTTGAGCTCTTGAAGGGTTTCAACTTATTTAATTCATTTAAAGAACTTATCTTATTAGTTTAGAATAATTGAGTTTATTATGGGAAGCACTTAAGGGGGCCTATGCAAGGGCATGTTGGGAAAGTTATTATTTTATTGAAATAGGGTTAGGGTTACTGTAGCCGAGTTACTGTAGCGTGGCACTGTAGCCACGGCACTGTTCATCCGGGGGCACTATTGGAAGATAGGGGTTTATTTTGGCTAGGGTTTCATTAGGTTTTGCTTTAAATACTCTATGTAGCCTCATTCTAATCAGTTTATGAAGTTTATGAAATTTGATGAATTTATTCATTGTGAGTTGAGTTTTACTCCTCTTGTTCTTGATTGAACTTTTGAACTTATCAAAGGTAAATCACAATCTTTGTGACGTTCCTCCTTTATAATCTGGGTTTTTGAGACGGGTTTTTCAACGGGTCTAGATTTTAATATAATCTAGGTTCTTGAAATGAGTTCTCATCGGGTCTAGGTTCTCCATCCATTGACTTGATTTTTGGCTTTCTTGGGGAGTTTTCAAATTGATTGTGGGTTCAAGGAAATTTCCTTCACAACCTTAGTGGCTTTCCTCCTTTATAATCTGAGTTCTTGAGACGGGTTCTTCAACGGGTCTAGATTTTAATATAATCTAGGTTCTTGAAACGAGTTCTCATCGGGTCTAGGTTCTCCATCCATTTGACTTGATTTTGGCTTTCTTGGGGAGTTTTCAAATTGATCGTGGGTTCAAGGAAATTTCATTCTCGTGGGTTCATATCAATCCTTATCTTCGTGACACGTCACACGGTGTATCATTGCACCTCATGGAGTACACTCCACGTGTACTCCCTTCGCATTACGCTTCGCCACATAGAGTACACTCCACATGTACTCTTCTCAATCCACACAACACCATGTCACCACTACAGCACATAATTCGCACCCACACTTCACAACATAGTCTACAACTGATGGGAACCAAGATGGGCCTAGTCTTAAAGATCATTTGCAACTTCCAGATGGGCCAAGAAGATCAAGGAGACAATGCAAGGATTGATGCAATCCACTTGAGACATGTTTTGCAAGAGCCCAACATTCAAGATGGGGCTTGAAGGATGAAAATCCAGTTTTAATTCATTTGATTTAGCTACGGAAGAGGGCAACGACAAGACTTAAAAGCTTTGAGCTCTTGAAGGGTTTCAACTTATTTAATTCATTTAAAGAACTTATGTTATTAGTTTAGAATAATTGAGTTTATTATGGGAAGTATTGAAGGGGGCCTATGCAAGGGCATGTAGGGAAAGTTATTATTTTATTGAGCTAGGGTTAGGGTTACTGTAGCCGAGAGTTACTGTAGTACTGCACTGTAGCCGCGACACTGTTCATCCAGGGGCACTTTTGGAAGGTGGGGGTTTATTTTGGCTAGGGTTTCATTAGGTTTTGCTTTAAATACTCTATGTAGCCTCATTCTAATGAGTTTATGAAGTTTATGAAATTTGATGAATTTATTCATTGTGAGTTGAGTTTTACTCCTCTTGTTCTTAATTGAACTTTTGAACTTATCAAAGGTAAATCACAACCTTTGTGGCATTCGTCCTTTGTAATCTGGGTTCTTGAGACGGGTTCTTCAACGGGTCTAGATTTTAATATAATCTAGGTTCTTGAAACGAGTTCTCATCGGGTCTAGGTTCTCCATCCATTGACTTGATTTTGGCTTTCTTGGGGAGTTTTCAAATTGACTGTGGGTTCAAGGGATTTAATTCCCGCGGGTTCATATCAACAACACTTCTCATCACACTACATAGATACGCTCAACACTTCACTACACAGCGAACTCCACAATTACTAACAACACAGTCCACAACCTAACCAACCAATTAATATATAACATAAATAACGAGGGAGAGAGGGTTATACCATCGTCGGGGTTAACCCGTGCATTGCTTGCTATCCGGCATGGCCAGTGGCATCAGAAGCCACTAGCTTGGGCGGTAGCGGTCACTACTGTGACCTTATAACGGGATATCTTGGGGACCGGATCTAGGATTCTAGTGGGTAGATCTGGGCTATGCGAGGGTGGCCGACATGGTGGGGAGTCCGTGGGTGGCGGCTAAGGCCGTGTACAATGGCATTTAGTCACGTACAGTGCAGTTAGCCACGTACAGTGGATGTTCGGGTCATTGAAGATGGCTAAATGATAGGAACCAAGGTGGGCCTACACTTAAAGATCCTTTGCAAGTTCCAAATGGGCCAATTACAAGATCAAGGGCCAAGAAGATCAAGGAAGCAATGCAAGAATTGGTGCAATCCACTTGGGATGAAGCCAGCAAGAGCCCAACACTCAAGATGGGTCTGAAAGAAGAAGAACCAGTTTTGATCCACTTGATTCAAACTGTGGAAGACATGACTTAGAGATACGGCCTATTGTTATTGGAGGCTTCCAGTTTGGTTAAATGATTTATTTTATTAGTTTAGAATAAGTGGGCTTGAAGATGTTTGGCTCACATGTCTTATTTCTTATGAACTATGTTTTTGGGAAGGCCTTGTATTTTGGCCAAGGGCTTATTGGGAAAGTTACTTTTTAAGAATTAGGGTTTCATCAATTTATTGTAGGGGTTACTGTAGCCGCGTGTACTGTAGCCGGCACTGTTCATCAAGGGTAATTTTGGGTAAAAGGGGCTTTATTTTGGCTAGGGTTTTGATTAGGTTTGGGTTTAAAAACTCTTTGTAGCCTCATTTGACAGATTAGACAATATTGAATTTTATTTGTGAGTTGAGTTTTCTCCTCTTGTTCTTGATTGAACTCTTGAACTTATCAAAGGTAAATCACAACCTTTGTGGCGTTCCTCCTTTATAATCTGAGTTCTTGAGACGGGTTCTTCAACGGGTCTAGATTTTAATATAATCTAGGTTCTTGAAACGGGTTCTCAATTGGGTCTAGATTCTCCATCCTTGACTTGATTTTTGGCTTTCTTGGGGAGTTTTCAAATTGATTGTGGGTTCAAGGGAATTCATTCCCACGGGTTCATATCACTACAGGTGTGGATCTATGCGTAGGAGGGTTGGGTCGTGGTCCTGGGGTGGTGGTCTCGTGGTGGTTGTAACAGCCCGCTAGAAATTCATTGGTGAAATTTCTATTAACTTTAGGAATCTCGTGAAAACGCATAAGTTTTTACGAATCGACCAATCGTACATGATATGAACCCGCGGGAATGAAATCCCTGGAACCCACAGTCAATTTGAAAACTCCCCAGGAAAGCCAAAATCAAGTCAATGGATGGAGAACCTAGACCCGATGAGAACTCGTTTCAAGAACCTAGATTATATCAAAATCTAGACCCGTTGAAGAACCCGTCTCAAGAACCCAGATTACAAAGGAGGAACGCCACAAAGGTTGTGATTTACCTTTGATAAGTTCAAAAGTTCAATTAAGAACAAGAGGAGATAAACTCAACTCACAATGAATAAATTCATCAAATTTCATAAACTTTATAAACTGATTAGAAAGAGGCTACATAGAGTATTTAAAGCAAAACCTAATGAAACCCTAGCCAAAATCAACCCCCACCTTCCAAAGGTGCCCCTGGATGAACAGTGTCGCAGCTACAGTGCCGCGCTACAGTAACTCTCGGCTACAGCAACCCTAACCCTAGTTCAATAAAATAATAACTTTCCCAATATGCCCTTGCATAGGCCCCCTTCAATACTTCCCATGATAAACTCAATTATTCTAAACTAATAACATAAGTTCTTTAAATGAATTAAATAAGTTGAAACCCTTCAAGAGCTCAAAGCCTTTAAGTCTTGTCGTTGCTTTCTTCCGTAGCTAATCAAATGAATTAAAACTGGATCTTCATCCTTCAAGCCCCATCTTGAATGTTGGGCTCTTGCTAAACTTGTCCCAAGTAGATTGCTTCAATCCTTGCATTGTCTCCTTGATCTTCTTGGCCCATCTGGAAGTTGCAAATGATCTTTAAAACTAGGCCCATCTTGGTTCCCATCAGTACAGGTTTTAGTCTGTCAACATAGTCAGTGTTATCACTCACTATGGTGCTAGAAATATGAGTTTAATTATTTGAGGTAGTTAAAAGTGTCAGAATATGTTTTGGTCTACGCCATTAGACTCAGGTGTTTATTTAGGATTTTATGGCGCAATAATCATTTTTCATAATTCCGGACGAAAGGCCTATTCGAAATTGTGAAATTATTTTTAGGGACACTTTGGGATTGAATTTTGGTAAACGATTTTCACTATAGGTAATATGAATATTTAGAATTTTTCAGTACTAAGTTTATTATGTTTTTTTTGGGAGTGAATAGTAACCTCGATAAGTGCACCCAGTGTAGGGTTTTCAAAATCACAGTGTGGAGTGTTCAAATTAGGTTGAAGGAGTTTTATTTGGACACTTGGCAAGATCTTAGCCACACATAGTGAATAGTATTATACACTTGGCACCATGAGGAACCATTAAACTGATTTGTGAAGGATGTCAAGGTGTGAGATCATGCCACCTAAGCAAAGCTCTGTTTCATCTAATCAACTAAATTGTGCCAGACCAAAGAGGGTTGCAACCCAAGCAAAACCCTAAATGGTTGGAATTCAATTGAAACCCCAAATGCTTGGTTGAAACCAAAACCCTAAACGGTTTTCCCAAACCCTAAAGTTGGCCTCCAAACCCTTTTTAATCCGATTTATACCATTGTATTTAATCACTTGATTAAATTACTTCCCCACATGCTATTAATTAATCAAATCCTTGTTATGATATCATTATCCAACCTTTTAAACTTTAAAAATTTGATTGGGCCAATAAAAATTGGTTTTGGGCTTGATAGCATCTCAAACCCTAACCAAACCCTCTCTAAACCCCAAATTGAAGCCCACTTGGTTGGGGCCCACCAAGGCCCACGAAATTGGCTACCTTGGCAAAGCTTCTTGGAGAAGTTTCCTCCCCCACATGGCAAACCATCCATTGCCATTGGCTGCACCCAATAGTGCCTTGATGTGAAGAAGAAATCCACTCCATCAACCTACATCTCTCATAGCTGCTGTAGGCAGTCCTTGCTCCTCTCTATTCTCCACCTTATGTCATATAGCCACTTCCAATCAAGGGTCATTCAAGCCCATAACTTGCCCCTCCAGGAGTATAAAGTCGTGCAAGACACACTTCTCTCCATTTTATCACTTCTTTCCCCCGTTCTTAGAAAGTAACCCAAAAGAGCTCTCCCTGGCAGATTTCTAGGTATTTGTGCGTGGCCATTTTCGAGCCTTTGTAAGTATTATCTCACATTAGCTCCTGCATAAAATTTGTTTTTCTTTGAGTCTAGTTTCCGTGAATATCTTATTAGTCTCATTCCATGCTTATTTGTTCAGTTAAAAGTATTTTTAATCATGAAAAAGTCATTCTGGGCGTGAAATTGGAGAGTATGATATGTTTTGGAATTTGTGACCAAGCTAATGGACATATCTTGGTCCGAAAATTTTATGGAGTGTTGTTAGCATATTTTTATGAATTTTCATTGAGGTTTTGTTGCACGAATAAAGATTTTGATGATAGATTTTCTTAGATTTAGAAACTTGAAAACCAGAAGTGGAAAAACAGTTTTTGTTTTGTAAAGGTTTGACTATTTCGTGGTTTAATCTTATTCCAAAAGCTTTGATATTTTTATATGGTGATCCTAAGCCTCTTACATATACATGATAGGATGTTATTTTGAAGATATTTAGTATTAGTTTTAAAGATATGTTTTTTCTATGTAAGAGGATTTCAGTTTGGCCTAAGATTTGATTTTTTGAGTTAGATCTATTTTTTTTGAATTTGAGCCATGAGATTTTAAGTTTGATGGTTGTATATTCTTTAGGACACATTTTTAAACCATGTGATGTTTTATTTTGAAGATAACATGTCTTTAAGCCATGGATCAATAGATTGATCAAAGTTAGTTTTGGAGAAAGTTTTTGTTTTGGACAAAGTTTAAAACCAAGAACTCCAAGTGTTGTTTTGTGATTTTTGGTGACTTTGTTTGATGATTTAAAACGTGGTTGATTTTAGGATGATGTTATGGATATGTTAGAAGTAAGATTTGATTTTTTTGGAATTCTTGGAGATGTTTTTATTAAGTTCAAAACTTGTGATTTAAGTGTTTACTTTTTGTTAAAAAGTTTGGGTCTTTTTACAAAAAGTTTGGTGTTGATGATTAGCTTTTCTTAATGGATATTTTCAGTGTATTTTTAAACTTAGGATAGGAAGATTCTTGTTACAAAAATTTGGTTTAATCATGGGTTTTGAAGATAGAAGAAATTGCAACCAAAAGCAAAAGAAATGACCTATGAATGTTTCGGCCATTGTGAGTTTTCCTTAGTTGTGATTGGTTTTAAATTTTTCTGAGTTGTTATGTAATTCTAGGATAAAATTTACATGAGGAATGTAAATTTTGGTAATTTTTAAAGTTAGGATGTGAAATCCTTAAGTTAGGGGTAAAATAGTCAATTTTACTCTAAGTTGTCTCTTTTCACATTTCTAATTGTTAGTAATTAATTTCTAACTTTTAGAATACTCTCTTACAGTTCCTCGTCTTTGGCGCTTTACTCTCGTAGAACGCGACGATCGAGGTAAGTTAGCTCTTATCTTACTATCAGTTTATTGTGTATGTGTGATGGATAAGGGAACTACAATTTATGTTCGTATGTTGTTATATATGCCATGTCATGCCATGTTATCACATGTTTATCTATTACACGAATTATTCTGCCATGAAATATTTATCTGTTACATAATATATTTTGTCTCATGTTACTATCTATTGCAATTATGTCACGTCACGTATGCTATCTGTTACATTTATGTCATGTCACGTAATATTCATTGCCACATGTTATGCAATGTTATGAAATGTTGTCTGTTACATGTTATGCCATGCTATGAAATATTGCCTGTTACATGTATGCTATGTTATGAAATATTTTCTGTTACATTTTATGTCATGTCTGTCATCTTACATTCATGTCACGTTACGTTACATCAGGACTTCTGTTGTTTATGTCACGTCACATTACGAACTGTCATGTATGCTTGTTAAGTTATTCATGTCAATCACGACCCTAAGCGCTAGGATGGGGTAATATCCTAGTGGAACTCATTTGTTCACGCTGGAGTGTCTAAATAGGTATGAAATTCCCTGGGTTGACGAAGTACAGTCAACAGGTTGCAAATGGGGCCTAACTAGCTGGTCATCGGAGTGCGCCAGGCACTAACGCCGATGGAGTCACACATTATGTTACGTGTGTCCACAGCAAGTGTGGCACAAACAATTCATGGGGCCACAACAACTGTGAAGCATGAAGTATGGGGCCACAACAACTGTGGAGCATACACTACGTGAGACATAGCAATTGTGACACATAGAATACTTGGGGCCACAACAGTTGTGGAGTATGTATTAACGCACTCACAGCTGGTATAGACACATTTGTTGTGATGCGGCAATTAGCAGGAACACATGGCTCAAAGGGACCCGTGTAGCACCCTTATGGTCACTTTATTAATTAAGTCCATTGAATAAGATTCCAAGTTCATGTATTTCACGTTCAAGTCATGTTTCACGTCATGTTATGTTCAAGTTCACGTTCACGTTATGTGTTCACGTTCACGTTATGTTCCAAGTTCACATTGATGTTATGTTATGCTCAAGTTCATGTTATGTTCAAGTTAACATTCATGTTATGTCATTTTCACGTTCACGTTATGTTCCAAGTTCACATTTATATTATGTTATGCTTAGGTTCATGTTATGTTTAAATTCATGTTCAAATTATGTATGTTCACGTTCATGATATGTTTCAAGTCCATGTTATGTTTCAAGTTCACGTTCATGCTATGTTGCTAGTCTATATTATGTTTTAAGTTCACGTACATGCCATGTCACATCAAGCTAAGTTTCAGTTTCAATTCAAGTTATGTCATTTATGCCATGTTATATGTCAAGTTATGCTATGCTTACTTATGACTTTGATTATGCATTCATGCTTTTACTGACATGCATGCATCAATAACCTGTGTGAAAGTTTTCTGTTAACTTGCTGAGATTTGTAATCAAATCTCACCGTGGTAGTCCCAATTAGAATTCCCCCCTAATGGTAGGTGATGTGTCAGGATCAGAGCAGGGAGCAGACACTGGCAGACTGGAGGAGGTTAACTAGACGCCGTAGACGCAATACGGAGCTTGCAACCTCAATAGTTAGGTCTTTGGATAGTATTCCGACATCATTAGTCGAGCTACGCGAGTTACTCAACAAACTAGCCCAATAGTATATTTTGGCATTGTAATTAAGGAGTTAGGTCTCCGTTGTTTTGAGATTACAGTCTTCTGAGACTCGTGCTGTAATCGTGGATGTTTTAGGTATGCATGGTTTATGTTTTAGCTATTTGGGATATTATAAGTTTGGTGCATAGTATTGCTAAAAAAAAAAAACAATATCCGCTGCTAATATTGCATAATGCTAGGTGCATGTTGGAAACATTGCATCTTTTATGTCATGAACAAGGGCAGGTAACCTTGTGTTGCATGTCCCGACGCTTCGAATATCCGTCCGATCCCAAGCGGAATCTGGGGTGGTCACAGTGGTGCTGAGGTGGCACACGTCGGAGACACGGCAGCTCGCGGAGGAGTTTTGGCCGTGGGTTTCAACAAGGGAATTTGGAGGGAGGGCTTTGCTGGTTATGGGCTGGTCATGGAGGGCTTAGGGTGTTGCTAGTGGAGTTGTGGTGGCGAGGTGGAGGCGGCACGGCGGCAGATCTAGTCTAAAGGGTGGAGGAACACTCGTGAGAGAGCGTGGGGGGAGCTAGGCGGTGAGGCTGGGCAGTGCACGGCGGTGCCGAGCTGGGGGAGAAGAGAATCGGGTGAAAGGGAGAGGGGACGTGCGGCGTTAGCTGAGGGAGAGGGAGGAGAGAGAGGGAAAAGGGAAAGTGAGACAGAAAGAGAGAGGGGCCTGGGTTTTAATCCTAACCCTTTACCTTGGGAACTTCAAAACGATCTAACGGTAATAGATTAAACACCGATTTAACTTAAATATACTAAGAGGAATTAAGATAGAATATTATTTAAACTAAACTTTAGTTTATAAAATAATATTCGTTCATCATTAATAAAATGATGAAGTCTTATTTAATATATTTAAGAGAATAAAACCATCTAATTAATTAGAATTTTCAACATAATGAGATTAAAATGATTTCCTACAATTATAATATTTTTGGAACTCTTCAAAAATATTATAATTGTCTTACTTAAAATCAGGCTTGGTCAAATAACACTGGGAACATCCCATTTAAAATACTTGTGGCTTTAAAACACTGAGTGTGACTCCCAACCCCTGCTGGAACAGAGACTTCGAGCGTTGAGACATGCAACACAAGGTTACATATTCTCGTTCATGACAGTTAATATGCAATGCATCCTAGTATGCAACTAGCAGTTGTAATAATCACAGCGGAAATAAAAGGTTAAGGTGAAAAATATGCCAGAATAACTAAAATATCTCAACTTCATTAGATAATCATAATGCTCAAAATATTAAAGTAGCATAGACTTATATACAAAGTCATATCATTCTCTTCTTGCGATCTAAAGCATAAAGGACTTGGACAATGAACATCAAAATTAAGTATAACTTCCTTTCCAGATCCAGCTCCCCCTCAATCATGCGAATCCAGTGCTCCATCAATCTCATCTTAGTCGATCTCTGACATAACTTCTATCATTCCGAGTGGGATGATAATGGTCTCATAAAAGGGTGAGATTTACTCGAAATCTCAGTAAGTTAAACAACTAACTGACACAAAGATAAATCAATCATGAAAAATGATAAATATGCAATGCATGAGATGTAGAAAATCAGTATGCATGTCTCCCATCCAGATTCCTCAACATCTTTTAAAAAATATGGAGATACGGGATTCTACTCAATAAGTAATTTCGTCATCATTTTTGAAAAAACATAACTTCATAAAAATTTCGTCATAAACTTTCATCAGCATAGACTTACATTATTATCTTAATTAATAACATAACGTGTGGTAATATCACAGTCCCCCATATGCACTGTGAGTACCTGCCGGTGACTGTACTATAACTTATGTTGAAACTACGTTGTCTATAGACTTGTTCTCAATGCATTGGTAAATAACATAATATCATAAAAATTATGACGTGTACACTCACCAGTGTTAGGTGTCATAACATGTTGACTACACTCCGACATTCTTTAAAAAGAACCCATTTGAAACCTGTTGACCGTTCTTTGTCAATCCGGGATTACCAGTCCATTATTAAACACTCCAGAATGGACAGAGGAGTTCTACCAAGATAATTCCTCATCCTGGCCTTTGGAGTCGTGACAAAATGATTTTCATGGTATGCTTTAAAAAAACTGTTTTTCATGACATGTGCAAATGTAGTAAATCTCATGAAAAAAAAAATGACTCTTATAAATGTAATATGCAAAAAAGGTGAAAATGTCATATGCTATATAAGTATGCACTCATTGTGCCATATAACATAATAAATTATGCCCAAATGATAATTGAAGAATAAATGAAGTATTTATCAATAATTCATAAAAAATTTATCAAAGTATAAGTTAAAGGCCAACTTACAAACTTCCAGGTAAATTAGAAATTAGCGCCGTAGCTGCATAAATATTGTGTATACTAAGTTAGGGTTAATACTCTTATGGATAGGTTTAAAATCAAAGGTTTCAAAATTAGATATTTAGAAAAATACCCCTAGACTTTCAAAAATTACCATTTAGGCCCTAAATTTTCACTAATTACAAACGAACTCCAAATTTAACCAAATTTCATGGGCTTTAAAGTGGAACTTGTTTAATTAGTCCCAACCCGTGGCATGCATCCTAGTTAATGCCTATGTGTATTTTCAACTGTTGATCCCTATGAATGCATGCATATGAGATTTTCTTTAATCACTAATGATAACTAACATCTTTAGGGAAATTATTAAGTCTAGTCTTTAAATAATCAAGTTCATCCCAACAATTAATTAAAGCTAAGAAATCTTTAATCACCAATATGCTTAAACCGATTCATAATTGATAATCAAAACAAGATAGATTTAAAACTTATCATGACATGCAAACCACAACTTTAACCTTCCATAATCATGTTAGGATAATGATAGATCATATCAAATCATGCTTACGACATGCCATGGCTAAATTTCCAATTAAAAACATTCAATCATTCAAACCTTCATTTAATTATCCCGGTTTTGCATTAAGCATCATAACCTTCTCAAAACTCAACCAATTTTCTTACCAACACTTAGAAACAAAGCTTGACATGCTAGGTAAGATCAAAATGAAGAAAACTTACAAATTTCATGGTCTTCCAAGCTCTCTAGACTACCTGATACAAGAATATTCAAGAACTCACCAAAACTCACTCGGTTTGCACTCTTTTGATCTCTAAGAGGGGGGGAAATACTCTCAAGGCTCGAGAGGATGCTTGGAGCTGTGGTGTGGGTGAAATGAGAAGGGGTGAGGAACGTTTGCTTGGGTGCTTGGTGATTGGGTGAAGTGGGAGGTGCTCAAATCTGGAAAATTTCCAGATTTGCTTGCATGAGCTTTGGTCACTTGTGCAGAATGAAATAGTGTCCTAAACCACCATCATTTCCTCTCCATAGTAGCTGCAAGGGTCCTGTAGATGACTCCAGGTAGTGGAGCATCATTTGGGTGGCAGAAGATCCCTCAAACCACCATTGAAAATAGGTGGATGGAGGTGGCTTTGTGGTGGCAGAGAATTAGTTCGGTTTTGGATGTTTTTGGGCAGCCAAAATGAGTCAAAATCCTTCATGATGGTCATGAGACATCTTGGTGATTGAGTGGAGAAGGAGGTGGCATGGGGTGGTGGTGCAAACCATGGCAGGAGGCTAGTTCAAATTAAATCCAAATGGTTCCGACACAAACTAGACCAAGGTGCACCCGATTTGGTTCTTTGAATTGGTTGATGTAACCAATTTCATCCAAGGCTCAAACTGAGTTTGGGAGGGTCTCATGAGGTGTTTAAGGACCATATTACCCTTGAGGAGAAACCATAGAAATGTTGGGCCCAAGGGCAAAACAGTCTGATGGGAACCAAGATGGGCCTAGTCTTAAAGATCATTTGCAACTTCCAGATGGGCCAAGAAGATCGAGGAGACAATGCAAGGATTGATACAATCTACTTGGGACAAGTTTAGCAAGAGCCCAACATTCAAGATGGGGCTTGAAGGATGAAGATCCAGTTTTAATTCATTTGATTAGCTACGGAAGAGGGCAACGACAAGACTTAAAGGCTTTGAGCTCTTGAAGGGTTTCAACTTATTTAATTCATTTAAAGAACTTATGTTATTAGTTTAGAATAATTGAGTTTATTATGGAAAGTATTGAAGGGGGCCTATGCAAGGGCATGTTGGGAAAGTTATTATTTTATTGAACTAGGGTTAGGGTTACTGTAGCCGAGAGTTACTGTAGCGCGGCACTGTAGCCGCAACACTGTTCATCCAGGGGCACTTTTGGAAGGTGGGGGTTTATTTTGGCTAGGGTTTCATTAGGTTTTTCTTTAAAGACTATATGTAGCCTCATTCTAATGAGTTTATGAAGTTTATGAAATTTGATGAATTTATTCATTGTGAGTTGAGTTTTACTCCTCTTGTTCTTAATTGAACTTTTGAACTTATCAAAGGTAAATCACAACCTTTGTGGCGTTCCTCCTTTGTAATCTGGGTTCTTGAGACGGGTTCTTCAACGGGTCTAGATTTTAATATAATCTAGGTTCTTGAAACGAGTTCTCATCGGGTCTAGGTTCTCCATCCATTGACTTGATTTTGGCTTTCTTGGGGAGTTCTCAAATTGATTGTGGGTTCAAGGGAATTCATTCCCACGGGTTCATATCATCTACTAGGATAATTCCCCATCCTAGCCTTTGGGGTCAGGACAAAAATTATTTTCATGCTATACTTGAAAAGTATTTTCCATGAAATGTGCATATGTGGCAAGCTTTCATGCAAAAACGACATTTATAGATGCAATATGTAAAAATTGTGAAAAGCATTACATGTCATGTAAGTATTCACTCAATGTATCATATAACATGATATTTTATGCTCGAAATGATAATTGAAATATGAATGAAACATTTATTAATAATTCATAAATAATCTATCAAGGTAAGTTAGAGGCCAACATACAAACTTCCTGAGTTTTTTTTCGAAAAAAAGGTTGTAGTCGCTAAAATCAAATTCATACTAAGTTAGGATTAATACTACTACGGATGAGGTTAATAGACAAAGGCTTTCAAAAATGGGTATTTACAAAAATACCACTAAACTTTTCAAAATTATCATTAAGACTCTAAATTTTCACTATTTGTAAACAAACTTCAAATTCAATCAGACTTCATAGACCTCGTATTTTTGGCATTATAAAACCATCTATACCCTTGGAATTTTAAAAATCAAAATGGAACTAGCTCAAATAGTCTCTCAACCCGTGGCATGCACACTAGTTGATCCCTATCAATGCATGCATATGAGATTTTCTTTAATCACAAACAATCACTAAAGTCTTTAATGACGTGATGAAGGCTAATTCTTGGATAATCAAGTTCATCCCAACACTTAATCATGGCTAAGAATCCTTAATCTCCAACTTATTACAAACCGATACATGCTTTGATGATCAAAACAAGATAAAGTTAAAGCCTATCATGGCATGTTTTTAATCAAGAATCAAGCCTTCCATAATCATTTTAAGACATTAATAAATCATATCAAAACATAACTAAGACATGCCATAGCTAAATTTCCACTTAAAACATTTTAAACATTTAAACCATCATTTAATGACCCAGTTTTGAACTAAACAAGATAATCTTCTCTAAACTCAACCAAAAATTACTCCAACACTTAAAACCTCAACTTGAAATGTAAACTAAGATCAAGTGCAAGAAAACTTACAAATTTCGTAGCCTTCAAAGCTATTAAGACAACCTTGTTCAAGAACACTCAAAAACTTACAAAAACCTACTCGGTTTCACTCTATTGCTCTCTAAGGGGGAGAAGTGCTCTCAAGACTCAAGAGAAAGCTTGGAGCTGAGGTGTAGAAGAAATGAGGAAGTGAGGGAGGTATTTATAGGTGGCTAAGGGGGTGGAGACGTTGGCCTTGGTCCAAGGTGATTGGTGGAGGTGGCCGATATGTAAGAGGCTGAATTTTCCAGCTTGTCTTCCTCAGCTTATGTCACATTGTGCACGGGGAATAGTGGCCTGAAACCACCATGATTTCCTCCTTACTGTGGCTAAAATGGTCCTGTAGAGGTGGCCAGGTTGTGGGGCATAATTCAATTGACAAAAAGTCAAGGAAACCACCTATGCTAACCGGCGGGTTCAAGTGGTTTCACTTGCCAGTTTTGGGGCTTTGGTTTTGGTAAGCCTTTGGGTGGGGAAATCGAGTCAAATTTCTCATGATGGCCATGGGGCCTCTTGGGTGGGGCCTCTTGAGGAAATGGCACAAAAATATTGGGCCTAAGGGCAAAACAGTCCATGCACTCAAAGGGTTAATGATGCAAGTTTGGGATTTGATAAGTCATTTCCCTTAATGACATGTGGGAAGGTTTATCTAGGATATTATTAAGGTCTAAGTATGATGAAATGGAATAAAAAATAAAATAAATTTCAGATTAAAAGGTTAAGAAAAGATTAAGACAAAATTAAGGTTCAACGCATGGCTTAAAGATCACTAATCTCATGTATGTTGATTAATGATCTTAGCCAACTTTCAAAACATAATTTGGGCATTTAGGGTATGATATGGGCTTAAGGAAATTCATGGTATGGTGTATTGGTTTTTCAACTTGAATAGTGAAATAAACCCAACCATGGCTTTGGGCCTTGTGGGCTTAAAAGGGCCAAGTGTGTGGGTTGATGGCTTATGGGCTTTTAGGCTTGAATAAGGGGGGGCCTTATTTTCAGATTTTAAGGGATTAAAAGAGATCTCAAGATCCACTAAGATGGGCTTGAAAAGGCTTGACCTAATTGGGCCATGGGTCAACTCTATACCAAGTTTGGCCCAAAGCTAGCTACTAAGTTTTGAATTCCCTAAAGGCTTCTTGGGCTAGGCCCATGATGTTCTAAGGTCCTAAAGCCTCACTAAATTCACTAATGGGCTTGCTTCTCTAATATTTTGCTTAATAATACTAAGTGTCAAGGTTAAGACTAACTCACTATCAACATTGATGTCAGTAATAAATAAAAATTAAAAGTAAAATTAAAAATTTAATCTAAAGTGTGTAAGGGTTAATCCTAATGGTTAATTAGACGGGGTGTTCCAGGTATAAAAATATTTGAACTACAGGCACATTAGTCCATTGCACACAAAAGTACACATGGGTGCCCATTGTTATGGTTTTAGGGTTTGACATGTCATTACCCTAAATGACATGTGTAAAGGTTTATCTAAAATTATAATATAATCTAAGAGTAATAGAAATGGATAACCAAACAAAGAAATTTTGGAACAAAAGAACGAGAAATGATAAGAATAAAAATCAAGCTTAAAACATGGTTTCAAGATACTAATCGTGTGGTAATCGATCAATGTTCTTAACTAAGATTCTAAACTTAATTTAATTCTTTCTAAAGCTCTTACCGGCGTGGACTACTCTAATGAGCTGGTCTTCTAAATTCTAGTGGTGATCTAAGAGTTAATCTATAAGGATAAATAGGCGGGGTGTTAAACCTTCTCTCAGTCTACGAGGTCGACGAGAAGACCAAGGGAGCCAAGTACCGTATCTCCACGGACTTGCCTCATCCCTTCTCTCAGTCTACGAGGATGATGACAAGACCAGGGGAGCCAAGTGCCGTGTCTCCATGGGCTTGCCTGTAACACCCCGCTCATTCTTTCTGACGTAAGCAAATTCGACTGTGAGTCTCGTTATGCATGTTGAATCTCAATGGTGTGTTTTTAAAGATATTATGTGATTTCTAAATCTAGCTCAGTGTAACACCCCCCTTAATTAACCCTTAAGCACTCTAGATTAGGCTTTTAATTATAGGTTAATCACTTTCATTAAGGTTGATAGAGGGATTAGCATTAATATTTGTACTTAGTGTTAATGAGCTAAGGATTAAAGAGACAAGCCAATTCGTAATTTTGGTGAGGCTTTTTGAGACCCAAGTACATTCATGGACCTAGCCCAAGAAAACCTTGAACCAAGCCCTTAGGAATCAAGGCTAGTTTTGGCCTAAGTATAGGAAGGTATAAGGCCTTTGGCGTAAATTGCACCCTTGGCCCATTTCAAGCCCCCATGGCCCAAAGCCATGTTTGGACTCATTTCACCATTCAAATACCAAAGGCTCAATACACCATAGCATTGGTTTCCTTAAGCCCAAATCACACTCAAAGTACCCAAATTAAGTTTTGAAAAATTGGCTAAGGCCATTAACCATCATACTTGAGGTTAGTGCACTTTAAGCCACGCTTTGAAGTTTAATCATGCTTAATCTTTTCTTAAACTTTTTAATTCAAGTTTTCTTGACTAAATACTCCCTTAAACCATGATTAGACCATGTTAATATCCTAACGAAACCATCCCACATGTCATTAAGAAAAATGACAAAACAAGCCCAAACCATGCTTCAATCAGTTTTGTGCTTTGCCCTTTGTAATGCTTGGACTGTGATATGAACCCGTGGGAATGAATTCCCTTGAACCCACAATCAATTTGAAAACTCCCCAAGAAAGCCAAAATCAAGTCAGTGGATGGAGAACCTAGACCCGATGAGAACTCGTTTCAAGAACCTAGATTATATTAAAATCTAGACCCGTTGAAGAACCTGTCTCAAGAACCCAGATTACAAAGGAGGAACGCCACAAAGGTTGTGATTTACCTTTGATAAGTTCAAAAGTTCAATTAAGAATAGAAGGAGTAAAACTTAACTCACAATGAATAAATTCATCAAATTTCATAAACTTCATAAACTCATTAGAATGAGGCTACATATAGTCTTTAAAGAAAAACCTAATGAAACCCTAGCCAAAATAAACCCCCACCTTCCAAAAGTGCCCCTGGATGAACAGTGTTGCGGCTACAGTGCTGCGCTACAGTAACTCTAGGCTACAGTAACCCTAACCCTAGTTCAATAAAATAATAACTTTCCCAACATGCCCTTATATAGGCCCCCTTCAATACTTTCCATAATAAACTCAATTATTCTAAACTAATAACATAAGTTCTTTAAATGAATTAAATAAGTTGAAACCCTTCAAGAGCTCAAAGCCTTTAAGTCTTGTCGTTGCCCTCTTCCGTAGCTAATCAAATGAATTAAAACTGAATCTTCATCCTTCAAGCCCCATCTTGAATGTTGGGCTCTTGCTAAACTTGTCCCAAGTAGATTGCATCAATCCTTGCATTGTCTCCTTGATCTTCTTGGCCCATCTGGAAGTTGCAAATGATCTTTAAGACTAGGCACATCTTGGTTCCAAATATTCCCCCTCTCCTCAAAAGGATTCGACCTCGAATCTCCATCTGGATCAAAGGGAAAGTGGTTAGTATCATTGAAAATAGTAGAAACATGATACTTACCTGGAAGATCCATTAGATCTGCATTTTCATTAATTTGTTCAAGAATTTGGAATAGTCCATCCAAGCTACCCATATCATCATCTGGTGAAGACTTTAAATCTAAAGGAGGAAATTGATTAAGTCTATAAACAATTTCAATTGGTGAAAATTTTGTAGTGGCATGAACACTCCAATCATATGTAAACTCAATAAATGACAAACAATACTCCCACAAATGTTCATGAAGCACATCTAAAGTCTTCCTCGAACCAAAATGAGCACTCCAATATGCAAACTCAATGAATGGCAAATGATACTCCCATAAACGTTCATGCAACAAGTCAATGAATGGCAAATGATACTACCATAAACGTTCATGCAACATATCTGAAATCTTATTTTCACTGGAATGACCACTCCAGTTATAGGCAAACTCAATGAAATACAAATGATACTCCCGCAAACGATCGTGCAACACGTCAATGTATGGCAAATGATACTCCCACAAGCGTTCGTGCAATACATCAATGAATAACAAATGATACTTCCACAAGCGTTCATGCAACACGTCATTGAAAGGCAGATGGTATTCCCACAAACGTTCATGCAACACAACAAAAGTCTTCCTTACACCATGGTTACCCAACAAACCAACATGTCCATCACACACAAGCAAGTTACGCAAAAAACTAGTAGGTATACAAAATCTATTCTTTCTATACAAGTACCAATCTAGTTTATAGAACTTACCAAACGATACTTTCTCACATGTTCCATACACACTAGCAAAGTCATAATCATTAGCATGCAATTCCTTATCATATTCAAGTTTCAACAATTTTGCATCTAAAATGAAGATAAGTACATACCTTCTTGCTAAAGCATCAACTACAAAAGTTTTCATACCTTGTGTGTATTTGAATACATGAGGAAAAGTCTCAATACAATCCTCCCGCTTAGCACGCATTATAGTTAACAACTTACCTTGTCCCTTCAAGTGTGTCAAGGACTCATGTTCTTCAAAGAAAGGTTGGGTAGGGATTGTCGCACCTGGCACAAAATCCATGTAGTGCTCAATCTCCCTAATAGGTGGTAATCCACTAAACACACCGCTAGGAAACACGACCTCATATCCCTGCAACAAAGAGACAATAATACTAGGCAAACATACGTCAAGTTCGTTAGGATTAAGACTTGCCTTAGAATAAAACCTCACTTTTCTCTTTATTTTTCTGTCACTTTCTTCACACTCTTTTCTTTCCACTCTCTTTTTCTTTTTCACTCTCTTTTTTCCTTTCACACTCTTTTTTCTTTTCACTCTTTTTTTTTCTGTCACTCTCTTTTTTTGTACTATCGGCCTCACAATTGAAATTTAAACTCATTCTCTCTTGTGCTTGAGGTCTTATTCTCACCCTCTTCTTTTTTCTCTCTCATTTTTCTCTCTTTCTCTATTTCGGTCTCACTATTTCTTTTCTTCTCAATCTCATCTTCACTCTTGCTTTTCAGCTCAATCTCACTTTCACTCTCACCTTCACTCTTGCTTTTCAGTTCATTCTCACTTTCACTCTTGCTTGTTTGCTCAATCTCCTTTTCACCTTTTCTTTTTTGATCACTCTCATTTTCACTCTTTCTTTTTTGAGCAACCTCACTTTTCAATTTCAATTGGTCCCCATGGACATGTGTTGGAGTAAAAGGAGCAAGTTTGATTGTTTTTCCATCCTTTTCAAAACTGTACATGTTCCTTAACCCATCATGGATCACATTCCTATCATACTGCCATGGCTTCCCTAACAAAATATGACCAGCATGCATAGGCACAACATCACAAAGGACCATATCTTGATATTTCCCAATTGAAAAATAAACTAGCACTTGCTTATTTACCCTAACCTCCCCACAATCACTCAACCACTGCGACATGTATGGTCTAGGGTGTTTCAAGGTACGTAAATTCAATTTCTCAACTAAAATAGTGCTAGCCAAATTAATACAACTCCTCAAATCAATGACCATACTACATACCTTGTTGTTGATGTGGCATCTAGTATGAAAAACATTCTCGCTCTGCTGCTCTGTATCATTCATCTTAATTTGTGTATTGAGTGCACGCCTAGCAACAAGAGACTTACCATACTCTTCTTTCTCCTACCCATTCTCAATACTTGGCTCATGTCGCCTCCTACCTCTCTCACCTTGCAGATTTCTAATCACTTCTTCTTGATTATCCATCCTATCCCTCACTTCACCCAACACCAAGTTCAACCGCTCAAATTGTTGTTGCATGGCTTGCAACACAAAAGATGAGTTATCTGCCACACCGTTTGGTGATGAGTCATTTCTATGAGACATCATAATATGCTGCACAAAAAGAATGTTAGTGAAAAAGCTTACACACTCACTTACGTGTTTACACTCAAATAATGACACTCAACTCGTGTTTCACTCTTAATGGCTTTTTTCCGATAATAGTCTCACACTCTCTTGCCTTTTACCTCAAGAGTTTTCCCACTCAAGTTCTTTAAGAACTAATTGAACTAAATCAAGACAATACAACCTTGTATTATTCCAACCAGTAATATAGATCAAAGAAACAATGAATAAATAAAATGACACGAGACTCAAGGAATTTATACGAGGGAAAGAGTAATTATAAAACAAGATACCAACTAGAAAGATGTAATCTGCTGCTATGATGATAAAAGCTCAATCAACAAATACTATCTTTCTCTTTGTTGAAACTATGTAGCAACTTTGAATTACCTTCTCTTTTCTTCTTCTTCTTCCTCTTCTTCTTCTTCTTTTTTTTTTTTTTTCGAATTTTCTTTTCTTTCCTTTTTTTTCTTTTCCTTTCCTTTCTTTTCTTTTCTTTTCCTTTCTTTTCTTTTCTTTTCTTTTCTTTTCTCTAATTCAATCACAAATAGCAATATTCAATTGTGAAAATCAAGCAATTGAATTCAAGCGCGATAATGAAGTAGAAGAGAATCAATGGAACGGCACTCCAAGCAACAAATAAACTTAGAGACGCAGGAAACCCTAGAATTTTGAAACCCTAGGAGATGCAAATTTCAGCCAAACCCAAAATCCTAAGAATTTCGTTAGCCTACTTTTTGTTTCTATTTTTTTTTTTGGCAACCCTAGAATTAAATTAAAGGATGCTAAAATTATAAGATAGAATCATACCTGATTGGAAACCTTGCTCTGAATACCAAATGATATGAACCCGCGGGAATGAATTCCCTTCAAACCCACAGTCAATTTGAAAACTCCCCAAGAAAGCCAAAAATCAAGTCAAGGATGGAGAACCTAGACCCGATGAAAACTCGTTTCAAGAACCTAGATTATATTAAAATCTAGACCCGTTGAAGAACCCGTCTCAAGAACCCAGATTATAAAGGAGGAATGCCACAAAATTTGTGATTTACCTTTGATAAGTTCAAAAGTTCAATTAAGAACAAGATGAGTAAAACTCAACTCACAATGAATAAATTCATCAAATTTCATAAACTTCATTAACTGATTAGAATGAGGCTACATAGAGTATTTAAAGCAAAACCTAATGAAACCCTAGCCAAAATAAACCCCCACCTTCCAAAAGTGCCCCTGGATGAACAGTGTCGCGCTACAGTAACTCTCAGCTACAGTAACCCTAACCCTAGTTCAATAAAATAATAACTTTCCCAACATGCCCTTGTATAGGCCCCATTCAATACTTCCCATAATGAACTCAATTATTCTAAGCTAATAACATAAGTTCTTTAAATGAATTAAATAAGTTGAAACCCTTCAAGAGCTCAAAGCCTTTAAGTCTTGTCGTTGCCCTCTTCCGTAGCTAATGAATTGAATTAAAACTGGATCTTCATCCTTCAAGCCCCATCTTGAATGTTGGGCTCTTGCTAAACTTGTCCCAAGTAGATTGCATCAATCCTTGCATTGTCTCCTTGATCTTCTTGGCCCATCTGGAAGTTGCAAATGATCTTTAAGACTAGGCCCATCTTGGTTCCCATCAATTTTTCTCTCACTTTCTTCCCACTCTTTTTTCTTTCCACTCTCTTTTTCTTTTTCACTCTCTTTTCTCCTTTCACACTCTTTTTTCTTTTCACTCTCTTTGTTTCCGTCACTCTCTTTTTCTTCATCTTTTTTTGTACTCTCGACCTCATAATTATTTTTCAACTCATTCTCTCTTGTGCTTGAGGTCTTATTCTCACCCTCTTCTTTTTTTTTCTCTCATTTTTCTCTCTTTCTCCATTTCGGTCTCACTATTTCTATTCTTCTCAATCTCATCATCACTCTTGCTTTTCAGCTCAATCTCACTTTCACTCTCACCTTCACTCTTGCTTTTCAGCTCATTCTCACTTTCACTCTTTCTTGTTTGCTCAATCTCTTTTTCACTTTTTTCTTTTTTGATCACTCTCATTTTCACTCTTTCTTTTTTGAGCAACCTCACTTTTCAATTTCAATTGGTCCCCATGGACATGTGTTGGAGTTAAAGGAGCAAATTTGATTGTTTTTCCATCCTTTTCAAAATTGTACATGGCTTCCCTAACAAAATATGACCAACATGCATAGGCACAACATCACAAAGGACCATATCCTGATATTTCCCAATTGAAAAAGAAACTAGCACTTGCTTATTTACCCTAACCTCCCCACAATCACTCAACCACTGCAACATGTATGGTCTAGGGTATTTCAAGGTACGTAAATTCAATTTCTCAACAAAAGTAGTGCTAGCCAAATTAATACAACTCCTCAAATCAATGACCATAGTACATACCTTGTTGTTGATGTGGCATCTAGTATGAAAAACATTCTCGCTCTGCTTCTCTGTATCATTAATCTTAATTTGTGTATTGAGTGCACGCCTAGCAACAACAGACTCACCATACTCTTCTTTCTCATACCCATTCTTAATACTAGGCTCATGTCGCCTCCTACCTCTCTCACATTGCAGATTTCTAATCCCTTCTTCTTGATTATTCATCCTATCCCTCACTTCACCCAACACTAAGTTCAACCGCTCAAACTGTTGTTGCATGGCTTGCAACACAAAAGATGAGTTATCTGCCACACCGTTTGGTGATGAGTCACTTCTATGAGACATCATAATATGCTGCACAAAAAGAATGTTAGTGAAAAAGCTCACACACTCCCTTACGTGTTTACACTCAAATAATGACACTCCACTCGTGTTTCACTCTTAATGGCTTTTTTCCGATAATAGTCTCACACTCTCTTGCCTTTTACCTCAAGAGTTTTCCCACTCAAGTTCTTTAAGAACTAGTTGAACTAAATCAAGACAATACAACCTTGTATTATTCCAACCAGTAATATAGATCAAAGAAACAAGGAATGAATAAAATGACACGAGACTCAAGGAATTTATACGAGGGAAATAGTAATTATAAAACAAGATACCAACTAGAAAGATGTAATCTGCTCCTATGATGATAAAAGCTCAATCAACAAATATTTTCTTTCTCTTTGTTGAAACTATGTAGCAACTTTAAATTACCTTTTCTTTTCTTCATCTTCCTCTTCTTCTTCTTCTTTTTTTTTTTTTTTTTCGAATTTTCTTTTCTTTTTTTTTTCTTTTCCTTTCCTTTTTTTTCTTTTTTTTTTCCGTTCTTTTCTTTTGTCTAATTCAATCACAAATAGCAATATTCATTTGTGAAGATCAAGCAATTGAATTAAAGCACGACAATGAAGTAGAAGAGAATCAATCGAACGGCACTCCAAGCAACAGATAAACTTAGAGATGCAGAAAACACTAGAATTTTGAAACCCTAGGTGATGCAAATTTCAGCCAAACCCAAAATCCTAAGAATTTTGGAAGCCTACTTTTTGTTTCTATTTTTTTTTTTTTTGGCAACCCTAGAACAATGAAGCCCTAGAATGAAATTAAAGGATGCTAAAATTAAAAGATAGAATCAGACCTGATTGGAAACCTTGCTCTGAATACCAAATGATATGAATCCGTGGGAATGAATTCCCTTGAACCCACAATCAATTTGAGAACTCCCCAAGAAAGCCAAAATCAAGTCAATGGATGGAGAACCTAGACCCGATGAGAACTCGTTTCAAGAACCTAGATTATATTAAAATCTAGACCCGTTGAAGAACCCGTCCCAAGAACCCAGATTACAACAGAGGAACGCCACAAAGGTTGTGATTTACCTTTGATAAGTTCAAAAGTTTAATTAAGAACAAGAGGAGTAAAACTCAACTCATAATGAATAAATTCATCAAATTTCATAAACTTCATAAACTCATTAGAATGAGGCTACATATAGTCTTTAAAGAAAAACCTAATGAAACCCTAGCCAAAATAAACCCCCACCTTCCAAAAGTGCCCCTGGATGAACAGTGTTGCGGCTACAGTGCCGCGCTACAGTAACTCTCGGCTACAGTAACCCTAACCCTAGTTCAGTAAAATAATAACTTTCCCAACATGCCCTTGCATAGGCCCCCTTCAATACTTTCCATAATAAACTCAATTATTCTAAACTAATAACATAAGTTCTTTAAATGAATTAAATAAGTTGAAACCCTTCAAGAGCTCAAAGCCTTTAAGTCTTGTCGTTGCCCTCTTCCGTAGCTAATCAAATGAATTAAAACTGGATCTTCATCTTTCAAGCCCCATCTTGAATGTTGGGCTCTTGCTAAACTTGTCCCAAGTAGATTGCATCAATCCTTGCATTGCCTCCTTGATCTTCTTGGCCCATCTGGAAGTTGCAAATGATCTTTAAGACTAGGCCCATCTTGGTTCCCATCAGTAGAACTCCTCTATCCACTCTAGAGTGTTTAAGAATGGAGTAGTAACCCTTGGGTTGACGAAGAACAATCGACAAGTTTCGAATGAGTTCTTTTTAAAGAATGATGGAGCAAAGTCAATATGTTATGACACCTAATGTTGGCGGGTGTACATGTTATGATGTTATGTTATATTACCAGTGCATTGAGAACTAGTTTGCAGACAACATAGTCTCAATATGAGTTGTACTACAGTCACCAGTAGGTACTCACAGTGCATATGGGGAACTGTGACGTTACCACATGTTATGATATTACGATTAAATATGAATTGCTAATAATGATGAAAGTTTATGATGAAGTCATGTTTTCAACAACGGAACAATTTTAAGGGATTCGGAGGGGGTTGTTATGATGTCTGCAGCAAAAAAGGAACAAGCTATTTTGAATGCAGTGGAGATTGAGGGGCTGGCTATTCTGTGGGGCCTTCAGCTTAGTATTCACCTTGGAATTCATCTTCTTGTGATTGAAAGTGATTCCTTGTTGGTAGTTAATGAATTTACTAAATAAGGAACTTCAAAGGCAGCAATTGTGAATATTGTCAAGAAAGCAAAGGAACTGATGAATCGCTTCAATTCTTGTGTAGTTCAATATGCCAACAGAAGCTGCAATGGAGCAGCACATTCACTTGCCAAGTTTGGTTTAAGTGTTAAGGACATTAGTTTATGGTGGGGTTCATACCCTGGTTTAATTACTAATATCCTTTGGATTGATTCTCTTGTATAAGTTTGTTTTTTATGAATGAAGCTGTTTTCCCAAAAAAAAAAAAAAAAAAAAAAACAATGGAAGTAAAAATGTTCACTGAATGAAAACATGTCTCTTTTTTCTAAAAATGTTAAGGAATCTGTACGGGGGACACAGGCACATTTTTCAACATTTCATGAATTACATATTTATCATTCTTCATGCATAATTTACCTTTATGCAAATTGGTTGTTAACTTACTAAGATTTCGAGTAAATCTCACCCCTTGTAGGACCACTATTATTCCATTCGGAATGGTAGAAGTTGTGTCAGGTCTCGAGGAGGACGAGGTAAATGGAGTACTGGATCCGAGTGATTAAGGAGGAGCCGGTCTTTGAGAGGAGACTAGATTTGATCCTTATGTATATAGCCCAAGTCCTTCATGCTCTAGAACGCATGAAGCGGATGATTGGACTTTGAACTTGATGGTCACTAATGCATTGGGATTTTTTAGTTATTCTCGTATAAGTTATATTTTCACCCTTATTTATGCTGCGATTATTGCATACTAGGATGCTTTGCATATTAACTGTCATGTACGTTGTACGTAACTTTGTGTTGCATGTCCTGACGCTCTAAGTCTCCGTTCCATCCCAAGCGGAGGTTGGGGGTATCGTAATTTTTACCAAGGACATTTTTGTCATTGGCCCCTCAATTTATTCATGAAATTTCCTACCAAGCTTGATTTTCGAAAACCCTAACTAAAACCCCAAATTTTGCCCAATCCGAAAATGCCCTTGAATTTCAGCAACCACCCATGAAAATTCCTCATTTATTTGATTTTATTTGATTATCACTTCACCACCCAATCCCCACCGTCTACCACCTAAAAATGATACTCAAGTATACCTTAAACTAGCCACAAAATACCAAGTGGATAGTCCAAATGAATAAGAAAAAAAAAATTGTTTGGCCTTGTGAATTACCTTATACCCGGCGGCATCATTAACCCTTTAAGCATTACATTAATTGCACCTCCTTTTCACCTTTACCACATGGCAAAGTTCCTCTCCCCATAGCCATTTCAGCCTGCTCTAAGGTGCAATGATCACCAAGTTAGCCAAACCACCCAAGGAGGATTTAGGCTAGGCAGCATCATCACCACCGCCCAAACCTCCCAATGGGAGGCCACCTTGCCAACGCCACACACACCCCTTGGAGCCTATATAAACTCCACTCCACCCCCACTTCTTCCTGACTTCACTTCCTCAAACTCCCTTGAGTGTTCTAAGTAAATTCTTGAGTTGTGAGCTTTGAGTGGGAAGCTTCAAAGGCTGCATGATCTTTGTAAGTTTTCTCTCTAGATCTTAGTTTATATGTTAAGTTGTGTTTTTGAGTGTTCGCATTAATTATGGGTGATTATTGCATGAAATACCATGTTTAGCTAGAAGCCGAAATATTGGTGGACAGGTTTTTTGTTTAAATTATTTTGGTCAAAATATTAGTTAAATTCATGATATGATTCGAGTATATCTTGTGTTTATAATCAAAACATGTATATGGTTTGACTTTTAATCATGCTTCATTTGATGAAATTGACTTATTTTACTTAGGCTTGAAATATGAGCATTTAGAAAACCTTGTGATTAGGATAAAAAGAATACAAGATTTAATTCTAGCATGTCATTGATAGAAAGGTCATATTATGCATCACTTGAGGTTTAGTTAGAATTTAAGGATTTTATTAGGCATGATTAGGTGTCGGGATGAAGTTGCTCAAAGTTAAGCTTCTATTACGTCATTGAGGATTTATAGTGATCATTTTTTTTATTTGAGAAATTTATCATGCATGCATTCATGAGGATCAATAGCCAAAAATTCGTATAAGCATCAACTAGAGAGCATGCCACAAATTGAGAATGAATAGGCTAAGATCACTTTGATTTTTTTTAAGGCATAGACGGTCTTAGAATGTGCAAGATATGAGGATTATGAATTTTGGTTAAGATTGGAGATTTGCATTAGTAGCAATATTTGGAAGTTTATGGGCATTTTAGTAATTTTTCCTTTACGTAGAAAATTTTATTTTTCCTTAAGCTAGTATAGATTATAATTTAGTGCAATTTTTATCACAGCCACTACCTCAATTCCAATATCAACAGTCTGTAAGTTGGCCTTTAACTTACACTTTGATGATTATTTAGGATTTATAGATAAATGCCGCATTCATTTTATAACTGTCATTTTGAGCATGAAATGTCATATCTTATGTTCCATTATTTTCATTTTGCATACAACTATCATTTTTGAAATATGCCACATACATGCATACCATGAAAATCATTTTTAAAAGTATTGCATGAAAAATTATTTTATCACGACCCCAAAGGCTAGGATGGAGAAATATCCTGGTGGAACTCTTTTGTCCACTCTAAAGTGATTAAATACGGAGTGGTAACCCCTGGATTGACGAAAAATAGTCAACAGGCTTCGAATGGGTTCATTTTAAAGAACGCTGGAGCGAAGTCATATGTTACGACACCTAATGCTGATGGGTGTACATGTTATGATTTTTACAATGTTATGTTTTGTTATGTTATCAATGCATTGAGAACGAGTCTGTAAACAACGTAGTTGCAACGTGAGTTGTACTTTAGTCCCTGACAATTACTAACAGTGCATATGGGGAACAGTGATGATACCATACGTTATGTTAATTCTATGATTTCATGTGATTCACGATAAAAAAACTAAGTTTTTAATGACGAAAGTGAAATTATGTTCCCTATAAGAAAATGTTGAGTCTTGAGAAATTTTAATGGGAGACAAATACAGTTTTTCTGTATTGCATGCATGTCATGTTTATCATTCTTCATGCATAGTCTATCTTTGTGCACGTTGGTTGTCTAACTTACTGAGATTTCAAGTAAATCTCACCTTTTGTGGATCCAATATTCGAAATGATAGAGGTTGTAGATGCAGATGAACCCAATGGACCAGTGGATCAGGAGGATTGAGGAGGAACCAGACGTTGACATGAGACTTGATCTTATTTTGATATTTCTATGCCTGATCCTTCGTGCCATAGAGCTCATGAAGCAGCTGGTTTAGATTTTTGGAAACTTGGTATTTTGTACTAAGATTAAGGTAGCTGATGATTTGAACTTATGGTTTAATCAATATTATTGGGATGATTTTAGTTATTCTGGCATAAGTTCATTTTCACCATTACTTTTCACTGCGATTATTTCATACTGCTAGCTGCATTTCTAGGTTGCATTGCATATTAACTGTCGTGTAAGGTGTATGTAATGTGTTGCATGTCTTGACGCTTTAAGTTTCCGTTACATCCCAAGCGAAGGTTGGGGGCGTCACATGGTGGTATCAAAGCAATTACATCTCTAGATAAACCCACGTCTCCTTAGTTATATGCCAGAGTATAGGTTTTGATCTTTAGATTGGGTAGGCTTGAATCTTGAAGCAAAGATTGGATCTGACGCAGGTACCTGACTGGATGGCATGTGAAAGAAGGGAAAGGAACCCTAAAGGATCCAATACTGATCATGAGCATGATCATTGTTTGGATGGAGGTGCGATTTGGCAGACTCAATTCGATGACGGAGGCCATGAAGCAACAATAGGAGTTAATTATGAGACAGAATCCTCAGGTTGAGAGGCAGGAGAATCGAGGTTGTTCGTATTAGAAATTTCTGATTTACCGATACCCTAGTTTTATGGGTGTCGAGGGACCCCTACAAGCCAACAAGTGGCTACTAGATCTCGACAGGACCTTCGAGATCAGCGACTGTACGGAAGAGCAGAGAGTCTAATATGCAAGGCATTTGCTTCAAGGAGAAGCTGGCATCTGGTGGGACACCAAGAGGCAATTGCTTTAACCTAGGATAGGTTCAAAGAGGAGTTTGATAATCGATTCTTCCCAGAATCGATGAAGACCCAAAGGCCCAAGAGTTTGCCACTTTGGTATAAGGCAATCTCATTGTTGAATAGTATGCCGCAAAATTTATGGAATTAGGAAGGTTCGCTCCCCACTTGATTGCTACGGAAAAGATGCAGGCCCAGAAATTTCTAGGAGGACTGCAACCCCAAATTCGTAGTTACGTGGTCGGATTTTGTATCAATAATTTCCAAGAATTAGTTAACGTGACTGCGATAACCGAAGCAGAATAGCGAAATGTGGTAGCTTAGATTAACTTAGAATGAAAAAGGGTTTATTCTTCCACTGTAGGAGGAAATAACGCTAAGAGAATAATTATTCAAAGTATCAACAAGGGCAAAGGCATTATGATGGCCACACCTACCACTTGTAAGAAATGTGAAAGGAATCACGGTGAAGAATGCTGAGTAGGATTAGGAATGTGTTACCGATGCGGTCAATTCGGGCATATGATATGCGAATGCCCTCAGAATACGCAAGGTGGAAACACTGCTAGCAACCGGCCCAATCAGAGGCCACCTGCCTAAGCCCGTGTGTATCACCCTTAGAGAGATTAACGAGGGGAATCCCTGGTGATGAAGAAACGAGAGACATCACTGATATTTTTCCTTAAGTGCCACTCTTTAGTAAGTAGCTTACTTGTTATAACTACTAAGTAGTTGGTAGTGATTACATTAGGTAAAGTCGTGCTACGAGGTCTTTTGCGTCCACAGAGTTTGACTCCGGCACTACAAGGTCTTTTGTGTCCGCGAAGTTTGCACGCATGTGTAACCAGATGACCTAGACGTTACCTCTAGCTATAGTAGTGTCGTTCCCCGATGGACACTCGTCCTTAGGGATGAGATACGACTCCCTGTGAGAATGTTGCACCCTCAGTCCTTGAATACTGCTTTTGGATTAGCCAAGATCCAAGAGGAATATATCACTAGCACTATGGGCAACAATAGGCTCCATTCCTCTTGTAATTCTGCTCCTAGTGAGGGCAGCAACTCAGTTCTTGGTAATTCTATGAGGAAAGAAGGATTTTCTAGTCCAAAGCCAGTGCCTTCAAAACTTCAGCTCCTTTTCAGAGACTTACACTAGCAGAAATGAAAGCAAAAAGAGACAAAGGGATCTGCTACTTCTGTGAGGATAAGTGGCAACCTGGTCATAAGTGTAATAAGGCCAAGTTCTTTGAAATGGCAGGATTGGAATGGTTACAAGATTCTGAGAAGGAAGAGGCTGGTCCACAAGATTCACAAGGAACAATGAACCTGTGGGAGTAGAGACTGAAGTACCTGAGATCTCATTCCATGCAATAGCAGGCTGTATAAGCCCGAAAACTATGAGAGTCCATGGCAAAGTTAAGCACTACTCAGTGATAGTTCTTGTTGACACTGACAGCACACATAACTTCCTTGATCCTATGATAGCAAGGAAGGTGGGGCTAGCTGTCAAGCAAAGTGGTCAGATTGCAGTACGGGTAGCCAATGGGGAAAGCATGAATGGTGACGGTCTGGTCCAAAATTTACAGTTTCAGATGCAAGGCCACCATTTCAACACTGATTTTTTCTTACTACCATTGGGAGGTTGTGATGTGGTGGTTGGTATGCAATGGTTGCGAACCTTAGGTCCTGTTTTATGGGATTTTACTAATCTCACAATGACATTCACCAGTGGCAAGGGTTCTGTGACACTTGTAGGCTTGAGTTCTAGCAAGTCTGAGTTTGTAGAAGATTTTTAGATTTGTCAACTCACTATTGTGGAAAGGAAAGGAATGCTACTTCAGCTAGTTAATAACGAGACAACTCAAGAAATGGGCATGTATGCTGCTGACATTGAGGCAGTGTTGGCTAAATATGACCATGTCTTTGCTGAACCAAAGGGCTTGCCTCCAAGAAGATCTCGAGATCATCAAATAAACCTTAAGGAGGGAACCATGCCAATATCTGCTCGACCTTACATGTATCATTTTTTTCCAAAAAACTGAAATAGAAAAAATAGGAAAAGAATTGTTGGCTGCTGGAGTCATAAGGAGCAGTCAATCCCCTTTCTCATCACCTGTCCTCTTGGTAAGAAAATCTGATGGATCATGGCGCATGTGTATAGATTATAGGGGCTTAACCAGAGAAACAATTAAACACAAATTCTCCATTCCTGTCATTGATGAACTTTTGGATGAATTGCATGGAGCCTCGATATATTCTAAGTTAGATCTTAGATCTGGGTACCACCAGATTCTTATGAAGGAAGAAGACATTGAAAAAACTGCATTCAGAACACACCAAGGGCAGTATGAGTTTCTGGTTATGCCCTTTAGCTTAACCAATGCTCCTGCCACTTTTCAATCCTTGATGAATGAGGTCTTTCAACCTTTTTTAAGGAAGTTTGTTATTGTTTTTTTTTTATGATATTTTGATCTATAGTAAATCACTAACAGACCATGTAGAACATCTTTCTATGGTATTGGATACTTTGGCAAAAAATACTCTTTTTGCAAAAAAGAATAAGTGCAGGTTTGCTTGTGAAGAGATTGAGTACTTGGGCCACTTGGTCTCTGCACAGGGTGTCAAAGCAGATCTAGCAAAGATCAAGGCAATGCTCGAGTGGCCTCTACCAAAATCCCTCAAGTCATTAAGAGGATTTCTTGGTCTAACTGGTTACTACAGGAAATTTGTCAAAGGGTATGGCTCCATTGCTGCCCCATTGACAAATTTGTTAAAGAAAGATGCCTTTAATTGAGGAAATGAAGCTACTACAGCATTTACAGATCTAAAAAAGGCTGTGACAAACCCACCTGTCTTGGCTTTACCAGATTTCTCCAAGCCATTTGTGTTGGAATGTGATGCTTCTGGTCGAGGGATTGGTGCTGTCTTGGGTCAGAATGGGAGGCCCTTAGCATTCTTGAGTCAAGCATTGAAGGGAAAAGCATTGGATCTATCTACATATGAAAAAGAATTTCTTGCAATAGTAGTAGCTGTGAAGAAATGGAGGCCATACCTGTTGGGTGCTGAGTTTGTAATAAGAACAGATCAACAAAGTTTGAGGTTTCTTTTGGAACAAAAGATAGGAACTCCATCTCAACAAAAATGGATTACCAAGTTGCTTGGCTATGATTTCACAATTGAGTATAAGCATGGCAAGGATAATGTGGCAGCAGATAGTCTCTCGAGAAGAGAAGAAGTAGAGGAAGAATATGTTGACATGATGGCTATCACAGTCCTTGATCTCCTTTGGTTAGAACAGCTGAGACATTCTTACTTGGATGATGAAGAAATTTCAGCTATTTGTCAAAAGCTCCAAGAAGGCAAGCTTTCTGACAAGAAGTTTGAAGTCAGAAATGGGTTGTTATTCAAGAAAGGCAGGCTCTTCTTGTCATCTTCATCCCCTATGAAGGATCAAGTCTTGCAGTTTATACATAGCAGTGCCTTTAGGGGCCATTCGGGTTACCATAAAGCCCTACATCGAGCAAGGGCAGATTTTATATGGAGTGGCTTGAGGAGAGACATTAAGCAATTCATCAAGGAATTTCAAATTTGCCAAAGGTGTAAGACAGAAAATTTACAACTTGCTGGGTTATTGCAGCCATTGCCACTTCCCAGCAGATCTTGGAGTGACATCTCCATGGATTTTATTGATTCCTTACATTGTTCAAAAGGTTTCTGTTGTATTGGTTGATAGGAACCAAGGTGGGCCTACACTTAAAGATCCTTTGCAAGTTCCAGATTGGCCAATTACAAGATCAAGGGCCAAGAAGATCAAGGAAGCAATGCAAGGATTAGTGCAATCCACTTGGGATGAAGCCAGCAAGAGCCCAACACTCAAGATGGGTCTGAAAGAAGAAGAACCAGTTTTGATCCACTTGATTTAAGCTGTGGAAGACATGACTTAGAGATACGGCCTATTGTTATTGGAGGCTTCCAGTTTGGTTAAATGATTTATTTTATTAGTTTAGAATAAGTGGGCTTGAAGATGCTTGGCTCACATGTCTTATTTCTTATGCGCTACACATAAAAAATAAGAATAAACCTCTAATGCGCTACACATGATGGGTTCAAGAACATGTACAGCTTTGAAAAGGAGGGCAAAACAATTAAGCTTGTTCCACCAGTTCTTGAAACGGGTTCTCAATTGGGTCTAGATTCTCCATCCTTGACTTGATTTTTGGCTTTCTTGGGGAGTTTTCAAATTGATTGTGGGTTCAAGGGAATTCATTCCCACGGGTTCATATCATTGGTGGTAGTCGATAGGCTCACCAAGTATGCACATTTTTTACCTTTATCTCACCCTTATACAGCTGAATCAGTGGCTGCTGTGTTTACATCCCAGGTATTCAAGTTACATGGGTTGCCATCAATATATCTTTAGCTTTTACGTGGTCTTGCTTGCATGCTACATGTTCGATCAAATGTCAAAAGTTTATGACTCTCTCATTTCTATGTTTCTCTGTTTGCTATTCTTCTTTCACACAAGTGCCTCGTATTTTTTTCACATTAATAATCTTCTGCTTCTTTTGTTCAAAGGGCAGGTTTGGGGGCTGAGATGAGAATTTTATATTTTGTTTTAGAGTTTAAAATGTTGTGTTTTAATATTATTATTGTCTTGGGATTTGAAAAATGTGTAATGATGAGATGAGATGAGATGCTATTCTTCTTTCACACAAGTGCCTCGTATTTTTTTCACATTAATAATCTTCTGCTTCTTTTGTTCAAAGGGCAGGTTTGGGGGCTGAGATGAGAATTTTATATTTTGTTTTAGAGTTTAAAATGTTGTGTTTTAATATTATTATTGTCTTGGGATTTGAAAAATGTGTAATGATGAGATGAGATGAGATGAGAATTTTGTGTCTCATCCCACCCCCCAAACCTGCCCTAAGAGTTGCTATTTCTTGAATTTCTCCATCGTCACAACCTGTCAACTGTTCTTGAACTCTTTCTTTCTTTCTTAAGGCGTCTTGCCATATTGTTTAATACTCTTAAAACTGGAATGACCTATTGTTTCTGAGATATATGGCACATAGGATTTTATTATTTTCAAAAATCAAGGAGAAAACAATGATGCTGACATAGTCGCTATAATAGTAGTCAGCAAGTCTTCCTAATTTTCCCCCTTCTTGTGATGGCAGTTTGAGTCGGTCTTATTAATGGGGTCTTTGCTAATTTCTTGGAATCCAAACAAAAGACTAGGAAAATCATCATTTAGGAAGTCTCTGCAGATCCCACCTTCCATATTTTGTTCTTTATTATTTCAATATGCTAGCTTTAATGGCCACTTGCTATGTTTTGAAACTGTGAATAACCGTTTTGTTTTGTTAGCATTACTACTTACACTCATCTCACCTATCTCACCGTCGACAAGTATGGCCCACTTTCCTCAAGTTTATATTTCACGATTTCTCATCTTTTGGCTATCATTCATGCATATTACCTGTTGGAATTCTTGAGAATGGATGATGGATCGTGTGCACCCACCTCTAAAAAATGTGTGCGCTCTTTACATATGTTACACATGCCGAATGCATACATGTTTTATATCATATATTAGGCTTTTCACATGGACGATTTGAAGATTTCACACATTGACCGTGAGTTATGGGTGGATGGGATGGATGGCATTTTCATTGAAATGTTGTACAGGGACACCCTTAGTAGTGCGCTAAGGCCTGGGAAGATCACAAGTAGGGACCACGCTTCGTATGATGAATGCCTTGCGACTCTGGGCACAAGGGTGTAAGATGCGAACCAAGTCAAGGGAAAACTACATAGGCTAAAGATGATGCAATGGCTTTTCACCGATCTAATGAGTCAAACTTGTATGGGATGGGACCCCGATACAAAAACGGTCATAGGAAGTGACAAACATTGTGCAAATGCCCTTAGGGTAAGGAAGCTGTAGCCATTTATTTGAAAATATTATACCATACTTGCGCGATTGTACCATGTGTTCTTATATTTTATGTCATCTTAACGAGTCTCTAATATATAGCTATTGAAATATTTGGACTAGGCAAAACCATAATTGAAGAAGTTCTAGACCTTGGGCTACCCATAGTATGCAGAGCTTTGCACGATTTTTGGCGTGTCAGTTGCCACTGGTACACTCCATCACGTGTCCACCAAACCTATCAGAACCCTTAGGAAAGTGGCCTCGGGCCATGCCTTGACACTGCCCTTGACATATCATGGCAGCCCCACAGCCAGCCTACATGTGTACCATGGCCATTGCCTTGACACGCATGAGGGGCCCAGCGAGGCTATTGGTTGCGCGCTTATGTGCATGCCTAGCGAGGTTAGTGACTGCGTGTGGCCCAGCACGCGGCCCAGCATGCGCACGTCCATGCGCGCGCTCCAACACGCGCCCCTGCATCCCAAGCCCATGCGTGCTCCTACGTGCGCCCCTGCGCCGCAAGCCCATGCGCGCTCCTGTGTGCGCCTCTGCGCCGCAAGCCCATGCGCGCGCCCCAACAACAGCCCAATGAGGTTAGTGGCATGCCTCAGCAGGCATGCCATCTAGTGCACTGCTCCAGCCTGTGCCCTACAGGCAAGGCCAATAGCATGCCCACTAGGCATGCCATCCAGTGCATGGCACCAGCCCATGCCATGCAGCATCAACACCAAGGCCACCTGCCTGGGCCATGTAGATCCAATGCCCAAGCCACCTGCATGGGCCATGCAGCACCAGGCCATGCACGGCACCATGTCGTGCCCACCAATAGGCCACGCGTGGCACCTTACCATCCCCAGCATCAAACCATGCACGACACCATGACGTGCCCACCAGCAAGCGCATGCATGGCACCCTGTCATGCCCACTTGCAGACCATGCATGACACCATGTTGTGCCCCACCAACCATGAGCAAGACCAGCCTAGCCGTGGGCCATAAACCACACTAGCCCGTCCATAGGCCAATGAATGTGCGGACCACCATGGCCCTTGCAAGACTATCTTATTGCCTTCTTTTATTTATATTTTAATTGATGGGAACCAAGATGGGCCTAGTCTTAAAGATCATTTGCAACTTCCAGATGGGCCAAGAAGATCAAGGAGACAATGCAAGGATTGATGCAATCCACTTGAGACATGTTTTGCAAGAGCCCAACATTCAAGATGGGGCTTGAAGGATGAAGATCCAGTTTTAATTCATTTGATTAGCTACGGAAGAGGGCAACGACAAGACTTAAAGGCTTTGAGCTCTTGAAGGGTTTCAACTTATTTAATTCATTTAAAGAACTTATGTTATTAGTTTAGAATAATTGAGTTTATTATGGGAAGTATTGAAGGGGGCCTATGCAAGGGCATGTTGGGAAAGTTATTATTTTATTGAACTAGGGTTAGGGTTACTGTAGCCCGGCACTGTAGCCGAGACACTGTTCATCCAGGGGCACTTTTGGAAGGTGGGGGTTTATTTTGGCTAGGGTTTCATTAGGTTTTGCTTTAAATACTCTATGTAGCCTCATTCTAATCAGTTTATGAAATTTGATGAATTTATTCATTGTGAGTTGAGTTTATCTCCTCTTGTTCTTAATTGAACTTTTGAACTTATCAAAGGTAAATCACAACCTTTGTGGCGTTCCTCTTTTGTAATTTGGGTTCTTGAGACGGGTTCTTCAACGGGTCTAGATTTTAATATAATCTAGGTTCTTGAAACGAGTTCTCATCGGGTCTAGGTTCTCCATCCATTGACTTGATTTTGGCTTTCTTGGGGAGTTTTCAAATTGACTGTGGGTTCAAGGGAATCTCGTTCCCGGGGGTTCATATCATTTGGTATTCAGAGCAAGGTTTCCAATCAGGTCTGATTCTATCTTTTATTTCTTGCATATTTAATTCTAGGGCATCATTGTTCTAGGGTTGCCAAACAAAAAAAAAAATAGAAACAAAAAGTAGGCTGCCGAAATTCTTAAGGTTTTGGGTTTGGCTGAAATTTGCGTCACCTAGGGTTTCAAAATTCTAGGGTTTCCTGCATCTCTAAGTTTGTCAATTGCTTGGAGTGTGATTCCATTGATTCTCTTCTACTTCATTGTCCATGCTTGTGTGTTTGAATTCAATTGTTTGGTTTTCACAATTGAATATTGCTGTTTGTGGTTGAATTAGAGAAAAGAAAAAGAAAGGAAAGTAAAGGAAAGGAAAAGAAAAGAAAAGAAAAGAAAGGAAAAGAAAAGAAAAGAAAATTCGAAAAAAAAAAAAAAAAACAGAAAGAAGAAGAAGAAGAAAAGAGAAGGTAGGATATTCAAAGTTGCTACATAGTTACAACAAAGAGAAAGAAAGTATTTGTTGATTGAGTTATTATCATCATAGGAGCTGAATACAACTTGCTAGTTGGTGTCTTGTTTTATAATTACTCTTTCCCTCGTATAAATTTCTTGAGTCTCGTGTCGTTTTATTCATTCCTTGTTTCTTTCATCTATATTACTGGTTAGAATAATACAAGGTTGTATTATCTTGATTTAGTTCAACTAGTTCTGAAAGAACTTGAGTGAGAAAACTTTTGAGGTAAAAGGCAAGAGAGTGTGAGACTATTATCGGGAAAAAGCCAATTAAAAGTGAAACACGAGGGGAGTGCCATTATTCGAGTGTAAACACGTAAGGGAGTCTGTAAGGTTTTCCACTAACATTATTTTTGTGCAGCATATTATGATGTCTCATAGAAATGACTCATCACCAAACGATGTGGCAGATAACTCATCTTTTGTGTTGCAAGCCATGCAACAACAGTTTGAGCGGTTGAACTTGGTGTTGGGTGAAGTGAGGGATAGGATGGATAATCAAGAAGAAGTGATTAGAAATCTGCAAGGTGAGAGAGGTAGGAGGCGACATGAGCCTAGTATTGAGAATGGGTATGAGAAACAAGACTATGGTGAGTCTCTTGTTGCTAGGCGTGCACTCAATACACAAATTAAGATGAATGATACAGAGCAGCAGAGTGAGAACGTTTTTCATACTAGATGCCACATCAACAACAAGGTATGTAGTATGGTCATTGATTTGAGGAGTTCTATTAATTTGGCTAGTACTACTTTAGTTGAGAAATTGAATTTACGTACCTTGAAACACCCTAGACCATACATGTTGCAGTGGTTGAGTGATTGTGGGGAGGTTAGGGTAAATAAGCATTATCATCAAACCGAACCGACAGGGAATTCTAAGCATCAGCCCTTCCCTCCTCAGCAGTGCCTAGCTCCACAGCCTCATCATTCATACCTGGACGTTTAAAACATAAACACAAAGTGAGTCTAATACTCAGTAAGTAGTACACCATGTCGTTAACTTATTATTCACAGAATCTTTTCTTTTGAAAACATGCATACATAAACATTTGCTAATTCTTAACAATGCTTTCATGCGTAACAATTTAAGAATAACTGTATTTTTCATGCATAACTGTACTTTCCATGCTTAACTGTACTTTTCATGCTTAACTATACTTTCATGCATAACTGTACTTTTCATGCTTAATTGTACTTTTAATGATGAGAACTAAGGTGGGTCTAGTTTTAAAGATATGTTGCAAGTTCCAGAAGGGCCAAATACAAGTTCAAGTGCTTAAACGATGAAGATTATGCTTTGATTCATTTCATAAGCTATGGAAAGGACAACAACTTGACTTATAGGCTTTGGACACTTGAAGGCTTTCAACTTATTTAATTAATTTCAAGGACCTATTTTATTTGCTTAGAATAATTTGGTTTATGCCTACGTAAGGGCATGTTGGGAAAGTTATTGTTTTATTGAACTAGGGTTAGGGTTTGATATGAACCCGCGGGAATGAAATCCCTTGAACCCATAGTCAATTTGAAAACTCCCTAAGAAAGCCAAAATCAAGTCAGTAAATGGAGAACCTAGACCCGATGAGAACTCGTTTCAAGAACCTAGATTATATTAAAATCTAGACCGTTGAAAGAACCCGTCTCAAGAACCCAGATTACAAAGGGATGAACGCCACAAAAGTTGTGATTTACCTTTGATAAGTTCAATTAAGAACAAGAGGAGTAAAACTCAACTCACAATGAATAAATTCATCAAATTTCATAAATTTCATAAAACTTCTGAAATGAGGCTACAATGAGTATTTAAACCAAAACCTAATTAAAACCCTAGATAAAATAAAACCTCATCTTCCAAAAATACCCCTGAGTGAACAGTATGGCGCTACAGTAACTCGGCTACAGTAACCCTAACCCTAGTTCAATAAAATAATTACTTTCCCAACATGCCCTTAGATAGGTATAAACCCAATTATTTTAAGCAAATAAAATAGGTCCTTGAAATTAATTAAATAGTTGAAAGCCTTCAAGTGTCCAAAGCCTATAAGTCAAGTTGTTGCCCTTTCCATAGCTTATGAAATGAATCAAAGCATAATCTTCATCGTTTAAGCCATTGAACTTGTATTTGGCCCATCTGGAACTTGCAACATATCTTTAAGACTAGGTCCACCTTGGTTCCCATCATTCCCCCTCTCCTCAAAAGGATTCGACCTCGAATCTCCACCTGGATCAAAGGGAAAAATGTTAGTAACATTATCATTGATTTCATATGCAGTGTTATTAATTTGTTCAAGAATTTGAGAACATCCATCCAAGCTACTCCTGTTGTCAACATATAAAGACATTAAATCTAAAGGAGTAAATAGAATAAGTCTATAAATAATTTCAAAAGGAGAATATAAAGTGGTAGTATGCATGGTTCTGTTATATGCAAACTCTATAAGTCCATCTATAACCACAAAAATAGAATTTCTACTCCTTTCTTTCCTAGGCAGCCCCAAAACAAAGTTCATAGATATGTCTACACATGACTCACTAGGAATAGGTAAGGGCGTATGCAACCCATATGGTAAAAGTATAAATTTGGCTTTTCTGCATGTAATGCACCTACCACAAATACAATTGACATCTCTCTTCATCTTAGACCAACATAAATGCTCATGCAAAATGTCTAATATTTTCTTGACACCAGAATGACTACTCCAAATATATGCAAACTCAATGAGGGGCAAATGATAGTCCCACAAATGTTCATGCAACAGGTCAATGTATGACAAATGATACTCCCACAAACGTTCATGCAACATGTTAATGAATGACAAATGATACTTCCACAAACATTCATGCAGCACGTCAATGAATGACAATTGATACTTCCACAAACGTTCATGCAACACGTCATTGAAAGACAAATGATACTCCCACAAACATTCATGCAACACATCAATGAATGACAATTGATACTTCCACAAACGTTCATGCAACACGTCATTGAAAGGCAAATGGTATTCCCACAAACCACCATGTCCATCACACACATGCAACTTATGCATAAAACTAGTAGGTACACAAAATCGATTCTTTCTAAACAAGTACCAATCTAGTTTATAGAACTTACCAAACGATGCTTTCTCACATGTTCCATACACACTAGCAAAGTCATCATCATTAGCATGCAATTTCTTATCAGATTGAAGTTTCAACAATTTTGCATCTAAAATGAAGATAAGTACATACCTTCTTGCTAAAGCATCAACAACAAAAGTTTCCATACCTTGTGTGTATTTGAATACATGAGGAAAAGTCTCAATACAATCCTCCCGCTTAGCACGCATTATAGTCAACAACTTACCTTGTCCCTTTAAGTGTGTCAATGACTCATGTTCTTCCAAGAAAGGTCGGTTAGGAATTGTTGCACCTGGCACAAAATCTATGTAGTGCTCTATCTCCCTAATGGGCAATCCACTAAATACACTACTTGGAAACACGACCACATATCCCTGCAACAAAGAGACAACAATACTAGGCAAATATACGTCAAGTTCGTTAGGATTAAGACTTGTCTTAGCATAAAAACTCATTTTTCTCTTTGTTTCTCTCTCACTTTCTTCACTCTCTTTTCTTTCCACTCTCTTTTTCTTTTTCACTCTGTTTTTCCCTTTCACACACTTTTTTCTTTTCACTCTCTTTTTTTCTGTCACTCTCTTTTTCTTCATCTTTTTTTGTACTCTCGACCTCACAATTATTTTTCAACTCATTATCTCTTGTGCTTGAGGTCTTATTCTCACCCTCTTCTTTTTTCTCTCTCATTTTTCTCTCTTTCTCCATTTCGGCCTCACTATTTCTTTTCTTCTCAATCTCATCTTCACTCTTACTTTTCAGCTCAATCTCACTTTCACTCTCACTTTCACTCTCACCGTCACTCTTGATTTTCAGCTCATTCTCACTTTCACTCTTGCTTGTTTGCTCAATCTCCTTTTCACTTTTTCTTTTTTGATCACTCTCATTTTCACTCTTTCTTTTTTTAGCAATCTCACTTTTCAATTTCAATTGGTCCCCATGGACATGTTGATAGGAACCAAGGCGGGCCTGTGGGTTCATATCACATGTGTTGGAGTTAAAGGAGCAAGTTTGATTGTTTTTCCATCATTTTCAAAACTGTACATGTTCCTTAACCCATCATAGATCACATTCCTATCATACTCCCATGGCTTCCCTAACAAAATATACCTTGTTGTTGATGTGGCATCTAGTATGAAAGACGTTCTCACTCTGCTGCTCTGTATCATTCATCTTAATTTGTGTATTGAGTGCACGCCTAGCAAGAAGAGACTCACCATACTCTTCTTTCTCATACTAGACTCATGTCGCCTCCAACCTCTCTCACCTTGCAGATTTCTAATCATTTCTTCTTGATTATCCATCCTATCCCTCACTTCACTCAACACCAAGTTCAACCGCTCAAACTGTTGTTGCATGGCTTGCAACACAAAAGATGAGTTAGCTGCCACACCGTTTGTTGATGAGTCACTTCTATGAGACATCATAATTTGCTGCACAAAAAGAATGTTAGTGAAAAAACTCACACACTCCCTTACGTGTTTACACTCAAATAATAGCACTCCACTCGTGTTTCACTCTTAATGGCTTTTCTCGATAATAGTCTCACACCCTCTTGCCTTTTACCTCAATAGTTTTTCCGCTCAAGTGTGTGAAGTTTTGGTTTAAATACTCTTTGTAGCCTCATTTTCAGAAGTTTATGAAGTTTATGAAATTTGATGAATTTATTCATTGTGAGTTGAGTTTTACTCTTGTTCTTAATTGAACTTTTGAACTTATCAAAGGTAAATCACAACCTTTGTGGCATTCCTCCTTTGTAATCTGGGTTCTTGAGACGGGTTCTTCAACGGGTCTAGATTTTAATATAATCTAGGTTCTTGAAACGAGTTTTCATCGGGTCTAGGTTCTCCATCCATTGACTTGATTTTAGCTTTCTTGGGGAGTTTTCAAATTGATTGTGGGTTTAAGGAATTCTGTTCCCGCGAGTTTATATCATTTGGTATTCAGAGCAAGGTTTCCAATCAGGTCTGATTCTATCTTTTATTTCTTGCATATTTAATTCTAGGGCATCATTGTTCTAGGGTTGCCAAACAAAAAAAAAAATAGAAACAAAAAGTAGGCTGCCGAAATTCTTAGGGTATTGGGTTTGGCTGAAATTTGCATCACCTAAGGTTTCAAAATTCTAGGGTTTCCTACATCTCTAAGTTTGTCAACTGCTTGGAGTGTGGTTCCATTGATTCTCTTCTACTTCATTGTCCATGCTTGTGTGTTTGAATTCAATTGTTTGGTTTTCACAATTGAATATTGCTGTTTGTGGTTGAATTAAAGACAAGAAAATTCGAAAAAAAAAAAAAAAGAGAGAAGAAGAAGAAGAAAAGAAAAGGTAGCATATTCAAAGGTTGCTACATAGTTACAAAAATGAGAAAGAAAGAAATTTGTTGATTGAACCTTATCATCAAAGGGGCTGCTACATACATCACTAAAGTTGGTATCTTGTCTTATTGTTACTCTTTCATTTGTATAACTTCCTTGATTCTCGTGTCATTATTATTCCTTCCATGTTTCTCTTGTTCTTGTTTCCTGGATCTAATTACTAGTTCGGAAAAAACAAGGTTACTTTCTATTGATTGTGTTCAATTAGTTCTTAAAGAACTTGAGTGGGAAAACTCTTGAGGTTATTTTTCCCGATAAGAGTGTGAGACTATTATCGGGAAAAATCCACTAAGAGTGAAACACGAGTAGAGTGCCATTATTCGAGTGTAAACACGTAAGGGAGTGTGTGAGGTTTTCCACTAACATTTTTTTTGTGCAGCATATTATGATGTCTCATAGAAGTGACTCATCACCAAAAGGTGTGGCAGATAACTCATTCTTTGTGTTGCAAGCTGCATTGCAATAACAGTTCGAGCGGTTAAACTTGGTGTTGGGTGAAGTGAGGGATAATATGGATAATCAAGAAGCAATTATTAGAAAACTGCAAGGTTAGAGAGATAGGAGGCGACGTGAGCCTAGAATTGAGAATGGATATAAGAATGGAGAGTTTGGTAAGGATGAGGAAGGCTTAACATTTGAAGTTGGATTGGGTGGACATAGAGGAGTTAGGCATGGAAGAGGCCTTAGGGCAAACTCAGGGGGTCGAGATATAGTAGATAAGAACCTTGGAAGCATCAAAATGAAAATACCATCATTCCAAGGTAGAACTGACACTGAAGTTTATTTAAAGTGGGACAAAAATGATCAAGTTGTAACAAAGGGGAAGATTGAACCACCTAAGGGAAATGATTTGGCTGAGGCTGAAACCTCAAGAAAAAGAGAGAATGAGTTGAAAAACAATTATGAGGCCGAGAGTTCAAAAAAAGAGGAGAGTGAAAGAAAAACAGAGAGTGAAAAGAACAAAGATAGTGAGAGGAAAAAAGAGTATGAGGCCAAAACATCAAAAGAAAGAGAGAGAAAAAGAAAATATAGAGGTGTTAAGAGTCAAGAAAAAAGAGTAGAGCGACAAGAGGAAAAGGAAAGATAGGTTGCAGAGAAAAACAGAAAGACAAAAGTGAGTTTTTTTGCTAAGGCAAGCTTTTATACTAATGAATTTAATGACTCTTTGTCTTGTGTTGTTGTTTCTTTGTTGCAAGCATATAAGGTCATGATTTCTAGCGGTGTGTTTAGTGGATCACCACCTATTAGGGAGATAGAGTACTACATTGATTTTGTGCCAGGTGCGACAATTCCTAACCGACCTTTTTTGGAAGAACATGAGTCATTGACACACTTAAAGGGACAAGGTAACTTGTTGACTATAATGCGTGCTAAGCGGGAGGATTGTATTGAGACTTTTCCTCATGTATTCAAATACATACAAGGTATGGAAACTTTTGTGGTTGATGCTTTAGCAAGAAGGTATGTACTTATCTTCATTTTAGATGCAAAATTGTTGAAACTTGAATCTGATAAAGAATTGCATGCTAATGATGATGACTTTGCTAGTGTGTATGGAACATGTGAGAAAGCATCATTTGGTAAGTTCTATAAATTAGATTGGTACTTGTTTAGAAAGAATAGATTTTGTGTATCTACTCGTTTTATGCGTAAGTTGCTTGTGTGTGATGGACATGGTGGTTTGTTGGGTAACCATGGTGTAAGAAAAACTTTTGTTGTGTTGCATGAACGTTTGTGGGAATATCATTTGCCTTTCAATGACGTGTTGCATGAACGTTTGTGGAAGTATCAATTATCATTCATTGATGTGTTGCATGAATGTTTGTGGGAGTATCATTTGCCTTTCAATGACGTGTTGCATGAACGTTTGTGGAAGTATCAATTGTCATTTATTGATGTGCTGCAAGAATGTTTGTGGAAGTATCATTTGTCATTCATTAACATGTTGCATGAACGTTTTTTGGAGTATCATTTGCCATACATTGACCTGTTGCATGAACGTTTGTGGGACTATCATTTACCGTTCATTGAGTTTGCATATAATTGGAGTGGTTATTTTGGTATAAGGAATGATTTAGGTTTGTTTCATGAACGTTTGTGGTAGTATCATTTTCCATTCATTGAATTGTTACATGGACGTTTCCGGGAGTATCATTTGCCATTCATTGAGTTTGCATATTGGAATGGTCATTTTGGTTCGAGGAAGACTTTAGATGTGTTTCATGGACATTTGTGGGAGTATTGTTTACCATTCATTGAGATTACATATTATTGGAGTGTTCATGCTACTACTTTATTTTCTCCTTTTGAAATTGTTTATAGACTTAATCTATTTACTCCTTTAGATTTAATGTCTTTATCTGTTGACAACAGGAGTAGCTTGGATGGATGTTGTCAAATTCTTGAACAAATTAATGACAATGCATATGAAATCAATGATAATGTTACTAACATTTTTCACTTTGATCCAGGTGGATATTCGAGGTCGAATCCTTTTGAGGAGCGGGGGAATGATGAGAACCAATGTGGGCCTAGTCTTAAAGATATGTCACAAGTTCCAGAAGGGCCAAATACAAGTTCAAGGGCTTAAACGATGAAGATTATGCTTTGATTAATTTCATAAGCTATGGAAAGGACAACAATTTGACTTATAGGCTTTGGACACTTGAAGGCTTTCAACTTATTTAATTAATTTCAAGGACCTATTTTATTAGCTTAGAATAATTGGGTTTATGCCTATGTAAGGGCATGTTGGGAAAATTATTATTTTATTGAACTAGGGTTAGGGTTACTGTAGCCGAGTTACTGTAATGCCGTACTGTAGCCGTGGCATTGTTCACTCAGGGGTATTTTTGGAAGATGGGGTTTTATTTTATCTAGGGTTTTAATTAAGTTTTGGTTTAAATACTCTTTGTAGCCTCATTTTCAGAAGTTTTTATGAAGTTTATGAAATTTGATGAATTTATTCATTGTGAGTTGAGTTTTACTCCTCTTGTTCTTAATTGAACATTTGAACTTATCAAAGGTAAATCACAACCTTTATGGCATTCCTCCTTTGTAATCTGGGTTCTTGAGACGGGTTCTTCAACGGGTCTAGATTTTAATATAATCTAGCTTCTTGAAACGAGTTCTCATCGGGTCTAGGTTCTCCATCCATTGACTTGATTTTGGCTTTCTTGGGGAGTTTTCAAATTGATTGTGGGTTTAAGGAATTCTGTTCCCGTGGGTTCATATCATTTATGCTTAACTATACTTTCATGCATAACTGTACTTTTCATGCTTAACTGTACTTTCATGCATAACTGTACTTTTCATGCATAACTGTACTTTCATGCTTAACTGTACTTTTCATGCTTAACAGTACTTTTCATGCATAAACATTACTTGCTTTCATGCATAACATTACTTAGAAATGACTTTGCTTTACGTTTCATTTTCTTGGGCCAGTACACACTATTACGCCCCGTGTGTTGGGGTTAGCAGTCTTTTGGACCTGGACTCCACCCGCGGCCGCAGGTTGGGAACCCCTTTCATGGGGGCAGCACTGGGTGCACGACCAGTACTACTTACCCGGCATTGCAATCTGCCCATTCCTTTGGTACCATTTTCATACTTGTGGCCGTTACGTACATTCATACATTCATGCTTTCATTCATTTTTCTTTCCTTTCTTTAGAAAAATAACGTTTTCATTATCTTCATTTAGTGCCAATGCGTATGCGTTTCTTTGAAAGGAATGTTTCATATCATGCTACATATAGGTAAGGCATAATTATTTGAGAGAGAGCATGCATAAAATCTCATTATGCATTACCTTACATACACACAATGGTAATTAATAAGGTAGTTAACAGGGGTTACTAAGAAAGGCTTATATATACTATACATGCATCTATTCTTTCATAAGAGAAACATTTGGAAGGAGAGAGAGAGACTTTTTCATAAGAGAGCTTTGTGTGTAAGGAGCATGTTATAGCTACTTACCTCGTGGCTTTACAAGTAAGTTCCTTGAATCTTGAGAATAAACTCCTATTCAATGAAATGAAATGAACGCATTAAAATTCATTCCACATTAAGCTTTACTATCTGACACCCTTATGCGCTCACTTAAATCCCACATTGGAATTAAAGCGTCTTCCTTAACCCATTTAGCTACATACATGGCACTAAGTCAACTCTTAGTATCCTCATTACAATATTTAAGAAAACCTCATATATTTTCTGAACCATAGCACAAATAGAAAGATACAACTCTTGGCAACTTAAAATTTCTAAGTAAGCTTACTAGCTTAGGTTTAAAACTCTTAGTGGCTTACTTAGGCCATAAACTTGAGGAAAGTATGTTTAAAAATCATAAACCTTAACTCCATTAATTTAACACATAAAAGCATAATTAAAAACATGGCTTGGACTCAAGAAAACACAAGAAGGAACCATAAAATCTGCCTTGAAACACATGGCTGGAACACATACCAACACAGAACATATACACACACAGCTAGAACCATAAAATAGAACACACACACACGGCTGGGTCCATAAAACAGAGCATAAACACATACAACTGGAACCTACCAAAACAAAACATGACCCACGGCGCAAAACAGAGCCTAAACACACACACACACATGGCTTCTTGATCCACATACATATATATATATACCAACAGTCCAATTAATCAACACTTGAGGCTAACCAAGTTAAACAAGAAATATACCATTTCAAATAATAGGAAACACACGGCAAAACAAACCTCAAGATGCTCGGTTTTAACCAGAAAAAATTAGGTTTTCGATTACTTCTAACTAGAGCAGCTAAATGAGGAAACAAAATGAGGAATGAACCCAGAAATTACAATACAACAACCGGTTCACACAATAAATCAGAAACCCCCAAATCATAAGAAATCATATGGAAGGTATAATACCTGTTTGGGTCCCCTTAGAAGCCACCAAAATACACGGCAACGAGAAGAGGAAGAGCAAAACTAAAAGATTTGGGGCTGGAACACATAAGAAAATTTCGAAGAAAGAAACCCTAGGTTAAACCCATAATCCCAGATTCCAACCCAGAATTTAAAGCCATAGAATTCACTTATGGGGTTGATTTCCTTGAAGATTTTCGGTGGAAACCTTAGGTTTAGGAAATGGAAGAATCGACTTTGAGGAGAAGAAGGATAGCGCGGCTTGGGGGAAACCAAAGGGTTCTCCGTGCGATGGAAGACTTGAGAAGTTCTCTTTGTGTGCCCTAGAACCGACGGGTGAAAGGAGAAAAGAAGGGGATATCACTTGCTTGCTCAAGAAGTCGTCGGCGGGTGTAAGGGAGAAAGAAGAGGAATTGCTTCTTGTCCCTTGGAACCGGTGTGTAGGAGAAGGAAGAAGAGTCCAAATAGCTTGCTGAGGAAGCCAACGTGTAAGAGAGAAGGAAAATTCACTTGGCTTCTTAAGGAAGCTTCGGGTAGGGAGAAAAGTCAATAAATTTAATCAACTTGTCCCATGAGTTAAGGAATGGACGGTGGAGATTAAAAGAATTTGGACCATTTCTTGGGTAAATAAAAATTAAAGGGATTGAAAGGAAATAATGCAAGGTCCTAAAATCACACCCTTGAATTATTTAATGACCCATTTAAAAATAAAAACACACCCATCTTAAAATAATATAATAATTAATAAAAGTCTTTATCTCAAAATATTTAACTTAAAAATATTTTAATAGATGACGTAAGAATCCACGTAATTGGATTCGGGTATTACAGTTTATCTTTTTGTTCATTCAAGTTCTTGAATGTTCATACTTTTCCATTGTGTTCATATATTTCTTTGCACCCATTCAATCTTCCCATACACCATATTTCGGCCACCATTGTGTTTACCCTAGTTACCATATTCGGCTTCATACCATAATTACCCTTCTTCCAACCATCCATTGACCTAGCCGAAACCCTACATACCATATTTGGATTCTTAAACTTTAGGAATCCTATCTTCTTCCATCCTTATTCACCTTAGCCGAAAGTCTTACATCTTGGACTAATTCGGCCATCCTTACCATATCGAGATCCCTTGGTTATAGGAATCATCCTAAAAAAACAAGAATGTATATAATAAGAACTGTTGATAAAATGACAGATGGTTCTTAAAAACATGGGCCTTTAATTCTCTCTAATTCTGTATGCTTTATTGATTATGTTTTTAGTGGGTACCCCATAACTTATGTTGTGTCCACATGGGTGAGAAAGTTACAAGTAGTTAATTAACTCTCCACCACTAAAACTTAACTTTCAGGGACGTTAATTAACTATCCATTAGAAAACTTTATAAATGAGAGTTTTACGTACATTAATAACAATAGTGAAAAAGTGAACGTACAAAAGAAAAGTTATCATATCTCTATACAATTTCCTAGAGAAACCATCTAGATCTCTGGATCTTGAAGTGTGGAATTATTTAGGAGATTCTAGTAGCCTCCTAAGCAACACAAATGTGCAACTACAACAAAGTGACGTGAGCTGTAAGACGAACAAAGATTCAGATTGGTGGGGATTTCGCTCTACTTAAGGTAATTAGAATTAAGTTTATTTAACATTGGTATCAGAGCCTATACTGCTTGATTTTGCCCATATGAATATAGTTATATGTTGTTTGATGCTTTGGAACCAGTTTAAAAGCATGTAATTCATGATATGCCATGACTGTTTATATTTTGGATTTTTCATTAGAGACTATGGTATGACAAGTTTAATGTTAAGTTATTTACATAAAAAAATTTCTTATAATGTCATAAATATGTCCCTCAAATTTGGTGATGTTTCATCGCATTTAGAAGAAGAAATTTGAAACCCTAATTTTAACGTACATGTTCAAACCGTGACTTTGAATCAACTTTGAACTAACCAAATGTTATTTTCTAAAATTTTATATGGTTATAAAGCTAGGTACATAAGCTTTAATTTGACATATCATACGCCTAATTTGGACTTAAAATGAGTAAGTTATGACCAATTAAAAATGGGTGGTCGAAATCAAGAAAAATTATAAATTTGGGCTGAGGAAGAATAAGATGAACAATAACTTTTTTACCAGTCTCATTCTCGTCCATGGAAAGTGTACTACAAACCCTTGCACTACAGGTGCATTTTTAATCATGTTATAGACACAAATATACAGTAAAATAACTAAACTTTGTGTTGTACATCGGAAAACAACAAGAATGACAGAAGTGATATACACTCTCCACCGTGGCAAGTGAAGTAGAGGCAAGATAGCCTCTAGACCCAAAATGAAGCCCACATGCATAGGAGGAGCATGGGGTTGCCTCTAGATCCAAAACGAAGCCCACATGCATAGGAGGAGCATGGGGGCGTGATATGAACCCGCGGGAATGAAATTTCCTTGAACCCACAATCAATTTGAAAACTCCCCAAGAAAGCCAAAATCAAGTCAATGGATGGAGAACCTAGACCCGATGAGAACTCGTTTCAAGAAATTAGATTATATTAAAATCTAGACCCGTTGAAGAACCCATCTCAAGAACCCAGATTATAAAGGAGGAACGCCACAAAAGTTGTGATTTACCTTTGATAAGTTCAAAAGTTCAATCAAGAACAAGAGGAGTAAAACTCAACTCACAATGAATAAATTCATCAAATTTTATAAACTTCATAAACTGATTAGAATGACACTACATAGAGTATTTAAAACAAAACCTAATGAAACCCTAGCCAAAATAAACCCCCATCTTCCAAAAGTGCCCCTGGATGAACAGTGCCGCGGCTACAGTGTCACGCTACAGTAACCCTAACCTTAGTTCAATAAAATAATTAACTTTCCCAACATGCCCTTGCATAGGCCCCCTTAAGTGCTTCCCATAATAAACTCAATTATTCTAAACAAACAAAATAAGTTCTTTAAATGAATTAAATAAGTTGAAACCCTTCAAGTGCCCAAAGCCTTTAAGTTTTGTCGTTGCCCTCTTCCGTAGCTAATCAAATGAATTAAAACTGGATCTTCATCCTTCAAGCCCCATCTTGAATGTTGGACTCTTGCTAAACTTATCCCAAGTGGATTTCATCAATCCTTGCATTGTCTCCTTAATCTTCTTAGCCCATCTGGAAGTTGCAAATGATCTTTAAGACTAGGCGCATCTTGGTTCCCATCAGGGCGTGTGCAGCACCTTCCGGTTTCCACTTTTGGTCACGTGTGGCAAGTCTACTCTTGTGTTGGTGTTTAAAGTTGACTCATATATTGTTTTGTTGAAGCCGAGAGCCGAAAAAATATTTTTAAATCATTTTTATTAAAATGCTTCAAAAATTTGATAATAATAAAAATTATTTTTGGGACACTTTTTATACTTCTTCAAGTCCAATTTTCATGTGTTATATGAACATTTATATAGATTATTTGTGGATGCATGTATTGAATTGATATTGTTAAATGTATGTCCATATTGAACATGTGTCTCTAAATTTGATGACCTATTAAACTCTTCTCATTAGTTGAGAATGTGGTTTCTCTATCCATTGAACCATCATGCATACCTTTATGATTGGATGTTGAGTTCATTATTATTTTTTAATTAAAATGGATAGAGTTGACAATGCATGGTAATGTATGTATTTATTTTTATGTGAATGGATAAGGTGCAATTTATAAGTATATCGATGATGTGGCATGCCTATTTATTTATTGTTTTCTTAGAATATTTGTAGTATGATTTTCTTTGAAAATGTAATATTCGGAATGTAATTTTATGTGTAATGTATGTATTTATTTTTATGTCAATGGATAATGTGCAATTTATAAGTATATATGACGTGGTATCTCTATTTATTTATTATTTTTCTAGAAGATTTGCAGTATGATTTTCTTTGAAAATGTAATTTTATTATTGAGGCCATGGAAAGGGATGTGTTTCACCTCTATTAATATACTTTAAGATCACTTTAACATGATGCACCAAATTACCAATGAGGCTTTAGGTGGAGCCTATGCGCAATGTGTTTAGCATAATAATTATGGATCCTTCATATTTGATGAATGAATTATATATATGCATGAGTTATGAGTTTGTTTTAAGACTCGTCTATAAATTTTTTTCAAAATTAATTAGATGTAGTATTTTGACTTATATAGTGAGAGATGATTATTAGTTTTTTGCAAAATTTTGATCTCATTATGTAGGAAGGAATTTCATAGTTTAGTTAGATTTTGAAATAAAATTAAAAATGTGTTAATGCCAATCTCGCACGATGAATATAGTGATAATAGTCACAAAGAACATAGTTGTTAACCTTACTAAAGAAGAGAAACTGTATAGGACCAACTCTGACATGTGGCATAGGAAGATCAAACATAATGAACAAGAAGTTCTAGAAAATCTGTCCAACCTTATGACACAAACTTGAGGAAGGGAATACTTCCCAACATCGTCGTTATATGGAAGCCTATTAGGTTTTGGGCAAAGAAAGATTGGTGCACGCGCATTACCATGCTTAGCAGCATTTACAATGATCTTATTGAGAAGTTTGGGAATTGCTCAATTGCTCAAGATATGTGGAACCAGCTAAAAATTGCCTATGGGGAGGCATCAGCTACTAGGCTTCGTGCTCTCACTACAAAGTTTGAGCAATATGTTAAGAACCCTAAACATATCCTGACTAAGCATTTGAGGTCGATGTTTGCCTTGATTTGTGATCTAAAGGCTTCTGACAATCGTTTCAACATGGGGGCAAATGTTAAGACACAGTGAGAATATTAAGATTTTTTATGATATATCTCGTCATTTGGAGCTAGAGGCGGCGCACATAAATGTGCATCATAATATTATTCTTATTTCCCAAATTGGGAAGTGCAAGGCATTTAGACCTAAGTGCAAGTAACCTGGGAGATCTTCTGGAGCAGCAAATAGTCTTGGGCTAAGGGATGGGAAGATAGTAAAGCACCGCAGAGACAAGCATGCTGGCAAGGACAGCTGGCAAACAGTACTTGGAGTTGGCACTTACCAACTCAGGATGTGTCTAGGGCACTTGTTACTTCTTCATAATGTGCTTTATGCACCTGGTGTTCAATGTAATCTATTTTCAGTTATTTCTATGTTAGAACTGGTTTTACTTTTCATTTTGATGGCCCTCGGCTGAACTTTTATTTGGATAAGGTTTTGTATAGACATGGTTTTCTTTCGAATGGTTTCTTTATGTTGAATTTAGATAATTCTTCATTTTCTTTTATGGCTACAAATAATGATGATATTGTTTCTAATTCATTAAAATGGCATGCTAGAATAGACCACATAGGAAAAGATAGAATGGCTAGACTATGTAGAGAAGAACTATTGGAATCACTAATGTCTCTCGCTAATGTAAGCCTATCTGTGTATGAGCCTTATTTAGTTGGTAAGGCCTATAGGAAGCCTTTTGGAAAGGCTTCTAGGGCATGTTATCCTTTAGAGCTAGTTCATTCTGATATTTGTTGACCTATGAATGTGGAGACACACATGGTGCCTCTTATTTTCTCACATTTATAGACGACTGCTCACATTTCAATTATGTCCATCTAATCTCCCATTGCTTTGAAGCATTTGACTGCTTCAAGCACTTTGTGGTTGAGATTGAGAATCAAAAAGAAAAGAACTTAAAAATTCTACGAATTGATTGGGGTCGAGAGTACTTATCTAAAGAGTTTTAGGGACTATGAGCAAAAGGGGATACGCAAGCAATTAACGATTCCCGGCACACTACAACAAAATGGTGTTGTAGAAAGGAGGAATCGTACCTTATTGGAAATGGTTTGATCAATTATGATGCAAACTAACTTGTCAATATCATTTTGGGGGATGCTCTTCCAGCTACTACCTACATTTTGAACCGTATGCCTTCTAAGTCTATTCCTTCAACCTCATATGAATTATGGAAAAGCGCAAAATCCAGTTTGGAACATTTATGGCCTTGGGATTATGCGGGTTATATTCACACTTCTTATAAATATGGAAAACTTGGCCATAAAGCAAATAAACATATCTTCGTAAGATATTTAGAGAGCTCAAAGCGTTATGTAATGTATTATGAACATCCTAACGGAGAAACGACTGAAATAGAGTCGCGTGATATTACTTTTATTGAGAATGATTTTTTCAATATTGGTGAAGCAAAAAAAGATCTTGAACTTTTTGAGTTGCAAGAACTTGAGGAAGTTACACCATCTTTTGACGAGAGTGGAGAATTATCATATCCTAAAATCGCAAAAGATAGTTGGAATGACTTGCTTCCTAGTAGAAGTGTACCATTAGAAAGTGACTCACAAGAGTCTCAATTACGTAGAAGTGAACGTGGAACCATTCCTCGTCGTCATTCTGAGATTGAAGAGAAATCTTTCATATGTGCTCTGTGTGATTTTGATGAGCCTTCTTCATATGAGGAAGCACTAAGTTCACCTACTTCAAATAAATAACTAGCTACTATGAGAGATTATGAGTTATACGACAAAGAACCAAGTTTGGGAGTTAGTTGATCTTCCACTTGGGTGCAAATCTATTGGAAACAAATGGGTTTTAAAAATTAGGCATAGGCAAATGGATCAATTGACAAGTATAAGGCCCGTCCCGGGGCGAAGGGCTATACTCAAAGAGAGGGTATAGATTATGAAGAAACATTCTCTCCCGTGGTGAGATTTGCTTCCATTCGCCTTATTCTAGCTATAGTTGCAAATCTAGATTTGGAACTTTTCTAGATGGATGTGAAAACTGCATTTCTCAATGGGGAACTAGACGAAGAAATTTATATGGATCAACTTTGGATTTCATGAGGCCATTACTTCAATTGGCTTTGAGATGGTAGAAGAAGACCTTTCTGTGTATGTCAAACTTATAGGGAAGGGTTTTCTAGTTGTCTCTATACGTAGATGACATCTTATTAGCTGGAAATAACATGGAGATAATTGCCACCACAAAAGAGTGGTTGTCCTCTACTTTTGAGTTGAAGGACATAGATAAAGCAAATTATGTACTAAGAGTTAAAATTTCAAGAGGTCAATCTAGGAAGTTTTTTGGTTTGTCTCAAGAAACTTGCATTAAGAAAACTCTAGAACAATTTCGTATACATAACTCCAAATCCATAGAAACTACAATTAAGAAGGGTTACGTATTGAATCTAGAACGTTGCCCTAAGAATGATGAGGAAAAGAAAGAAATGGCTCAAGTTCCTTATGCAAGTATAATTGGAAGTCTGATGTATACTATGTTTTTGTACATGACCTGACATTTGCTTTGCAGTTGGGTTGGTTAATCATTACTAGAGTAACCCAGGACTTGTTCATTGGCAAGCGGTTAAGATGATTTTTCAATATCTTCGTGGGACAGCAGACATTATTATTTGCTATCAAGGTGGATACATGAGACTGAAAGGTTATAACGATGTTGATTGGGCTAATGATAAAGATGAGCGTAAGTCCATGACAGGTTACGCATTTATGCTTAGTGGGGAGCTATTACTTGGTGTGGCAAGAAATAATCATACATTACTTTGTCCACAATGGAGTCAGAGCACTTTGCTTGTTTAGCAACTGTACAAGAGGTTGTTTGGTTGAGGAGATTTTTTTAGAGCCTAGAGGTTACGGCTCTTGCAAATGAAGTTGTTAAGATATACAGTGATAGTATGGAAACTTTGGCATATGCCAAGGATCCCAAATATCATGGGATAACCAAACACATAGATATTCATTTTCACTATATTCAATATGTTGTTGCGTGAGGCGAGGTGGTCCTACAATATATCTCTACTAATAAGATGGTAGTTGGTCCTCTTACTAAGGCTACTAGTATAAATGTTTTCCAAACTCATGTTAGGAGTTTGGGACTTCATCAGATTTGATATATGTTGTTGTATTAAGGATACCTTAGACTTTATTGTACATTTGACACAATTAGTATCTATTGCATCAATGAAATTATTGTGTTTATCTCATATAATATCATGTGCCTCCAACACGACTGAATCAGGATTTCTATACAAATTCCTCACAAATTCTAGGTTTGCTTGTGAAGTGGTGGCAGACCAACGATGTCCCTCAAAGTCGTCCGAACGATAAGAACTAGTACCCCTGTCTTTTGGGGAGAAGCTTGAGGACAGGAAGAGTGACAACTACGTTAGCCAAAACAAGAAGTGCTTAATGTAGCCATCGAACCCACAATCGAGAGGGCCCATAGATCAAAGATCCAAGGCCCACAATTAGCCATAACGCGCCATTACGAAATTCAATTTCAAGTGAAGTGTCATTAAATTACTAATTAATAAGATAATAGACAAGATTATCAAGCGTGATCTCCACCCACGATAGTCACCAAGGATATTAATTTTGCCCCAACGTAACGGTTGATTTAGAGTCCTAACAAGCTACATTCCAACAAGGATAAGAGAAGGTTGAGTCATGAGGCAAGCCCTCTCTCTCCTCCACTATCACATATAAATGGAGGTCAAAGAACATGTTTGAGGTAACTTCTGATCACCATAAAAATGTAACAATCTCTAAATTCTGTTCTAACATAGGCATCAGAGGTATCCCTAGATACACCGAGCCCCATGTATTTTCTGATTGCAAGCTACTAAAAGTCGTCGACGATAATACGAAACATGTCCGTGACATGTGTAAAAATAATGCCAAAATGCAATGGAGCTTGATAGCATGGCTGAGATGAGAGAGAGAGAGGGGGGGGGGGATAGAGAGGGCTATGAGAGATACAACCCCTTTTATAGCTAGCATAAAAATGTCAATTGTCTCCTTTTTACGTACCAATAGCATCTCGGCTTGCATTTCTTGCACCACCATTCAAGCCCACTTTTACATAGGTCTCCGATTGTTGGATCTCTCCTCTTTCCACCTTCCTCGACTCTTTCTAGCCACCCTTCTCTCTTTTTATATTTTTTTCTTCCACTTGTTTTAGTCTTTTGTGCTCAAATATGCGCCTTTTGATATGTTTCATGTATACACAGCACATTTGGGTACCCTTATAGTGGTACGTGTGCTCTACACACATATTGTGCCTTAGAGCACCTTCGTTGTTGCACTTCCCAGCCCCTAGCATGGCATTCGTCTGTTCAAGCTCAACTATATATCCCTAAGATGGCCAATCCTTTGTTCCACCTAGCCATTCTACGAAGCCTACCTTGATCCTATCCTCTGCTCACCAACTCTTCCGATTGTTGTTTTGATTTGTCATTTTATCAATTTCTACACCCAACAATGATCAGAATATCCAGAATCAGGCTACTCGGGTGACCCGGGTCTACCCATCTGGCACCCAATATCCAGAAGCTTCAACAATCAACACCACCCAAATCGATCCCTACTCAGCATCTTCGTTGCCTCTGCTATTAATGATTACTATTGCAATTTAGATATTATTAGTGTTTTTTTGTTTTTTGATTGTCTATTTCTCACCCTTCTGTAAATCTTGCATTTATTTATCAAATACAACTTTGACTCGCTGAGAAAGTAAAACAGGATCATATAGACCCTATTTGAAGAAATTGCTAGTGGTAGGACTGTAAATGAACCAGTCTGTTCGATAGCACTCTCGGTACTGGCTCGGTTAAACTCAAATTGAACTCAACTCCTGAAAATAAAAAAGCTCGTTCGTGAAAGCAGATATCCGCTAGATTTGTAAATGATACATACCCGACAAAACTCGACTCGACTTAGCTAAAGCTCATTAAGACCCGCTCGGTTATGTTTGAGTCAACTCATTAGCTCGACTTGATTAAAACTCATTCATATATTGATAAACATATACATGCACGTATATATATATATATATATATATATATATATATTTATGTATTAGCTAATAATATAATCATACCACTTTTATAATTAATATATAATATGTAATCTAATTATTTAGGTCTATATAGTGAACATACTTCATAGGTATATTTTATAATTTGTATAATAAGTTAATCGATAAAATTTAATAATTTCATATATTAGTACGTGGGAATCATATACGAAATAAATATATATTATCATATTAAGTGTATGTATTAATAATATATGTAAGCATATAATATATTGTTATTTTAGATAAATATCAACTAGTTAAATATTAATTATTTATAAATTTTTTAAAATTTTATAATTCAATAGAGATTCTACTTGTTACTTATATAAATTCAATATTAGATATTTTCTTCTTTTATTTATTTAATTTATTAATTATTAAATCTTATTAAAAAAAATAAAAAAATTAACAATTCAAACTCGAGTTCGACTCCACTCGAACTTCTCGAACTTGTTTGTGAGATGAACTCGAACTCGAGTTGAAAATTTAGCTTATCAAGTCGAGCTCGAACAAATAAAAAAAAAAATCTTAAGCACGGCAAGCCAAAGATCGGCTCGGCTCTGCTCGATTAGCCTAGCTAGTGGGCCACAGGTAACTTCACAAGGATAGAACTGATCAAATATCAAAATGTTAGTCCTGCCAAAAACTAGTTCAGCGAGACGGTTTTAACTCTGTCCTACCGATTCTCATGCAAAACTTGCATAGGTAGCTCAAATTTCTCTTATTCTGCAACTTGTCAACTACTAATAGTACTTGCTCCACATTTTAAGTAGATCTAGTTTGGAACATTCACAAATCAATGCCCATGTAGATTTCCAAGCTCCTGTAAGCATACATCTGGGTTACATGGACTCTTTTCCGAGCTAGATACCATCCTCGAGTACCTGTAGGACCTTAACACCCTAGCGTGAAGACCGATGGCCTGTGGGACATTTAAACCTAATTCGCTTCTAAAATGAGTTATGGCAACTTGACAAAACATTACACGTACAAAAATCCATTCCTACAGAAAAGAATACGGCATTCTTCTTCTTCTTCATGTTTTCTTCTCCACTCATCTATTTTTCTGTTCTTGTTTGAATATTCTTTGATTTTCGTACTGTCTGGTTTTCAATTCATATCCATGGCAGCATCGTAAGTAGATCCTTGGCCCTGGTCGAAGGGTCAGATGCAATGTACATATCATCCAGTATGCATTGAAGCCGTTCAAGTACAAGGACTTGCCGTTCGAAATAGGTTCCGTCCGTTCTTGCAAAACTATATCCTGCAAGGCTCCCACAATTTCCTTGCAGCTCTAAAAGTATGACAATAAAATATTTCAGAATTGGGGAGTTGAAAACTCTCTTTCCCCATCCTGAACTGGTTAGGCGGGCCCTGAACAAAGTTTTTGAACCTTTTTAATATTTTTCGTAACAATCGAGGAGTGCTAGCTGTTTTGGTAGATAATGCAGCATTTCATGTCCACGTGGAGGCCCATGTACGCGGGGTTACCCCTCCCGTGTGCTAATAGACTTTTTCATCAATTGAGCACCTCCATTAGGAGAATTTAACTGGGGCACCAGGAACCATGTTGGAATGAGAAAACCACCTGGGTGTTGTTTTTAACACTCATCATCAGAACAGAAAGTGGTCCAGTGTTAAATTCCTCTTCCTGATTTTTGGTACCCTGTGATAATCATATTTGATAAATATGAAAATAACAATTCGCATGGCTTCTAAAAGAAATGAGTCACATATTGGATGAAATTAACAGAAACATATACACCAACAAAAGATGATCATAACAAATTTAAGAATGATAAAAGGAAAAACTAATCCTATAGAAATATAACTAGATTGTAAACTTGAGATAGTAGGGTTATAAAATTTAACTGTTGCGTGAATAACATGCATATGCAGAGAAAAAATGGAAAAAGATGAACAAATTGTGTATACATGCTGTTAAAACCCATGAAACATTGCTTACTTCTTCCATCGGCCGGCTGGAAAGAATACGGATAAAGAAATAATAAGATTCAGCAATTGAAGGAATTAAACCAAAAATTGTGGAATAAATTCACAAAATAAAAGGGAAGAAGTGGAGCTGCCGAGGTTTTCTTCAACCAAGTACTGGAGACAACCATAGCAAAGATCATACCCAACAAAAATATCGGTTAAATGGTGTAATGACAATATAGACAACATTTTTAAAATGAATTTTGAACAAAAAAAAAAACAGAAAATCACAAAATCGCATAAATTTTGAATACATGCCCATTCAGTTGCAAAATTTTGCACAAGGAAAGAACAATAAAAAAAATAATGAACTAGATCAGAAAGATACTCTGTAAATATCAAACCCTGAAATGACGAAAGTACCATATACAATATATTTAGTCATCTTATAACTGTGAAGAAAATGAAACCCACAACATAACGATAATTTGGTGTAGAAATAAACCTAGATAAAGTGCAGAATAGATCTGATAACTCAATCATATTCTAAGGCTCTGTTGTCATTCAATAAGCATTTTTATAACAAGTGATCAATAACAATTTGAGACCCCAAGAAGAACATTTAAGAAAATTGGGAGACAGCAAAATGTTAAAAACTGGCTTATGTCACACTTCAAATCGTTACCATTTTCATTAATGAGTGCAAATATAAATTACTAAACAAAAATTGACACAAGTTCCTCAAGTACAACAACACTTAGAATTAAATCTAACCAGAAAGGCATCAAGAGATTTCTTAACATACTCTTCAGCTCAAATCTCCCAAGTCTTTAAGCATTAGCAAACCTAGGAGGACCGTGAGTTTAACTTTAAAAGTCACTAAAGACAAAATACCTCCAATATCCATTAAATTAATCAATACAGTTTAAACAGATCAAAAGGATAAAAACCACTTTCTCAGCTTCTGAGCATAGAAATATCATATAAATACATGTGTTTTACCAAAAGCCATAAAAAAACTTCAAAAGGAAAAAGAAAAGAAACCTAAATAAATGTACCATGAGATGCACTAACAAAGATTCAACACCTTCCATGAAGAAGTATGACATTGAAAAAAAACAAACAAAATTGAAGGAAACATGAACTACTGGTTTTAAAGTTAAGAGAGATGGAAAACATATTGTGATACCCCAAAGTGAATGACAAGGGTAGGTGATATATAGGATTCCACATTGATAAGAAATAATAAGTTCTTGCTCTTTATAATCGTACCAATGAGGCTCCAATTGTATTATTAACTAGTCCTTTTAGAGTATATGCCCATATGTGGTTTGGGCATCTATTGGAATGTTAGAAATGATATCAGAGTCTATCCCAACCAGAAATGTGGGACTTGAATAGTGTCACTTATGATGGATTGGCTCAAAAAGGACTTCGAGAATTTAAGGGAGAAGATTGTGATAACCCATACTAACTGGTAAGTGATAAGGGTTGGTGGTGTATGAGATCCCACATTACTTGGAAATGAGAAGTTCTTGTTCTTTATAATGGCTCTAATGGAGCCCCAATTATATCATTGATTAGTTCGGAGTATATGCCCAAATGTGACTTGAGCCTCCCTTGCGGCATCACAAATATATTTCGTAATGCCTCTTGGAAGAACAAAATTTATTTTCTATTCATCCTCAAAGGCAATACATATTCTTTAACCACTAATATTGATTGCTTAAATAATACACGACAAGTGATTTTGTTAGCAACTTTTTGCACATACACCAAGTTTCAAAATCTGCCATAGAGAAGAATAACCATTGAAAAAAACTAAAATGGAGGAAAACAAGAAAAGTTAAGAGAGGGAAAAAATATTTTTAGTAATGCCCCTTCAGTTCAGGTCTCCAAAACTTTCTCCGCATGGAACATCTCGGAAGAACGAAAGTTATTTTCTATTCATCCTCAGAGGCAATACATATTCTTTAATCGCTGATATTGATTGCTAAAACAATACACGACAAGTGATTTTGTTAGCAACTTTTTGCATATACACCAAGCTTCAAAATCTTCCACACAGAACTGTAACCATTGAAAAAAAACTATAATGGAGGAAAACAAGAACAACTACCAGAAGTTAAGAGAGGGAAAAAAATATTTTTAGTAATGCCCCTTCAGTTCAGGTCTCCAAAACTTGCTCTGCATGGAACATCTCAGAAGAACGAAAGTTATTTTGTATTCATCCTCAGAGGCAATGCATGTTCTTCAATTTGATTACTTAAATATTAAGATAAGTGATTTTGTTAGAAACTTTTTGCATATACACCAAGTAATTTTAAAAACCTTAAACAGAGAAGTATGACCATTGAAAGAGACTATAATGGAGAAAACATGAACCACTAGTTCGGAAATTAAGATGGGAAAAATATATTTAGTAATGCCTCTTCAGTTTAGGTCTCCAAAAACTTTTCCGCAAAGAACATCTCGGAAGAACGAAAGTTATTTTCTATTCATCCTCAAAGGCAATGCATATTCTGTTAATTGCTAATACTGATTGCCTTAATAAACAGGACAAGTGGTTTTGTTAACAACATTTTGCACATACAGCAAGTAATTTTCAAAACCTTCCACCGAGAAGTATGACCATCGGAGAAAAAAAACCCCAAAATTGAGGAAAAATTACGCACTAGTTCGGAAGTAAAGGAAGGGAAAAGATATATACAGTACTGCCTCTTCAGTTCAGGTCTCCAAAAATTTTCCGCATGGAACATCTCGGAAAGTATTTTTCTATTCATCCTCAGAGGCGATGCATATTAGTAACTTTTTGCGTACAATTGTAGGAAAGCAAAAAGGAATCTAAAACTTTAATCTCAGAAACTCCATTTCGTTGAATAAAAGAAAATTAAAACCCTTCTAAAGTCTTCTCAGCATGGTCCTACCTTATAGCTTATACGGCCCGAAACTTTTCATCATTCAGAAAACCCGAGTTATCAATGGCCAAAACATAAGATTTCACATCTAATTAATAAATGATCCGATGGCAAAGCCTTTAAACTTCTTTTTCAACCACACTAAAACAAAATATAAAAGCTACAACATAAGTCCAAAAGGAAAACAAATCAACAAAGAAAAACGATTATCAATACATGTCAACCCATAAAACAGGAGCCAAAAAGTGAATCGAGAAAATGAAAAGAGTCAACAAAGTAAATGAACGTAAAAATGGAAGAAACAAGTATGATCCAAAATATGTCCCTTCAGTTCAGGTCTCCATAAGCATTCCTCACGAGTTTTCTTTCTCAGAAGAACGAAAGTTTTTCAACTTGAATCATCATCAGAGACAACCATACCCACATAATGCACGGCACCCAAATGAAAGATAAAAACCAATCATCAAGTGAGGTAGGATCTGAATCTACAAAAGAGAGAAAGGAGCATACCCGCTATCAAAATTTGACTGGGAGGTGGATTCCCAGCGTGCTAAGAGAACGGCTTTATAGCGGCGTAGAACAACAAAAACCCTACAAGCTAGTGAAGTGAGGAATTTTAAGTAAAGAAGTGCGTTGGGTTGGCTTTCCGTGAACCCAGATCAGCAGCCCAAACACTGCACAACAACTGTTTACTTGGGCCATTGGGTTTTGTTAGGACTGTGGACTGTGTCGGCTGATATACGCCGAAATGTATTTTTATTTTGATAATGATATATGTATAATTCTTTTAATATTCTTTTATAATTTATTTTATAATCAATCAATATAATTGTACAACTTTATTAAAAATACTTCAATGATATTTCATGTCATGGGTGGGGTAATTTCTTTTATAATCCTTTAATTGTCTAGAGGCATAGGCAATCACCTTACCTTCATACATTAGAATGCATCCTAAACCATATTTCGACAAGTCACTTAATATTATAAATGGTTTGTTTGGTTCTAGTAGTGCCAAAACAAAGGCGATAGCTAATGGCCTCTTTAGTTCCTCAAAACTTCGCTCACACTACTCAATCCAAACAAACTTAACATCCTTCTTGGTCAATACGTAAGAGGGCTTGATAATGTAGAAAATCCCTCCATAAATCTATGGTAATAATCGGCTAACTCCAAGAAACTCCTAACCTGTAGTACGGTGGTAGGTCGTCTCCAGTCCATCACTGCCTCCAGTTTGCTGGGGTCTACCATGATTCCTTCACCCGTCACTATGTGACCTAAAAATCTTACTTTTTCTAACCAGAACTCACACTTACTAAGTTTGGCATACAATTGGTGTTCCTGAAGGGTCCTCAACACTATCCTCAAGTAATCCCTATGTTCCTCAGCATTTCTAATATATGAGGATGTCATCTATCAATACTATCACAAATAAGTCTAAGAATTGTCTAAACATTATATTCATAAGATCCATGAAAGCTACTGGGGTGTTTGCTAAACCGAAAGGCATTAAAGTGAACTCGTAGTGACCATATCTGGTCTGAAAAGCCGTCTTAGACACATCACTTTCCTTAATCCTTAGTTGATGGTATCCCATGATGAGATTGATCTTGGAAAAGACTGCAACTCCTTGCAGTTGGTCGAATAGGTCATCTATTCTAGGTAGTAGGTACCTATTCTTGATTGTCATATTATTCAACTCCCGATAATCAATACATATCCTAAAGGTTCCATCATTCTTCCTCAAAAATAGTATCGACACTCCCCAAGGTGAGTTACTAGATCTAATGAATCCTTTTACCAATAACTCATGCAGTTGACCCTTTAGTTCCTTCAATTATGTTAGGGCCATTCTATAGGGTGCCCTATGAACTTGAATAGTACCTAAGTCAGTTGCAAATTCTATTTCTCTGGCAGAAGTATCCTTAGGGAATTCTCTTACTGCTAGTATATCCTTCACTTCCTTATCCACTCATTTTCTCAAAGTTAGGTGCATTAGATAAGATTAGGGTTGTACACCGATGGGTTCGGTGTCGGTTTCAGCGCAAAACTGATACACCACCGACGTCTGCCATGGGTCTATGGAACGGCCAAAATCGTGGGTTTGGGGAGAGAAAACCGATCATATCGATTTCAACATGCATCGGTGCGGTCTTTAGTCCACCGTCAGCATTTTCTGTGAAGGAGGAGTAACTAAGGTTACAAGGAAAAAGCCTCACGCCATCGCTGCCATGGAAGAAGAAGAGAGTTACAGAGAGGAAGAAGTCGACGCGGGGAAGAAGAAGAGGGGTTGGGGGGCTTATTAAGTCATTTTGAAACGGCGCAGTTTAAAAGCCAAACGGCGCCATTCTGTTAATTTTTTTTTTGTTTACTTTCAGCCTCTAAAATGTCGCCTTTCACTCATTTAAGTGAAACGGCACCGTTGTTATATATACATATATTAAAAAAATATATATAAATAGACCGGATTGGCCAGTTCAGCAGTTTCCCAAGGGTTCAAACTGGCGTCGAACCACCGATATTGGTTTTCCATCAATTCCTCTCAACTGCCGACCGATTCTTTGCCGGTTTCGTGCTCTGGCAGTCGGTCTGATCGGTTCACGGCCGGTTCTAGCGGTTCTTATACACCCCTAGAGATCATTAGCCTCAGCCCTTGTCACCAATTCTTTCCTAACTTGCAAGTGACAACCTCTGGTAGGCCGCATAGTTTACTTCCCTTAAAAACCCCAACTTCTATTCCAGAAACTCGAAAGGTTATAATCCTCGAACGACAATCTATACTCTCAAAATGCCTAAATAACCAATCAATACCCAAAATAATGTCGAAACCTAGAATACCGAAGACAATCAAGTCAGCCTCCAAAGTCACTCCCCCTACTTTCTACGGACATCCCTTAACTACCTTAGTACATAATATTGTCTCCTCATTCTGTAGAGCCATCGTGATCCCTTGGCTCATTGGTTGTATCTGAAGGCTTGCCAGTTTAACCAATGTCTAATGGGAAGCTCTCTAGTTAAACAAAGCGCTAGTATAGACGTGCAACACCTTAACACTTCCTGTGAAAATTGCCACTACTTACTAAACGCAAGGAGTTCCTACAAAGGAATTTAACTATAGCATGTAATAACCATGTACCTTTGATGATGCTAGCTTCTTGTGCTACTACCTCCTCGTTAACTTCTCTCGGGGTAAGTGTAACAGCCCGATAGAAATTCATTTCTATTGACTTTAGGAATCTTGTGAAAACTCCATAAGTTTTTACGAATCGATCAATCGCTCAAGTTCTAGTATATCAATATAGTTAGTGTTATCACTCACTATGGTGCTAAAAATATGAGTTTAATTATTTGAGATAGTTAGAAATGTCAGAATGTGTTTTGGTCTACGCTAATAGACTCAGTTGATTATTTTAGATTTTATGGCACAATAGCCCATTTTCAAAATTTCGAACGAAACAGCTGTTCGAAATTGTGAAATTATTTTTAGGGGTACTTTGGGGTTGAATTTCGGTAAACGATTTTCACTATAAGTTAATATGAATATTTAGAATTTTTCAATACTAAGTTTATTATACATTTTTTTGGAGTGAATAGTAGCCTCGATAAGCGCACCTAGTGTAATGTTTTCAAAATCATAGTGTGAAATGTCTAAATTAGTTTAGCGAAGTTTTATTTGGACACTTGGCAAGATCTTAACCACACATAGTAAATAATATTAAAGACTTGGCACAAAAAGGAACCATTAGATGGATTTGTGAAGAAAATCAATGTGTGAGATCATGCCACCTAAGCAAAACTGTGTTTCATCTATTCAGCCAAATTGTGCCAGACAAAAGAAGGTTTCAATCCTAGCGAAATCCAAAATGGTTGGAATCCAATTGAAACCCCAAAAGCTTGGTTGAAACTGAAACCCTAAACAATTTTCTCAAACCCTAAAGTTGGCCTCCAAACCCTTTCTAACCCAATTTATAGCATTGTGTTTAATCACTTGATTAAATCACTTTCACATGCTATTAATTAATCAAATCCTTTTTATGACATCATTATCCAACCTTTTAAACCTTGGAAATTTGATTGGGTCAAGACAAATTGGATTTGGGCTTGATAGCATCATAAACCCTAACCAAACCCTTTTTAAACCCCAAATTGAAGCCCACTTGGTTGGGGCCCACCAAGGCCCACGAAATTGGCCACCTTGGCAAAGTTTCTTGAAGAAGTTTCCTCCCCCACATGGCAGACCATCCACTGCCATTGGCTGCACCCATTAGTGCCTTGATGTGAAGGAGAAGTCCACTCCATCAACTTCCATCTCTCACAACTGCTGCAAGCAGTCCTTTGCCCTCATTACTCTCCACTTTATGTCACATAGCCAACTCCAATCAAGAGTCTTTCAAGCCCATAACTTCTCCCTCCAGGAGTCTAAAGTCGTGCAAGGCACACTTCTCTCCATTTTATCACTTTTTTCCCCAGTTCTTAGAGAGAAACCCAAAAGAGTTCTCTCAGGCAGATTTCTGGGTCTTTTTGCGCGGCCATGTCCAACCCTTTATAAGTATTGTCTCACGATGACTCCTTCATAAAAATTGTTCATCTTTGAGTCTAGTTTATGTGGATATCTTATTAGTCTCATTCCATACTCATTTTGTTGGTCAAAAGTATTTTTACCATGGAAATGTCATTTTCAGCGTGAATCTGGAGAATATGATATGTTTTGGAATTTTTGACCAAGCTAGTGGATATATCTTGGTCCAAAAATTTTATGGAGTGTTGTTAGTATGTGTTTATGAATGTTCATTGAGGTTTTGTTGCATGAATAAAGTTTTTGATGATAGATTCCTTAGATTTAGAAACTTGAAAACTGGAAGTGGAAAAACAGTTTTTGTTTTATGAAAGTTTGAATATTTCTTGATTTAATCTTATTTCAAAGGCTTTGATATTTTTATATGATGATCCTAAGCCTCTTACATACATTTTAGGATGTTATTTCGAAAATATTTAGTATTAGTTTTAAGGATATGATTTTCTATGCAAGAGGATTTCGATTTGTCCTAAGATTTGATGCTTTTGAGTTAGATCCATGTTTTATTGAGTTTTAGCCATGTGATTTTAAGTTTGATGGTTGGATATTCTTTAAGACACTTTTTTCAACTATGAGATGTTTTAGTTTGAAGATCACATGTCTTTAAGCCATGGATCAAGAGATTGATCAAAGTTAGTGGAGAGAAAAGTTTCTGTTTTTGGACTAAGTGTAAAACCAAAAACTCTAAATGTTGTTTTGTGATTTTGGTGACTTTTGTTTGATGATTTATATCATGGTTGATCTTAGGATGATGTTATGAATATGTTAGAAGTAAGATTTGATTTTTTTTAGAATTCTTGGAGATGTTTTTATTAAGGTCAAAACTTGTGACTTAAAGTGTTTACTTTTTGTTAAAAAGTTTGGGTCTTTTCACAAAAAGTTTGGTATTGATGATTAGCTTTTTCTTAATGGATATTTTAAGTTTGTTTTTAAACTTAGGGTAGGAAGATCGTTTTTACAAAATTTTGGTTTAATCATGGGTTTTGAATATGGAAGAAATTGCAACCAAAATCAAGAGAAATGACCTATGAATGTTTCGGCCATTGTGACTTTTCCATAGTTATGAATGATTTTAAATTTTTTTGAGTTGATATTTGAGTCTAGGACAAAATTTATATGAGGAATGCAAATTTTGATAATTTTTGAAGTTAGGATGTGAAATTCTTAAGTTAGAGGTAAAATAGTCATTTTCCCACATATAGAGGGTAAAATTATAATTTTGCTCTAAGTTTTCCCTTTTCACTTTTCTAATTGTTAGTAATTAAATTTCTAACTTTTATAATACCCTCTTACAGTTCCTCATGTTTTGCGCTTTACTCTTGTAGAACGCAACGATTGAAGTAAGTTAGCTCTGAACTTACTATCAGTTTACTGTGTATGTGTGATGGGTAAGGGAACTACAATTTATGTTCATATATTGTTATATATGCCATGTCATCACATGTTTATCTATTACACGAATTATTCTATCATGAAATATTTATCTGTTACACAATATATTTTGTCTCATGTTACTATCTGTCACATTACTTATGCTATATGTTACATGTATGTCATGTCACGTAATATTCACTGCCACATTTTATGCAACGTTACGAAATATTGTCTGTTATATGTTATGCAATGTTACAAAATATTGTCTGTTACATGTATGCCATGTTATGAAATGTTATCTGTTATATTTTATGTCATGTCTGTCATCTTACGTTCATGTCATGTTACGCTACATCAGGATTTCTGTCGTTTATGTCACATTCATGTCACGTCACGTTACGAACTATCATGTATGCTAGTTAAGTTATTCATGTCAATCACGACCCTAAGCGTTAGGATGGGGTAATATTCTAGTGGAACTCATTTGTTCACGCTGGAGTGTCTAAATAGGTGTGAAATTTCCTGGGTTGACGAAGTACAGTCAACAAGTTGCGAATGAGGCCTAACTAGCTAGTCACCGGAGCACGCCAGACACTAACGCCGATGGAGCCACACATTATGTTACGTGTGTCCATAGCAAGTGTAGCACAAACAATTCATGGGGCCACTACAACTGTGGAGCATACACTACGTGAGACACATCAATTGTGACACGTAGAATACGTGGAGCCACAACAACTGTGGAGTACATATTAATGCACTCACAGCTGGTATATACATCTGTTTTGTGATGCGGTAATCGGCAGGGACACACGGCTCAAGGGGACCCGTGTAGCACCCGTATGGTCATTTTATTAATTAAGTTCATTGAATAAGATTCCAAGTTCATGTATTTCACATCCAAGTTCATGATATGTTCAAGTTCACATTCATGTTATGTCATGTTCACGTTCACGTTATATTCCAAGTTCACATTTATGTTATGTCATGCTCAGGTTCATGTTATGTTCAAGTTCATGTTCAAATTATGTATGTTTCAAGTCCATATTATGTTTCAAGTTCACGTTCATGCTATGTTGCTAGTCCATGTTATATTTTAAGTTCACGTACATGCCATGTCACGTTAAGTTAAGTTTCAGTTTCAGTTCAAGTTATGTCATTTATGTCATGCTATATATCAAGCTATGCTATGATTACTTATGATTATGCATTCATGCTTTCACTGCCATGCATGCATCATTAATCTGTGTGGAAGTTTCTTGTTAACTTGTTGAGATTTGTAATCAAATCTCACCGTGGTAGTCCCAACTACCATTCCCCCCGAATGGTAGGTGATGTGTCAGGATAAGAGCAGGGATCAGACACTGGCAGACTGGAGGAGGTTGACTAGACGCCGTAGACGCAACATGGAGCTTACAGCCTCCATTGTTAGGTCTTTGGATAGTATTCCGGCGTCGTTAGTCGAGTTACGCGAGTTACTCAACAAACTAGCCCAATAGTATATTTTGACAATGTAATTATAAAGCCAGGTCTCCATTGTTTTGAGATTACAGTCTTCTAAGACCCGTGCTGTAATCATGGATATTTTAAGTATGCAGGGTTTATGTTTAACTATTTGGGATATTATAAGTTTGGTGCATAATATTGCTAAAGAAAATTATCCGCTGCAAATATTGCATCATGCTAGATGCATGTTAGGAACATTGCATCTTATATGTCATGAACGAGGGCAGATAACCTTGTGTTGCATGTCCAGACGCTTCGGATGTCCGTCCGATCCCAAGCGGAATCTGGGGGCGTCACAGTAAGCACATACACTCTAGCTTGCACTGGCTGCCTTAGACCTCTACGTCCTCCTCCTAGCATCGTTTGTTGCACAGGGGGTACCTGGGGACATTCTCGAGCCAAATGTTCCGTTTGACCACATCTATAGCACATCTTTTGAGCCTATCGGCAATCTTCTTCGTGAACTCGATGAAAAATGTCACATACTGGTATCCTTCCACCCATTCACGATCTTAGAACAACTGATGGTCACCCACCGGCTCCTTAACTACTCCCTTAGCCTACATTCGTTCGCCTCTTTAGAGCTGAGGATATGGCCAATGGATTTCGCTACTCCTGTTCCACTATGGACGCCTTATGAACAAGTTTATGGAAATCTATAATTTCTAGGCTAGCTACATGAGTCCTAATGTGGGATTCGAACCCATCCTATAATTGTTCCTCCCTCGTGGCTTCCGCAAAAATAAGTTGAGGGGTGAACCTTCCTGATTCCATAAATTTGGTGGTGTATTATTCTGCCGTCATATTCCCTTGGACCAAATTAACAAAATCTTTGGACCTCTATTTCCTTATAATCTCTGGGAAATAATCGTCGTCAAATTCCTTCATGAATGGACAATTTGTGACGTCCCCAGATTTCGCTTGGAATCGAATAGACTCTGGAGCGTCGGGACATGCAATACATGGTTACCTGCTACTGTTTATGATAGATAAAGATGCAATACATCTAACATGCATCTAACATTATGCAATATATGCAATAGATCATTTTTTTTCTTTGGCTAAATAATCACTATACTATACAGATACTATATCCCAAAACATCATACAATTCATAACGAATTGATAACTGTAATGATACAAAACTGGTCCGTCATAACTATATACTGGAGACACCGCTCCTTAAGTACAATACTAAAACCAAAACTATTAAGCTAGTTCATTAAGCAGCATACGTAATTAAGCTAAGATAGCCATGATCCTATCTAGAAACTAGAGGATTAAAGTAACGAGCTCCTCATCGTCATGTCATGGCCTAATCGACCTCATCCAGTTGATCCTCGTTGGCTTTCCACATCCTGACACATGATCTATCATTCTCGGGAGAATTGTAGTTGCATGCATGTGTGATCAATTTCCATCAAACATAAATCCATATGTAACGACCCAATCCTATATTTTTAGGGATTTCTAAAATGTATCAGATTACGTTTGGTTTGAAATTTAAAGTTTATTTCCCCTCTAGCCCACCGAACCTCATCTCTGATTTCTTAGCCTCTAAATTTAAATTTTATTTCTTCCTATCCCAACCCGTAAACTTCATCCTTATTATTGTTTCAAATTTGAAACCCTAATCTCATACTCATTCTCATCCCGTAGTGTGTAAATTCGAGTCCTAGCAGGAGACTAACTCTCATCAGAAAAATCCTATCATATAGCCTTCCTATCGTCTTTATAAATCCCACAAAGAATATCTGATTCAAACACACGAAAAATATAAAGAAAACTCACTTGTATTTGAGTTCTCTTCTCTGACCCGCAGCCACCACAGCAAGACCACCCTCTCCGATGACACAGAAGCTGCCGACACACAGCCCCCATCGAGCCACTCCCTTCCGGTAAGGCCTCGACCGCCACAGCCCTCTCTCTCGCTCTCTCTCTCTCTCTCTCTCTCTCTCTCTCTCTCTCTCTCTCTCTCTCTCTCTCTCTCTCGTTTCGGTTTGATATTTCCTCTCTCTAAACTCTCTCTCTCTTTCTCTCACTCGGTGTCGCACCACCATAGGGACACTCCTGTCGCGTCGTCGATCACTCCCCACCACCCAGCGCCGCCGTCGAGTCAGCCCTCCCTCGGTGAGCCTCCATCGCAGACCTCTCCCTCTCTCTCTCAAACTCTGTTTGTCTTTCGGGTTCTTGAAGAACCCTTGGATCTCTTAATGGGCCGTTGGGCCCTAAGCCCTTGTGCGTACGATGGGCTTATATTTTTATGGGCCAGGTTTTGACTTTTACAAAGTTATAATGATGTTTAAATAGACTTGTATTTTTAAATTGGATTTGGCTTCACTGTGGTTTGGGCTTGAGGTTAATTAGATTTGTATCATGGTGATAGAGTTGTATTTTAAGTGAGACTTATAAACTCTAGATATACAAAATTGATGTCAATGGAGTAAATGTGATTTTAGAGTTTTGAAAGACCAAAGTTAATGGAAAATATAGATTAAGTTGGAGTTTCTAGTTTAATTACGAGGTACGTCTTTAAGTAGAAATTTACGTAAGCTACGTGTCTATCTTATAGGAAATCAGTCACGCCCCGAAAATATTGGATTAGCGCTACGAGGTAAGTAGCATGATCATATCTTTACACGTATGTACGGTAAACTACTTATCTTTTTATAAAAGATATTATGCAAGTATTCCCTTCATTGGAAGCCCCTTTTTACGATAAAATCTATGATTTTATGTGAAGAATTATGCATTAAGTTATTTTATGACAAGTCATAATTTTATGAAATGAGTTATGTATCAACATATTTATAAAAAGTCATGATTTCATGTGAAAGATTATTCATGAAATTATTTATGAAATGCATGATTTTATGTGAGAGTTATTTCGTAAAATATTTATGAAAAATCATGATTTTATGCGATGAAACATGTATCACGACGTTTATGAAAGAATGCGATTTCGTTTGAAATCTATGATATGATATGACAAGTACATATGTGATTTCTTTTGAAATCTATGAAATGACAAGTATGCAAGTACGATTTGATAAAATATGTAACGGCCTATGTTATGATATGAAAACGGTACCTATGTTATGGGCATATTGCATTGCCAGGTCGTGCATGCTGGTAGTGCACCCAGTATTGTCTTCCTTATGTATGGATTCCACAAACCGCGGCCACGGACGGAATCGAAATCTATTTAGATTCGCTAACCCTAACTCACGGGGGTCAACAGTGGGTAACGGCCTATGACAAGTGAAAGATAAGTTCATGTTCATGTTCATGTTATTTATGAATGTATTTATGAATATGCACGCTTTTTAAGAAACCTTATGTTTATTATGTTTACTGTATGATGTGTTGCTTATTGAGTATTCGACTCATTTTAGTTTGTTTTTATGTTTTTAAAACCACCCCAGGTGATGACATTTAAGAAGACGAGATTGCAGGACAGAACTTGACCCAGGGAGGCGAGGTAGAGGCCTAGACAGATTATACTATGATTATTTTTATGGTTTTAAGTTTTAAATAAATTATTTTGATAAGCACATTAGACTTCCGTATTTTTCATAAGTGCTTCCGCAGACCTTATTTTGGATTTTCTGTATTTATTGAAACTTGTTATTTTATGGAAATCTTTCGCATATGGTGCATTGTTAAAAAGAAAAAGTTTTAAGTTCAAGCTTAGTAGTAGTAGCACACTGGCTCCTCGAAAATTTTAAAATGTATTTTCAGGAACGGAGTGTTACAGTTGGTATCAGAGACAGGTTGAAAGATTCTGTAGACTTTTCAAAATAAAGAGAGGAAAACTTTTGCAAAGAATTAAAAAAAAAAGTTTTGGAAAATAGAAAATGAAGGAAAGGAATATCTAGGCCAAGGTCTCCCCAAGGCTGGTTCTGCTCTGCAGTAAGTATGTTATAAAATTTTCTTTTAGTAGTTGAATTCATTTTTGATTGATATTGTTAAAACATGCATGTTAGAATGGCACCCCGTGGAAGAAGACCACGAGTACCCCCCCCTCTGAGAGCAATATTGTACAAGATGATAATTCAGAAGTACTCGCTGCTGCAGCGACACGTTTCTTTCAAAGGATGGTCAATGGTGATATGGTGGTAGGTAGAACCACACAAGTAGGATGCACATTAGAATAGTTCTCCCACCAGCACCCACCTACTTTCGATGGCAGATTGAATTCCTTAGATGCGGAAAGCTGGATTGAACGTATGGAGCAGATTTTCGAAGTGCTCTACTGCACGGATGATCAGAATGTGAAATATGCCACTTACCATTTGACTGACATGGCAAACAAATGGTGGAAGTCGACTCGGGCTTTGGTTCAGTTGGAATTAGGGGAAGCAGTCCCCATTTCTTGGGAGCATTTTAAGAGAATATTTCTGGATCACTTTTTCCCACGAACTCTTCAGGAGTCGAGAGCTCGCCAATTTATAGACCTTACTCAAGGATCAATGACGGTAGCACAGTATGCTACGACATTCATGGAGCTTTCCCGTTTTGCCAGTTACTTAATTCCAGATGAGGAAAAGAAAGCTGAAAAGTTTGAGCACGATCTGAATTGCAGGATTAGGGAGCGTGTACGTACTCTCAGGGCAGGTTTGGTAACCAAAATAAAACACAAAATTCTCATCTCATCTCATCATTACACATTTTTCAAATCCCTATACAAAATATAATAAACAATTTAACTTTTTCAAATCTCAATTCAACATTTTCAAATTCCAATACAATAATAATACTAAAACATAATATTTTAAACACTAAAACAAAATACAAAATTTTCATCTCACCCCCCAAACCTACCCTCAGGATTCGGAATTTCACGGAACTGGTCACCCGTGCTACAATTGCTGAAGAAGACATTCAAGAAAGTATCGATTACAATAATCAAAGAAAGCGACAGCAGCAACAACAACTCCAACCAGCATCACATAGGGATAAGAGGCATTTTCAGGATAATGCACAACGACCACAACAAGACGAGACAGGATGGCTCCCCATGTGTGGGAAGTGTAGTAAGAGGCATGCACAGAAATTTTTGATGGGAACCGAAGCATGTTTCAAGTGTGGGAAGGAAGGACATCATCTTCAAGACTGTCCTGGGAAGAACATAGTTACTACTCAAGCTACAAGAGACGGACAGAAGTATATGGCACCAGCTCGAGTTTTCTCCTTGGCATAGTTGCGTGGCACCGATGCGCCTGCCAATGAGAACACAGGTAACTAATTTCCTCAATTAGAAATATTGATTATTGTTGGAATATTAGGTATGTAAGTTGTGATATTCATGATGACTATTGGAAATATTATAGGTGCTGTAGGTAACGAAATTCTATCTCAGCATGAATTATAGGAGTTAGGATCTGAACTTTGGAGAGTCTCAAGTTACGATTTATTTAAGATTATTATTGCATGTGAAGAGTTTTATTATTCTATGTGGAGTCTTAATTACTTTTTGTGGAGTTCAATTAATCGTCTAGTCAAATTACTTTAGGCTTATAATCGAACCCGTTATCGACGTTTACAATTTTGGAGATCAATAAGGGAGATTTAAGAATAAATCTCGAAGGATTAAAAGTCTGGGAATAATAGGCTCGACAAATTGATCCAGGATTTAGAATAAAGACAACAAAAGAATGTGAAAAATAAGTACGTTGGTTGTTGAGGTCTAGCAAATTCCGAGGACGAAATTTTTATAAGGAGGGGAGATTGTAACGACCCAATCCTATATTTTTAGGGATTTCTAAAATGTAACAGATTACGTTTGGTTTGAAATTTAAAGTTTATTTCCCCTCTAGCCCACCGAACCTCATCTCTGATTTCTTAGCCTCTAAATTTAAATTTTATTTCTTCCTATCCCAACCCGTAAACTTCATCCTTATTATTGTTTCAAATTTGAAACCCTAATCTCAATTCTCATCCCGTAGTGTGTAAATTCGAGTCCTAGTAGGAGACTAACTCTCATCAGAAAAATCCTATCATATAGACTTCCTATCGTCTTTATAAATCCCACAAAGAATATCTGATTCAAACACACGAAAAATATAAAGAAAACTCACTTGTATTTGAGTTCTCTTCTCTGACCTGCAGCCACCACAGCAAGACCACCCTCTCCGACGACACAGAAGTTGCCGACACACAGCCCCATCGAGCCACTCCCTTCCGGTAAGGCCTCGACCGCCACAACCCTCTCTCTCTCTCTCTCTCTCTCTCTCTCTCTCTTCTCTCTAAACTCTCTCTCTCTCTCTCTCTCTCTCTCTTGTTTCGGTTTGATATTTCTTCTCTCTAAACTCTCTCTCTCTTTCTCTCACTCGGCGCCGCACCACCATAGGGACACTCCCGTCGCGTCGTCGATCACTCCCCGCCACCCAGCGCAGCCGTCGAGTCAGCCCTCCCTCGGTGAGCCTCCATCGCAGACCTCTCCCTCTCTCTCTCAAACTCTGTTTGTCTTTCGGGTTTCCATGTTTCGGGTTCTTGAAGAACCTTTAGATCTCTTAATGGGCCGTTGGGCCCTAAGCCCTTGTGTGCACGATGGGCTTATATTTTTATGGGCTAGGTTTTGACTTTTACAAAGTTATAATGATATTTAAATGGACTTGTATTTTTAAATTGGATTTGGCTTAGCTGTGGGCTGGGCTTGAGGTTAATTAGATTTGTATCATGGTGATAGAGTTGTATTTTAAGTGGGACTTATAAACTCTAGATATACAGAATTGATGTCAATGGAGTAAATGTGATTTTAGAGTTTTGAAAGACCAAAGTTAATGGAAAATATAGATTAAGTTGGAATTTCTAGTTTAATTATGAGGTACGTCTTTAAGTAGAAATTGACGTAAGCTACGTGTCTATCTTATAGGAAATCAGTCGCGCCCCGGAAATATTGGATTAACGCTACGAGGTAAGTAGCATGATCATCTCTTTACACGTATGTACGGTGAACTACTTGTCTTTTTATAAAAGATATTATGCATGTATTTCCTTCATTGGAAGCCCCTTTTTATGAACCCAAGACATGATAAAATTATGAAAAATTTATGATTTTATGTGAAGAATTATTGATTAAGTTATTTATGACAAATCATAATTTTATGAAATGTGTTATGTATCAACAGATTTATAAAAAGTCATGATTTCATGTGAAAGATTATTCATGAAATTATTTATGAAATGCATGATTTTATGTGAGAGTTATTTCGTAAAATATTTATGAAAATTCATGATTTTATGTGATGAAACATGTATCATGACGTTTATGAAAGAATAAGATTTCGTTTGAAATCTATGATATGATATGACAAGTACGTATGTAATTTCTTTTGAAATTTATGAAATGACAAGTATGCAAGTACGATTTGATAAAATATGTAACGGCCTATGTTATGATATGAAAACAGTACCTATGTTATGGGCATATTGCATTGCCAGGTCGTGCATGCTGGTAGTGCACCCAGTATTGTCTTCCTTATGTATGGATTCCATAAATCGCGACCACGGACAGAATCAGAATCTATTTAGATTCGCTAACCCTAACTCACGGGGGTCAACAGTGGGTAACGGCCTATGACAAGTGAAAGATAAGTTAATGTTCATGTTCATGTTATTTATGAATGTATTTATGAATATGCATGCTTTTTAAGAAACATTATATTTATTATGTTTACTGTATGATGTGTTGTTTATTGAGTATTCCACTCATTTTAGTTTGTTTTTATGTTTTTAAAACCACCGCAGGTGATGACATTTATGAAGACGAGACTGCAGGACATAACTTGACCCAGGGAGGCGAGGCAGAGGCCTAGACATATTATGCTATGATTATTTTTATGGTTTTAAGTTTTAAATAAATTATTTTGATAAGCACATGAGACTTCCGTATTTTTCATAAGTGCTTTCGCAGACCTTATTTTGGATTTTCAATATTTATTGAAGTTTGTTATTTTATGGAAATCTTTCGCATCTGGTGCATTGTTAAAAAGAAAAAATTTTAAGTTCAAGTTTAGTAGTAGCACACTGGTTCCTCGAAAATTCTAAAATGTTTTTTCGGGAACGGGGTGTTACACCATAACACTGATCTTGAAACATGTTTACAACTTAAAAAAATGTCACACGAGTTCATCCCAACACTTAGGCATTTAATAACACCAAATCATACAAAAACTTAAAACCGTTTGTATGCATGATGTTTCTAGCTTCTTTTTGCTAATGCAAGTTTCAAAGCCTAAAGAAATCATGCATTTCAATGACTAACATGATAATAATTGGTTCCTAAAGGCTTATAAGGCCATCCTTGAGAAAATAGGACATGATATGCCAAGATCATTCTCATACAAGTGCAAACCGAATACTTAGATGATCAACACAAGATATGGATTTATAAACTTATCATGACATGCTATTTTCATCAAAGTTAAACGTTCAATAAATCTCCCAAGATATTAGTAAAACATATAAAATCATATCAAGACATGTCATGGCTAAAATTTTGACTCAAAGAAATTTATTTCATCAAAACATCAAATTTGACCCGGTTTGACATTAGCATGCTAAAGATAGGGCAAGAATACTTGTAGAAATTGTGGCTCTTAAAGCTCCCAAAAAAACTTCACTCAAGAACTTCACTCAATTTCACTCTATTGCTCACTAGGAGGAGAAATGCTCTCAAGATTTAAGAGAATGCTTGGAGGAGATGTGTGGAAAAATGAGGAAGTGAGTGAGGTATTTATAGGCTTCATGGAGGGTGAGAGGCAAGTGGGGACGTTGGTTTTGGCTACAACGAAGTGAATGTGAGTGGTGGATGTGGGAGATGGAGTGCTTGGTTGCGAAATGCCAATGGTGACATCACTTGGTTCAGATCATTAGTGGTCTAAAGTGCCATACTTCATCATTGAAGAGAGCTAGAAGACATTCATAAGTCTAGGGGTTGCTTGAGTCAGATGTTTGAAACAAAAATCGACAAGACAAGCAAGCCCCAACGGTTTTGGGTTTCCTTCAAAGTTGTCCAGAATTTGATGCCTCTTTCGTCCCATCCTCTTTGTCTATATTGGGGGCATCATGACCATCATTTGAAGGCTTTTTCAAGTGAGGAAGAGAGGCATGAGTGGCTGCCAAGTGATCATGCTTGTGCATAAAAATAAAGGGGCGAAATGGGTGATGGTTCATCCAAGTGATTTCAATTGAGTGCCTATCTTTGAGCCAATCGGTTGGGTTGCCTTGCGAAGGTAATTGGGTAAGCTTTCTCTTGAGTGCTTTGAAGTACTTCCAAGGGAAAAATAGACAAGGAGGTGGTGTGGGACTGTGACCAAAATAGGTGCTAAAAATTCAATTGAAACCCAAGGCCACTCGGTTAGGTTTCAACTAGGCTTGTAATGGAATTGGTTGGGGTTTCTTGGAGCCAATTTGTCCAATGCTAGAACTAAACTAGGAGGGTTAAGGTGGGGGTGTAAACGATGAAATTTCCCTTGAGAAAATGGTGTAAAAGGCGTGGGTTAGGGGCTGATTTGGTTTAATGCAAAGGTGAACCTAGGTCCCATTTGGTGGTGACTTGGGCATTGACATGACTTTGCTTCTATTGACGTGTTGGGTCAAGTCTAAACTTCTAAATTAGTCTAAGAACAATGCAAATGAACAATAAAAACCAAAAACTTCATATTATAAATGTGGGAAATAAATTAAAGACAAATTAAGCTAAAAATATGGTTTAGAGGTTACTAATCATGTGTGAGATGATTAGTGCTTCTTAACTCAAGTCAGAAGCTTAACCATGGTTAGATGAGAATCTTAGGGGGGTGTGACACAACTTGGGCTTGAGGGAAACCAATGGTGTGGTGTATGTGGGCCCCAATTGAAAGAATGAAATAAAAGACAAGGCGTTGAGCTTCAATGGTTGGGCTTTGGTTGGGCCAAAAGTGCAAGCCTTGGATGTGGGCTTTGGAGTGGATTATTATATGGACCTTATATCCAGATTTGTGGGGCCTATCCATGTTCTCAAAGGCCTACTAGGTTGGGCCTAATCTTTGGGTCTTTTCTCAATTGGGCCAAAGTCTTGAATCTTACTAAGTTAGGCCCAATGGCCTTATGCTTACTAACTAGTGCCTAATATCTTGGGTCTAATAAGTTAGGCCCATAGTCTTGTGTCCAATATGTGAGAACTAAAATCTTATGTCTTCCAAGTTGGGCCTAAGGCCTCCATTCTTACTAAGTTAGGCCCAATGACTTTATGTCCTTTACATTGGGCCAATTTTCTAGTGTCCTCCAAGAAAAACTTAAAACTTTATATCTCCTAAGTTGGGCTAAGGCTTTTTAACATCTTAGCTTTAGCTCATCACATCCTTAGTGTATTAGGGCCCTAAAGCCTTTGTCCATCAAGTAGGGTCTAAAGTCTTATTGCCTCTCCTAGGCCTTTATACCCAAAAAGCTTGGGCCCCTTAGTAAACCACTATTTGGGCCTTCTCCAATTCCATCAAATTTTAACCCAAATTACTTAGCCCATTAATGTGGCAATCCGCTAATATGCCATGTGTCATTCCCTTATGGGCTTCTTAGCTTCTTATCCTTAAAATTAATAAAGCAATAAAAATTCTCCAAAATAATATTTAAACCAATCAAGGTCCAAAAACTTTATTTTCCTCAAAATCAATATCGCACTAGAATCTTCTAATAATTCTACTAAACCCAAAGTATACAGCCTTTTTGACAACTCAAGTATCCAAAATTTTTTTTTTCTTCAAAATTCAGTCTTATGCTAGCTAGGATCATGGGTGCTAAGGCCAAGTCCTGGTTTTCATGTCGTAGCTCGGCTGCTCGACTAGATTCTGGTAGATCCCGCAGTGTGTGGTTGGTTGAGTTATTTCTCTCTTCTTGGCGTTTAAGCCACTTGGTCCAGGCTCATTAGTCCAATTAGATCTGTTCTAATATTTCCCTTCCCTTTGTGACCTAAAACATGAGTCTTGTGATACTCCAATTTCTTTTGCTGAATACGAGTCAACCATATTGTTTAACCTCCTCCTTCTGCACTCTTCTATCTGTCTCCACACATACCTAGGAGTTAGAATAGATCGTTTTACCACTCTCTTACTTCGAGCCATGTCGATATTGGTTTTCATTTTATCATCCTTCTCCCAAGTGATTTCTTCAATGTCGTGATTTGTCCAAAGCACCTTCACCAAAGGAATTTCCTGATTCGTAATCTGCACAAGAACTTCCTTGTTTGATAAGTTGGGTTGTAACGAAATGTCCTCCATATCTTCAGAACAAAAATTATGGCGTCTAACTCTAAGTCGTAGGTGGGGTATTTCTACTCGTGGTTCTTCAATTGTCAGGAAGCGTAAGTGACGACATGTTCATCTTGCATGAGCATGCATCCAAGTCCTAATCATTTAGAGAATCTCTGCAAACATTTGGCAAAAACCGTCTATGTAACAACCCGACCCAATAATTATAAGGTTGAGGTATTAATAATTTTTATTATGCCTAAATTATATTTAATGGGCCATATTGGATAAACCAACGAGCGATAAATTATTGAGATTGATTAGTAGTTTTAATTAGGCTCAATAACTAGGTTAAATCTCATTTATTATTTATTAAATGAGTTCGATTCCTTTTAGAATTTAAAGATTGACCATTAGAAATTTATTTTAGTTTAAAATCATCATTAATTGAAGTCCCCTACACAGTCTCCGTCATTGTCAATCCTACATTGAATGAACTACTAGATCATGTTTTTAAATTCAAACTCTTTTCTTGAATGATTGTGACCGAGTCCAACTCGAACTTGAACTCAAACTCAAGCTTAAACTCATCAGTATCCTATTCCAACATAGATACAACACTATAAGTACGTTAAAACTCTTCGAGTCCAACTTAAACTGGTTGTCACCCTCTCCCAAATCTCTCTATAAATATCTCCATTTTGCGTGTTATTTGAAAAAAAAACCATAAACCTACAGTTCAACACCATCGATTTTGTATCGGAAATTTTAGGAAGCAACACTACAAGGTAAGTAGCAAAATCATACCCTTACACGTATATACGATAAACGACATGTCTTTTATAAAAATATTATGCATGTACACCCTCCATTGGAAGCCCATTTTCATGTACCCAAGTCATGATAAAATTATGAAAATCCATGATTTTATGTGAATAATTATGCATTAAATTATTTATGAAAATTCATAATTTTATTAAAGGAGTTATGTATCAAAAGATTTATGAAAACTCATGATTTTATGTGAGAGTTATGCATTAAAATATTTATAAAAAGCCATGCATGATTTTATGTGAAGATTTAGGCATTAAAATATTTATGAAAAATCATGATTTTATGTGAGAAAACATGTATCACGAAACTATGCGATTTCATTTGAAATCTATGATATGACAAGTTTGCAAGTATGATTATGATGAAGTATGAGTGTTAAAATATGTAATGGCCTATGTTATTATATGAAGATGGCACCATATGTTCTGGGCATATTGCATTGCCAGGTTGTACGTGCTGGTAGTGCACCCAGTGTGTCTTTCTTATATATGGATTTCACAATCAGCGGCCACGGGTGGAATCGAAATCAATTTAGATTCGCTAACCTTAACTCACGAGGGTCAACAATGGGTACTGACCTATGAAAAATGGAAGATAAGTTCATGTTCATTTATTTACGTATGTATTTATGAGTATGCATATTTTTCAAGAAAATTTATGTTTATTATGTTTACTATATGATATGTTGCTTATTGAGTGTTCGACTCATTTATATATTTTTTTTATGTTTTAACTACCCCAAGTGAAGATTTTTATGAGGATGAGACTGCAGGATAGGACTTGGGCCAGGGAGGTGAGGCAGAGGCCTAGATAGTTTATGTCATGCTCAATTTTATGATTTTAGTTAATAAGTTATTTTTATAAGCACATGAGACTTTATTGATTTTAAATAAGTGCTTCTGTAGACTCTCTTTTGAATTTTAAGTATTTAATAAAGATTAAATTTATTTATTTATGGGATCTTTCGTATCTGGTGCTTCGTTAAGAAGAAAAGTTTTTTTCAAGTCAAAGTTTGGTAGCACACCGATTTCCCGTAAATTTTAAAAATGACTTTAGTGGGGAGTGGGGTGTTACAATTAGTATCAAAGCCGATGTCGAAAGATTCAGTAGACTTTTCAAAATAAAAGAGAAGAAAACTTTTTGCAAAAAAGAAAAGAAAAGAAAAAAATGTTTTACTAGGAAAAAAAAAGCAATTTTGAAAAGAGAAAGTGAAAAACAAATCTAGGCCAAGGTCTCTTCAAGGCATTCCCTGCTTTGCAAAAAATATTTTTAACTTGTACTATTTAGTGTGTTAATGAAAATTAAGAATGATAATTTTTAGATACATGCATGTCAAAATGCACCTACTACGTGAAAGGGTTTTAGCGCATAAGGTAAGGAAGTTTCTGAATATGAGATTAGGAACCTTTGGTTTTATGATTGATAATACATCTAGTTCATGAGGAAATAGTCTTATATTTTGTGAAGTTTGATCCGAGGAAATTAGGAATGAATTTAGTGGATTTTGGAGTTATGACATAGATCTATGTATGGTACATGGTGTTTCATGATGATTGGTGGAAAATATCTTATGTTCTATAAGTAACACGATTCTATCACCAAGAACGAGGTGTAAGATTTAGGATCTGAACTTTGGAGAGTTTTAGGATACGATTTATTGATGTTATTATTTTAGGTGTAGAATTTTATTATTATTTCATGTGGAGAGTTTTATTTATGTGGAAATCATTAGTTACTATTGTATGTGGAGTTAAGATAATTGTTGAGTGAATTTATTATTAGGATTTTAATTGATCCCATTGTTAACGCAGATACTTGTTTAGGTTTGTGTTGAATTTAGAGTGTATGATTGTTGACACGTAGCGTGCCAACATGTACGCTTAAAGGTTTAGTAAAGCATTAGACCAAAATAGGGAACAATTATATAATTATTGGAATATTAAGTTCAACTAAACTATATTGAGGAGTAAAAGAGACATAGAAAGAATGTAGGTTGTTGGCAGTCTAGCCAATTCCGAGGACATAATTTTTATAAGGAGGGGAGTTTGTAATGACTCGGCCCAATAATTCTAAGGTCGAGATATTAATAATTTTTATTGGGCCTAAATTATATTTAATGGACCATATTAGATAAGCCCACGATCGATAAATTATTGAGGTTGATTAGTAGTTTTAATTAGGCTCAATAATTAGGTTAAATTCTATGTATTATTTATTGAACGAGTTAGACTCATTTTAGAATTTAAAAATTTATCAGTAGAAATTTATTTCAATTTAGAATCATCACTGATTGAAGTCCCATACGTAATCTCAGTCACTGTCAATCCTACATTGAATGAACTACTAGATCATGTTTTTAAATTTAAACTCTCTTCTTGAATGATCGTGACTGAGTCCAACTCGAACTCGAATTCGTCGGCATCCTATTCCAACAGGAATACAACCCTACAAGTCATCTTCACGTTAAAACCTTTTAACCGAGTCCAACTCAAACTGGTTGTCAAATCTCTCTCTATAAATAGAAAAAATCTACACAACCTCCTACTATTCACAATTTCACACAACCTCCACACACCACACTTTTTTTAATTTTTATTATTTTTTTCTTTTATCAAATATTTAATATATGAATAATGAATAGAAGAATTGAATTAGTTTAAAAAGAATAAAATTAAAAAAATTTTAAAAATTTTAAAAAATGTGGTGTGTGGAGGTTGTGGAGGTTGTGTAGCATTGCTCTTATAAATATCTACATTCCGCATGTTGTTTGAAAAAAAAAAACCATAAACCTATAGTTCATCATCGTGATCGATTTTGTGCCAGAAATTTTAGGAAGTAATACTATAAGGTATGCATTCACGCCCTCCATTGGAAACCCTTTTTCACGTACCCAAGTCATGATAAAATTATGAAAATTCATGATTTTACATGAATAATTATGTATTAAATTATTTATGAAAATTCATGATGTGAGAGTTATGCATTAAAATATTTATAAAAAACTATGTATGATTTTATGTAAAGATTTATGCATTAAAATATTTATGAAAAATTATGATTTTATATGAGGAAACATGTATCACAGAATTTTATGAAAGAATGCGATTTCATTTGAATTCTATGATATGACAAGTATGCAAGTATGATTATGATGAAGTATGGATGCTATGTAGCGGCCTATGTTACGATATGAAGACGGTACCATATGTTATGGGCATATTGCATTGCCAGGTTGTACATGCTAGTATTGCACCCAGTGTGTTTTCCTTATGTATAGATTCCACAACTCATGGCCATGTGCGGAATCGGAATCTGCTTAGATTCGCTAACCCTAACTCACGGAGGTCAATAGTGGTTATCGACATATGACAAGTGAAAGATAAGTTCATATTCATGTTATTTATATACGTATTTATGAGTATACATATTTTTCAAAAAACCTTACGTTTATTATGTTGACTGTATGATGTGTTGCTTATTAAGTATTCGACTAATTTTTGTATGTTTTTATGTTTTAACCACCTAGGTGATGATTTTTATGAGAATAGGACTACAGGCAGGACTTGACCCAGGAAGACGAGGTAGAGGCCCAGATAGTTTATGCCATGCTCAGTTTTTTTATTTTAGTTTAATAAGTTATTTTTATAAGCATATGAGACTTTATTGATTTTAAATAAGTTCTTTCACAAACTCTATTTTGGATTTTAAGTATTTAATAAAGATTAAATTCATTTATTTATGAGATCTTTTGTATTTGGCGCTTCATTAAGAAGAAAAGTTTTTTTTTAAGTCAAAGTTTAGCACATCAATTCCCTGAAAATTTTAAAAATGACTTTATTGGGGAGCAGGGTGTTATAGTCTAATCCTAAGAAACTTCGGTCCTCATGTGTATTTGTAGGACACTGCCAATTCACTACCGCTTCGATCTTACTGGGATCAACCACTACTCCTTTACTCCAAATCACATGCCTAAAAACTTCACTTCCAAAATTCACACTTGCTGAACTTGGCATACAACCTATGCTCCTTCAATCTCTCCAACATTAAGCTGAGATGTTGCCTACGTTCCTCTATTTGTGGCATGTTCTAGATCTATAACGAACTCTCTTTCCCTATTGGGGGTAATCCTGGTAAGTCGTCCATGAAAACCTCAGGAAAATTCTCATGTGCAGGTATCCCATGCATCTCCTTATCCCTACTAGAGTCTTCAATTATCAAATTTAGTTAGATCACAACACCGTTAACTATGCAGTTTCTAAATAAAGAGGGAATAGCCTTTACAATTCCTCTTATCCTACCAACTTCAGGAGAGTCAAACAAAATTTCTTTGACTTGGGATAGCAACTTGGCATAGCATGATAACCTGGCATAGCATTTGGATAACCTGTCCATTCCTAATATCAAATCAAACTCCAATAGACTGAAGATAATCAGATCTGCCTCCATAATCTTTCCATCTAAACTTAGAGGGAAAATTCTAAGGACTTGGGTACACTTGACTATACTTCCATCGGGAATCGTAACTACTACAGTTTGAGGAAATGATTCTTTCGGCAGGTTACAAGTTCGTGCAAACTTCGTTAACATGGAAGACCTCGTTGCATTAGAGTCAAATAAGGCACATGTCGTATATCCATATAGCATGATATTACCTAGAACGTAATCATGAACTACCATATACCTAGCAGCTAAATTAAAAGGGTTAGTTTCTATAAAAATAGAGGGATGCTAAGGGAAAATGTGACGTCCCCAGATTCCGCTTGCTATAGGATGGACAACCGAAGCGTCGAGATATTCAACACATGGTTACATGTCCCCGTTCATGACATATAAAATGCAATGTTTCTAACATGTATAACATTATGCAATATTCGCAGCGAATAATTTTTTTTTCTTGAACAATACTATGCACCAAATTTATAATATCCTAAATAGTTAAAACATAATCCATCCATACTTAACAAAATAAACATCCACGATTACAACACGAGTCTCAGAAGGCTGTAATAAAAAAACAACGGAGACCTGGGCTCCATAATTACATTGCCAAAATACACATTAGGTTAGTTCATTGAGTAACTCACGTAACTCGACTAACGATGCCGAAATACTATCCAAAGACCTAACTATGAAGGCTGCTAGCTCCGTGTTGTGTCTACGACGTCTAGTCAACCTCCTACAGTCTGCCAATGTCTACTCCCTGCTCTGATCCTGATACATTGCCTACCAATCGGGGGGAATGGTAGTTTAGACTACCATGGTGAGATTTGATTACAAATCTCAGCAAGTTAACAGGAAACTTCCACCCAGATTAATGATGCATGCATAGCAATAAAAACATGAATGCATAATTAAAGTCGTAAGTAAGCATAACATAACTTGACATATAACATGGCATAAATGACATCATATGAACGTGAACTTGAAACATAACATGAACTTGAACATAACATGAACCTGAGCATAACATAACATAAACATGAACTTGAAACATAACGTGAACATGAACGTGAACATAACCTAACATGAACATGAACTTGAAACATAATATGGACTTGGAACATAGCATGAACATGAACATACATAACATGAATGTGAACTTGAACATAACATGAACATGAACTTGACATGACATAAATTTGAACTTGAAACATGCTCTTGTCTCATGGGGTCACATGATAGAGTAGTCTTATCTCATGAGGTTACTATGATTGCGTAATCTTATCTCATGGGGTTACCATGATTGCGTATTCTTATCTCGTGGGGTTACCATGATTGCGTATTCTTATCTCATGGGGTTATCATGATTGCGTATTACATTGCATAACATGTAATAGTGAATATTACGTGACATGGCATACATGTAACATATGGCATAACGTAACATGACATACATGCAACTTATAGCAATACATGACAGAGTAGAAGGTGTAAGAGATAAACATGTAATGACATGGCATGTCATGACATATATAACAACATACGAACATAAATTGTAATTTTCTTACCCATCATACATACATAGTAAAATGATAGTAAGTTAAGAGCTAACTTACCTCAATCGTCGCGTTGTATGAGAATAAAGTGCGAAACACGAGGAACTGAAAATAGTGATTCTAAAAATTAAAAATTTAATCACTAACAATTAGAAGCATGAAAACAAGCTAACTTAGAGTAAAATTACCATTTAACCCTCTACATGTGGAACAATGACTATTTTACTCTTAACTTAAGGATTTCACATCCTAACTCTAAACAATTCTAAAATTTACATTCCTTATGTAAATTTTATCCTAAACTCAATTATCAACTCAGAAAAATTTAAAATAAATCACAACTACGGAAAATACACTATGATCGAAACATCCATAGGATTTTTCCCTTGATTTTTGTCGCACTTCTTCTAATTTCAAAACTCATGATCAAACCAAATTTTTGCAACAAAGATCTTCCTATCCTAAGTTTAAAAGCATACTTATAACATCCAACAACAACTTACTAATCATCAACCCAAAACTTGGTAGTAAAATGATCCAAACTTTTTAACTAAAAACAAACCTTTGAATCACAAGTTTTAATCTTATTCAAAACATCTCCAAGAATTCCAAAAAATCCAATCTTACTTCTAACATATTCATAACATCATCTTAAGATCAACCATGCTTTAAATGATCAAGCAAAAGTCACCAAAAATCAAAAAATAACACTTGGAGTTTTTGGTTTTACTTTTTTAGCCTAAAAACATAAACTTTTCTCTCAACTAATTTTGATCAATACCTTGATCCATGGCTTAAAGACGTGATCTTCAAACTAAAACATCGCATGTTTTAAAAATGTGTCCTAAAGAAGATCCAACCATCAAATTTAAAATCACATAGCTAAAACTCAATAAAACATGGATCTAACCCAAAAACCTCAAATCTTAGGCCTAACCGAAATCCTCTTACTTAGAAAAATCATATCTTTAAAACTAATACTAAATATCTTCCAAATAACATCCTAACATGTATATAAGAGGCTTCGGATCATCACATAAAAATATCAAAGCCTTTGGAGTAAAATTAGACCACGAAATATTCAAACTTTCACAAAATAAAAACTGTTTTTCAACTTCCAGTTTTCAAGTTTCTAGATCTAAGGAAATCTATCATCAAAAGCTTTAGTTATGCAATAAAACCTCAATGAATATTCATAAACACATGCTAGCAACACTCCATTAAATTTCCGGACCAAGATATGTCCATTAGTTTGGTAAAAAATTCCAAAACATAACATACTCTCTAGTTTCATGCCCAGAATAACCTTTGCATGGTTACAAATACTTTTGACTGATCAAATTTGCATGGAATGAGACTAATTGGATATCCACGAAAACTACACTCAAATAAAAACAACTTTTATGAAGGAGCCATCATGCAAAAATACTTACAAAGAGTAAAAAATCTCCACGCAAAAAGTCATAGAAATCTGTCCGAGAGAGCTCTTTTGAGTTTCTCTCTAAGAACGGGGTGAAGAAGTGATGAAAGATAGTGAAATGTGTCTTGTAAGACTTTAGACTTTTGGTGGGGGAAGTTATGGGCTTGAATGACCCTTGATTGAAGGAGGCTATGTGACATAAAGTGGAGAATAATGAGGGGCAAGGACTGCCTGCAGCAGTTGTGAGGTATGGAGGTTGATGAGGTGGATTCTCCTTCACATCAAGGCACTATTGGGTGTAGCCAAGGGTAGTGGATGGCCTGCCATGTGGGGGAGGAAAGTTCTTCAAGAAACTTTGCCAAGGTGGCCAAGTTCGTAAGCTTTGGTGGGCCTCAACCAAGTGGGCTTCAATTTGGGGTTTGATTGGGGTTTGGTTTAGGGTTTGGGATGCTATCAAGCCCAAATCAAATTTTTCTTGGCCCAATCAAATTTCCAAGGTTTAAAAGGTTGGATAATGATGTCATAAAATTGATTTGATTAATTAATAGCATGTGGAAGTAATTTAATCAAGTGATTAAAAAGGGTTTGGAGGCCAACTTTAGGGTTTGGGAAACCGTTTAGGGTTTCGGTTTCAACCAAACTTTTGGGGTTTCAATTGGATTCTAGCCATTTAGGGTTTCGCTAGGATTGAAACCATCTTTGGTCTGGCACAATTTGGTTGATCAGATGAAACAAAGTTTTACTTAGGTGGCATGATCTCACACCTTGATTTCCTTCACAAATCCATCTAATAATTCCTCAAGGTGCCAAGTATCTAAATACTATTCACTATGCGTGGCTAAGATCTTGCCAAGTATTAAATAAAACTTCTCTAACCTAATTTGGATATTTCACACTGTAAGTTTGAAAACATTACACTTGGCGCGCTTATAGAGGTTACTAATCACTCCAAAACAAAATGCATAATAAACTTATTATTGAAAAAAATCCTAAATATTCATATTAACCTACATTAAAAATCGTTTACCGAAATTCATCCCTGAAGTGCCCCTAAAAATAATTTCACAGTTTTAACTAGGTGTTAAGTCCGAAATTATGAAAATGGGTTATTGCGCCATAAAATCCAAAATAATCAACTGAGTCTAATGGCGTAAACCATAATGCATTCTGACACTTCTAACTATCTCAAATAATTAAACTCATATTTCTAACACCATAATGAGTGATAACACTGACTATGTTAACAGACTAAAACCTGTGCGATTAGTTGATTCGTAAAAACTTATGGAGTTTTCACGAGATTCCTAAAGTCAATAGAAATTCCACCAGTGAATTTCTAGCTTGCTGTTACAGAAAATACCTATAACGACTTTCGTTTCTTCAACTTCTGTTGCTTCCTCGTATATATCACTAGGGGTAATAGCGTAAATGCAGGCTTGGACAGATTGCCTCTGATTCGGCTTGTTACTAGGGTTAGGAGCATTTCCGCCTTCTGAATCATATGGCTAGGTTAACCACATTTGAAGCATACCCCCAATACAAATTTGCACTCGCCGTTGTGGACCTTTCCACACTTTCGGCAGGTAGTAGTTGGGGTAGGCTTAATGCCATTTCCTTCGTTAGATTCTTGTTCTATCCTCCTCTTGATGTTACTTTCTCCCGCAGTGAAGGGAGAAGCCCTCTTCCTCTCCATGCTAATTTGAGCCACATCATTTCGTTGCTCTACTTTCATTATTGCGCCACATTGGCTAACTCTTGGAAGTTATTGATGCGAAAACCGGCTACATAACTATGAATCCGGGGTTGTAGTCCACCTTGAAATTTTTGAGCCTTCATATTTTCGATGGCAATCAGGTGTGGAGTGAACCTTGCTAGCTCCATAAACTTAGCAGCGTATTGCTCAACCGTGAAGCTTCCTTGCATCAAGGTTGCAAACTCCTGTGCTTTTTGCTGCTTAACTAATTCTGGGAAGAATCAATTGTCAAACTAGTCCTTGAATCTATCCCAGGTTAAAGTAGCTATGTTACCAAGCTCTCGCACCAGTAGTTGTCTCTTGGTATCCAACCAAATCCATGCTTCTCCTTATAATAGATGGCCAGTGTACTGTACTTTTTGCTCTTCAGTACATTTGCTAATCTCGAAGGTCCTTTTGAGTTCTAGTTGCCATTTATTGGATCTTAGGGGTCCTTTCATTCCTAGGAAATTGGGATATCTGTATATTAGGAATTTCTCGTATGTGCAACCCCTAATCTCAACTCTTTCCTATCTTTCTACCTGGTGCTGTTGCTCCTATTGGTTTTGCCTAAGGATAATCTCCTACTGTTGTTTCATTGTTTCTGTCATTTAGCAAATCGCGTTTGCCAAAGCTTGTCCACCATCCGACAGGGGATCTTGCTTCCTGCGGGCACTAGAGCCTTCAAAATTCCTTTCTCGCCTTTCACACTCCATCTGTCCTCAATCTTCCAACTCCTGAGATGTACGCGTATTAGACCGAGCTCCAACTGCATGATTCAAGCCTATGCAAAACTAAAGACTCAAACCTATATTCTGGCACAAAATTCTTAAGGACATGTGGGTTTATCCAGAGATGTAGTTGCTTTGATACCACCCTATGAGGCCCCCACTCCCCACTTGGGATGTAACAGAGTCTTAGAGCATCAGGATATGCAACACATGGTTACATATCCCTGTTCATGACAGTTAATATGCAATGTATCCTAAAATGTAACTAGCAGTACGCAATAATTGCAGCAGAATAAGGGTGATTAGTGATAACTCATGCCAGAATGAACTAAAACATTCCAATAACATTAATTACTATCATAAGTTCAAACTTAAGGATAACATTTCCTTAATACAAAATACTTAATCTAAGTTCCATAGTTAGATCAACTATTTCATATGATCTGAAGTATGAAGAGTCAATGCTTATGCGCATCAAAATTATATCTAGTCTTTGCTCAAGGTTTGGCTCCTCTTCAACCATCTGTATCCAGCAGTTCTTCATGTTCTTCCTATACTGGTCTTGACACAACTTCTATTATTCCGGGTGAATGACAGTCCACAAGGGTGAGATTTACTTGAAATCTAAGTAAGTTAAACAACTAACTTACACAGAAACAAGATATGCATGATTAATGATAAACATGAGATGCATGATATGCAGAAAAAAAACTGTATTTGTCTCTCATCCAGGTTCCTCAACATTTTCAGAAAAACTTTGATGCACTTTCTCGTTCAGAGAACATTTTCACTTTTTCATTTAAAAAACATGACATTTCGAAAGAGAACATTTCATACCTCATTGCTTTAAAAAATCATAACATTTCATCGTTATTAAAGCCATCATGAACATATGTATGGTAGCAACACGGTTCCCCATATGCACCGTGAGCACTTGCTGGTGACCGTAGTACAACTCATGTTGACACTACGTCTTTGTCTGCAGACATCATTCTCAATGAATTGGTATCATAACATATCATCATCATAACATTTTATCATAACATATGCATCCACCAGCATTAGGTGCCATATACGACTTCGCTCCGGCTTTATTTAAAAAGAATCGATTCGAATCCGTTGACAGTTATTTGTCAACCCAGGATTAGCACTTCATTTTTACTCACTCCAGAGTGGACATAGAAGTTCCACTAGGATAATTCTTCATCCTAGCCTTTGGGGTCGTGAAAAAAGTTCATTTTCATTCTATGCTTGAAAAATGTATTTCATGACATGTAACGCTCTGTACCCGGAGGTCTGGAGAGTTAGCTCTTGTAACCTAATATGGACGAAGTATCCAGTTTTCTCAAGCGAGCTAGCGAAACTATGGCTGAAGCAAAATGATAGGAACCAAGGTGGGCCTAGTCTTAAAGATATGTTGCAAGTTCCAGATGGGCCAATTACAAGTTCAAGGGCTTAATGGATGAAGATTCAGTTTTGATTCATTTGATAAGCTATGGAAAGGGCAACAACATGACTTCAAGGCTTTGGATACTTGAAGTCTTTTAACTTGTTTAATTCATTTAAAAGACTTATTTTATTAGTTTAGAATAATTGAGTTTATTATGGGAAGCACTTAATGGGGCTTATGCAAGGGCATGTTGAGAAAGTTATTATTTGAACTAGGGTTTTTGGGAAGGCTTTTTATTTTGTGGCCAAGGGCATATTTGGAAAGTCACTTTTTAGGAACTAGAGTTTCAAGATGTTATTGTAGCTGTGACACTGTAGTCGCGGCACTGTTCATCCAGGGGCATTTTGGGTAAAAGAGGCTTTATTTTAGCTAGGGTTTTAATTAGGTTTTAGTTTAAATACTCTTTGTTGCCTCATGTTCATAAGTTTATGAAATTTGATGAATTTATTCATTGTGAGTTGAGTTTTACCTCTTGTTCTTAATTGAACTTTTGAACTTATCAAAGGTAAATCACAACCTTTGTGGCGTTCCTCTTTTGTAATCTGGGTTCTTGAGACGGGTTCTTCAACAGGTCTACATTTTAATATAATCTAGGTTCTTGAAACGTGTTCTCATCGGGTCTAGATTCTCCATCCATTGACTTGATTTTGGCTTTCTTGGAAAGTTTTCAAATTGATTGTGGGTTCAAGGGATTTTTTTCCCGCAGGTTTATATCATTTGGTATCAGAGCTAGGTTTCCAATCAGGTCTGATTCTATCTTTCAATTATTGTATTTTTAATTTTGATTATAGGGCTTCATTGTTCTAGGGTTGCCAAAAAAAATAATTTTGAAACGAAATGTAGGCTGCCGAAATTCTTAGGGTTTTTTGGTTTGGCTGAAATTTGCATCTGCTAGGGTTTCAAAATTCTATGGTTTCCTGCATCTCTAAGTTTGTCAATTGCTTGGAGTGCCGTTCCATTGATTCTCTTCTATTTTATTGTCAATTTTTGTGTGCTTTAGAATTCAATTGCTTGATTTTCACAATTGAGTATTACTGTTTATGGTTTAATTAGAGAGAAGAAGAGAAAAGAAAAGAAAAGAAAGGAAAAGAAAAGAAAAGAAAGGAAAAGAAAAGAAAGGAAAAGAAAGGAAAGGAAAAGAAAAGAAAGGAAAGGAAAGGAAAAAAAAAATTTCAAAAAAAGAAGAAGAAGAAGAAGAAGAAGAAGATAAGAAAATGTAGCATATTCAAAGGTTGCTACATAGTTACAACAAAGAGAAAGAAAAATATTTGTTGATTGAACTTTATCATCAAAGGGGCTAAATACATCTTTCCAGTTGGTATCTTATTTTATAATTATTCTTTCCCTCGTATAAATTTCTTGAGTCTCGTGTCATTTTATTCCTTCCTTATTTCTTGGATCTATATTACTGATTGAAATAATACATAGTTGTATTGTCTTGATTTAGTTTAACTAGTTCTTAAAGAACTTGAGTGGGAAAACTATTGAGGTAAAAGGCAAGAGAGTGTGAGACTTTATCGGGAAAAAACCATTTAAGAGTGAAACACGAGATGAGTGCCATTATTCGAGTGTAAACACGTAAGGGAGTGTGAGAGGTTTTCCACTAACATTCTTTTGTGTAGCACTTTACAATGCCTCACCGGAGTGGCTCTTCACCAAAGAGGATGGCAGATAACTCATCATTTGTGTTGCAAGCCATGCAACAACAGTTTGAGTGGTTAAACTTGGTGTTGGGTGAAGTGAGGGATAGTATGGATCATCGAGAAGTAGTGATTAGAAATCTGCAAAGTGTGAGAGATAGGAGGCGACGTGAGTCTTGTGTTGAAAATGGGTATGAGAAAAAAGAGTATGTTGATTCTCTGGTTACTAGGCGTGCACTCAATACACAAATTAAGATGAATGATACAGAGCAGCAGAGCGAGAACATTTTTCATACTAGATGCCACATCAACAACGAGGTATGTAGTATGATCATTCATTTGAGGTGTTGTATTAATTTGGCTAGCACTACTTTAGTTGAGAAATTGAATTTACCTACCTTGAAACACCCTAGACCAGACAAGTTGCAGTGGTTGAGTGATTGTGGGGAGGTTAGGGTAAATAAGCAAGTGCTAATTTCTTTTTCAATTGGGAAATACCAGGATATGGTCCTTTGTGATGTAGTGCCTATGCATGCTGGCCATATTTTGTTGGAAAAACCGTGGCAGTATGGTAGGAAGGTGATCTATGATGGGTTAAGGAAAATGTAAAATTTTGAAAAGGATGGAAAAATAATCAAACTTGTTCCTTTAACTCCAACACAGGTCCATGGGGACCAATTGAAACTCAAAAGTGAGGTTGCTCAAAAAAAAAAGAGTGAAAATGAGAGTGACAAAAAAAGAAAGAGTGAGACTGAGAGTGATAAAAAAAAAAAAAAAGAGTGAAAATGAGAGTGATAAAAAAAGAAAGAGTAAAAGTGAGAGTGATAAAAAAAAAGAAAGAGTAAAAGAGAGATTGAGCTAAAAAGCAAGAGTGAAAGTGAGATTGAGCTAAAAAGCAAAAGTGAATGTGAGATTGAGAAAAAAAGAAATAGTGAGGCTGAAATGGAGAAAGAGAGAAAAATGAAAAGGGTGAGACTGAGACCTCAAGCAAAAGAGAGAATGAGTTGAAAAATAATTGTGAAGTCGAGAGTACAAAAACAGATGAAGAAAAAGAGAGTGACAGAAAAAAAGAGAGTGAAAAGAAAAAAGAGTATGAAAAGGAAAAAGAGAGTGAAAAAGAAAAAGAGAGTGGAAATAAAAGTGAGAGTGAAGAAAGTGATAAAAAAACAAAGAGAAAAGTGAGTTTTTATGCTAAGACAAGTTTTAATACTAATGAACTTGACGTATCTTTGCCTAGTATTGTTGTCTCTTTGTTGCAGGGATATGAGGTCGTATTTCCTAGCGGTGTGCTTAGTGGATTGTCACCTATTAGGGAGATAGAGCACTATGTTGATTTTGTGCCAAGTGTGACAAATCCTAACCGACCTTTCTTCGAAGAACATGAGTCCTTGACACACTTAAAGGGACAAGGTAAGTTGTTGACTAGAATGCATGCTAAGCGGGAGGATTGTATTGAAAATTTTCCTCATGTATTCAAATACACACACAAGGTATGAAAAATTTTGTGGTTGATGTTTTAGCAAGAAGGTATATCCTTGTCTTCATTTTAGATGCAAAGTTGTTGAGACTTGAATGTGATAAGAAATTACACGCTAATGATGATGACTTTGCTAGTGTGTATGGAACATATGAGAAAGCATCATTTGGTAAGTTTCATAAACTAGATTGGTATTTGTTTAGAGAGAATAGACTTTGTGTGCCTATTAGTTTTATGCGTAAGCTGCTTGTGTGTGATAGACATGGTGGTTTGTTGTGTAATCTTGGTGTAAGGAAGACTTTTGTTTTGTTGCATGAACGTTTGTGGGAATATCATTTGCCTTTCAATGACGTGTTGCATGAACGTTTGTGGAAGTATCAATTGTCATTCATTGATGTGTTGCATGAATGTTTGTGGGAGCATCATTTGCCATTCATTGAAGTGTTGCATGAACGTTTGTGGAAGTATCATTTGTCATTCCTTAACATGTTGCATGAACGTTTGTGGGAGTATCATTTGCGTTTCATTGAGTTTTCATATAATTGGAGTAGTCATTCTGGTGTCAAGAAAACTTTAGACATTTTGCATGAACATATATGTTGGTCTAAGATGAAGAGATATGTCAATCGCATTTATGGCAGGTGCATTACATGCAAAAAGGCAAATTTAAGCTTTTGCCACATGGGTTGTATACACCCTTACCTATTCCTAGTGAGTCATGGGTAGACATATGTATAGACTTTGTTTTGGGGCTGCCTAGGAAAGAAAGGAGTATAGAATCTATTTTTGTGGTTGTGGATAGATTTATAGAGTTTGCATATAATAGGACCATGCATACTACCACTTTATATTCTCCTTTTGAAATTTTTTATAGACTTAATCCATTTAGTCTTTTAGATTTAATGCCTTTACCTGTTGACGACAGGAGTAGCTCGGATAGATTTTTTCAAATTATTGAACAAATTAATGATAATGCATATGAAATTAATGATAATGTTACTAATATTTTTCTCATTGATCCAGGTGGAGATTCGAGGTCGAATCCTTTTGAGGAGAGGGGGAATGATAGGAACCAAGGTGAGCCTAGTGTTAAAGATATGTTGCAAGTTCCAGATGGGCCAATTACAAGTTCAAGGGCTTAATGGATGAATATTCAGTTTTGATTCATTTGATAAGCTATGGAAAGGGCAACAATATGACTTAAAGGCTTTGGGCACTTGAAAACTTTTAACTTGTTTAATTCATTTAAAAGACTTATTTTATTAGTTTAAAATAATTGGGTTTATTATGGGAAGCACTTAAGGGGGCTTATGCAAGGGCATGTTGGGAAAATTATTATTTGAACTAGGGTTTTTGGGAAGGCCTTTTATTTTGTGGCCAAGGGCATACTTGGAAAGTTACTTTTTAGGAACTAGGGTTTCAAGATGTTACTGTAGCGTTACTGTAGCCGAGACACTGTTCATCCAGGGGCATTTTGGGTAAAAGAGGCTTTATTTTAGCTAGGGTTTTAATTAGGTTTTAGTTTAAATACTCTTTGTTGCCTCATGTTCATAAGTTTATGAAATTTGATGAATTTATTCATTGTGAGTTGAGTTTTACTCCTCTTGTTCTTAATTGAACTTTTGAACTTATCAAAGGTAAATCACAACCTTTGTGGCGTTCCTCTTTTGTAATCTGGGTTCTTGAAACGGGTTCTTCAACGGGTCTAGATTTTAATATAATCTAGGTTCTTGAAACGTGTTCTCATCGGGTCTAGATTTTCCATCCATTGACTTGATTTTGGCTTTCTTGGGAAGTTTTCAAATTGATTGTGGGTTCAAAGGATTTCTTTCCCGCGGGTTCATATCATTTGGTATCAGAGCCAATTTACCGCTCAGGTGACTTTTCTATGCTTAAAAGAGCTTTTGACTGAACAAATTGGCATTCGAATCAACACAAAAGATATCTACATAAATTATACTCAAAGAGACTCTTGTGAAGGGAACTACGTGAGAGAATACTTAAAAAAGCTTGAAAAATGGTGTGCAAAGTGACTTAAAAAAAATGTCTGAGAGAATCTTTTGGTCTTTCTCCAAGAAAAATGTTGGAAATGGATGAAATGAAAGGGAAATGAACTGGAAGAGTTCTTACACAACTGAGAGGGCTGTGAATGACCTTGAGTGATGGTTGTGCTAGCCCAAAACAATGGGCGAAACCAGCCCATGGTATTGTTGCCTACTGCCGTGTGAGACTTGGTAAGTGAGGTGGCTTTGGCCTATAAATCAAGTACAACTTGGGGCTATTTTGGGCAAAGTTTGGCATGCCATGGATGGGGGGAGACTTCCTCCACAAACCTTGCAAAGGTGGCCAAATTTCGTTGGCCTTAATATAGTAGGCCTCAATTTGGGGTTGAAAGAGGGTTTGGCTAGAGTTTGGGTTGCTATCAAGCCCAAATCCAAATTTTCTTAGCTCAATAATGATGTCATAACATGAAGTTAATTGGTTAATAGCATGTGTGGAAATGATTTAATCAAGTGATTAAAGACTAAGCTAGAAACAGGATCCATTTAGGGTTTGAAACAAATTTGGCGTTTGGAAAAACCATTTAGGGTTTCGGTTTCAACTAAGCTTTTTGGATTTCAATAGGAACCCAAGTATTTAGGGTTTCACTTCGGTTGAAACCCTCTTTGGTTTGGCACAAATTGGATGATTGGATGGAATTGTGTTTTGCTTGGGTTGCATGATCTCAATGCTTGATTTCCATCACATTTCCATCTCATGGTTCATCTTGGTGCCAAGTGTTCAATTCTATTCACCAAGTGTGGCGCCCCCAGCCCCCGCATGGGGATTGGATGGTGACTGAAATGCCGAGACATGTAACACATGGCTACACACCCCTCGTACATGACAGATAATATGCAATGCACCTAAGTACACTAGCAATATGCAATAAAACCACAACGGAATAGTATTAAAAGTAAGATAATCTAGGTAATGTGATAAGCAATTATAAGCACATGGTACCGTTACTAAGCAAAATACCCAACATTGTCATTTTCCAATAAACATGCATTATATAAAGATTTAGTATCCCAGAAACATAGAGTATTTTAAACTCCCAAAACAAGGGACCTTCTCAAAATATTGTTCCTCAAAAAGTTAAGACCTTAAGTCATAAGTTTTCCCACAAAATATCTTAGGTCCTCGTCCTCGTCCTTGTTTTTTTTTTTTTCAAGAGGGCTAGGGCTTTACTTGCTTGTCTAAGGTCTGATCCTTATCCCGATTGTTAAATTGTCTAAATTCCTTAATGAACTGGAGTATTTTGGTAATAGTGTAATACCCAGCTCCTTCTTCTTACGTACGCTTATCTCTTTCTGACGTATGTTTCGTCTTTATGACGTAAGCAAATCCCGAAAGCAGAGATTATGTGATCATCTGCCCTTCTCACTAGTGACTGCGAGCCACGTTATGCGTGTCGAACCATGATGGCGTGTCTCAAAGATATCGTGTGACTTCTAGGGCAAGCCCAGTGTTTTAAATATGCTGGAAATATTTATAAGAAGTATTTCCATCATTATTGAATTAAGATTTGATCTTAAATACGACAATCATAATATTCTTGAAGAGCTCCAAAAATATTATAATTGCTGGAAATCATTTTAATATTATTATTAAAATGATTTCAATTATTTAAGATATAATGGGATTTAAATTATATTGAGAGCTTTTATTAATTAAATGGTTTAACCCTTTTAAATATGTTAAGTGAGACTTCATTATTTTATTAATGATGAAGAATATTATTCTATAAACTAAAGTTAGTTTAAAATAATATTTACCTTAATTCCTCTAAGTGCTTTTAATTAAGTTAATGTTTTATGCATCTTTAAATCATTATTTTAATTCCTCGTTGTTAGATCGTTGTGTAGATCCCCAGACGAAAGAACTGGGTTAAATACCCAGGCCCCTCTCTTTCCCTCTCATTTTCCCTGTAACCATCTCTCTCCTTCCTCTCTCATTCGGCGTACAACGTACGCAGCACTCCTCCCTCCACGCCAAAGCTTCCAGCGGACAACCCGGCGCCACCGTGCGTCACCAGTCATCACCGCCAGCACCAACGGCTTGCTCTCACTCTGGCAAGCCTCCCTAGCTCAGCCCCTCTCTCTCACGCTCTCCATTTCTCCATTTCGGAAGCACACAGCTCGAACGGGCTTGTGCGCGTAGCGCCGCCCAATGGCTCCACCGCTCCCACGGCGAGCTCCTCTCCCATCGGCCATCATCCTCCACCGAAGCCAGCCCCTATGAAGCAGTCATTCCCCTCCTTCCACTGCAAGTACCCGAAATGGGTCTCTAGCCCATTTCTCACCGTGCGCCACCGTATGCGGCCACCCACGACCACCATGCGATGCCATGGACCTCCTCTCCCTTTCTCCGAGCTCCTCCATGTGACCCATGGCCGGGAACCCCCTCCTCTACCTCACGGCTTCTCTCCCCCCCTCACGCACGGGTTGCACGCCGTGCACCACCATGCACCGCCACCCATGGCTGATGACCGCCATGTCCAGCCTCCTCAGGCCGCCACCAAGCCAACCCGACCTCCATTGGCCCCGATCTGCCACCCACGAGAGCACACTCTCTCTCACTCTCCCACGGCTTCTCCTCCACGGTATGGCCAGATCCGCCACTGTGAGCCACCGTGGCGCCACTCCGACGCCACCACGAGATCCACCGCACCTCCCTTAGCCAAGCCCTAGGTCCAAACCATCACTTTATGTGATGGGTAATCACTGCACGTGATGGACAGCCACTGCGCGTGATTGACCGCCACTGCACACGGCTAGAGCCGCCGTGTTATGCCCCTTAGCGCCATCACAAGGCCATCACGAGTCCTTCCAAGACCACACCTAGCTATCCAAATGTCTAAACAGTCACCGTATGTGAGTTAGCCACCACGTACGACTCTTCAGACATCATTGGCTATGACGATCAACGAGCAACGCACGGGTTATTTCGTCGATGGTATAACTCTCTATCCCTCGTTAATTATGTTAGATATTGATTAGTTGACTAGGTTGTGGACTGTGCTGTTAGTATTAATGAAGTTGTGGCATTGTGATGTAGTGTTGTGTGATGAAGTACTGGGCATTCTGTGTAGTGAAAAGTGTTGGGCTTATCTGTGTTGTATGGAGGTGCATTGTGCCGTGTAGTGTGCTGTGAAATGTTGGGTGTATTGTGAAGTGTTGTGGACTGTGTGGTGTAATGCAGTTGTGGGGCATGTGTTGTATGGATGGCGTGGCGTTGTGTGGAATGGGAAGAGTACACGCTGGGTGTACTTTGTATGTGGCGTAATGTGAGACAAGGAGAGTATATATAAAATATACCCTCCTGGCATATGGTAAAACGGGATGAGTACAGGGAGAAGTGTACTCTGTGAGTAGTGCGTGTAAAAGGAGTACATGTGGAATGTACTCCATGTGATGGATTGATGTACCATATGACAGGGATGCCATAATGGTGATGTGCTGTGATGTGTATGAAGGGAGTATACGATGGGTGTACTCTGTGTGGGGTATAGTATATGTGAGGAGTACACGTGGAGTGTATTCCATGTAATGGAGCGATGCACCATATGGTAGGGATGCCATAATGGTGATGTGATGTGCTGTGATGTATATGAAGGGAGTATACGATGGGTGTACTCTATGTGGGGTATAGTATATGTGAGGAGTACACGTGGAGTGTATTCTATGTAGTGGAGCGATGTACCATATGGCGAGTATGCCATAATGATGAAGTGGCGTGGTGTATGTGGAACGGGAAGAGTACACGCTGAATGTACACTGTGTGGGGTATGATATATGAAGGGAATATATGTGGAATGTACTCCATACGGCGAGTATGCCGTAGTGGTGATGTGCCGTAAGTGCATGGAATATACGCGTGCGATGCACCATATGGCAAGGATGCCATAATGGTGATGTGGTATGTATGAAGGGAGTATACGATGGGTGTACTCTGTGTGGGGTATAGTATATGCGAGGAGTACACGTGGAGTGTACTCTGTGTGGTAGACGATGCACCATATAGCGTGTATGCCATAATGGTGATGTGGCGTGTTGTATATGTGGGGAGTACATGTGGAATGTACTCCATGAGATGGTGAGATGCACCATATGGCGGGTATGCCATAGTGGTGATGTGGCGTAACATGCATGGAGTATATGCAGAGTATATTCTATGTAGCGGAGTGATGTACCATATGGCAGGTATGCCATAATGGTGATGTGGTGTGTATGAAGGGAGTATACATGGAGTGTACTCCATGTAGCAGCGACACTCCGTGTGGCGTGTCGTAGAGATAAGGATGGTTATGTGATTGATGGGCGTGGAACGTGATGGATAGTGTCGGGAACTGTGGAACAGTGTCCCGAAGTAGTTATGGCGTAGCCTGTAGTCTGAGGTGACAAGTGTCACTACGATGGACTTATGGCTAAAAGTATGCGTGAAGTATCAGAGCAAGTATAAGAGTGTGCAGCGGAAGCATGACTGAGGAAAGTCACGAAGTGACATTGACTACTGACAGTCATGCTTGTGATGGGTGAAGTAGTGGAATAAGTGTAGGAGTACGCAGCGGAAGCATGACTGGGCAACGTCACGAAGTGACGTGGTTATTGGATGCTTATGATGGGTGAAGTGTTAAAGTGTAGGGATGTCGTAACGGTAACGTGACGAGATGTCACGATGTGATGGGAGTACGTGAGGAACCGTACTCGTGATGAGTCAGGAGTGATGTAGTAGAATGCTAGGTAACACGACAAGGTCACAGTGTAGCACTGGAGCAATCTCGGGCTATCTAACGTGACATGAAACGTAGTTATGAATGGAGTCTTGTCGTGTCAAGTGTTGGGATGAACTGTCAAAAGAGACGGGTAGCATGAGGAGTCATGCTAACCAGGTTAAGAGAAGGTTGGTATCGGATTACGGCCCTTGTCCCTCGAAACTGGTGATCAACATATTAAGTATGTTGATCTTAGGTGATAAGGGGTAGAGTACATGTGTAGTATGGTTAGACACATGTGCCGGATGGATTCACCATATGTAATGGGTAATCTATCCTGAGTATAGTTACACGGTGCTTAAGCCTCAGAGTTGGCTTAGAGCCGTATGGCTTGTCTGGATGGGAATGAGGATTTGTATGGGCTAAGATGCATGAAGAAAGTGACGGGTGTACTGTCTAAGGACGGGATGCGTGACTTAGTTGGTTTGAGTCATGCGTCGGAATGAGGTTAATGAGAAGAATAAGACGGAGGCCTTAGTGTCTTAATCCTAAGGTGAATCATGAGTTCACTTTAGTGGATGAGCACTCGAGGCAAGACATGAATTGGAAGATAGGGTGACCGTAATAGGTCCCCGAAGGTTTTAACATAGTAAAGGGCACGTAAGTGCATGTAATAGAAGGAGAGTGTTCCAAGTATAACGTAGTTCTATTTATAGTTTAAGTTACTTATGCATTAGATAGAGAATGATGCTAAGGTTATGTGTATGCATGTAGGTTGCCATCTGACAAGCATGAATGGACTGCATGACATGCAAGTAGCATGGAGTCCAGGTAAGTATTACGTTCATACTCTTCTAGAGTTATCAAAGATAAAAGAAACGCTTTTCCTTTAAAATGCTACGAAAAGACTAAAGACGTTTTAAGAAAGAAAATGCTAATTGTTCAAAGGTATAAGTATGTACAGCCCCTCCTTGGCAGCCCCTCTTTACGCAACCAAAGTATTAATTGTATGCATGTGAATGGATGACTATATGCTGTATCTATTGTATGTATTTTCTAAGAAAATTCATAAACTGATGAAGATGCATGAAGGGCATGACAACGGATGCTTTTGTGAATCCTACGAACCGACGCTCTCATGTGCGCCACAAGGTGATTCTTGTTGATGCCATGAGAGACGACGTTCAAAGGTGACGCTTATGGGATGCCACGAAAGCCGACGTTTAAGCCCATGTATGTTCTCAGATGAAGTTTTCAAGAACAAACTGTTAAAGAAAAGATAGAACTGAAATGAATTGAAAAATGAAAAGACCATTTCGGGCTTACGCTCCAAATGATATTTTCTCACGAAAAGAAATGTTTTCTCATGAAAAGAAAGGACTGTAAATGAAAGATAGAACTGAACGGAAGCGTCAGCTCTTTCGAGCCGACATAAACGAACGAATGCATGAATGAAAAGCAAGAAAGAAGAAATGAAAGCATGAATGTATGAAGACACGTAACGGCCACATGACTGAAATGAAAGGGTACCAAAATGAATGGGCAGATTGCAATGTCGGGTAAGTAGTACTGGAAGTGCACCCAGTGCTGCCCCCTATGAAAAGGGATTCCCCACTGGTGGCCACGGGCGGAATCCGAGTCCAAAGGAAGACCGCTAACCCCAAACACACGAGGCATAACTGTGTGTACTGGCCTATGAAAATAATAAGAACGAATGGATGTATGCACGCATGTACGAACGCACGAATGCACGAATCTTTAAGAAATGAAGGCACTGATGGGGAACACGTTTTTAAAGAAAGGAAAGTCTTTTAAAAGAGAAAAATCCCGTCCAGTGACGTTTTCAAAAGAACGCACATAAACAAGCACGAACTCTTGCAGAAATGAAAGCACTGACGGGAGAAACGTCTTACGAAAAGGAAGCCCATGTTTAAAAGAGAAAAACCCCGTCCAGTGAAGTTTTCAAACGCACACACGCACGCACGCACGTAATAGTATGTACGAATGATGAATGCATGAATGAAAACTTATATTGTTATATTTTTAACGGTTTGAAGTAATGCTTACGAGTCTTCGACTCATTTTAGTTTTTATGTATGTCCCTCCCCCTCACAGGAACTGCACGATCAGGACAGACACGGCCCATGGGGATGAGCATGGAAGTCTAGACACGAGTTTTAAACATACGAGACCTTTTTATTATAAGATTTATGTTTTCCACTGTAAACCTCTTTTATGATAAAAGCACATTTTAAATTATGAACATGGAGTCTTGCACCCTGGGTATGCAAGTGAAAAAGTTTTAAATCGGACATTAATTCCCGTCGTCCTTTTTATAAAAATATTTTGGAAAAAGTTCCACTACAAGGACGGGCGTTACAAATAGCTTGGTCAATCATCTCAAGACGCTCCAAGATGGAGGGTTCGGGTGAGCTCGTGACCATCTTAGGCATGATTCTCTCCGGAGGAGGTGCCGTCCTCTTCCACTTGGTCATTAGGGTTCTCATCTAAACCTGTAACAACTTTTACCATTCCGGGTAGAGAATGGTAATGGAAACTATTATAATGAGATTTCGAGAAATCTCAGCAAGTAAACATGCAACCTACAATCAAGCATTCAAAAGGTATATCATGAAATGCAGGCATGGACATGTACTTGACATATGACTTGACCGGAACTTGACTTATGCACTTGACCATTTTTTTCAAAAGACTTGTAACAAAGACATTGAAATTTTCAGAAAAACGTCTTTGACTTTTCTTTTTACGTTGATCTTAATCAAAACTTTTCTTGTTAGAACTTATCACAAAATTTTCATCGAGTGATCCTTATTATATCACGAGATTTTGATCAAGTGATCCATAACATATGAGCTCTTGTTCTTGTTCAGAAGGTGGACACATCATGATTCCCCTTTGCACCACGTGTTCTTGCTAGTTACCGCACCATCAACGGTTCGTGCACTGTGATGAATACATCTTAAACAAAGTCATTTCATTTTAACTCAACAGTACTTCGTTGGGTTACATGCCTTGTGCACCCACTAGTGTTAGTGTAACAGCCCGCTAGAAATTCATTAGTGGAATTTCTATTGACTTTAGAAATCTCATAAAAACCCCATAAGTTTTTACGAATTGATCAATCGCATAGGTTTTAGTCTGTCAACATAGTTAGTGTTATCACTCACTATAGTGCTAGAAATATGAGTTCTATTTATTTGAGGTGGTTAGAAGTGTCAGAATGCATTATGGTCTACGCCATTAGACTCAGTGGATTATTTAGGATTTTATGGCACAATAGCCAATTTTCATAATTCCGGACGAAACTTCTGTTGGAAATTGTGAAATTATTTTTAGAGGCACTTCGAGGTTGAATTTAGGTAAAAAATTTTCATTGTAGGTTAATATGAATATTTAGGAATTTTTAGTGCTAAGTTTATGATTCACTTTTTCGGAGTGAATAGTAATCTCGGTAAGCATACCAATTGCAGTGTTTCAAAATCACAGTGTGGAATGTCCAAATTAGATTAGAGAAATTTTATTTGGACACTTGGCAAGATCTTAGCCACACTTGGCACCATGAGGAGCGTTTGATGGATTTGATGGAATCAAGGTGTGAGATCATGCCACTTAAGCAAAACTTTGTTTCATCTGCTCAACCAAATTGTGCCAGATCAAAGAGGGCTTCAATCCTAGTAAAATCCTAAATGGTGGGAATCCAATTGAAAGCCCAAAAACATTGTTGAAATCGAAACCCTAAACGGTTTCCCCAAAACCCTAAAGTTGGCCTCTAAACATTTTCTAATCCGATTTCTAGCATTGTGTTTAATCACTTGATTAAATCACTTCCACATGCTATTAACCCTTCAAATTTGTGTTAGAACATCATTATCCAACCTTGTTAACCTTGAAAAATTAATTGGGCCAAGTGATATTGGATTTGGGCTTGATAGCAACCCAAACCCTCTTTAAACCCCAAAATTTAGGCCCATTCGGTTTAGGCCCATTAAGGCCCACAAATTTGGTCACCATAGGATTGCTTCATGGCTAAGTTTTATAACCCCACTTGGCTGTCCAGATCTTTGCAAAGAAGGGCCTAGAAGGTTCTTGAAACACAAAGCTAAAGGGCCACCTCACTCTTTCACTCTTACATTCTACCTTGAGAAAAGATCTTGGACTGATTTTTATGAGAAGAAAAGGCTAACACTCAACCTTTCCTTCAGTCCTATCACTTTCCATAACTTGTGTAAGAGGCTCTCCAGTCCACTTCCCATGAAAAGCAACTCTCCTTCACACTTTGCCTCCATAGAACACAAAAGACACTCTCGGACAGTTTTTCGTAACTCTCCTTCCCATGTAAGTGTTTCCTCGCAACGTTTCCTTCATGAAAGTTATTTCTTTTGGAGTATAGTTTATGGGGATATCTTATTAGTTCCATTTGGAGATAATTTGATTGGTCAACAGTTGTTTATACCCCAGAGTGTGTTATATTTTGGAGTTTTTGACCAAGCTAATGAATAGATCTTGGTCCGAAATGTTTATGGAGTACTGTTAACATGTGTATATGATTATTGGTTGAGGATTTTTTGTATGATTAAAAGTTTTGGTGAAATATTTTCTTAGGTCTAGAAACTTAGAAACTGGAAGAGGAAAAACAGTTTCGGTTTTGAGAAAGTTCAAATCTTTTATGGTTTAATCTTATTCCAATGGCTTTAATATTTTTATTGGGAGATCCTAAGAATCTTATATACATGTTAGAATGTTATTTTGAAGATATTTGATGTTAGTTTCGAAGATATGAAATTTTATGCAAGGAGATATTCGGTTAGGCCAAAGTGATGATGTTCTTGGCTAAATTTATGTTTTGGTTGATGTTTAACCATGTGATCTTGAGTTTGATGCTTGGATCTATTTTAGAACATCTTTTTAAACCATGTGATGTTTTGGTTTGAAGATTACAACTTTATAAGCCATGGATCAAGAGGTTGATCAAAACAAGTTAGAAACAAAATTCTGTTTTGAACTTGGAAGAAAAACCAAAAAGTTCAAGTATGGTTTTAGTGATTTTGATGACTTTTGTTCATGATTAAAAACATGATTATTCTTAGGAATATGTTATGAGTATGGTAGAAGAAAAAGTTTGGTTTAATTATGAGTTTTGAGATTTGAAAGAATTACAACAAAAATCAAAGGAAATAGCCTTTGTAAGTTTCGGCCCTATAGAGTTTTAATGGTTGTGTTTAGTTTTAAATTTTTCTGAATTGATATTTGAGCTTAGGACAAAATTTACATAAGGTGTGTAAATGTTGGTGATTTGTGAAGTTAGGATGCGAAATCCTTAAGTTAGGGGTAAAATGGTAATTTTCCCACATGTAGAGGTTAAAATGGTAATTTTACTCTAAGTTGATATTTCTCCATATTCCTAATTGTTAGTGATTAAGTTCTAATTTTTATAAATCATTACTTTCAGTTTTTCGTGATTGCACTTGAGTTTTGTCTCGAAGCGCGAAGATCGAGGTAAGTTAGCTTTTAACTTACTATCAGTTTAATGTGTATGAGTGATAAGTAAGGGAACTAAATTGTATATATGCATGTTATCATATGTGCCATGCCAAGTCATTACATATTTATCTGTTACACAGAATTTATTCTGTCATGAATTATTCATCTGTTACACAAGATATTCTTTTATTCTGTCACGTATTGCTATACATTGCAAGTATGTCATGTTAAGTTAAGTATGCCATATGTTACATGTATTTCATGTCACGTAATATTCACTGTCACATGTTACGCCATGTTAAGAAATGTTGTATGTTGTATGGTATGCCATGTTACGAAATATTGCATGTTACATGTATGCCATATTATGAAATGTTCTCTGTTACATTTATGTCTCGAAGTATGTTATGTATGTCGTCTTAGTTCATGTCACATTATGCTACGCAGGACTTCTGTCTTTTATGTCACGTTCATGTTTCGTCACGTTACGAAATGTCATGTATGTCAATTAAGTTATTCATGTCAATCACGACCCTAAGCGCTAGGATGAGGTAATATCCTAGTGAAACTCCTTTGTTCACGCTGGAGTGTCTAAATAGGTGTGAAATTCCCTAGGTTGACGAAGTACAGTCAACAGGTTGCAAATGAGGCCTAATTAGCTGGTCACCGGAGCGCGACAGGCACTAACGCCGATGGTGCCACACATTATGTTACGTGTGTCCACAACAAGTATGGCACAAACAAATAAGTCATGGGGCCACAACAACTGTGGAGCATGAAGTATGGGGCCACAACAACTGTGGAGCATACACTACGTGAGACACAGCAATTGTGACACGTAGAATACGTGGGGCCACAACAACTGTGGAGTACGTATTAACGCACTTACAGCTGGTATAGAAATTGTGATGTGATGCGGTAATCGGCATGGACACACGGCTCAAGGGGACCTTTGTAGCACCCATATGGTCACTTTAATGATTAAGTCTATTGAATAAGATTCCAAATTCATGCATTTCACGTTCAAGTCATATTTCACGTTATGTTATGTTCAAGTTTACGTTCACGCAATCATGGTAATCCCGTGAGACAAGAATATGTTTCAAGTTCATGTTATGTTATGTTCACGTTTACGTTATGTTCTGAGTTCACATTTATGTTATGTCATGCTTAGGTTCATGCTATGTTTCAAGTTCATGTTATGTTCCAAGTTCACGTTCATGTTATGTTTCAAGTCCATGTTATGTTTCAAGTCACGTTCATGCTAAGCTTCAGTTTCAGTTTCTGTTATGCCAGTTATATTATGTTGTATGTCAAGTTATGCTATGATTACTTATGATTTGATTATGCATTCATGTTTTTACTACAATGCATGCATCATTAACTTGTGTGGAAGTTTCCTGTTAACTTGCTGAGATTTGTAATCAAATCTCACTGTGGTAGTCCCAACTACCATTCCTCCCGAATGGTAGATTTTGTTACAGGATCTGAAAGAGAATCGAGAATCGACCAACTGGAAATGATCGACTAAAAAATGGTGTGACGTAGATGGTAGTACAGTAGTTACCTCATTACTACTTGTATTTGTGGTGTTCAATATCCAACATTCTTTTGATCACAACCATTTTGGACTAGTGTTGTGATCTCAGTTGTTTAGTACGTCATTATGTATGAAGTGTGTTTTAAGTATTTGTGATATTTGGTTTGGTGCATAGTATTGCTGAAGAAAAAAAATTATCCGCTGCGAATATTGCATAATGCTATATGCATGTTAGGAATATTGCATCTTATATGTCATGAACGGGGGTCGGTAACCTTGTGTTGCATGTCTCGACGCTTCAAATGTCCGTCCGATCCCAAGCGGAATTTGGGGGCATCACAGTTAGACACTTCCTCACTCTGAAATTCTTTAAAAAGAATCCATTCGAGACTCATCGACAGTTCTTTGTCAACTCAGGAGTTACCAATCCATTTTTAAGTACTCCAAAGTGGACAAAGGAGTTACTAGACATTTCGCCACCCTAGCACTTGGGGTCGTGATAAAACTTTTAGACTATTTTCTTTGAAAACACTTCTCCCAAATGCATGTGACATGAGACTTAAGACATACGTTCTTATACTTGACATATGACATATGAAATGACATGCATGAAATAACCAATCATAACATATTCGACTCATGGCATGATAACATAGATCACATGAGATATCAAAACACAAACATGGAACTATGAGAAAGAGCCTTGACTGAAACATATAAGTGCAAAGACATGAAGAATCATCACTTAAACATGCTTCAAACTTCAAACATATTGTTTAGAAATCAAGGCATAACGAAACAAAGCAAGAAACCATAGCATTAGGCTAAGACTCAAAGCAAGAAACCATAGCATTAGGCTAAGATTCATAACCTCTAAGGCATAGCATAACCGAATCATCAAGCATCATAAAATAACATCATCGTTTTCCTTAAAACCGAAACATGTGAAGGACATTCTTGCTATTTCTATCTCAAACCGAAACATGTCATTCATGTCATATTCACATTCCAAGATCATATAAGCATATTAAAGCAAGCAAACAAGAAATAGTAATCAAAACAACCATAACAATAAAATGATTTACACAAATATATACAAGTATTAACCAAGAGCAAGTTGAGTGTGTACTTACAAAAATCCACTAAATGAAATATAAGCAAGCTGTAATCCGAAATGCATTACATTAGAAAGAGTGTCTAATAACCCGAATCCATGTTCTTGAGTGTGTGAGGGTTTATAGGGCACCACTAGGTTTTAACCCATTCGACCTTGGATTGCATTGGGAAGGGACAAACTTGGGTGGCATGTAGGGCTTCTTCCTTAGCCGAAAATCCCACATTTTTCCTTTTTTGCCCTTCCCTCTTCTTAAGCAAGTGAAAATTCCTCAAGGGTACTTGTGTAAAACGTTCCATGCCTCTTCCTTTTGCCAACAAGCAACCCTTGGCATGAGTGACAAGTGGCATAGGCGTGTGCCTTGCCCTTTGCCGCCCACTTTTCTCATCTTCTTCCCATTTTGTTGCTTCGTCTTCCTTTTGCTCCTTCCCAAGGTGACTTCTCATGTGCCATTCATTCAAATTGTAAACTAAGTGACAATTGGCATATGAAAAGGTGTTGGTGAGGGTAGTGGCTGAATTCTTAAGGGTAGACTAGTCCTTTTATGCAAGTGTCCTTCATCTAATCTTCTAGAAATTCCAAGAACATCTATCTTGGAACTCGAAATTGGGCCAAAAGAATGGGTCTAGCCGTGTGGGAAAGGGTTTGGCTAAAAGTACTTTAGTCTCCCTAGGTCATATTATCTCCTGTCTCTTCTAGAAGGTCTCTAGCACGATGACAAGTGGCAAATCCCTCTAGGATAGGCGTGTAAGACATCCTTCGGTTCCCTACACTTCTCTCTCCCCTTTAGTCCACTATCATGAATAGATACATAGTGCAACACATGTATAACACATGACATTAATGACTAGGGTTTGAATCATGGGCTTAAGGCCATTGAGCTTAGGTTTCCTTATAGGGCCAAATTATACAAGGCATTCTAGGGTTAATCCTTACTTGGGCTCAAGTTGCTTAATAAAAAATCTTAAGACCTTTCTTTTAACTAAAAAAAAAATACTAAGGCCCTTAAAATACTATGGCAACTAAAATAAATCTATGAATGATGCTTAGTCAAGCTCTGGTTATCACACCTAGTGTGGCTAAAATCTTGCAAGTGTCAAAATAAACTTCTCTAACCTAATTTGGACATTCTATACTGTGATTTTGGAAACACTACACTTGGTGCTACTATCGAGGTTACTATTCACTCCAGAAAAAATGAAAATAAACTTTGCATTGCAAAATTATAAATATACATACTAACCTTAGGGTGCAAATCGTTTATTAAAATTCGACTTTGAACTCCTCAAAATAAACAATACACATTTTCAAACAGACGTTTCATCTTAAAACTGAAAATGGTTTTATTGCGCCATTAAATTCTAAATATTCCAACGAAACTAATGGTGCAGACCGTATCCCATTCTAACACTTCTAAGTATCTCAAATAATTAAAGTCGCACTTTTGGCAGCATAGTGAGTGGCTACATTGACTATGCTAACAGACTATAACCTATGTGATTGAGTCGATTCATGAAAACGTTCGGGTTTTTATGAGGTTCCTAAAGCCTAAATAAATTCATCCCTTGAACTTCTGGCGAGCTGTTACATCCTCCCCTAAAATAAAATCTTGTCCTCGAAATTGACGTAAGTACTAAAAAAACCATAAGAAACAAAGGAGAAGATGCTGCTCACCAAGCCTATTCTCCATCACTGGATGTATTGTTGATGGTTGGTGAGGGGGGGCGTGTGTTGATGTCCATCGGCATAACATGTTGTGGCAAGTAGTAGAACACATCGTCATCAGAATCATATGCCACGTTGTTGAAATGTCCTGGGCCAAAGTGCTACTTGACCTCCTCATCGTCACTATCAGGTACATGACCTTGCATGAGCAGTCGTCCTTGGTGAGTAGACGACATAGATGACCCTGGTGTCGTGGGTTCAGGATTGGTAGCTGCGATGCGTTCCTTTATTGCTCAGCTGGATTTAGCTCCATACTGTGCCATCCTTGCTTGGAAACTATCCTGTACATAAGTGAATCACAAAACATCGACTAAGCCTAGACCAAGCAAAAAAAGACTGGATTAGGTTCCAAACAACTGGGGGTACTTGGCTCACATATCAACTTCTTTCTCCCAAGTTGCATTCTAAATATTATGAGTTTGCCAAAATACTTTGACCAATGGAATCCTGCAGTTTTGTAATTCTTTTTCCTTCTAGTTAATGATTTGTATCGGCTTCTCTTCATAGGTCAGGTTGGATTGCAAAGGTATGCTATCAGGATATGCCACTGCTGGAGTTTGATTCCCAAACCTCTTCTTCAATGAGGACACGTGGAATACATTATGGGTTTGATGAGTATACAAAAGTGGACTCTAAATGTGATGCCCCAAAATTCCGCTTGGGATCGGACGGACATTTGAATCGTCGAGACATGCAACACAAGGTTACCTGCCCCCGTTCATGACATATAAGATGCAATGTTCCTAACATGCATCTAGCACTACGCAATATTCGCAACGGATAATTTTTTGTTTAGCAATACTATGCACCAAACTGAAATATCCCAAATACTTAAAACATACTTCATACTTAACGACATACTAAACAACTAAGATCACAATAATAGTCCATATGGTTGTGATCAAAAGAGTGATGGAAATTAAACTCCACAAATACAAGTAGTAATCTGAGGTAACTACTATACTACCATCTACGTCGCACCGTCGCTTAGTCGACTGTTTCCAATTGGTCGATTCTCGATTCTCCTTCAGATCCTGTAACACAATCTACCATTCGGGGGGAATGGTAGTTGGACTACCACAGTGAGATTTGATTACAAATCTTAGCAAGTTAACAGAAAACTTCCACACAGGTTAATGATGCATGCATGGCAGTAAAAACATGAATGCATAATCAAATCATAAGTAATCATAGCATAACTTGACATACAACATAACATAACTGACATAACTTAAACTGAAACTAAAGCTTAGTATGAACGTGACTTGAAACATAACATGAACGTGAACATGCATAATTTGAACTTGAACTTGAGCATGACATAACATAAATGTGAACTTAGAACATAACGTAAACGTGAACAAAACATAACATGAACTTGAAACATATTTTTGTCTCATGGGATTACCATGATTGCATGAACGTAAACTTGAACATAACATAACGTGACACATGACTTGAACGTGAAATGCATGAACTTGGAATCATATTCAATAGACTTAATCATAAAGTGACCATATGGGTGCTACACAGGTCCCCTTGAGCAGTGTGTCCCTGTTGATTACCGCATCACATCACAGGTGTCTATACCAGCTGTGAGTGCGTTAATACGTACTCCATAGTTGTTGTGGCCCCACGTATTCTATGTGTCACAATTGTTGTGTCTCACGTAGTGTATGCTCCACAGTTGTTGTGGCCCTATACTTCATGCTCCACAGTTGTTGTGGCCCCATGACTTATTTGTTTGTGCCACACTTGCTGTGGACACACGTAACATAATGTGTGGCACCATCGGCGTTAGTGCCTGTCGCGCTCCAGTGACCAGCTAATTAGGCCTCATTCGCAACCTGTTGACTGTACTTCGTCAACCCAAGGAATTGCACACCTATTTAGACACTCCAGCGTGAACAAAGGAGTTCCACTAGGATATTACCCTATCCTAGCGCTTAGGGTCGCGATTGACATGAATGACTTAACTGGCATACATGACATTTCGTAACGTGACGTAACATGAACATGACATAAAAGACAGAAGTTCTGACGTAGCATAACGTGACATGAACGTAAAACGACAGACATGGCATACTTCAAGACATAAATGTAACAGAGAACATTTCATAACCTAGCATACATGTAACATGCAACATTTCGTAACATAGCATACCATATAACAGACAACATTTCTTAACATGGCGTAACATGTAACAGTGAATATTACGTGACATGAAATACATGTAATAGATGGCATACTTGCATGACATACTTGCAATTTATAGCAATATGTGACATAATATCTTGTGTAACAGATGAAAAATTCATGACAGAATAAATTCTGTGTAACAGATAAATATGTAATGACTTGGCATGTCACATATGATAACATGCATACATACTCTTTAGTTCCCTTATCACTCATACACATTAAACTGATAGTAAGTTAAAATCTAACTTACCTCGATCGTCGCGTTCTACTAGAATAAAGTACGAAATACGAGGAACTGTAAGAGGGTATTCTAAAAGTTAGAAATTAATTACTAACAATTAGAAATGTGAAAAGAGACAACTTAGAGTAAAATTACCATTTTACCCTCTACATGTGGGCAAATGATCATTTTACCCCTAACTTAAGGATTTGACATCATAATTCCAAAAATTATCAAAATTTACATGAGGCATGTAAATTTTGTCCCAAACTCAAATATCAACTCAGAAAAATTTAAAACCAATCACAACTATGAAAAACTCACTATGGCCGAAACCTACATAGTCCATTTATCTTGATTTTGGTTGCAATTCTTTCAAGTTTCAAAACTCATGAATAAACCAAAATCTTGTTACAAAGATCTTCCTATCCTAAGTTTAAAAACACACTTAAAAAAATATCCATTAAGAAAAAGCTAATTATCAACGCCAAACTTTTTGTAAAAAGACCCAAACTTTTTAACAAAAAATAAACCTTAATTCACAAGTTTTGACCTTAATAAAAACATCTCCAAGAATTCCAAAAAATCAAATCTTACTTCTAACATATTCATAACATCATCCTAAGATCAAACATGCTTTAACTCATAAAAAAAAAAAACACTTGGAGTTTTTGGTTTTAAACTTAGTCCAAAATAGAAACTTTTCTCTCCATTAACCTTGATCATTCTCTTGCTCCATGGCTTATACACATGTGATCTTCAAACTAAAACATCTCATGGTTTAAAAAAAGTGTCATAAAGAAGAGCCAGCCATCAAACTTAAAATCACATGGCTATAATTTAATAAAACATGGATCTAACCCAAAAACATCAAATTTTAGGCCTAACCGAAATCCTCTTGCATAGAAAATCATATCTTTAAAACTAATACTAAATATCTTCGAAATAACATCCTAAAATGTATATAAGAGGCTTAGGATCAACAAATAAAAATATCAAAGCCTTTGGAATAAGATTAAACCACGAAATATTCAAACTTTCACAAAACATAAACTATTTTTCCACTTCCAGTTTTCAAGTTTCTAACTGTAAGAAACTCTATCATCAAAAGCTTTATTCATGCAACAAAACCTCAATGAACATTCATAAACACATGTTAAAATCACTCCATAAAATTTTCGGACCAAGATATGTTCATTAGCTTGGTCAAAACTTCCAAAACATAACATACTCTCCAGTTTCACGCCCAGAATGACCTTTCTATGGTTAAAAATACTTTTGACCGATCAAATGAGCATGGAATGAGACTAATAAGATATCCACGGCAACTAGACGCAAGGAAGAACAACTTATGTGAAGAAATCATCGTGCGAAAGTACTTACAAAGGGTCGAAAATGGCCACACAAAAAGACCCATAAATCTGCCCGAGAGCGCTCTTTTGGGTTTCTCTCTAAGAACGGGGAAAAAGAAGTGATAAAATGGAATGAAAAGTGCCTTGCACGACTATAGACTCCTGGAGGGGGAAGTTGTGGGCTGGAATGACCCTTGATTGGAGGTGGCTATGTGACATAAAGTGGAGAATAGTGAGGGGCAAAGACTGCCTACAGCAGCTGTGAAAGATGGAGGTTGATGGAGTGGATTTCTCCTTCACATCAAGGCACTATTGGGTGCAGCCAATGGCAATGGATGATATGCCATGTGGGGGAGGAAACTTCTTCAAGAAGCTTTGCCAAGGTGGCCAATTTTGTGGGCCTTGGTGGGCCCCACCAAGTGGGCTTCAATTTGGGGTTTAAAGGGGGTTTGGTTAGGGTTTGAGATGCTATCAAGCCCAAAACCAATTTTTCTTAGCAAATTTCCAAGGTTTAAAAGGTTGGATAATGATGTCAAAACAATTATTTTATTAATTAATAGTATGTGAAAGTGATTTAATCAAGTGATTAAACACAATGCTAGAAATCGGATTAAAAAGGGTTTGGAGACCAACTTTAGGATTTGGGGAAACCGTTTAGGATTTCGGTTTCAACCAAGCTTTTGGGATTTCAATCGGATTCCAACCATTTAGGGTTTTGCTAGGGTTGAAACCCTCTTTGGTTTGGCACAATTTGGTTGATCAGATGAAACAAAGTTTTACTTAGGTGACATGATCTCACACCTTGACTTCCTTCACAAATCCATCTATTAGTTCCTCTTTGTACCAAGTCTCTAATATTATTCACTATGTGTGGCTAAGATCTTGCCAAGTGTCCAAATAAAACTCCTCCAACCTAATTTGGACATTCCACACTGTGATTTTGAAAACACTGCACTTGGTGCACTTATTGAGATTACTATTCACTCCAAAAATATGTATAATAAACTTAGTACTGTAAAATTCTAAATATTCATATTAACCTATAGTGAAAATCGTTTAACGAAATTCAACCCCGAAGTGCCCCTAAAAATAATTTCACAATTTTCAACAGACGTTTCGTTTGGAATTATGAAAATAGGCTATTGCGCCATAAAATCCTAAATAATCCACTGAGTCTAATGGTGTAGACCATAACGCATTCTGACACTTCTAACTACCTCAAATAATTAAACTCATATTTCTAGCACTATAGTGAGTGATAACACTGACTATGTTGACAGACTAAAACCTGTGCGATTGGTCAATTCGTAAAAACTTATGGGGTTTTCACGAGATTCCTAAAGTCAATAGAAATTTCACCAATGAATTTCTAGCGGGCTATTACACTAAATACCATATTATTGGACTAGAATACTAAAATGTGAATAAAAATTATAAGAATTAATTTCTATTATTGAACTTAGGTTCTATTTATTTTGAGATATTCCTGAGCACATTTTTTTATATTTAATTTCAGAATCTATAAAAAAAAGATTCAAAGTCATTGACAACCTCTAGATTTTAAAGGCCAAAATGCAAGTTCAGGATAAGGAAGACTCTTCAACGTTGGGGGACTTTTCAAATATAACAATTTTTGAGGTTGGTAGGTGGATGGACGTTCAGTTTTTGAAAATATGATATTGGAGAGGTGGTGGTTAACAACTTAACGTGTGGACTTCAAAGATACGTACGGATATTGATGGAGAGTAGGGTTGCAACCCGATGCACTCCAACCGGGTCTGGGCCCGGTCCGACCCGACCCGACCCGACCTGGTACTATTTGCGCGCCAGCCCGACCCGACACGACCCGCACAGTACCGGGTCGGGTCGGGTCGGGTCCTTTTTTTTTTTTTTTTTTTTTTAAGTTTGTGACCTGTGTTAAGTTACAGCTTAATGGAATGAATATATTGACATCAAAAAAGTGGTTGACATAAACCACTAAGATCTCAAAACTGGTTCACTAAGATCTCAAAAGACATCAAAAAAATATTGACATAAACCAATGGAAAAAAAAAAAAAAACCAAAAGAAGAAGAATATTAATTCTACCAAAAAATAAACCAAAAGAACTAGAACTAATAAAAAGAAGGAGCCATCTATTATAAAGCCATCTATTACAAAAACTATCTAAATTAGAACTAATAAAAAAAATGTACATAAGCCATCTATTACAAAAACTATCTAAATTACAAAAATATGAACATTAACGGATAAACGATTGAAGAGAAGCCAACAATCAAATAACAGCAGCTTCCCATCTCTTCCTCTATATCTGTCATTATGAAAAAGTCTAACACCAAATCAATAATAGCACATCAAATAATCCAAGTCAACACAAAGTGGTTTAGTTTCTCTAACAAAAGTGTGAAAATGAAAAACATACCATCATGCAAACCATAAGCCTTGAGTTACTCCTCATCAACGTAAGTAAAACTTGATTTTGGATCAAACTCTAAAAAAACACATGATAATTATTAAATGATATAAAAATAAATATAATGAAAAAGTTTAATAAATATGTAAATAAGAAATAAGTTTATTACCCAATTCCGCCTCAAAGCTTTCAATATTATCCAAGGAGGCACGAAGATCAATGGATATTGGATCCCTCAACCAATTTTGTGTACAAACGAGTGCCTCGACTGTTCTTGGAGATAGTGAACTACGAAATGGGTCAAGCACCCGACCCCCTGTACTGAAGGCTGATTCAGAAGAAACAGTAGAAACGGGAATGGCCATCACATCTCGTGCAACTCTTGCCAAAATAGGATATTTTACTTCATTGATCTTCCACCAATCTAAAATATCAAAATTTGGAGCTCGTGTCTCACAACCATGTTCCAAGTACTAATCGATCTCTGATTTGTTCATCAAATTAGATTCAATTATTTCTTGCTCATACTCAACCCAAAAACTCTGTTGAGAATCAGAATCAATCATACTAGGATCAACTGAGGAAGGAGGCTCATAATAGGAAACTCTACTTGAACTCCCATACACAACACTATATTCTCCATAAATATCAATCATCAATTGTTTCATTTTTGTCATCATTTCTTCGACTAAATTACCACCATATATTTTTTTGAACCAAAAATGTAAAAGATTAAATTTGCATCTTGGATCAAGAACAACAGCAATAAATATCATCAAGTTAGTCTTCTCGATTGATCCCCAATATTTATCATACTTAATCTTCATATTCGCCGCCATACATTTCAACACTGCATCATTACTTTGACACATTTTTGACAAATGTGATTGGATGCCACAAAGCTCTTGGAAATATGCATTAGATGTGACATACAAAGAGCCAGAAAGTCTCACAGTAGCATCATAAAAAATCTTCAAAAACTTTATCAATACTCTAACTCTCTCCCAATCACTAGAGTTTGGAGGGCTCAAGTTCACATTAAGACAATAACAAAAAAAAGAATCATCATCCTTCTCCAATCGCAGAAATGGTTTTTTAAATGCTTCTGCAACTTCTAGCATTAGATAAGTCGAATTCCATCTTGTGGAAACATCAAGACATACCAATTTCGTACAACCAATTTTCTTCTTTTCTATACACTTTTTGAATTTATCCATTCTTGCGGGAGATGATCTAACATATCTAACCGCATTACGCACCCTTGTAATTGAATCATCACAATCTTTGAGCCCATCATTCACAATGAGGTTCATAATATGGGCACAACACTTAATGTGAATATACTTCCCTTCCAATAAATGACCTCCTACGAACTTCCTCAAATACTCAATGGCAACATCGTTTAAGGGAGCATTGTCAACTGTAACAGTAAAGATCTTGTCAATACCCCAATCTTGTAGACATGAATCTATATACTTTCCAATAGTTTCTCCTTTGTGATTAGGGATCATGCAAAAGTTTAGAATTCTTTTGTGTAGTTTCCATTCACAGTCGATAAAATGTGCAGTAAGACACATATAATTTAAGTTTTGAATCGACGTCCATGTGTCAGTGGTTAAACTAACCCGCCCAACCGTCTTAAATATTTTCCTTAACTTCTCATTCTCCATTTTAAATAGTTTAATACATTTTCTCGCCGCAGTAGTTCGAGATGGCACTTGGAACCTTGGTTCAAGTGATCTACATACTTTCCTAACTCCCTGGGCTTCTACTATCCTAAATGGAAGCTCATCACAAATTATCATTTCAGCAATTGCCATTCGTACAATTTCTGAATCAAACTTATGTGCATTTGCCGAGTTATTGACATCACTATCTCCAATTCCCTCAAGAGCCCCCTCACGACTCATAGTCTGTTGATCCGTAAGTCTAATTCTATGAGGATGTTGCTTACAAATACCAAAGCAAAGCAAAGCAAAGACATCAAGGACAAAAACGTAAGGTAAGAATCAGAAGAAAAATTATAATTCCTCCTCTGATAGACACTTATTTACCTATTAATCATTCTCTCTCAGGTTATTGATTTTCACGACCATTTTTTTAAATTTAAAAAAAAACGATGTTTCTCGTTTTTATTTATTTATTGAGTTTTTGAATACTTTTTCTGGTGTAGGTGTACTTGTATCACATATTTTAGGAAGAGGGTACATCATAAATTTTAAATAATATTGAAAAGTGTGCAAATCAAGTAATAATTAAAAAAAAAATACCTTAATTAGATTATACATTACTAAGATTAGTCTTTCAGTACCATTCACTTAATAGTATTCTTTGCAGATCAAAATTCAGATGTTGCTTCGATTTTCACTAAGATTAGTCTTTCAGTACCATCAAAAGTAAAAGATTCCATAATCATTGTTGAGTGCTGATGATTAAAAAGTGCAACTAGCAGTCTTATACATACCTGTTAGAACACAACATCTCATTAAGAAAGTACAAAATCATAAGAATGCTCTATTCTGAAATTTGTTTTCAGCAGCATTTATGTAATTGCCATATTCGACTCTCTCTCAGCATCTTAAGTATTATATTTGCACTGAGTTTGGAAATGGTGTGTATGAATTGGACGGAGGTTGGTGTATGAATTGGACTGGAACAACTAGACAGTTTTGTATTAGCTTAGCATGCTCATCATGGTTGCTGAAACATAAATTAGTTTGGAAATGTTGCTGAATGAACTGCTCTGTATAGATGTTTTGTTTTTATTAATTGTTTTGCTGAAGATGGTGCAAACTGATATAAACTTGAAAATATCATATTTTGGTTGTCATGTTTTTTTTTCGAATCATGTCTTTATATATGTTTTGGTTGTTAATTATTCCTTTCGCTTGCTTAGTTGATTGTTGGTTAGATTTGTTCCTTGAGAGAGTGGTTTTGTTACTGCATTTTGAAATATTAGGCAGTATTATTACTCTGTTTTCAATGGATCATTTTTGTTTTACTTTAAGATGGTATTTGTCTACATTAATGGTCTTATTCTTAGGTATGTTTGCACATGTGAATGGGTTATCCATCAGATACCCATCAGATACAAAGCCCTTCTTTTCTCCTACTCGTTTACCCATCAGATACAAAGAAAGAAACAGCCAGAATGACAGACAAATTAAAGCTAAGATTCCAAACAAGCGTTATTTTCATTCTTTGTATCTTCCTTATAATCATTACTTCCAATACTATCAACCCGTAATTATCAGTATACAAGCAGCAAACTAAGTTAAAAGCAAGCCACTTAAAAACAACAGATACATTACTCACTAGACCAGAAGGCTCTTCATGTTGATTCAAACAGTAGTAGCACACTGAAACAACAGATACATTACTCACTAGACCAGAAGGCTCTTCATGTTGATTCAAACAGTAGTAGCACACTGAAACAACAGATACATTACTCACTAGACCAGGAGGCTCTGCACCCGAGCCAAGACAAATCATAAATGCAAAATGGAAACCACCAATACAGAAACTATCAAGTATAAACAATAGATTCGACATAAATAAATAAAAAAATCAGAAACTCTACTTTCTTTTGAAAAAACGATACCCGAACCAAAATCTAAAATATACTCAAATTGAAAAAAAAAAATAGTGGATCAGCTACCGAGATCCAAACCAAAATCGAAGACAACAGGGAGGAATTAAGCCGTAAAGATTAATCAACCCAGAAAAAACCAAAATATAGAGAGATGATTGGGGGAGGAGGGGTACACTGCATTCAGGCCAAAATATGGAAAACGAAAGCCAAATGGCGTAGTGGGTTGTTCGCAAAAGAGAGAGAGAGAACGCACCTCAGCGATGACCTCTGCGACCAGCGACGGCGAACGGCAACGGAGAATGGCGATAGTGACTAGGGTTCTGCAGTGGAGAGAAGAATAGAGCAGACTTCAGATTTCAGATTTTCAGATTCGACGGTTTCGACGGGTTATTTTTCCTAAAACCCGTCTTCCACTTTTGACTCGCTGAACCCGCTATTCACGGGTTAGAAATATCGGATCCTTCAGACGGATCGGGCTGAACGCCCATTATGCACAGCCCTAATGGAGAGGGTTGATGGGATGTACGTGTAACTTTTCAACTAGAGATTTTGAGGAAAGTTGGTAGGTGGGTAGCCAGAACAAGCTTTGTTGGGCATGACTTTTGTACAAAGCATGACTCTTCAATGGGCAAAAGATTTTCAAAAAGCAAGCAAGACTCTTCAACAAGTAGAACTCTTTAACGGAAAATGACTTTTCAAGATGAATTTAATTGGGCGTAATAAAGGGGAGAGGGGGACGTACTGTTCTGGAGGATAAAAAAAAGAATATAGTTTTTTTGGTGCTCCCATGGAGAATTAAACCTTAGGTAAAGCTTGGGGGTAGAAATTGATTACTAAAAATGCTTTGACTATATATCAATTCACAGATTAAGTTTTTATTGTTTAAGATTCTAGGATTGAATTCTCTATTTGTTTTGGATATTATATAAGTTTGAGACACTTATATTAAACAAGTTTTTCATGCCATTGATGTGATCCTTTGCTACACTATTTTTTGTGAATATAGTGTTGTCTTTAGATATGATATTCATTTTTATATATGAAAACTATGGTTTGTAAATGGGAAATAGATTCTAGAATTAAATTTGAGAAATTAGATTAGTATATTATCATATCTTCCAATTAGGAATTTAATAATTCCTAATCATATGTATAAGTTGGATTGAAAAAATCAAAGTATTGGATCCAGTTGATGGAAGCCCGAAACTTTACTTGCATTTTTATCCGTGTCCTAATCTCATTTTCATTATGTGTTTTAGGCAAATTTAAAAATACTTTTCAGATTCCTGTCATCTTGTCATTTGATCTTTTCTTTAAGTTTGCATTCTTGTAGCATTTCTTTCGACTCCCTATGGATCGACACATTGAACTATACTAAAACATCGTATAGTAGTTTGGGCGTAATCAGGATTTTGTGGAACTCAGTTGGTAACTCCAGACAGTACGTAAATGCTCCCACTTTCTCCACTATCTCATAGGGTCCCACGTATCTCGGACTCAATTTTCCATTCACTCTGAAATGGCTTACTCCTCTCATAGGAGGATTCCTTAACATAGACCCAATTTCCAACTTCGAATTCTATACTCCTACGGTTAGCAGCATAGCTCTTCTGTCGGCTTTGTGCCGTTCTCATCCTTTCTCTGATTGTGTGGACTTGGTCTTTTATCTCTTGTAAGACTTCTGGTCCAATTACTTTACTCCCCTATTTCGTCCCAATATATATGAGATCTACATTTTCTACCGTACAAGGCTTCATAGAGTGTTATCTGAATGGTGGCTTGAAAACTATTGCTACAAGCAAACTCTACCAGAGATAGTTGCTTCTCCCAATTTCCTTCATGTTCCATTACACAAGCTCTTAGCATGTCTTCTGGCATCTGAATCGTCCTCTTTATTTGTCTATCTATTTGCGGATAGTAGGCACTACTGAACTTCAAACTTGTGCCCATCGAATTCTGCAAACTTTGCCATAATTGAGACGTAAAACGAGGGTTTCTATCTGACACTATCGTCTTAGGTACTCCGTGCAACCTAACAATCTCTGATACTCAAATTCTTGTCAATCTCTCCAAAGAATCTGTAGTCTTGATGGGTATGCAGTGAGCGCTTTTTGTCAGACGGTCAACTTTTGCCCAGATAATATTTTTCCCGGCTGAGGTCCTTGGAAAATCCAGTACAAAATCTATTGAGATATCTCCCCACTTCCATTCTGGGATTGGAAGTGACTGCAATTTACTTGCTGGCTTCTGATGTTCTGCTTTAACTAGTCTACAAATAGAATACTTATTCATGAATTCTATTATGTCCTTCTTCATTCCTTCCCACTAGAAATGCTGCTTCAGATCATAGCTTTGTACAACTGGGATGAGCGGTGTAAGGTGTGTTATGAGCTTCCTTTAACACCCTCTCCTTCAACTCTTGGTCTGCTGGGTTGACTCTTCGATTCTTGTAATACAGAGTCCCATCTCCTCTGATACTGAAGTCCTTCGATCCTTCTGAGCTCTCAACTATTCTGGTGACTTTTGCAGTCCTCCTTCTGACGATTTTTCAGTTCTTCCCAATCCAATGGAATGAACTCTTGGACTACGGTCAGAACAACTTCTTGACTATGGTTCCCGATCAACAATTTCCTCATACTGCATAAGAGGGAACTTCCTTTTGATGATGGAACAAATGAATCTTTCTATCTGCTCTTACGACTCAAAGAATCAGCTACCACATTGGCCTTTCTGGGGTGGTACTTGATGTCACATTGATAGTCATTAATCAATACTAACCATCTTCTCTACCTCATATGAAGGTTCTTTTACTCAAAATGTTACTTGAGGCTTTTGTGATCAATGAAAACTTCATACTTTTCACCATACAAGTAGTGAATGAGCAAAATCCAAGCTAACTCCAAATAGTGAGTAGGATAATTCTGCTCATGATCCTTTAATTTATGTGAAGCATAAGCGACTACCTTCCGTTCTTGCATCAGCACACATATGAGTCTTGCTTTATATGCGTCGCTATACATCACAAAAGGTTTAAGAGGCTCTAGCAGTGTAAGTACCAAAGCGATCGTTAGTCTTTTCTTCAACTTGAGAAAACTAGCTTCGCACTTATCCTTCCAAACGAACTTCATGTTCTTCTTGGTTAAGGTAGTAAGTGGTCTAGATAGACTTGGGAATCCTTCCACGAACCTCCTGTAATAATCAGCCAGTCCTAAGAAACTTCGAATCTCATGCACACTAGTCAGTCTCTGCTAGTTCGTTACTACTTCAATCTTGCTGGGGTCTACTGCTACTCCTCCACTAGAGATCACGTGACCTAAAACGTTCACTTCACAAAGCCAGAACTCACACTTACTAAGCTTGGCATACAACTTCTAGTCCTTAAGTATGGTCAGAGCCATACTTAGATGATTTTGTGCTCTTCCTCGCTCTTCGAGTAGATTAGGATGTCATCAATGAATACGAGAACAAAACTATCCTGATAGAGTCTGAATATTTTGTTCATCATGTCCATGAATGTGGCTGGAGCATTGGTTAATGTAAAAGGTATCACCAAAAACTCGTAGTGGTCGTACCTTGTCCTAAAGGCAGTTTTTGGAACATCTTGTTCCATGACCTTCAGCTGATGGTATCCAGATCGCAGATCGATCTTTGAAAACAATGCTTGCTTCTTGCAGTTGATCCAACAAATCGTCGATGTCGGGTAACGGATACTTGTTCTTGGTCATCACTTTGTCCAGCTCTTTGTAGTTTATGCACATCCTCATAGATCCATATTTCTTCTTCACGAATTGCACAGGTGCTCCCCATGGCGAAGAACTAGGGCGAATAAATCTCTTCTCTAACAACTCCTCCAACTGCACCTTGAGCTCTCTCAATTCAGTGGGGGCCATACGATATGGTGCTTTGTGAGTCGAAGTTGTCGCAGGTTCCAACTCTATTTCAAATTCCGCTTCTCTATTCGATGGTAATCTAGGTAACTCGTTGGCGAAAACTTTGAGAAATTCTTCAACTCTGGGTATCTCACATATTTCTTTACTCGTGACTGTCTTCTTCATAGTCATTAATAGAAATGTTGAGCCTCCATCCTTGATGCACTTCCTTGCTTGCAAAGACAAAATCACTGGAGGGATGGCCTTAACCGACACTCCTGCATAACTCATATTGTCTTCACTTGGGGATTCAAACACAACATCTCTCTTCCGACAATCTATCTTGGCATAGCGTTTGAATAGCCAGTCCATCTCCAAGATTAGGTCGAACTCCATCTGAATGAATACCAACAAGTTAGCGTTCAGTGTCCTTCCTCCAAGCTACTGTATTCCCATATGGAATTGTCAGTACAACCTGTTGAGGTAATAACTGTAACACCCGGGCCCAACATGAAACTCGCGTTTGAAATTTTCCTTTATATATGGATGAAAAGGTCACATGGGTTTTAATCAGTAAATTTGGGTTTCGGCTAGGGGCCCATTTTATTTACAAGGATCCTACCCAAGTTTTGCTTTAAAAATGTTTGTTATCAATTTCAAACGGATTGGGGTTACAACTCCAGAGTCCATTTTTCTCATTAAAATTATCAAATCCACATCTTTTATATTATTATATATATATATATATATATATATATTATTCAGCCTCGTGCACCATCCTTTTCATTTTCAAATCCCAGTTAATCTCTAGTTGCTCTTCACCACACATGCACGCTATTTTCTTTCCCTCCCCATGTTTAGTAATGCGGCTAACACCCATCAAGCGACAACAGTAGCAACCTCTACCCTCCATGTACATAAGTGTCGCAACATGCATACACCCAACCCCCATCTCGCAACAGCAAACCGAATGGAAAAATGCCCTCGTACAAGCATATCTCTATATCTCTAGCTGCGCCTTCCAACAAGTTCAGAAAATAAAAACCCAAACCCCACACGTTTCTGCAGATATACCTCCAACCGTTTCCGTCCACGATGCCTCATTCGAACCTCCCATAACTACACACTCTCTCTCACGTTGTAAATGTTCTCCGCAGTGCTCTAGTTATTTTCATCCACATTCGGTAACAACTTCTCCCATTTCTCCATAGACTCTCTTAGTCTCTCCCGTCCACTGCAGATCAGCCATTTTTACTTTATTTTCTTTTCTTTCCACCACGCCAACATCACTACCACTGCATGCACTACAGTCAAACTCCATGTTTAGGAGCAAACTAGCCACCTCACTTCGCCACTGCTCCAAACCGCATGCTCCTCCCTTCTTTGCCAACCCAACAATGTAGTCACTGCACCACTTTAACGGTTGCACCACCATGGAAATCATCGTAGATCCACACACGACAAACAATGTACCTGCACCACACACACACCGTCAACCAATGAGAAGCAGCCCCACGCACACATCAACATTCGTTGGAGGAGAACTGGATAAGACTACCCACTGCCACAGCTTCTCCACGCCGCTACCATCCTGCACCAAGAACCACCAAGCACTGCTTAGGGCCTCCACCTTAAGCTGTTACTTCACGCCACGGTCAATTAAAATAAACTCTGTTTTTCTACTCCAAAGCAGAGCACTCTGCCAACACCAACCGAGAAGCCAGCATGTAACGCCTCGTTCCCGGCGGTCCGAAGTGTTAACTCTTAATATCTAAAATCAACTTAAATAATACAACTATAACATCCAGAAAATCGCATAAAATATTAATCAATTTAATCAATCCAAAAATCTAAATTTCTCCATAGGTACAATGAAGAAAATCTCAATAACATAAATTAAAAACTCTCAAAAACTCGAAATTATCCTTAACTCATCAAATCAAAATACTCGAAAAATAAAATCAGTTTACTAACTACGACTCTCAAATAAGTACTTGTACCCTCAAGCACTTATTCCACTTCGATTATCACACCATGCTAAAACTTCCTACTCTTGTTCTCCAGCTGGACCATCAAAATTATCTGAAAAATATATGGAGATAAGGGGTGAGTTATCAACAACTCAGTAAGCAGAGGACATATACTAGTGTGTAAATATGAGCATTTGCAGAGATCAGAATGCAAAACAAAACATTTTCATTTTCAAAGTGCGGAAGCAAAACATATGATTGAAATATCAGAGCGAAAATTCAGAAACAATTTCATTCAAAAACATCCTTTGGCATAGCATAAATGATGATGATCATCATCAGAACATCATATCAGAACAGAAGCCATGTATAACCCCCGTGGTAGGGTTGTGCATCTGCGGATAGCCAAGCAGAACATAAATCACTCTGTCACCAAGGTGTGCACTCAAAACAGAGACCACTACTATAACCCGTGGTTGGGCCGTATCCACTATTGTAACCCGTGGTTGGGCCGTATGCTACTATTAAATGGATCAAATTCAAAATTAGAGAGTCATGCCAAAGGTTTTCAGAAATCATGTCTTATCCAAACAGAATACTGAACAAAATTTTCAGAACATAACAAAATCATATCACAACATAAATTATGCATAAACTTCATATTCGCTCTCATTTTCAAAGTTCAGGAACAGAATGTCAAAAATAAGCTTATGTCTACACCAGTGATAACAGAAAATACTTTTTTCTTAAACAGAATCTCATGAGTAATGCAGAACAAATAACTGAGGCAGTTCAAATTTATTTTCATAACCAAATATGTATATTTTCCAAAAAATCAACCTCAGGTCATTATTTTAATGTAAAATCTAGTATAGGAACCCCGCTTACCTGGACTTCTTAGCTTTTTAGAATTTTCCTCAAAATGTCGAATAATAATTAATCGTCACCTATAAAAGTCACGTAATTCCCATAAATTTCTAATCAACCACGTATTTCGATATTTAAACTTAAAATGCTAAAAGAACCTATTTTTAAAACCTCAAAACCTAAAATTCTCATAATACCTAAAATATCATCATTTTCTAAGACCATAGTGGTGCTCGTGAAGTGGAATAACAATTATGAATAAATAGTGGTGCCGTTAACCTAGCAGAAATAGACGTGCATGCAAAGGATACAAACGTGCACGTTGTGGATTCTGATACGATATCCTACGGCTTGGACTATTTGGCCAAATAAAAAAAAAAATTCTTGGGTCCCGACGTAGTGGATAAAGAATAAACAATGGGCTTTTTCATGAGTCAAACCCAAGAAAAAAAAATTTAGAGAGCGGACTTAGTGCTTTGGCCCGGATGTTACATTCTCCCCCCTTAAAAAAAATTTCGTCCTCGAAATTTGTTACACTAGCAAAGTCCAAGTATTTATCTACTACAACCGTTCCATGCCTACCCCAAATGTCAATCCTATTGTCGAACTTAATATTTCAAATTCTAACCCTCCAATATTGTCGATCATATTCTCTCATATTTTCCCTAGCCATACATATTCGCGCACACTATCATTTCAAGTCTAAAATATAAACCTCAATAATACAATTAAAGACTCAATAATACAATTAAAGACCCAAAAATAAATTTCAGAACTCCACCTAATATAAAACGTCAATAAATAATGAAATAAACTCTCAAACTATCATATCACCAAAATCACGCTTCCGTTGTGCACTCTAACAACTTGTAGTCCTAAACACATTGTATCTCACTCACGTACATTTGAAAAAAAAAGGAACTAAGCTCCATATTTAACCAGTCCGTACATTTGTTTTTTTAAGCTAAGCCTCACAATAACTAAAAGAGACCTCCCAAAATAATATTCAAACCTCCAAATAATAGAACAATCAAATGCTCCAAAGTTAAGTCTAGGTAAACTTAAGTCACGAATTCCCGAATCCTTAGGAGATCTACTTTCAACCAAAAATTCTCGCTTCCATAACACATACTAATTTGTCCAACACTTAAAGCTAGAGTCACGTAGATATAAAATATTAGGTCTACTCCCTTTGAAAACCTTTTTAACCAACCTTCAATATTCTAAGCTATATAACTAGACAGGTTCTATGCAAGCATGACTAATCCCAACTCGATTAAAACAGTAAGCTTTCAAGAAGAAAAAGAGTGGGGTACCTGTGATCGCATTGTTATCGCCCTCAGCATCTTCAGCTGTCAATGCAAACACTTGAGCCGATCCCATTCTACGTTGATTGTTTCCCTGTATCGTCTGTCGGGGACCTGGAGGTGTGTTGGTCTTATTCTTGTCGTCTGACAGTAATGGGCATTCTCTGATGAAATGGCCAGTCTTTCCACATCAGAAACATGACCCATTTTCCTTTCTACACTCCCCAGTGTGTATGTGGTTACAAAACTTGCAGGGGTTATTTGATTGATAACCCTGCATTTGCCTTTTTCCCGTGCTGCTCCCGTCATTTCTCTTCTTCCATGGCCCTTGATCCATACTAGAGGATCCATGTGGAGTAGCTCTCTTTCTCTGTTCCTGCAACTCAGCACTTCTCTTAAGATTTTGTTCCACTAGCATTGCTTAATGTACCAAGTCTGAAAGGTTTTGAATTTGTAAAACCATAACCCATTCGTAGATCCGGTGATTTAAACCCTCTTCAAACCTCCGAGCTTTCTTCTCCTCATCTGGAATCAAATATGAGGCGAAGCGTGACAACTCTGCAAATTTTGCAGCATACTGGCGTACCGTCATGGTCCCTTGCACCAAGTTAGTAAACTCCCGGGCTCTAGCTTCCCGATCTGCTTTCAGAAAGAAACGGTCGAAGAAGTTTTGCTTAAAGTGAGGCCAGCTCACTTCTCCAGTTCCACCATCTCTTCGCTTCTTCGATCAGTTTAAAAGCTGCAAAATGAACTTTCTGTTGATCAGTGCACTCCAAAACATTGAATATCTCTTCGATGTCCTGAATCCAATCCTCAACTGCATTGGAATCGCCTCTTCCATCAAAGGTGGGCGGATGAGTGCGATTAAATTGCTTGAACGTGCAGCCCATCTCATTGTTGTTTCCGTTCAAATCTCCAAGATTTCAAACTCAACGACGAGCAGCCATTCTGGGATCTTTAACTCAGTTAAACGTTCTAGGGAAAGAAAACAAAACATGTAAAACATAAATACCAGCTAAAATATTTAAAAACAAATCAAAAATAAATAGATGAATCAATAAAATCTTTAACTTGTTTTAACCATTCTTAGTCATTTCTTTAACCAACTCATATAGTCTTTCCAACCCTCTATAATTGTAAACCCGACATTACTCTAAACTACCTTACGTCTTAGAATCTAAACCTCAAAATCTAAACCTTAAATTAATCTTCGTAAATTTTATCTCCTATATTCCACAAATTAAGCTTGTCGGATATAAAATCCCTAAACCTCAAATCTCAAAACTCAATTATAAAGTCTTGCAAAATCTAAAACCTTAACTATTGACATTATCGTCTCTTATTCTTTAAAATTCTACACCTCAACTCTGAAATTTCTTCCTAAACTCACAGATATCTAAACCTCCAAGGTTTATAGAATGCAGAATTTAAACCTGGCTCTGATACCAACTGTAACGCCCCGTTCCCGGAGGTTCGGAGAGTTAACTCTTAATATCTAAAATCAACTTAAATAATACAACTATAACATCCAGAAAATCCCATAAAATATATTAATTTAATCAATCCAAAAATCTAAGTTCATCCATGGTGACAATGAAGAAAATCTCAATAACATAAATTAAAAACTCTCCAAAACTCGAAATTATCCTTAACTCATCAAATCAAAATACCCGAAAAATAAAATCAGTTTACTAACTACGACTCTCAAATAAGAACTTTTACCCTCAGACACTTATTCCACTTCGATTATCACACCATGCTAAAACTTCCTACTCTTGTTCTCCAGATGAACCATCAAAATTATCTAAAAAATATATGGAGATAAGGGGTGAGTTAACAACAACTCAGTAAGCAGAGGACATATACCAGTGTGTAAACATGAGCATTTGCAGAGATCATAATGAAGAACAAAACATTTTCATTTTCAGAGTGCGGAAGCAAAACAAATGATCGAAATATCAGAGCGGAAATTCAGAAACAATTTCATTCAAAAACATCCTTTGACATAGCATAAATGATGATGATCATCATCAGAACATCATATCAGAACATAAGCCATGTATAACCCCCGTGGTAGGGTTGTGCATCTGCGGATAGCCAAGCAGAACATAAATCACTCTGTCACCAAGGTGTGCACTCAAAACAGAGACCACTACTATAAACCGTGATAGGGCCGTATCCACTATTATTACCCGTGGTTGGGCCGTATCCACTATTATTACCCGTGGTTGGGCCGTATCCACTATTGTAACCCGTGGTTAGGCCGTATGCCACTATTATCACCCGTGGCAGGGCCATAACTGAACAGAGCGGAAACATAATCAAATTCAAAATCAGAGAGTCATGCCAAAGATTTTCAGAAATCATGTCTTATCCAAATAGAGTACTGAACAAAATCTTCAGAACATAACAAAATCATATCACAACATAATTTATGCACAAATTTCATATTCGCTCTCTTTTTCAAAGTTCAGGAACAGAATGTCAAAAATACGTTCATGTCTACACCAGTCATGACAGAAAATACTTTCTTCTTAAACAAAATCTCATGAATAATGCAGAACAAATAACTGAGGCAGTTCAAATTTATTTTCATAACCAAATATGTATATTTTCCAAAAAATCAACCTCAGGTCATTTTATTTTAATGCAAAATCTAGCATAGGAACCCCGCTTACCTAGACTTCTCAGCTTTTCAGAATTTCCCTCAAAATATCGAACAATAATTAATCGTCACCTATAAAATCACGTAATTCACGTAAATTTCTAATCAACCACGTTTTTCGATATTTAAACTTAAAATGCTAAAAGAACCTATTTTTGAAACCTCAAAACCTAAAATTTTCATAATACCTAAAATACCATCATTTTCTAAGACCATCAATATCCATTTAATCAAATTCATACTGATGGGAAACAAGGTGGGCCTAGTCTTAAAGATATGTTACATGTTCCAGAGGGGCCAATTACAAGTTCAAGGACTTAATAGATGAAGATTCAGTTTTGATTCATTTGATAAACTATGGAAAGGGCAACAATATGACTTAAAGGCTTTGGGCACTTGAAAGCTTTTAACTTGTTTTATTAGTTTAGAATAATTGGGTTTATTATGGAAAGCACTTAAGGTGCTTATGTAAGGGCATGTTGGGAAAGTTATTATTTGAATTAGGGTTTTTGGGAAGGCCTTGTATTTCGGCCAAGGGAATATTTAGAAAGTTACTTTTTAGGAACTAGGGTTTCAAGATGTTACTATAGCGTTACTGTAGCCGCGACACTGCAGCCGCGGCACTGTTCATCCAGGGGTATTTTGGGTAAAAGGAGCTTTATTTTAGCTAGGGTTTTAATTAGGTTTTAGTTTAAACACTCTTTGTTGCCTCATGTTAAGAAGTTTATGAAATTTGATAAATTTATTCATTGTGAGTTGAGTTTTACTCCTCTTGTTCTTAAGTGAACTTTTGAACTTATCAAAGGTAAATCACAACCTTTGTGGCATTCCTCCTTTGTAATCTAAGTTCTTGAGAAGAGTTCTTCAACGGGTCTAGATTTTAATATAATCTAGCTTCTTGAAACGAGTTCTCATCGGGTCTAGGGTCTCCATCCATTGACTTGATTTTGACTTTCTTGGTGAGTTTTCATATTGATTGTGGGTTCAATGGATTTCATTCCCGCGGCTTCATATCATTTGGTATTCAGAGCAAGGTTTCCAATCAGGTCTGATTCTATCTTTTAATTATTGTATCTTTAATTTTGATTCTAAAAGGCTTCATTGTTCTAGGGTTGAAAAAAAAAATTGAAACAAAATGTAGGCTGCCGAAATTCTTAGGATTTTTTTTTTTGTTTGGCTGAAATTTGCATCTCTTAGGGTTTCAAAATTCTAGGGTTTCCTGCATCTCTAAGTTTGTCAATTATTTGGAGTGCTGTTCCATTGATTCTCTTCTATTTTATTGTCAATTGTGTGCTTGAATTCAATTGCTTGATTTTTACAATTGAGTATTGTTGTTTATGGTTTAATTAGAGAGAAGAAGAGAAAAGAAAAGAAAGGAAAGGAAAAGAAAAAAAAAAGAAAAAGAAAAGAAAGGAAAAGAAAAAAAAACTCGAACAAAAAAAATAATAAGAAAAGAAAATGTAGCATATTCAAAGGTTGCTACATAGTTACAACAAATAGAAAGAATTACATTTGTTGATTGAGCTTTATCACCAAAGTGGCTGAATACATCTTTCTAGTTGGTATCTTGGTTTATAATTACTTTCCCTCGTATAAATTCTTTGAGTATCGTGTCATTTTATTCATTCCTTGTTTCTTGGATCTATATTACTGGTTGGGCTAATACAAGGTTGTATTGTCTTGATTTTAGTTCAACTAGTTCTTAAAAAACTTGAGCAGAAAACCCTTGTGGTAAAAGGCAAGAGCGTGTGAGACATTTATCGGGAAAAAGCCAATTATAAGTGAGACACGAGTGGAGTGCCAGTATTTGAGTGTAAACACGTAAGGGAGTGTGTGAGGTTTTCCACTAACATTCTTTTTGTGCAGCATGTTACAATGTCTCATAGGAGTGACTCATCACCAAAGGGGAAGGCAAATAACTCATTATTTTTGTTGCAAGTCATGCAACAACAATTTGAGCAGTTAAACTTGGTGTTGGGTGAAGTGAGGGATAGTATGGATCATCAAGAATCAGTGTTTAGAAATCTGCAAGGTGGGAGAGATAGGAGGCAACGTGAGCCTTATTGAGATTGGAGAGTATGGTGAGGATGTGGAAGTCCTAACATCTGAAGTTGGATTGGTTAGACATAGAGGAGTTAGGCGTGGAAGAGGACATAGGGCAAACTCAGGAGGTCGAGATGGAGTAGATAAGAACCGGAGCATCAAAATGAAAATACCATCATTCCAAGGTAGAACTGACCCTGAAGTTTATTTAGAGTGGGAGAAAAGAATAGAGTTGGTGTTTGATTGTCATAATTACTCTGAGGAGAAGAAGGTGAAGTTGGCGGTAATTGAGTTCACTGATTATGCAAGTATTTGGTGGGATCAATTACTGACCAATAGGAGGAGGAATTATGAGAGGCCTATAGAAATATGGAGAGAGTTGAAAGCTACCATGAGGCGGAGATTTGTACCTAGCCACTACCATAGAGACCTCTACCAAAAACTACAAAATCTTACACAGGGGTCTAGGTCTAGGAGTGTAGAGGATTACCATAAGGAGATGGAGATTTCTATGATTCGGCCTAATGTAGTAGAGGATCGGGAGGCCACGATGGCAAGATTTTTGAGTGGGTTGAATAGGGAGATTGCCAATGTAGTTGAGTTGCAACATTATGTGGAGGTAGAAGATATGGTGCATCAAGCCATATTTCAGTTTCTAGTAATCCTTGGAAACCAAAGTGAGACAAAAATGATCAAATTGTAACAAAGGGGAAGACCGAACCACCTAAGGGAAAAGATTTGGTTGAGGCTGAAACCTCAAGAAAAAAAGAGAATGAGTTGAAAAAAAATTGTGAGGCCGAGAGTTCAAAAAAAGAGGTGAGTGAAAGAAAAAAAGAGAGTGAGAAGAACAAAGAGAGTGAGAAAAAAAGAGAATGAGGCCAAAAGATCAAAAGAAAGAGAGTGTGAAAAAGAAAATAGAGAGGTGGTTGAGAGTCAAGAAAAAATAGTAGAGCCACAAGAGGAAAAAGAAATAGAGATTGCAGAGAGAAACAGAAAGACAAAAGTGAGTTTATATGCTAAGCCAAGCTTTTATACTAACGAATGTAATGACTCTTTGCCTAGTATTGTTGTTTTTTTGTTGCAGGGATATGAGGTAATGATTCCTAGTGGTGTGTTCAGTGGATTGCCACCTATTAGGGAGATAGAGCACTACATTGAATTTGTGTCAGGTGCGACAATTCCTAACCGACCTTTCTTTGAAGAACATGAGTCCTTGACACACTTGAAGGGATATGGTAATTTGTTGACTAGAATACATGCTAAGTGGGAGGATTGTATTGAGATTTTTCCTCATGTATAACAATACACACAAGGTATGGAAAATTTTGGGGTTGATGCTTTAGCAAGAAGGTATGTCCTTGTCTTCATTTTAGATGAAAAATTGTTGAGACTTGAATATGATAAGGAATTGCATGCTAATGATGATAACTTTGCTAGTGTCTATCGAACAAGTAAGAAAGTATCGTTTGGTAAGTTCTATAAACTAGATTGGTACTTGTTTAGAGATAATAGACTTTTTGTGCCCATTAGTTTTATGCGTAAGTTGCTTGTGTGTGATAGACATGGTGCTTGTTGGGTAACTTCGGTGTAAGAAAGACTTTTGATGTTTTGCATAAACGTTGGTGGGAGTATCATTCGTCATTCATTGACGTGTTGCATGAACGTTTGTGGGACATTTGCCTTTCAATGACGTGTTGCATGAAGGTTTGTGGAAGTATCAATTGTCATTCATTGATGTCTTGCATGAATGTTTGTGGCAGTATCATTTGCCATTCATTGAAGTGTTGCATGAACGTTTGTGAAAGTATCATTTGTCATTCCTTAACATGTTGCAAGAACATTTGTGGGAGTATTGTTTGCTATTCATTGAATTTGCATATATTGGAGTGATCATTTTGGTGTAAGAAAAATTTTAGGCGTGTTTCATGAACGTTTGTGGGAGTATCATTTGCCATACATTGACTTGTTGCATGAACGTTTGCGGGAGTATCATTTGCGTTTCATTGAGTTTTCACACAATTGGAGTAGTCATTCTGGTGTCAAGAAAACTTTAGACATTTTGCATGAACAGTTATGTTTGTCTAAGATGAAGAGATATGTCAATCGCATTTGTGGCAGGTGCATTACATGCAGAAAGACCAAATTTAAGCTTTTGCCACATGGGTTGTATACACCCTTACCTGTTCCTAGTGAGTCATGGGTAGACATATCTATTGACTTTGTTTTGGGATAGGAAAGAAAGGAGTAGAGATTCTATTTTTGTGGTTGTGGATAGATTTATAGAGTTTGCATATAATAGGACCATGGATACTACCACTTTATATTCTCCTTTAGAAATTTTTTATAGACTTAATCCATATACTCCTTTAGATTTAATGCCTTTACCTATTGACGACAAGAGTAGCTCGGATGGATTTTTTCAAATTATTGGACATATTAATGATAATGCATCTGAAATTAATGATAATGTTACTAATATTTTTTCCTTTGATCCAGGTGGAGATTCGAGGTCGAATCCTTTTGAGAAGAGGGGGAATGATGGGAACCAAGGTGGGCCTAGTCTTAAAGATATGTTGCAAGTTCTAGAAGGGCCAATTACAAGTTCAAGGGCTTAATGGATGAAGATTCAGTTTTGATTCATTTGATAAGCTATGGAAAGGGCAACAACATGACTTAAAGGCTTTGGGCACTTGAAAGCTTTTAACTTGTTTTATTAGTTTAGAATAATTGGGTTTATTATGGGAAGCACTTAAGGGGGCTTATGCAAGGGCATGTTTAGAAAGTTATTATTTGAACTAAGGTTTTTGGGAAGGCCTTGTATTTTGGCCAATGACATATTTGGAAAGTTACTTTTTAGGAACTAGGGTTTCAAGATGTTACTGTACCGTTACTGTAGCCGCGGCACTGTTCATCCAGGGGCATTTTGGGTCAAAGGGGCTTTATTTTAGCTAGGGTTTTAATTAGGTTTTAGTTTAAATACTCTTTGTTGCCTCATGTTAAGAAATTTATGAAATTTGATGAATTTATTCATTGTGAGTTGAGTTTTACTCCTCTTGTTCTTAATTGAACTTTTGAACTTATCAAAGGTAAAAATCATAACCTTTGTAGCGTTCCTCCTTTGTAATCTAGGTTCTTGAGACGGGTTTTTCAATGGGTCTTGATTTTAATATAATCTAAGTTCTTGAAACGTGTTCTCATCAGGTCTAGGTTCTCCATCCATTGACTTGATTTTGGTTTTCTTGGTGAGTTTTCAGATTAATTGTGGGTTCAAGGGATTTCATTCCCACGGGTTCATATCATATACTGAAGAAGAAAATTTATCGAATAAGTATTATGATAATTATATAACTCAATAAAAATTAATATTCAAAATATCTAAAATACCAACAATATTTTATAAATAAAAAAAATACATTGGTTACTAAAATTTTCCATAAAATAAGTCATGAAAAACTCATCTCTTAAGAAAAATAAGTTTACTTCCTTTAACTAACAATATTATCAAAATACAATATAATATTTATTGAAACTTAAAGCAAAATTGATATGAACCCGTATGAATGAATTCCCTTGAACCAACAATCAATTTGAAAACTCCCCAAGAAAGCCAAAAATCAAGTCAAGGATGGAGAATCTAGACCCAATGAGAACCCGTTTCAAGAACCTAGATTATATTAAAATCTAGACCCGTTGAAGAACCCGTCTCAAGAACCCAGATTACAAAGGAGGAACGCCACAAAGGTTGTGATTTACCTTTGATAAGTTTAAGAGTTCAATCAAGAACAAGAGGAGAAAACTCCACTCACAAATAAAATTCAATATTGTCTAATCTGTCAAATGAGGCTACAAAGAGTTTTTAAACCCAAACCTAATCAAAACCCTAGCCAAAATAAAGCCCCTTTTACCCAAAATTACCCTTGATGAACAGTGCCGGCTACAGAACGCGCGGCTACAGTAACCCCTACAATAAATTGATGAAACCCTAATTCTTAAAAAGTAACTTTCCTAATAAGCCCTTGGCCAAAATACAAGGCCTTCCCAAAAACATAGTTCATAAGAAGTAAGACATGTGAGCCAAGCATCTTCAAGCCCACTTATTCTAAACTAATAAAATAAATCATTTAACCAAACTGGAAGCCTCCAATAACAATAGGCTGTATCTCTAAGTCATGTCTTCCACAGCTTGAATCAAGTGGATCAAAACTGGTTCTTCTTCTTTCAGACCCATCTTGAGTGTTGGGCTCTTGCTGGCTTCATCCCAAATGGATTGCACCAATCCTTGCATTGCTTCCTTGATCTTCTTGGCCCTTGATCTTGTAATTGGCCCATCTGGAACTTGCAAAGGATCTTTAAGTGTAGGCCCACCTTGGTTCCTATCATTCCCCCTCTCCTCAAAAGGATTCGACCTCGAATCTTCACCTACATCAAAAGGAGAAAGATCAGAAACATTAAAAGTTGCAGAAACTTTATACTCACCTGGAAGATCCACTTTATATGCGTTGTCATTAATTTTCTCAAGAATTTGGAAAGGTCCATCTCCTCGAGGATGCAACTTAGTCCTTCTATGGGCTGGGAATCTTTCTTTGCGCATGTGAACCCAAACCCAATCTCCTGGTTCAAAGATGACACGCCTTCGTCCTTTATTGGCTTGGGAAGCAACCCTTTCATTCTTTTGGGCAATTTGAAGTCGTACCCTCTCATGAAGTGACTTCACCAACTCCGCTTTCTTTTGTCCATCCAAACTACTCCTGCCATCAGCAGTAAGTGGATTAAATCCATAAACAATTTCAAAATGAGAGTATGAAGTAGTAGTATGCATCGTCCTATTATATGCAAACTCTATAAATGGCAAACAATCCTCCCAAGTTTTTAAATTCTTATGAACAACAGTGCGTAAAAGCTGAGTTAAAGTCCTATTAACTACTTCAGTCTGACCATCAGTCTGTGGATGACAAGTAGTGGAAAATAAGAGCTTAGTACCCAATTTCCCCCACAACACCTTCCAAAAGTAGCTAAGGAATTCCAAAAGTACCATGGAGTCGCACTATCTCCCGGAAAAACAAGTCAGCTATGTTTGTGGCATCATTTGTTTTATGGCATGGAATGAAATGTGCCATCTTACTAAATCTATCCACAACCACAAAAATAGAATCTCTACCCCTTTTGGTCCTAGGCAGTCCCAAAACAAAATCCATAGATATGTCTACCCATGGCTCACTAGGAACGGGTAAGGGTGTATACATCCCATGTGGCAAAACCTTAGATTTGGCTTTTCTACATGTAATGCACCTTCCACAAATACGGTTAACGTCTCTCTTCATCTTAGCCAAAAGAAATGTTCATGCAAAATGTCTAAAGTTTTCTTAACACCAAAGTGTCCCATTAATCCCCCACCATGTGCCTCACGCACCAATAACTCACGCATATAACAATTTGGCAGACAAAGTTTGCTTTCTTTAAACAAATAACCATCATGCTTGTAAAACTTACCAAATGCCGCCTTATCACATGCCACATACACATTTGAAAAATCAGCGTCATAGGCATACATGTCTTTCACATATTCAAACCCAAGCATTTTAGCACTCATAGAAGTAAGAAGTACATACCTCCGGGATAGAGCATCAGCAACAATGTTCTCCTTACCTTGCTTGTAACGGATGACATAGGGAAAGGTCTCAATGTATTCCATCCATCTAGCATGCCTTTTATTCAACTTACCTTGACCCTTGAGATGCTTCAATGATTCATGATCGGTGTGGATCACAAATTCCCTTGGCCATAGGTAGTGCTGCCAAGTCTCTAATGCACGAACAAGAGCATAAAGCTCTTTGTCATAAGTAGGGTACTTAAGGGATGCCCCACTTAACTTTTCACTGAAGAAGGCTATGGGCCGCCTATCTTGCATCAAAACGGCTCCAATCCCTATTCCTGAGGCATCACATTCAATCTCAAAAGCTTTGTTAAAATCAGGTAATGCTAACACAGGTGCAGAGCACAACCTTTCTTTAATAGTGGCAAAAGCATTCTCTTGATTAGCCCCCCAATGAAACCCAACATTCTTTTTAATTACCTCAGTGAGTGGTGCAGCAATGGTGCTGAAGTCTTTAACAAAACGCCGATAAAAACTAGCTAAGCCACGAAAGCTTCTTACCTCAGTGATGCTTTTTGGCGTTGGCCACTCCTTGATTGCCTTGACTTTCTCTTCATCCACCTCAATACCCTTTGTACTAACAACATAACCAAGAAAAACAACTTTCTCCATGCAAAAGGCACATTTCTTAAAATTAGCATACAACTTTTCACATCTCAACACATCAAACACATATCTCAAATGTTCAATATGTTCACTTAAGTTCTTGCTGTACACTAAGATATCATCAAAGTACACAACCACAAACTTGCCTATGAATGCACGTAGGACATGGTTCATTAATCTCATGAAAGTACTGGGCGCATTTGTAAGTCCAAATGGCATAACCAACCATTCATAAAGCCCATACTTAGTCTTAAAAGCAGTTTTCCATTCATCACCCTCTTTCATTCTAATTTGATGGTATCCACTTTTAAGATCAATTTTACTGAAAATACATGAGCCATGCAATTCATCAAGCATATCATCTAATCTAGGAATGGGATGGCGATATTTTACCGTGATATTGTTGACCGCCCTGCAATCATGCACATCCTCCACGTCCCATCCTTCTTTGGCACTAGTAGCACTGGTACTGCACAAGGGCTCATGCTCTCTCTCATGTACCCCTTGCTCATTAAATCCTCAACTTGCCTCTGAAGCTCCTTTGTCTCCTCTGGATTACTCCTATAGGCTGGTCGGTTTGGAATAGCAGCCCCGGGCACAAAATCAATCTGGTGCTCAATGCCTCTAATGGGTGGCAACTCATTTGGCATCTCCTCCGGGAATACATCCTCAAACTCCTGCAACAAAGAAACAGCCAAACTAGGAAGAGACTGGTTAGTTTCATCAAGACTAAGATAAGACTCTTTATAGACAAGAAAAATCATAGGGCGATCTGCGAAGAAAGCCCTCTTAACCTCACTCTCTCTTGTATAGAAACTCACTTTTGCCTTTCCTTTTCTCTCGGCAGACTCTCTTTCTTTTTTCTCTCGTGGCTCCACTCTTTTTTCTTTACTCTCAGCCACCTCTCTACTTTCTTTTTCACTCTTTCTTTTATGCTCATTTTCACTCTCAATCTTTCTTTTTTGCTCAATCTCTTTTTCACTCTTTCTTTTTTGATCACTCTCATTTTCACTCTCTCTTTTGATCACTCTCATTTTCACTCTTTCTTTTTTGAGCAACCTCACTTTTCAATTTCAGTTGGTCCTCATAGACCTGGCTTGGAGTTAAAGGAGCAAGCTTAATTGTTTTGCCCTCCTTTTCAAAGCTGTACATGTTCTTGAACCCATCATGTGTCACTCTCCTATCATACCGCCACGGCCTCCCCAACAAAATATGGCCCGCATGCATAGGCACAACATCACAAAGCACCTCATCCTGATACTTCCCAATAGAAAAAGTAACTAACACTTGTTTATCCACACTAACCTCTCCACAATCATTCAACCACTGCAATTTGTATGGTCTAGAGTGTTTTAAGGTTGGTAAATTCAATTTTTCAACCAAAGTAGTGCTAGCCACATTAGTACAACTCCCTCCATCAATGATCATACTACATACCTTATTGTTGACATGTCATCTAGTATGGAAAATATTCTCTCTCTGTTGCTCTGCATCATCCACCTTAATGTGTGCATTAAGAGCACACCAGGCAACAAGAGACTCACCTGTCACAGGGTATACCACTCCATCATCATCACTAGCATCATCCAACTCGGGCACCTCATCACTATCATCCTCACTCTCAGTCATCACCTCCCCATTGTCACGCATAATCATCACCCTCCTATTTGGACATTGAGAAGCAATGTGCCCTGAACCCAAACACTTAAAACATTTGATATCTCTATTCCGTGAAGGTTGGGATTCTACCTTGGGTTTGTTGCTAGTTCCCTCATCTTTTCCCTTTGGTGGTTCGGTCTTTCTCTTTGCTTCAGCTGGATCATTCCTATCCCATTTTGATTTCCAAGTAGTGCTAGAAACCGAAGTGTACCTTGCTATCCCTTTTCTCTTTAATTGCCTCTCCACCTTCATAGCCATGTGCACCATGTCCTCTATCTCCACATAATGCTGCAATTCAATTACATTGGCTATGTCCCTATTCAACCCACTCAAAAATCTAGCCATGGTGGCCTCTCGATCCTCCTCTACATTAGCCCGAATCATCGCCACCTCCATCTCCTTATGATAATCCTCCGCACTCTTAGAACCCTGTGTAAGATTTTGTAATTTCTGGTAAAGGTCTCTATAGTAATGGCTTGGAACAAATTTCCGCCTCATGAGAGATTTCAACTCTCTCCATGTCTCTATAGGCCTCTCATAATTCCTCCTCCTATTGGTCACTAATTGATCCCACCAAATAATAGCATAATCAGTGAACTCAATTACCGCCAACTTCACTTTCTTCTCCTCGGAGTAATTATGGCAATCAAACACCAACTCTATTTTTTTCTCCCACTCTAGATAAACCTCAGGGTCAGTTCTACCTTGGAAAGATGGTATTTTCATTTTGATGCTACCAAGGTCTCTATCTACACCATCCCGAACCCTTAGATTCTCCTCAAGTCCTCTTTCATGCCTAAGTCTTCTATTTCTACCCGACCCAACGTCAGATGCAAAGTCCTCCTCATCCTCACCATCTCCTTCATTCTCAAACTGATTTTCAACTCTATGCTCACGTCGCCTCCTGTCCCTCCCACCTTGTAGATTTCTAATCGTTGCTTTTTGATGATCCATCATATCCCTCACTTCACCCAACACCAAGTTCAACCGCTCAAACTGTTGTTACATGGCTTGCAACACAAAGGATGTGTTATCTGCCCTCCCCCTTGGTGATGCGCTACTCCGATGAGACATTATCAAGTGCTATACAAAAGAATGTTAGTGGCAAAAAAGAAAAAAAAAAGAAATGTAAACCTCACACACTCACTTACGTGTTTACACTCGAATAATGACACTCCACTCGTGTTTCACTCCTAATTGGCTTTTTTTTTCGATAATAGTCTCACACTCTCTTGCCTTTTACCTCAAGAGTTTTCCCACTCAAGTTCTTTAAGAACTAATTGACTCAATCAAGACAAAACAACCTTATTTTATCCCAACTAGTAATTAGGTCCAAGAAACAAGAACAAGAGAAACACAGAAGCAATGAAAGAAAGAAAATGGCACGTGAATCAAGGAAATTATATGAATGAAATAGGAACTATAAGACAAGATACCAACTAGAATCACCCCTTTTGATGATAAGACTGAAGAAAAGATCTTAGGATTTTTTTTTTTTCACGATTTTTTTTTTCCTTTCTTTTCTTTTCTTTTCTTTTCTTTTCTTTTCAATCACAAATAGCAATATTCAATTGTGAAAATCAAGCACTTGAATTCAAGCACGACAATGAAGTAGAAGAGAATCAATGGAACAGCACTCCAAGCAACAGATAAACTTAGAGATGCTGGAAACCCTAGAATTTTGAAACCCTAGGTGATGCAAATTCCAGCCAAACCCAAAACCCTAACAATTTCGGCAGCCTACTTTTTGTTTCTATTTTTTTTTTTTGGAAACCCTAGAACAATGAAGCCCTAGAATTAATTTAAGGATGCAAGAATTAAAAGATAGAATCAGACCTGATTGGAAACCTTGCTCTGATACCAAATGATATGAACCCGTGGGAATGAATTCCCTTGAACCCACAATCAATTTGAAAACTCCCCAAGAAAGCCAAAAATCAAATCAAGGATGGAGAATCTAGACCCAATGAGAACCCGTTTCAAGAACCTAGATTATATTAAAATCTAGACCCGTTGAAGAACCCGTCTCAAGAACCCAGATTACAAAGGAGGAACGCCACAAAGGTTGTGATTTACCTTTGATAAGTTCAAAAGTTCAATCAAGAACAAGAGGAGAAAACTCCACTCACAAATAAAATTCAATATTGTCTAATCTGTCAAATGAGGCTACAAAGAGTTTTTAAACCCAAACCTAATCAAAACCCTAGCCAAAATAAAGCCCCTTTTACCCAAAATTACCCTTGATGAACAGTGCCGGCTACAGTACGCGCGGCTACAGTAACCCCTACAATAAATTGATGAAACCCTAATTCTTAAAAAGTAACTTTCCCAATAAGCCTTTGGCCAAAATACAAGGCCTTCCCAAAAACATAGTTCATAAGAAGTAAGACATGTGAGCCAAGCATCTTCAAGCCCACTTATTCTAAACTAATAAAATAAATCATTTAACCAAACTGGAAGCCTCCAATAACAATAGGCCATATCTCTAAGTCATGTCTTCCACAGCTTGAATCAAGTGGATCAAAACTGGTTCTTCTTCTTTCAGACCCATCTTGAGTGTTGGGCTCTTGCTGGCTTCATCCCAAGTGGATTGCACCAATCCTTGCATTGCTTCCTTGATCTTCTTGGCCCTTAATCTTGTAATTGGCCCATCTGGAACTTGCAAAGGATCTTTAAGTGTAGGCCCACCTTGGTTCCTATCAAAAATCCTATTTAAACATAATCTCAAAAAAAGAAAAAAAAAACTTCTCACCCGAAAATAGTAGGCTAAAACCGGAACTTTCCATATATATATATATATATATATATATATATTAGGTTAAAACTAGTAAGTATCCAAGTTAAAACTTTACATATATATAAGTGTATATATATATATATATATATATAACTACACCTTATGAAAAAAAAACTAGTGATGAACATAAACATATATATAATAGAAGTACAGAGGCGGCAGGGACTCACCAAGGAGGCAACGTGCGACGGCGCAGAGTGCAATGGGAGCTGGTGAACTCGGCGGAGTACTGAGAGAGAGAGAGAGGAACACGGTGAGGGAGAGATGGAGAACAAGAGAACGAAAACTCACGGCGAAATGGAGGAGCTGCATAAGGTGCGGAGATGAAATTGGCTGCCCCGGCAGAGTCAAATGTGCAGGAAGGAGTTGTGCAAAGCGCTGGGAGATGGACGGTGGCAACGTCGACGGCTGGGTGGTAAAGACGAACTCACGGTGGCCAAAACAAAGTGCTCTGTTTTTGGGAGATAAAACAGGGGACAATGAGACCGTGTGGGGTACGGTGATGCAAGGCAGTATTGTGGGCGAGCTGTGGTGTTGCACCAAGGCTGAACAGTGGCAATCACGGTGGTTTTATTCTGGGCGGTTTGGTTTCGTGCAGTGGGGCATGGATTCACTGTAATGACGCTGGCGGCTTCATGCATGGAGGCTGAGGGAAAAATAGGTTAAAGATGGTGATTGTGGTGTACGGCAGAAGAGCCGCGATCCGTGGAGATGTCATGCATGCACGGGTTGTGTCGATTCTGTATGGGGTAGTGAGAGTTCTAGGCGGTGCAATGGCTGTTGTGCCGTGGGATGGAAGCCGTAATGTGCACTGGTGTAGCGGCGCCGCAGTTTACTCCCGTTGTTGGATGCTTCCTGGATGAGGACTAGAGGCCGGTGGTGCGTCGAGAAGGGGTGGTAACCTAGTCTAGGGTTGCAGGTGGTTGAAGCAAAATGAGTCTTTGCGTGAATAGCTTGTGAAGTGGAAAAAAAAATTATGAATAAATAGTGGTGCCGTTAACCTAACGGAAATAGACGTGCATGCAAAGGATACAAACATGCACGTCGTGGATTCTGATACGATATCCTACGGCTTGGGCTGTTTGGCCAAATAAAAAAAAAATTCTTGGCTCCCGACATAGTGAATAAAGAATAAACAATGGGCTTTTTCATGAGTCAAACCCAAGAAAAAAAAATTTAGAGGGCAGACTTAGTGCTTTGGCCCGGATGTTACACAGCAAGATGAACAACCACTCAAATTCGTCGACTGACCACCGTTGTACGTCGGAGAACCTTTGGGTACCACTTATAATGCCAATCAACACATCAATTCACCTACACGTATGGCATACGCCCATCACAACCAAGGTGCCTTTGCACCACCCCCAAACAACCCTACCCAACCATGTGCCGCCAGGAGCCACAATGAAGAAAGCTTGCAAGGATTAGAGTACAACCCAATGCCTCAAGTGACTGAAACCATGAATTTCTCTCTCGGGTATCTCACTCTCTATTCTGCACCTATGTCAAACTTTCTCTCTGCCGAGTGACTCACTCAAAAATGAGCAGCGCAAAGCTTGTCCCAAGTGCAGAAGGATGTCGCGTAATAATTAAGAATAAATTCCTAGACCGTCTCCTTAGGGAAAGTTACTTAAAATCAAACTCGTTTAAAATAGTGAAAATATTCACAAAGAGAAAATAAAATTGATGGTATGTGCAATGAATGGAAGAGTGCAACGGGAATGAAAAGGGCACTAGTCATGGACTAGATTCATATTTTTAGATTTTTGAATGTCGAAATGAAATGTAAAAGACTAACAAATTGAAATTAACAATCAAAGAATCAACTAAATTAAACAATCTTAATTAATCTGAAAATTATATAATAAAACTGAAATTATTTAAATCCTAATTAAACTTTAATCAATCTAATATGTAATGGAACTAAGAGATTAATAAAACTAGCTAAGAATTAAACTAGATTAGAAAATAATTAAAAAAATACGAACTAAAAATTGAAAAGCCTCAAAATAAAGATTCTAGGGTTCATCATTGTATTCAAATCACAAATTCTCAAAATTAATCCATAACAATTGTAATCACTGTTAAATGAAAGCTTAAAAAAAGTGAAATAAATAAATAACACGAAATAAATAAACAGCAAATAAAATTTCCAAAAGTCTAAGCCAAATATCTCAAAAATAAATCACAAACTTTAAACTAAAATTAAATAAATAGTAGAGAGTGAAAAGAGCAAGCCAAATGGATAGAGATGGAGGTGGTAGGCAATGGAGAAGGCGGCTGGAGCGGCAATTGGACCCTGGAAGAGTTCTTCAAATGATATGCTCTCAAAAAACCAATAATAATGTAACGAAATAAATAAAATATATTGATTTTAAATGTATAAAATATGTAATAATTCAGCTCAATCACACCCCCGATTAACGTTTTGCTAATTTTTGAGCAAAATAGTGAAAATTAATTGAGATGAATATTGCATAAAGATCGAAATCCAAATAGAAACAATCAAACACAATTCTGAATTCTCACAAATGTGACACGTTACTACTCAACCCCCAGGGGCTATACCCACCAAGACTATCTCAACAATCTTTCACATAGAATTGAGGCAAATGTCTCAGAATTCAAATGTGTGTGTGAAGCTAAACTGATTGTGTGTTCCTCATTACTAGCCATGATTTGTTATAGGATTTTTCAACCTTAAGATTAATCATTGCTGATTCTAACGACCTCAAAGCCCAAGGGACTAGTAGTTTTCACGCCAGCTCTGTTTTTAAAGGTTGAACACTCAACCTCCAAAGTCTTGGGTAACTGTTTCTAGCCCTTTACTTAGGAAATCTCACTAAGCCGCCTTTATCTATTTTTTTCTATTCATTTCAAATCTTTTTTTTTTCTTTATTTTCCTTTTCTTTTTTTTTCTTTCTTTTTTTTTTTCTTTTGGAAGTATGGCTCGGTAGTCCTGCAGTTTACTTCTCCTATGTTAAATCAATGAAAAGTAAATAAGGAACACTACAAGCGTAAGCATGTGCAAAATGTCCTTCAAAATTTGCCCTTCGTTCTACAAAAATCTTATCAAGTCTCATCTCAATAAGTATAGCATCCCGGTGTTTCAAACTACACATAAACAAAATATGATGCATCAAAAATCATGCTCTATGCTTAAGTTTGAAAATAAATCTTCACAAAATGATTCCGCTCAACTACTCCACCAAGATGCTCAAATTTCACAAATAGAGTGTGTCAATCATATGTGTATCAATGCACATCACATTAATGCAAATTTTTTCCTTTTTTTTTTTTAATTCTGTGCACACACGCTACCCTAACTAGTGAGAGACATGGTCCTCAATGAATCGAATGTAAGAAAACAAAGTGCACAGGAATAAGCAAGCAAAAAAAAAATTCAACATGAAATATAAAATCAAAGCAAAACAACAAGAGCAATTCTACATATCTACCTACACTCTCCACACACCATGCACTAAATTTTTTTTTTTTTAACTCAAATACACTAAGTGTGTGGAGTGTGTGATAAATAGTAGAGTGTGAAGAAGATTTTTCAAACAACAAATAAATAAAAAAAAATGCAAGTAAAGAAAGTTGTAAAGGGTGAAAAGATCAAAACACTTTCCTGAAATCTTGCACAAGCAATATCTCTTTGTGTGGGTCAAAGACCTTCAGAAATGACATTAGACGTTGTCCATTGACAGTGAAGCTATTTCCATTCTTCTGATTGTCAATGTCTATCGCCCCGTGAGGATGAACCATCTTTACAATGTACGGCCCTTTCCATCGAGATTTTGGCTTCCTGGGAAAAAGATACAGTCTTGAATTGTAGAGGAACACTTTCTGATCAGGGACAATATGTTTGTCATGGATCTTCTTGTCATGCAAAGCCTTCTTCATTCACTCCTTCGCCAAGCGGAAATTATCATAGGCCTCTCTCTTTATTTATTCAAGCTCTGAAATCACTTCAACAACATGCACCTCTGACTCGTCGCAACCACCTGGACTAGCACATTCTCAACAATACCCCTCGGCACCTTGACTGATCTGTCAGCTAACTGTAGCTTGATGGAGGTCTTTTTTAGCTCACATAATCCCAACTGCTCATACACTGAGAACGGTAGCAAGTTCACAATACTCCCCAAATCAAGTAGAGCTCTCCCAATGCGTGACTCACCAATCATAATGGAAATGTGGGGAGATCCGAGATCTCCAAACTTCTGAGGAGTCTCGCTCAATATCAATGTGCTGACTTACTCTGTTAGGAAAGTTTTATTCTTTACATTCAGCTTCCTCTTCACTGTGCACAAGTCCTTTAGAAATTTTGTATATGAAGGAACTTGTTGTATGGCATCTAAGAGTGGAATATTAATCTTTACTTGCTTGAAAATCTCCTGAATCTCAGTGTGGTATTTGTTCTTTTGGCTAACTGCCAATCTCTGAGGATAGGGAACCACAGGTTGGTACCCTACTAGTTTTAGCATCAGCACTCACAGGCTTTTTTAGCTCTGGTCTCACTACCTCTGGTTCTTTTTCAGCTTCATCAGTCTCTGTTACATCTTCAGGTGTAGGAGCAACTACCTGTCTGTCAATGGTCATCTCTAGTCGGGGAACTTCCTTTCCACTTCTCAAAGTAAGAACGACCTTCGTTGTCTCAAAAACCACCCTTGTACTTGTTGTTGTTGTTGTCAATATACTTGAGGATTAGACTAAGGCTGTGCTGGAAATTTCTCTTTCTCTTGAGTGCTCAATGTTTTGTTTATTTTATTGATGGTGCCCCGCAAGTTATTTATGACTTGGGTGTTCTGATTGTTTGTGGTGGCCTGAATCTGCATGAATTGCTGAAGTGTATTGGCCATTGGTTCCATACTGTCGTCTAGAGACTTCTTCGCAGATGATTGAGGCTGAGAATTCTGTGCAGCTACATGAGGCTAAAATCCTGGAGGTGCTACAAAAGGATAGCTCTAAGAACTCTAATATTGCTGATACTGGTGCTGAGGAGCAGCCTGATGAAATGGTTACTAAGAAGGTGGCGGAGACCGACCAGGCTGATCATTCCTCCATGAGAAATTTGGGTGATTCCTCCACTCCAGATTATATGTATTGGAGAAAGGCTGATTTTGTGCTCTATTAACCTAGTTTGCTGATTGCATCTGCTCAGAGCCACTCTCCTGAAATACTGGCATGATTGGGCAATCTTGGGTCTTGTGGTTTGAATCAGCACATAAAGAACATACCTCTACAATTTTCACAGCCTTCACCTTTTCCATCTCCATAACCTCCAGTCTTCTAGTTAAAGCAGCTATTCAGGCTTGAACGTCAATATCCTCCTTAAGCTCATATCTGCCCCCACCAGCAATAGCTCTCAGTGGCTGTGCTATCAATGAAACTTGATCAGTACGAGTGTTCCATTGTTGTGCGCTCTCAGCAAGATAGACAAAAAATGGTAATGCTTCATCAGGTTCCTTGCTAAAAAATTCTCCATTGCACATAGTCTGAACAAACTGTTTGCATTGTGGAGTGAGACCAGTGTAAAAATAATTCACCAACCTCCAGGATTCAAAACCGTGATGTGGACAGATATATTCACCAAATCCTTAAACCTTTCCCAGCTGGCTTGGAAAGTCTCGTCAGATTTCTAATTGAACTGACTGATCTGCTCTTGTAAATACTGAGTTCTCTGAAAAGGAAAATTTTTTTTGTAAGAACTCACGTTGCATATCAAACCAACTAGAGATAGAATTAGGCCTCAAACAATTAAACCAAATCTTCGTTTTATCCTTTAAAGAGAAAGGAAATAAACGAAGTCTAATAAATTCATCAGTAGTGGCTATATTGATAAAAGTAGTATAGGCCAACTCAAAATCTGTCAAGTGCTGATAAAGACTCTCAGAATCCATCCAGTGGAACTGAGGTATCACTAACATCATGACATGCTTAATAGAAAAACTAGGTGCATCATCAGGTAAAAGAATGCATGATGGTGTAGTGGTGCGAGTGGGCTGCAAATAATCCCTAAGAGTGCGTGGTGCAGGTGCAGCCGTGGTTTGTTCAATTTCAATTTCCTCATCTGTAGAAAAAACAGAAGAGCTATCTATCTCTGGGCTGTGTATACTACTCTCAGTACTCGATGTAACTCTAACCAACCTATTTGAACTGTCCCTCATCCATGACATGAAATATCAATCCGAATAGCATAGGTAAGGTTCAAGTGACTGAGTAGTAGGTGACAAGTGAAATGTGTAATCAGATATAAAATAGTGACAGAAACATTTGAGATAAAATAAAATAAAAATAAAAATAACGAGTTTAAATTTACGTCAAGCAACTAGTCCTCGACAACGGCGCCAAAATGACTCACTCAAAAATGAGCAGCACAAAGGCTGTCCCAAGTGCAGGAGGATGTCGCTTAATAATTAGGAATAAATTCCTAGAAGGTCTTCTCAGGGAAAGTTACTTAAAATCAAACTCGTTTAAAATGGTAAGAATATTCACAAAGAGAAAATAAAATTGATAGTATGTGCAATGAATGGAAGAGTGCAACGGGAATGAAAAGGGCACTAGTCATAGATTAGATTCCTATTTTTAGATTTTTAAATGTCGAAATGAAATATTAAAGACTAACAAATTGAAATTAACAATCAAAGAATCAACTAAACTAAACAATCTTAATTAATCTGAAAATTAAATAATAAAATTGAAATTATTTAAATCCTAATTAAGCGTTAATCAATCTAATATGCAATAGAACTAAGAGATTAATAAAACTAAGCTAAGAATTAAACTAGATTATAAAGTAATTGACAAAATACGAACTAAAAATTGAAAAGCCCCAAAATCAAGATTGATGGGAACCAAGGTGGGACTAGTCTTAAAGATATGTTGAAAGTTCCAGAGGGGCCAATTACAAGTTCAAGGACTTAATGGATGAAGATTCAGTTTTGATTCATTTCATAAGCTATGGAAAGGGCAACAACATGACTTAAAGGGTTTGGGCACTTGAAAGCTTTTAACTTATTTTATTAGTTTAGAATAATTGGGTTTATTATGGGAAGCACTTAAGGGGACTTATGCAGGGGCATGTTAGGAAAGTTATTATTTGAACTAGGGTTTCAAGATGTTACTGTAGCGTTATTGTAGCCATGACACTGTAGCCGCGGCAATGTTCATCCAAGGGCATTTTGGGTAAAAGAGGCTTTATTTTAGCTAGGGTTTTAATTAGGTTTTAGTTTAAATACTCTTTGTTGCCTCATGTTAAGAAGTTTATGAAATTTGAAGAATTTATTCATTGTGAGTTGAGTTTTACTCCTCTTGTTCTTGATTGAACTTTTGAACTTATCAAAGGTAAATCACAACCTTTGTGGCATTCCTCCTTTGTAATCTGGGTTTTTTAGACGGGTTCTTCAACGGGTCTAGATTTTAATATAATCTAGGTTCTTGAAACGAGTTCTCATCGGGTCTAGGTTCTCCATCCATTGACTTGATTTTGACTTTCTTGGGGAGTTTTCGAATTGATTGTGGGTTCAAGGGATTTCATTCCCGCAGGTTCATATCATTTGGTATTCAGAGCTAGGTTTCCAATCAGATCTGATTCTATCTTTTAATTATTGTATCTTTAATTTTGATTCTAGGGCTTCATTGTTCTAGGGTTGCCAAAAAAAAAATTGAAACAAAAAGTAGGCTGCTGAAATTCTTAGGGTTTTTTGGTTTGGCTGAAATTTGCATCTTCTAGGGTTTCAAAATTCTAGGGTTTCTTGCATCTTTAAGTTTGTCAATTGCTTGGAGTGCCGTTCCATTGATTCTGTTCTATTTTATTGTCAATTTTTGTGTGCTTGAATTCAATTGCATGATTTTCACAATTGAATATTGTTGTTTATGGTTTAATTATAGAGAAGAAGAGAAAAGAAAAGAAAGGAAAGGAAAAGAAAAAAAAATTCGGAAAAAAAAAAGGAGAAAAGAAAGGTAGCATATTCAAAGGTTGCTACATAGTTACAACAAATAGAAAGAATTACATTTGTTGATTGAGCTTTATCAACAAAGTGGCTGAATACATCTTTCTAGTTGGTATATTGTTATAACTCCTTCCCTCGTATAAATTCATTGAGTCTCGTGTCATTTTATTCATTCCTTGTTTCTTGTTTCTTGGAACTATATTACTGATTGAAATAATATATGGTTGTATTGTCTTGATTTTATTCAACTAGTTCTTAAAGAACTTGAGCGGAAGAACTATTGAGGTAAAAGGCAAGAGAGTGTGAGACTATTATCGGGAAAAAACCAATTAAGAGTGAAACACGAGTGGAGTGCCATTATTCGAGTGTAAACACGTAAGGGAGTGTGAGAGGTTTTCCACTAACATTCTTTTGTGCAGCACTTTACAATGTCTCACCGGAGTGGCTCTTCACCAAAGAGGATGGCAGATAACTCATCATTTGTGTTGCAAGTCATGCAACAACAGTTTGAACGGTTGAATTTGGTGTTGGGTGAAGTGAGGGATAGTATGGATCATCAACAAGCAGTGATTAGAAATCTGCAAGATGGGAGAGATAGGAGGCGATGTGAGCCTAGTATTGAGATTGGAGAGTATAGTGAGGATGTGGAAGTCCTAACATCTGATGTAACACCCCGTATTTTAGTATATTTTTATTGAAGGATTTATTATTATTTATTCAAAAATTTATTCTCTTGTTTTAAAATTATCGGGTATTTTAAATAGGTTATTTTATGATCTTTAAATTGTGAGAATTAAATTGTTATGTTTTCTTAATATTTATTTATTGTTGTACATTTAAATTGTTCTTCTTTTAAATTAATTGATTGTGGGATTTAATTATCTTATTCTCATTGTATCATTACGTTTAAATTATTTTAATTGATTTGCTGTTTTAAAATCGTTGCCGTTGGATCATTTTTGTGACCCAAGATGTGAGGACTGGGCCTCATTTCTTTCCCTCCATTTTTCTTTTTCCCTTTTCTTTTCTTTTCTTTTTCTCTTCTTTTTCTCTTTCTTTTCTCTCCTCTCCCTCTCTCTTCCCGCGCGGACGTCCCCCTCCCTCTCTATCCCGTGTGTCCGTCGCCTCTCCCAGCCCAGCCGCCCGGCCGACTAGCTCCCCCACCGGCCGGCGACCTCACCCCCCAAATCCCAGCCCCTACCTCGCTGTCGGTAGCCCGCACGCACCCCACGAAGCCGCGGCGTCACTTTCGCTCCAGCGCCGCCGTCGCACCACCTCCGGCCACCATCTTCCTACCACTTCATCCCCGACCTCTTGGCAACCCAATGGACCCAACCCCAGCTCCGATCCGTCACTGGTGAAGCCCCACCAAGTCCATTTCCGATTTGTGCATTTTTGGCCTAAAACCACCCCTTGCGCCGCCACCCACGGCAAACCATCACCACCATTAGCTTCACCGACCTCTCTAGGCCCTACCCTATCAATTTTGGGTCTTGGTTTGTCTCCGTTGAAAAGTGGGTTTTTGAGACCCACGGCCACAGTGTATTTTACGCTGTTACGTTGCTGAGCCGCCACTTCTTGCAGCTTCGTGATCCTTCGGAAATTATTATATAGCAATGTAAGTATTTTCCTAAACAACTTTCGTGATTTAAATATATTTTTGCACTAACACATTATCTGTGAATTGGTTTGTTTTGCCAGACTGAGTCCGAGGAGTAACGGGGTTGATTGGATTGGGTGATGGAGTTGTTAGTATGATTGGTTTAGACTATGAGATTTGTTGGCTGTTCAGGTTTAAATATTGGTGTTTTGTGTATGACGTGGGTTGTGGTGGATATTGGTGATTTTATGAAGTAATGATATATTTTGGGATTATGAAGGTTTTAAGTTTTGAGAAATTTAAAATAGGTTATTTAAGAAGCTTAGGCTTAAATATCGACATATGTGATCTATTGGAAACTTACAGAAATTACGTGATTATTTTTATAGGTGACGATTTATAGTCGACTCGACATTTTTGAGGAAATTTTTGGAAAAGTTAAGTCGTCCAGGTAAACGGGGTTCCTATGCTAGATTTGCATAAAAAGAAATGAACTGAGGTTGGTTTGTAAAAATGTGCATGTTGTTTTAAAAAGAAAAAGTTAAAAACAACCTGAGTATATGTTTTGCATTCCCTCATGAGATACATATGAAAGAGAAAAGAAAGTTTTTGACATGAAATGTGTAGACATGAGCAATATTTAACATGTTTCTGAAATATACAAAAGAGCGAATATGATATCATTGAAATTTTTATGCATGTGATATGAAATGATATGGATCTGTTCTTGATCAAATAGAAATGATATGAATATGTTTCGCACGTGTTATGATATGATATGAATATGATAAAACTTTGGCATACTTATCTGTTCTGAATATGGTTCTGATATGATGATACTGTTCTCGTGATATGGTTGGTACCACCATGATATGATATGAGTGCACCCACTTTGGAAACAAAGTGGTCTTTTTACGTGTTCTTTCCTGTGTGCACACTCGGGGCTCCGAGATTAAAAAATGGGAAGTTCACCACATGATACTGCCTAGTTTGGCCACCAGGGATAACACAACCCTACCACGGGGGTTAAACATGGTATATGATATGATATGATAAGATGAATATGTTCGGTTATGTTATGCCAAAGTGTTTTTGAATATGAAATGGATCCTCAAATATGAATTGTTGACTTGAGTATGAAATGTTTGAAAAGTCGCTCTGATTTTCTGATAACACGTTTTCTAAGATCTGCATATAAAAATAAAATGTTTTGTTTCTGCATATTGAACTTTCTGAAAAGGCTCATGTTTACATGCTAGTATATGTTCTCTGCTTACTGAGTTGTTGATAACTCACCCCTTATCTCCACAATATTTTTCAGATGATTTGAATGTTTCAGTTGAGGATCAAGGATATGGAGCATGGGTGAGAAGAATTAAGAATGATGGTTTAAGCATAGAAGGTTTATATGGGTATTGAGGATTTTCATTCAGTAAACTTGTTGTGCTCTGATGATGTGATTTGTTGAGAGATTGATGTTTATATTAAATTTTGTATTGTCTTAGAATAGTTATTCTGGAGTAATTAATGTAAATATATGAGTATTTTGTGTGATTGGGAAAGATTAGAATATGTACTATGTGGAAGGAAAATGATTTTTAAGTGCATGAGTTCACTCTCCGAACCCTCGGGTACGGGGCTTTACATCTGAAGTTGGATTGGTTAGACATAGAGGAGTTAGGTGTGGAAGAGGACATAGGGCAAACTCAGGGGGTCGAGATGGAGTAGATAAGAACAGGAGCATCAAAATGAAAATACCATCATTCCAAGGTAGAACTGACCCTGAAGTTTATTTAGAGTGGGAGAAAAGAATAGAGTTGGGGTTTGATTGTCATAATTACTCTGAGGAGAAGAAGGTGAAGTTGGCGGTAATCGAGTTCACTGTTTATGCGAGTATTTGGTGGGATTAGTTAGTGACTAATAGGAGGAGGAATTTTGAAATGCATGTAGAAACATGGAGAGAGTTGAAAGCAATAATGAGGCGGAGATTTGTACCTAGCCACTACTATAGAGACCTCTACAAAAAACTATAAAATCTTACACGGGGGTCTAGGAGTGTAGAGGATTACCATAAGGAGATGAAGGTGGCTATAATTCGGGCTAATGTAGTGGAGGATCAGGAGGCCACGATGACAAGATTTTTGAGTGGGTTGCATAGGGAGATAGCCAATATAATTGAGTTGCAACATTATGTGGAGGTAGAGGATATGGTGCACATGGCTATGAAGGTGGAGAGGCGACTAAAAGGAAAGGGTGCATCAAGTGATACTTCAGTTTCTAGTAATCCTTGAAAACCAAAGTGGGACAAAAATGATCAAGCTGTAACAAAGGGGAAGATCGAACCACCTAAGGGAAAAGATTTGGGTGAGGCTGAAACCTCAAGAAAAAGAGAGAATGAGTTGAAAAACAATTGTGGGGCCGAGAGTTCAAAAAAAGATGAGAGTGAAAAAAAAAGAGTGAGAAGAACAAAGAGAGTGAGAGGAAAAAAGAGAATGAGGCCGAAATATCAAAAAAAAAAAGTGTGAAAAAGAAAATAGAGAGGTGGTTGAGAGTCAAGAAAAAAGAGTAGAGCCACAAGAGGAAAAAGAAAGAGAGATTGCAGAGATAAACAAAAAGACAAAAATGAGTTTATAAGCAGCCAAACTTTTATACTAACGAATGTAATGACTCTTTGCCTAGTGTTGTTGTTTCTTTGTTGCAGGGATATGAGGTAATTATTCCTAGCGGTGTGTTCAGTGGATTGCCACTTATTAGGGAGATAGAGCACTACATTGAATTTGTGTCAGGTGCGACAATTCCTAACCGACCTTTCTTTGAAGAACATGACTCATTGACACATTTGAAGAGACAAGGTAATTTGTTGACAATACATGCTAAGTGGGAGGATTGTATTGAGACTTTTCCTCATGTATTCAAATACACACAAGGTATGGAAAATTTTGGGGTTGATGCTTTAGCAAGAAGGTATGTCCTTATCTTCATTTTAGATGCAAAATTATTGAGACTTGAATATGATAAGGAATTGCATGCTAATGATGATGATTTTGCTAGTGTCTATCAAACAAGTGAGAAAGCATCGTTTGGTAAGTTCTATAAACTAGATTTGTACTTATTTAGAGAGAATAGACTTTTTGTGCCTACTAATTTTATACGTAAGTTGCTTGTGTGTGATAGACATGGTAGCTTGTTGGGTAACTTTGGTGTAAGAAAGACTTTTGATGTTTTGCATAAACATTTGTGGGAGTATCATTTGCCATTCATTGACGTGTTGCATGAACGTTTGTGGGAATATCTTTTAACTTTCATTGACATGTTGCATGAACGTTTGTGGAAGTATCAATTGTCATTCATTGATGTCTTGCATGAATGTTTGTGGGAGTATCATTTGCCATTCATTAAAGTGTTGCATGAACGTTTGTGGAATTATCATTTGCCATTCCTTAACTTGTTGCATGAACGTTTATGAGAGTATTGCTTGCCATTCATCGAGTTTGCATATAATTGGAGTGGTCATTTTGGTGTAAGAAAAGCTTTAGGCGTGTTTCATGAACGTTTGTGGGAGTATCATTTGCTATACATTGATTTGTTGCATGAACGTTTGCGGGAGTATCATTTGCGTTTCATTGAGTTTTCATACAATTGGAGTAGTCATTCTGGTGTCAAGAAAACTTTAGACATTTTGCATGAACATTTATGTTGGTCTAAAATGAAAAGATATGTCAATCGCATTTGTGGCAGGTGCATTACATGCAGAAATGCCAAATTTAAGCTTTTGCCACATGGGTTGTATACACACTTACCTGTTCCTAGTGAGTTATGGGTAGACATATCTATGGACTTTGTTTTGGGGCTGCCTAGGAAAGAAAGGAGTAGAGATTCTATTTTTGTGGTTGTGGACAGATTTATAGAGTTTGCATATAATAGGACCATGCATACTACCACTTTATATTCTCCTTTTGAAATTTTTTATAGACTTAATTCATTTACTCTTTTAGATTTAATCCTTTACTTGTTGACGACAGGAGTAACTCGGATGGATTTTTTCAAATTATTGAACAAATTAATGATAATGCATATGAAATTAATGATAATGTTACTAATATTTTTCCCTTTGAAACAGGTGGAGATTTGAGGTTGAATCCTTTTGAGGAGTGGGGGAATGATGGGAACTAAGGTGGGCCTAGTCTTAAAGATATGTTGCAAGTTCCAGATGGGCCAATTACAAGTTCAAGGGCTTAATGGATGAAGATTCAGTTTTGATTTATTTGATAAGCTATGGAAAGGGCAACAACATGACTTAAAGACTTTGGGCACTTGAAAGCTTTTAACTTGTTTTATTAGTTTAGAATAATTAGGTTTATTATGGGAAGCACTTAAGGCGGCTTATGCAAGGGCTTGTTGGGAAATTTATTATTTGAACTAGGGTTTCAAGATGTTACTGTAGCGTTACTGTAGCGTGGCACTGTTCATCCAGGGGCATTTTGGGTAAAAGGGGCTTTATTTTTGTTAGGATTTTAATTAGGTTTTAGTTTAAATATGCTTTGTTGCCACATGTTAAGAACTTTATGAAATTTGATGAATTTATTCATTGTGAGTTGAGTTTTTTACTCCTCTTGTTCTTGATTGAACTTTTGAACTTATCAAAGGTAAATCACAACCTTTGTAGCGTTCCTCCTTTGTAATACGGGTTCTTGAGACGAGTTCTTCAACGGGTCTAGTTTTAATATAATCTAGGTTCTTAAAATGAGTTCTTATCGGGTCAGGTTCTCCATCCATCGACTTGATTTTGGCTTTCTTGGGGAGTTTTCGAATTGATTGTTGGTTCAAGGGATTCCATTGCCGCAGGTTCATATCAAAGATTCTAGGGTTCATCCTTGTATTCAAATCACAAATTCTCAAAATTAATCCATAGCAATTGTAATCACTATTAAATGAAAGCTTAAAGAAGCGAGAAAAATAAATAACACGAAATAAATAAACAACATATAAAATTTCCAAAAATCTAAGCCAAATATTTCAAAAATAAATCACAAACTTTAAACTAAAATTAAATAAATAGTAGAGAGTGAAAAGAGCAAGCCAAATGAATGGAGATGGAGGTGGTAGGCAATGGAGGAGGTGGCTGGAGTAGCAATTGGACCCTGGAAGAATTCTTTAAATGTGCGGCGCTACTCTAAAAAAGTCACCAATTTCGTGCTAATGATATGCTTAAATAAGGTAGGAAAGAAACCCTAATATCTTCATATTCCCGCACATAAAATCGCTTAAATTTTAGGACTCAACTTGGCAGCCACGTACGTGCTTCAAGAGTTCGAATTTGGAAATCCTTTTTAGAGACACCTTTGTAGCACTTTAAGATATCTTTCCAACGTATCAAGAATCGTATCAATCCAATATTTGAGCGGAAAGTTATAATTAAAATACTAAAGTGTGTCCATTCTGTCTCCTAATGCATTTTGGACTCTGATCCGAATTACTCTCAAACCCTATTATTATCCTTATTTGAAGAGTCATACACTCGTTAAAAGTTCTTAGGTTGTTCCAACGTCTTGTCCACTTGAAAGTCCTTTGAATTTGAAATTAGAAATAAAATAATATAAATTAAAAATAAAATAAGAATAAGAATAATAGAATATAAAAATATGTTGTGTATGTGAATGAACATTGTCCAATTAAATCACAAGTTATAAAATTAAGCATAAATCATGCTATTAACCAATTTAAATCACAACTCAGATTTATTCATCTTAACAATTTTTTCATCTAAAACCAATAATAATGTAATGAAATAAATAAAATATATTGATTCTAAATGTATAAAATATGCAATAATTCAGCTCAATCACCGAGGCTGGGTTGGTACCAACTCCTCTGTCTCTGAATGCACCCCACTTTGCAAGCAATATGGGTTTTTTATGGTCTTTCTTGTGTGCACACTCGGGGCTCCGAGAATAATAAGGGGAATATGTAACCTCTGTATCTGACCGGTTTGACCACACGTGAAATGAACCCTTAGGAATGGAATTACTTGAACCCACAATCAATTTGAAAACTCACCCAAGAAAGCCAAAATCAAGTCAATAGATAGAGAATCTAGACCCGATGAGAACTAGTTTCAAGAACCTAAATTATATTAAAATCTAGACCCGTTGAATATCCCGTCTCAAGAACCCATATTACAAGGAGGAACGCCACAAAGGTTGTGATTTATCTTTGATAAGTTCAAAAGTTTAATCAAGAATAAGAGGAATAAAACTCAACTCACAATGAATAAATTCATCAAATTTCATAAACTTCTTAAAATAAGGCTACAAAGAGAATTTAAAGCAAAACCTAATTAAAATCCTAACCAAAATAAATTCCCATCTTCCAAAAATGCCCCTTGTGTGAATAGTACCGCATCTATAGTACAGCTACAGTACTAGCTACAGTAAACCCAAACCCTAGTTCAATAAAATAATAACTTTCCCAACATGCCCTTGCATAGGCCTCCCTTAAGTCCTTCCCATAATAAACCCAGTTATTCTAAACTAATAAAATAAGTCATTTAAATGAATTAAACAAGTTGAAAGCCTTCAAGTGCCCAAAGCCTTTAAGTATGTTGTTGCCCTCTTCCATAGCTTATCAAATGAATCAAAATTGGATTTTCATCCTTCAAGCTCATCTTGAATGTTGGGCTCTTGCTAAACTCGTCCCAAGTGGATTGCATCAATCTTTGCATTACCTCATTGATCTTCTTGGCTCTTGACCTTGTAATTGGTCCATCTGGAATTTGCAAAAGATCTTTAAGACTAGTTCCATGTTAGTGCCCATCATTCCCCCTCTCCTCAAAAGGAATGAACCTCAAATCTCCACCTGGATCAGAGGGAAAAAGGTTAGTAACATTGAAAATAGCATAAACATGATACTTACCTGGAAGATCCACTTGATATGCATTATCATTAATTTGTTCAAGAATTTGGAAAAATCCATCCAAGCTACTCCTGTCATCAACTGGTATAGGCATTAAATCTAAAGGAGTAAATGGATTAAGTCTATAAATAATTTCAAAATGTGAAAATTGAGTAGTAGCATGAACACTCCAATTATATGTAAACTCAATGAATGACAAACAATACTCCCACAAACGTTCATGAAACACACCTAAAGCATTCCTTACACCAAAATGACCACTCCAATATATGCAAATTCAATGAATGGCAAGCAATACTCCCACAAACATTCATGCAATATGTTAATGAATGACAAATGATACTTCCACAAACGTTCATGCAACACGTCAATGAATGACAAACGATACTCCCACAAACATTCATGCAACACATCAAAATTCTTCATTACACCAAAATAATCCATCAAACCAAATCCATGCACAAGAAACTCACGCATAAGACTAGTAGGCTCACAAAGTCTATTCTCTTTAAACAAATATCAATCTAGTCTATAGAACTAACCAAATGATGCATTCTCACGTACTCCATACACACTAGCCAAGTCATTATCATTACCATACAATTTCTTATCATATTTAAGTCTCAATAACTTTGCATCTAAAATGATGACAAGGTATGAACCTAAAGCATTCCTTACACCAAAATGACCACTCCAATTATATGCAAACTCAATGAATGACGAGCAATACTCCCACAAACGTTCATGCAACACGTTAATGAATAACAAATGATACTTCCACAAACATTCATGCAACACATCAATAAATGGCAAATGATACTCCCACAAACGTTCATGCAACACGTCAAAATTCTTATTTACACCAAAATGATCCATCAAACCAAGAAACTCATGCATAAGACTAGTAGGCTCACAAAGTCTATTCTCTTTAAACAAATATCAATCTAGTCTATAGAACTGACCAAATGATGCATTCTCACGTACTCCATACACACTAGCCAAGCCATCATCATTAACATACAATTTCTTATCATATTCAAGTCTCAATAACTTTGCATCTAAAATGATGACAAGGACATACCTTCTTGCTAAAGCATTAAGCACAAAATTTTCCTCACCATGTTTGTATTTGATTACATGAGGACAAGTCTCAATACAGTCTTCCCATTTAGCATGCATTCTAGTCAACAACTTACCTTGTCCCTTCAAGTGTGTCAAAGACTCATGTTCAAAGAAAGGTCGGGTAGGAATTGTCGCACCTGGTACAAAATCAATGTTACTCTATCTCCCTAATAGGTGGCAATCTACTAAACACACCGCTAGGAATGATGACCTCATATCCCTGTAATAAAGAAACAACAACACTAGGCAAAGGGTCGTTAAATTCGTTAGTATAAAAGATTACCTTAGCATAAAAACTCACTTTTGTTTCTTCGTTTCTCTTTGCAATCCCTCTTTTTTTTTCCTCTCGTAGCTCCATTTTTTTTTCTTGACTTTTAGCCATCTCTCTATTTTATTTTTCACTCTCTTTTTTCCTCTCACTCTCTTTTTCCTTTCACTCTCTTTTTTTCTTTCACTCTCCTCTTTTTTTGAACTCTCAGCCTCACAATTATTTTTCAACTCATTCTCTCTTTTCTTGAGGTTTCAGCCTTACTCTCATATTTTTTTCTCTCTCATTTCTCTCTCTCTCTCTCTCCTTTTCAGTCTCACTATTTCTTTTTTTCTCAATCTCACATTCACTCTTACTTTTTAGCTCAATCTCACTTTCACTCTTGCTTTTTAGCTCAATCTCTTTTTCAGTTTTTCTTTCTTGATCACTCTCACTTTCACTCTTTCTTTTTTTATCACCGTCATTTTCACTCTTTTTTTTTTTTGAGCAATCTCACTTTTCAGTTTCAGTGGGTCCCCATTGGCATGTGTTAGAGTTAAAGATGCAAGTTTGATTGTTGTTCCATCCTTTTCAAAACTATACATGTTCCTTGACCCCTCATAGACCACTTTCCTATCATACTGCCATGGCTTCCCCAACAAAGCACCATATCCTGGTATTTCCCAATTGAAAAAGAAACTCGCACTTCCTTATTTACCCTAATCTCCCCATAATCACTCAACCACTGCAACTTGTATGGTCTAGGGTGTTTCAAGGTAGGTAAATTCAATTTCTCAACTAAAGTAGTGCTAGCCAAATTAATACAACTCCTCAAATCAATGATCATATAACATACATTGCTATTGATGTGGCATCTAGCATTAAAAATGTTCTCGCTCTACTGCTCTGTATCACCCATCTTAATTTGTGTATTGAGTGCACGCCTCACAACTAGAAAATCACCATACTCTTCATTCGCATACCCATTTTTAACACTAGACTCACATCGCCTCAAATGTCTCCTGCCCTGTCGATTTCTAATTTCTACTTCTTAATGATCTATCTTATCCCTCACTTCACCTACCACCAAGTTCAACCGCTCAAACTGTTGTTGCATGGATTGCAACACAAAGGATGAGTTATCTGCCATCCCCTTTGGTGATGAGTCACTCCTATGAGACATCGTAATGTGCTGCACAAAAAGAATGTTAGCGGAAAACCTCACACAGTCCCTTACGTGTTTACACTCGAATAATGGCACTCCACTCGTGTTTCACTCTTAATTGACTTTTTCCCGATAATAGTCTCACACTCTCTTGCCTTTTACCTCAATAGTTTTCCTGATCAAGTTCTTTAAGAACTAGTTGAACTAAATCAAGGCAATACAACCTTGTATTATTCCAACTAGCAACATAGATACAAGAAACAAGAACAAGCAACAAGGAAGGAATAAAATGACATGAGACTCAAGGAATCTATATGAGAGAGTGTAATTCTAAAATAAGATACCAACTAGAAAGATATATTCAACCCATTTGATGGATAAAACTTAATCAACAAATGCATTTCTTTTTCTTTGTTGTAACTATGTAGCAACCTTTGAATATGCTACTTTTTCTGTTCTTCTTCTTTTCTTTTCTTTTCAATTTTTTTTTCTTTTTTTTTTTCTTTTCCTTTCCTTTCTTTCTTTTCTCTTCTTTTCTCAAATTCAATCACAAACAGCAATATTCAATTGTGAAAATCAAGCAATTGAATTCAAGCACACATGAATTGAAAATGAAGTAGAAGAGAATCAATGAAACGACACTCCAAGCAATTGACAAACTTAGAGATGCAAGAAACCCTATAATTTTGAAACCCTAGGTGATCCAAATTTCAGCCAAACCAAAAATCCTATGAATTTTGGTAGCCTACTTTTTCTTTTTGTTTTTTCAGCCCTAGAACAATGAAGCCCTTGAATTAAATTTAAAGATGAAAGAATTAAAAGATAGAATCAGACCTGATTGGAAACCTTGCTCTGAATACCAAATGATATGAAACCGTAGGAATGGAATCTCTTGAACCCACAATCAATTTAAAAACTCACACAAAAAAGCCAAAATCAAGTCAATTGATAGAGAATCTAGACCCGATGAGAACTTATTTCAAGAACCTAGATTATATTAAAATCTAGACCCGTTGAAGAACATGTCTCAAGAACCTAGATTACAATGAGGAACGCCAAAAAAGTTGTGATTTACTTTTGATAAGTTTAAAAGTTCAATAAAGAACAAGAGGAGTAAAACCCAACTTACAATGAATAAATTTATCAAATTTCATAAACTTCTTAAAATGAGGCTACAAAGAGTATTAAAAGCAAAACTACTTTAAACCCTAACCAAAATAAATCCCTATCTTCCAAAAATTCCCATTGTGTGAATAGTGCCGCATCTACAGTGTGGCTACAGTACTCGCTACAGTAAAACCATAACCCTAGTTCAATAAAATAATAACTTTCCTAACATGCGCTTGCATAGGCTCCCCCTAAGTCCTTCCCATAATAAACCCAACTATTCTAAACAAACTAAATAAGTCCTTTAAATGAATTAAAAAAGTTGAAAACCTTCAAGTGCCCAAAACCTTTAAATCATGTTGTTGCCCTCTTCCATAGCTTATCAAATGAATCAAAACTGGATCTTTATCCTTCAAGCCCATCTTGAATGTTTGGCTCTTACTAAACTCATCCCAAGTGGATTGCATCAATCATTGCACTACCTCCTTGATCTTCTTGCCTCTTGACCTTGTAATTGACCCATCTGGAACTTGTAAAAAGGATCTTTAAGACTAGTTCCATGTTGGTGCCCAAGTCTACCACGGGGGTTAAACATGGTCTCTACTTTGTGAGATGCTTTGTTTTGATGTGATAATGATGTTGAGTTTTGTTATGCCAAATCATCACTCTGTTACGTTTGAAAACATGTTTTGTTCTACATGATAACTCTGGAAAATATTTTGTTCTGCATATTGTACTCTATAAATGCTCATGTTTGCACTCTAGTATATGTTATCTACTTACTGAGTTGTTGATAACTCACCCGTTATCTTCACAATATTTTTTAGATATTTTGGATACTTCAGCGGAAGTTCAAGAATATGAAGCATGGGTAAGGCTATGTGAGCATAGTGTATTAAATAGAAAGAGGGTACTTGTTGTTGGAGAATTTATATAGTAGTTTTGTTTTGCTCTGTTGACATAGTACTTTGGGAAAGTTGGCATTTATTTTGAGACTTTTTCGTATTCTTAGTTAACTATTTTGGAGTAGTTGGTTTAAAACAATGAGATTTATGGGTAATTGAGGAATTGCAGTTTACATTTGTATGGTGAGATACGATTTTTGGTGACAAGAAGTAACACTCCGACCCTTTCGGGATCGGGGTGTTACAGTTGGTATTAGAGTCAGGTTTGAGGCTCTGTAGACTATAATATTTGAGATTTTGGATATTTGGGGCTTGACGAAATAATTGTCAGATTTGAGGTATACACATTTGTGGACTATAAGAGATGATTTTATTTGTATTTAAAGTTTTAGTATCTGGAAAGCTTTTGGGAATATGTTCTAGGACATTTGAGGTCTTTGATTTTGTGGATTTTAATAATTGATCTTCATGACAATTGAGGTTTTGAAAAAATTAAGGTTTAGAGATTATGCTGTAAAAAATGAAATTACGATTTTCACGAGATCTGAGGCTTTAGATTTTGCAGATTTTAACAAATAGCTTTCATGACACTCGGGGCTTACTTTGTTGACTATAGGTACAGATCTTTTATATGATTTAAGATTTAGATTTTTGAAGGTGCACATAAGTTCAATCGTAAGCCAAGTTTGAGGTTCTGCAAACTATAACATGAGGTTTTGGAAATATGCGGGTTTAGGAAGTAACTTCAGATTTGAGGTATAGAAATTTGAGGACTAAGAGAAGATTATGTGGATATTTTAGGTTTGAGATTCTGTAGGCCTTATGGATTGAGATGTTGGAACTCTAAAGTTTAGAGTCTTATGATCTATAGGCATTAGTGAGTGTGATCTATGAAATTTGAGGTTTTAGATCTGTCAGATGTTTAGAATTGAATGCATAAATTTTTTAGGATTAGAATCTAAGGACATACATAAGTTTAAAGTGATGTTAGGTTCGACGTAATTATTGAGGATTAAATTAGGCGTGGAAACACTTTACGTTAGACGCAGCAAATCTCGAGGATGAAATTTTTCTAAGGGGGGAGGATGTAACACTTGGGCCCAACACGAAACTCGAGTTTGATTTATATATATATATATATATATTTATATATATATGGATGTGATTATGCCCAAAGAATAATGCAGTAGTTGTAGCACAACTTTGGGACGTCGATTCCACAAAGAGACAAATTAAAAGAATAGCAGAAGGAACAAAGAAACTAAAGAAAAATATTAAATAATTAATAGAGAATAAAGATTAATTTTAAATGCAAATTAAATTGAAGTAAAGTGACTAACGGAAAAAGTACTCAAATTTGACGAACTGTAAAGTGTCGGGAATCCCTTGCACAGATCCGGTATTTTAATTATTCTTAATTCATTGAATAACTCAATTGGGAACTCAATTCCCAAAATTTCCAATCGGAAGGTATAGATTTATAAACCAAAATTAAATCAAATGTAACCCTTTGAAAAATCATTCACCACTTTTAAAATACGTAAATTATTATCACTATTGAGAAAATCCAACGACGACAATATACTTAGGGAGCGATATTGCAACAAAAACTTAAATCAATATAGATAAATAATTGATCCAAACATAATCAAAGAGCTAATCCATTCAATAGAAAAAGCATTACTAAATCCATAAACAGAATAAATTATATGATTATTTGGAGAAGAAAACATCGACAACAAATTGAGAATGATAAAACAAAAGAGTTTTAGTAATTGAAAATCAAATACATAAGTTAAAAATAAATTAAAAATACCATCTAATGTGCAAGTTAATGCCTAGCCCTACTTGAGAATTTAGTTACCTATAAATATAATGGACAACAAAAATCTCAAGAGAAAAATAAACCAAACAACGGCCATGGAAATTAATTTCGTCTCTTCCTTCTTCAGTACTGAGCCATCTCCCCACTTTAAAACTCTCAATTTCGTGCTAATGATATACTTATATAGGGTAGAAAATAAACGCTAATGTCTTCATATTCTTGCATAAAAAATCGTCTAAATTTTAGGACTCATCTTGGCAGCCACGTATGCACTTCAGGAGTTCAAATTTGGAAATTCTTATTAGAGACAAATTGTAGCCCTTTAAGATTTCTTTCCAACACATCAAGAATCGCATCAATCTGATATTGGAGTGGAAAATTACAATCAAAATACTAAAGTATGTCCAGACTTTCTCCTAACGCGTTTTGGACTCTGATTTTTTCTCTTGATCCAAATTATTCTCAAACCCCATCATTATCCTTATTTGAAGAGTCATATACTCGTTGAAAGTTCTTAGATTGTTCTAATGTCTTGTCCACTTGAAAGTCCTATGAATTTGATTAGGTTTTGACTTGCTCTTTTATAGACCCTGAAATTAAATATAAAAATCTGCTTAGGAGTATCCCAAAGGAAATAGAAACTCAATTCAAGAATATACATTAATTTCTATAACTTCTATTCATATTTTAGCACTTCAGTCCAATAATAGGGTATTTAGAGTGCACTTTTGTACACTCATCACACCCCCAACTTGCTTATTGCTAGTCCCTAGCAATTTTAATGCTAAAGAGATGAAAATTACTAACATAGGCCAACAATTCACATTGTCCAGATTCAGATATCAAAACAAACTAAGGAATCCAATAACCCATCAAGATCAATCCACTTATAGCAATTCACAGAGTGTGTGTGTGTTCACAAGCCACAACCATCTTACTAGAAGCCCTGACACATGCAACATCAAGAACATTTCAAACAAAAGGTTCAACAACATAACTCATGGGTATAAAAGTGTTTCGTGTGAAGATTCTCTCTATGGAGTTGACAATGGATGTAAACACACTCTCAGGGGAATTAGGCAATTATATACAAGCAACAAGTAAATATTGATCTTATGATAGAAACACTAACAAATGATACTTCCACCGCTCTTTCCAAAAGCTTACTTAGAATCAGAACGGTCAACACAAAAGGTTGTAATGTGGCTTAGGTTCAGGGCTATATGAAAAAAAAGGATGAAAATGATTCAAAAATTTCCAAATACATACAAAGTGAATCTTACTAAATATCTCAGTAACTCACACTTCTCACTTGATGTACTCTCCAACTTTTCTGATCATCGAATAATAATGATTTTCCCTCTTCTTCCTTTTCTTTTTTTTTTCAATAATTTGATGAACAATCACACGCCACTTTGGTATTCTTGCCATTTCTACCATTTTTTTAGAAGACAAACACAAAAGAAAGAAAATGTAAATTTCACACCTAGTATACACTTGGAAGCAAAAAAGGGTAGAAAAATCAATTTATAGGCTATACTCCAATGTGGAGAGGCACGGATGATGTGGGCATATGAAAAGAAAAAGCTACATGTATTTATTGGCTCAAACGTTGATCTTAAGTTGACTTTCGTCATATCCCAAGTATATGCACCATTTTACCACAAACCATGTAATGATATTCTCAAAAGAAATGCTCTATTCAACAGATCAATGAACGCTTATCACAATTTACTGCATTTGTAGGCTCTCAATTGTAACACCCCGCTTAATTAACTCTTGAATAACCCTTAAGTACTCTAGATTAGATTTTTATTTTTGGGTTAATCACTTTCATTAAGGTTGATAGTGGGATTAGCATTAATGTTAGTACTTAGTGTTAATGAGCTAAGGATTAGAAAGACAAAACCATTAGTAATTTTGGTGAGGCTTTTTAGGACCCAAGTGCATTCATGGACCTAGCCCAAAAAAATATTGAACCAAGCCCTTAGGAAATCAAAGCTAGTTTTGGCCCAAGTATAGGAAGGCAAAAGGCCTTTGGTGAAGATTGGACCATTGGCCCTTTTCATGCTCATATGGCCCAAAGCCATATTTGGACTCATTTTACCATTCAAAGACCAAAGGCCCAGTACACCATACCATTGGTTTCCTTAAGCCCAAATTACACTCAAAGTACCCAAATTAAGTTTTGAAAATTGGTTAAGGTCATTAACCATCATACTTGAGGTTAGTGCACTTTAAGCCATGCTTTGAAACTTAATCATGCTTAATCTTTTCTTAAATTTTTTAATTCAAATTTTTTTGAATTAATACTCCCTTAAACCATGATTAGACTAAGATAATACCCTAGCTAAACCATTCCACATGTCATTAAGAAAAATGACATAACAAGCCCAAACCATGCTTCATTCGGTTTTGTGCATTGCCCTTTGTAATGCTTGGACTGTTTTACCCTTGGGCCCAACATTTTTGTGGTTTATCCTCAAGGATAATATGGTCCTTAAACACCTTATGAAACCCTCCAAAACTCAGTTTGAGTCTTGGACAAAATTGGTTGTATCAACCAAATCAAAGAACCAAACCGGGTGCACCTTGGTCTAGTTTGTGTAGGAACCATTTGGATTGAATTTGAACCAACCTCCTGCCAGGGTTTGCACCACCACCCCACGCCACCTCCTTCTCCACCCAATCACCAAAAAGTCCCATGACCATCATGAAGGATTTTGACTCATTTTTGCTGCCCAAAAAGATTCAAAACCGAATTGATTTTCTGCCCCCACAAAACCACCTTCATCCACCTGTTTTCAACGGTGGTTTGAGGGATCTTCTGCCATCTACATGATGCCCCACGACCTGGAGTCATCTACAGGATCCTTGTAGATATTGTGGAGAGGAAATGATGGCAGTTTAAGGCACTATTTCATTCTGCACAAGTGACCTAAGCTCATGCAAGCAAATCTGGAAATTTTCCAGATTTGAGCATCTCTCACTTCACCCAATCACCAAGCACCCAAGCCAACGTCCCTCACCCCTTGGCCACCTATAAATACTTCCCTCCCCATCTCATTTCATCCACACCACAGCTCCATGTATCATCTTGAGCCTTGAGAGCATTTCCCCCTCTTAGAGTTCGAAAGAGTGCAAACCGAGTGAGTTTTGGTGAGTTTTTGAGTGTTCTTGTGTAAGGCAGTCTAGAGTGCTTGGAAGGCCACAACATTTGTACGTTTTCTTCCTTTTGATCTTAGCTTGCATGTCAAGCTTTGTTTCCAAGTGTTGGAGTGAAATTTGGTTGAGTTTATGATGCTTAATACAAAACCGAGTCAATTAAAGGAAGGTTTGAATGATTGAATGTTTTTAATTGGAAATTTAGCTATGGCATGTCCTAAGCATGATTTTATATGATCTATCATTATCCTAACATGATTTTGGAAGGTTAAATTTGTGATTAGAAGCATTTCATGATAGGTTTTAAATCTATCTTGTTTCGATCATCAAACATGAATCGGTTTTAAGCATATTGGTGATTAAGGATTTCTTAGCTTTGATTAAGTGTTGGGATGAACTTGATTACTCAAGTATTAGACTTCATAATATCCCTAAAGATGTTAGTGATCATTAATGATTAAATAAAATCGCATATGCATGCGCATTCATAAGGATCAATAGTTGAAAATACACATAGGCATCAACTAGGATGCATGCCACGGGTTGGGATTAATTGGACAAGTTCCAGTTTGAAATTTGAAACTCTAAGGGCATATATGGTTATAGAATGCCAAAAGTATGAAGTCCATGAAATTTGTTTAAATTTGGAGTTTGTTTGCAATTAGTGAAAATTTAGGGCCTAAATGGCAATTTTTGAAAGTCTAGGGGTATTTTTGTAAATATTCAATTTTTGAAACCTTTGATTTTGAACCTATACATAAGAGTATTAACCCTAACTTAGTATACACATGATTTACGCAGCTACAACGCTAATTTCAAATTTTCCCAAAAGTTTGTAAATTTGCATCTAACTTACACCTTGATAGATTATTTATGAATTATTGATAAATGTTTCATTCATATTTCAATTATCATTTTGAGCATATAATATCATTTTATATGACACATTGAGTGCATACTTACATGACATGTGGTATTTGTCACCATTTTTGCATATTGCATCTATAAATGTCATTTTTGCATGAAAGCTTGCCACATATATGCACATGTCATGAAAAACATTTTTCAAGCGTAGCATGAAAATAATTTTTGTCATGCCCCCAAAGGCTAGGATGGAGAATTATCCAAGTGGAACTCCTCTGTCCACTCTAGAGTGTTTAATAATGGAGTGGTAACCCTTGGATCGACGAAGAACAGTCAACGGACTTCGAATGGGTTATTTTTAAAGAACGCCAGAGCGAGGTCAACATGTTATGACACCTAACGCTGGTGGGTGTACACGTTATGAATTTTTATGATGATATGTTATATTTACCAATGCATTAAGAATGAGTCTATAAACAACGTAGTTTCAACGTAAGTTATACTACGGTCACTGGCAGGTACTCACAGTGCATATGGGGAACTGTGACACTACCACACGTTATGTTATTAATTAAGATAATGATGTAAGTCTATGATGAAGAAAATTTATGATGGAGTTTTTATGAAGAAAAGTTATGTCTTTTAAAAAAATGATGACGAAATTACATACTGAGTAAAAACCAGTATCTTGATATTTAAAAAAAAATGTTTAGGAATCTAGATGGGAGACATGCATACTGATTTTCCACATCTCATGCATTGCATATTTATCATTTTTCATGATTGATTTATCTTTGTATCAGTTAGTTGTTTCACTTACTGAGATTTCGAGTAAATCTCACCCTTTTATGGGATCACAATCATTCCACTCGAAATGATAGAAGTTGTGTCAGGAATCGACCAGGACGAGATTGATGGAGCACTAGGTTCGCATGATTGAGGAGGAGCCGAATCTGGAGAGGAAGCTGGACTTAATTTTGATGTTCATAGCCCAAGTCCTTTATGCTTTAGATTGCATTAAGAGAATGATATGACTTTGTATATAAGTCTATGCTACTTTAGTATTTCGAACATGATGATTATCAAATGAAGTTGGAATGTTTTAGTTATTCTGGCATATTTTTTACCCTAACCTTTTATTTCTACTGCGATTATTGCATACTGCTAATTGCATACTAGGATGCATTGCATATTAATTGTCATGAACGGGGGTATGTAACCTTGTGTTGCATGTCCCGACGCTCTAAGTCTCTGTTTCATCCCAAGCGGGGATTGGGGGCGTCATATCAATCCTCTCCAAAACTCACATGAATACTTAAGCAAAAGAGCTATCTAGCTACATGTGTCAAACCATCATCTTACCACAAAACTTGGATGAGTGCATTAGGAGTTCTGTGAATGTTTCAGCAAAAAATGATTATAGTGAGTTCATGAAGATGGCTATGAATGAGAATGAGTACACATGTGAAAATTATGCACGTGTGATGCAAATAAAAAAATTTGACACATGAAAATATGCCATAGAGTTCTAACAAGCATTTTAAATACTGAATTTGCACCGCCACCCCCAACTTAAATGAAATATTGTCCTCAATGTTTAAGAATCAAACTTGAATGAGGAGTAACTAAAAATGGTAGAATACACCTGATAAGTGACGTGGGTAGCGTGCTAAACACCAAAGATGGTAACCTAAAATGATAAAATGAAACTAACCTGCAAACAAAAACGAAGAAAACAAAAAGGAAAAAAAATAAGAAAAAACAAAAATAAAACAAAACAAACAAAACAAATAAAGAAAAGCATACCTGCGTGGTGTGGTCAAGATTGATAGACCGGATCCACATGTGGAATGTCTTTCACTTCCAGAACTTGCTTATCAATTAATACTTTAAGGCGTTGATCATTTAGTTTAAAGATCCAACCATCCTTAGGATCCTCTATTTCTATCGCCCCATTTGTAAAAACATTCCTCACTACAAAAGGGCCAGTCCACCTAGACCGAAGTTTTCCTAGGTACTTGTGAAGTCTAGAATCATATAAGTATACTCGGTCATTAGGCTTAAACGTCTTCCTAAGAATATTTTTATCATGAAACACTTTCATTTTAGCCCTATAGGTTTTAGAGTTCTCATAAGCATTGTTTCTCAACTCCTCTAACTTGCTCAATTGAAATTTCTTAAACTGCATTCAATTTCGAAGAAATACTAACATGAGAAGTGTCACCTAAGCCGAGAAATGTGATTAAGGTGAGTTATTGCATATTTTATACATTTAGAACCAATATATTTTATTTATTTCATTACATTATTATTGGTTTTAGATGAAAAAATAGTTAAGATGAATAAATCCGAGTTGTGATTTAAATTGGTTAATAGCATGATTTATGCTTAATTTTATAACTTTTGATTTAATTGGACAATGTTCATTCACATGCACAACATATTTTTTTTATATTCTATTCTTCTTTATTTTTTTATTTTATTTTTTTTCTAATTTTTATTTATTTTTACATAGGCAAAGAAATGCATGAGAATAGTCAAAGAAAAAGACAAGTCAAAAAGTAAAAAAAAGACACCAGCCTCTTGGTGTTTGGATAGTGGACGAAAGTAACGAAAGAAAAAAAAAAGATCTTACTCAAGACATGCAAGACACGCGGAAAAGCAAAGAAAAAAAAAAGGAAAAAAAGAAGGAAACTCACACACGCAAACGCAAGAGAAACAAATGCACACGGCTCCTTAACTGCAAAAGACGCACGCAAGAGGGGGCAATTTTCTTTCTTTTTCATACGAAAGCAAAAAAAGAAAAGAAAAGAAGGAGAACGCACGCAGCGCCATTTGAAGAATCTCGAGGATCCAACTGCTGTGCTCCAACCTTTTCCTCTATTGTCTACTACCTCCATCTTCATTCATTTGGCTTGTTCTTTTCACTCTCTACTATTTATTTAATTTAATTTAAAGTTTATGGAATACTTTTGAGATTTTTGGCTTAGAAGTTTGGGTAATTTATTTGCTGTTTATTTACTTTGTATTATTTATTTTTCTCGCTTCTTTAAGCTTTCATTTAACAGTGATTACAATTGCTATAGATTGATTTTGAGAATTTGTGATTTGAGTACAAAGATGAACCCTAGAATCTTGATTTTGGGGCTTTTCAATTTTCAACTCATATTTTGTCAATTATTTTTTAATCTAATTTAATTTGTAGTTTAATTTTATTAATCTCTTAAGTTCCATTGCATACTAGATTAATTAAAGTTTAATTAGGACTTAAATAATTTCAGTTTTATTATTTAATTTTTAGATTAATTAAGATTGTTTAGTTTAGTTGATTTTTTTTATTGTTAATTTCAATTTGTTAGTCTTTTACATTTCATTTTGACACTCAAAAATCTAAAAATATGAATCTAGTCCATGACTAGTGCCATTTTCATTATTGTTGCACTCTTCCATCCATGCACATACCATCATTTTTATTTTCTCTCTATAAATATTTTCACCAATTTAAACGAGTTTGATTTTAAGTAAATTTCCCTGAGGAGACGATCTAGGAATTTATTCCTAATTATTACGCGACATCCTCCTGCACTTGGGATAGCTTTTGTGCTGCTCATTTTTGAGTGAGTCAAAATGCATGCTTTAAACTTGAGGGCGGTGGTTTCAATTCTAATTTGAGACTCTCTATGCTTGAAGGAATTTGCTTTTCACTTTTCTTAGGTAACTCCTCAAATTTTGGTTGCCAAGCCTGTGTTCCATAATATTGAGTTTCATAAAAAATAGCACAAATATCAGCAACATCAGATGAATTACTAATAGTATTTGTGATGACACGAGTTTCGTCTAGGCTTGGCCTTTAGAATTCGTTCTAGGTTGCCATGGTATTTTAGGAGCCTCAGTTACTTTGGAACGCCTTAGAACCTTTGATGTGGTAACTTGAGCCCAAGAGGAGAGTGCTCTAGTTTACTTTGAAATTTCTACCCTATTTGGAAACCAAGGTCCAATGGTTTAGGCCCATGATCAAATTCTAAGTCACTAGTGCTATGTGTCATGAGAGTGTTACACTTTGAATCTAGTCTTGATAGTGGGTTAAGGGGGAAAGAGAGGTGTAGGAAGGCACCAAGATGGGCTTGCACGCCTAGCCCATTGTTTTTGTTCAAAACTCGAGTTCCAAAGTAGGTTTCTTGGAAAGGGAAGCCTAGGGAAGTGAAATGAGGCTTTTCTAGAAGTTTTGCATAGGAAACTGAAGGGAGGACTATAGGATTTCGAATTTAGATGTGGACAAGTTTGCCCTTAAGGTTTCGGTTAGCACACTCCCAAGCATCCCATTCACTTGCCACTTGTCCCTTAGTGTATTTAGGCCAATGGTATATGAAAAGTCACCTAGGGAGGAGTACTTGGAAGATGAAGCAACATCTTGGGAAAGGAAAATGGAGAGGACGGCTAGGGCTATGGCACAAGCTCAATGCCACTTGTCTTCCATGCCAAGAGTTACTTGTTGGGAAAAAGGAAAATGCATGTATGGTTTTACCAAGCTACCCTTGAAGAGATATTTACTTGTTTAAGGAAAAGAAGGGAATAAAGGGGAGAGAAGGAATTACGGCCAAGAAGGAAGAGTCCTACACGCCACCCTCCAAAATGTCTCTTCCCAATGCAATCTAAGTGGGGGACTCCAAGAGGCATTTCGGCAATAGGGAAAGGGGAAAGAAGAAAACTTGCCACTTGTCATCCATGCAAGGACTTTGGATGCAACCAAGGAGGGAAGTAAAGGGTCTCATATATAAAGAGAATGGTTCACGCCAAGGGGTTTTTCCCTTGCCATTTTTTCGGATTTGCATGAGCTTTCACTCTCTCCACACAATTCTCCCATGTTCATTTGAAAGTTTCCTCATTTTCTTGTATTTTCTTTCCAACAAAACAAGGAGAATCATTGCAAGAGAATGGAATTTCGGCACTCCCAAGGATTAGCAAAGTAAGGATCAGCTTCCTCTAAGTCTTGCACACACACAAGTCATTTCTCAATACGAAGCCCAAACTCGTGTGACTACAGCTGGATTTTTGAAAACTCAACATCTCATCTAATTTCTAAGTTGCAATTTTTTTCTTGTATTCTTGAACTTTTTTCAATTCCTTTTTAAGTACTCCTCTTTGAGTGTTCAATCTTGATATTTCAACTTCAGAAATTTTGCCTCGGATAAATTATTCTTTTCATTCTCCATGGATGTGAGCTTGTCTTACAGCTTCTTATTTAGTTTTTTCAGCTTGACCACCTCTTCACATAAATTATTATAGGCTTCTTGTAACTCAGCTCATGATTAGCCTCAATTAGATCTACCTCCGAGTCACTGTTATCATCATCACTTTCAAATTTTGTTAGCATAATTTTAGCAATCTCACTAATAACAGTAGAAAAGGCTATAAATAAACTTTCATCCTCAGATGTTGAACTGGAATTTTCAGAATCTGAGTTGTCACTCAGTGTGGTATTAAGTGCTTTCCCTTTGTTCTTTTTAAAGTTTGGACATTCAATCCTTATGTGACAATAACCTGAGTATTCATGGCACTTAACCTTATCATTTTTCTCAGATTTCTCTTTATTCCATTTTTCAGAATCATTTTTCTTAGTAAAGAATTCATTATCTCTCTTTTGCTTTCCATTTTCCCTTTTGTTAAACATGAATTTTCTGAATTTTCTTGCAATAAGCGTTATATCCTCATCGTTTAGATTCTCCTCATCAGAAAAATCTTCACGATCTTCTCTCACAGTTTTTAGAGCAATGGACTTACCTTTTCTTTTTTGAGGAAATGAAGACTCATAAGTTTTGTAAGGAACCTACTAGTTCTTCAACCTTAATTGCATCCAAGTCATTGCTTTCCTCTATAGAAGTCACTTTTGGGCAAAATCTTTTAGGCAAAGATCTTAGGATTTTCCTCACAACTCTTGAGTCCTCTACCTTCTCACCAAGATTGAACCTGAAATTTACAATATCGTTAAGTTTAGCATAAAAATCATTCAAGCTCTCGTCTTCCAGCATTTTAATCTCCTTAAACTTTGAGATTAGTAATTACAATTTAGAATTTTTTACAATTATTGTTCCCTCATGCGTGACTTCCAAGATATCCCAAGCTTCTTTAGCCACCTCACACATGAAGATTATTTTAAATTCTTCAGAACATACCGCCATAAAAATAGCATCAAGTCTTTTGCTATTCCAATTACAGTTATTAATCTCATCTCTTGTCCATGCATCAATGGTTGTCTCGAGTTTAGTCCATCCTCGCTCAACTACATACCACACATGCTCATCCAACGATTTAAGGAAAGCCCTCATATAAACTTTCCAATGTGCATAATTTTCTCCATCAAAGTGTGATGAGGTTGTCAATGACAACATGGTCAACAGGGGCAAGGATCACACTCGACTGAGTGAACCACGCTCTGATGCAAATTAAATTACCCACGTACCCTTATATTATAATACAACGATCTACCAATTCACTCAACAAATTGGTTAGTGATCAATAATACAATAATTTCATAACCAATTATATTCATAAAGTAAATAAAGTGCATAACACCAAATTTGGTTACGAAAGGAAACTCTTTGAAGAACTCCTCAAAAATAAAAACCCTATGGAGTAGCCAAACCCAGAAAAGTCAATTTTATTATTTGAAAATAAGTTACAAGTAATTCTCAATTACAAAACCTTTGCTAATGGACTCTCTTACTTGACCTGACAAATGACCCGTTTGCCTCTACTATTGTAGCAGCCAGAACCTCTGGCGGTCTTCAAACTATTGACTTCTCTCCTAGAACTCTAGTGGCTGAACTCGATCAATCAAACTCCAACATAGAGTAAGCATGCACTCAATGAGAGAAAGAGAAAGAAGAACTAGAAAACACTCAAGCACTTGGATCACTCTCCAATCTCTCTAAGTTTTGAAAAATGATAAAAAAAGATAATCACTAGTCGAAATCCCCATCATAAATATTCTGATCAGTATTTGATCTGCAGTAGGACTTTGATGACAGATTGAGTCTATTAGGAATTTGAGGCACAATAGGACTCTGCTGGGAACAACTCTATTGATGCATCTGTTGGCACTACTGATGCATCTATTGGCACTACTAATGCGTCTGTTGGCACCTGGTGCTAAGTCTTCTCAGTAGATATAGATTTCTTCAACTGGATAATTCCTGACTTTTCAAACTTCAGTTGTACAGACTCTTGACTTGTCCAAACCATTATCTAATAACTACTTGACATAATTCAAATGTTTATAGATAAAGATAAAATACTTTACATTCATCCAACAAACTTAACAACAAATCTATATCCATCTAGTCACCTAGTCCTAGCTAAAAACTTGCATTTACAGTAGTAAACTAATTGAGTGCAAAAGTTGCCAAGTTATGAGCTTGGATGTTTTTCGCTTGAGGGCTTCCTATGGTACTACCATGACCTAATGGTATGTGTTCCACCTCCTCAGGCCTATCAGTGCCAATTACAATTTTACCACTTTTCCCTTGCTTAGAAGTACACCAATTGAGTGCAAAGCTACAAAGTTATGAGATTATAATTTTTCGCTCAGGCACTAACTATAGTACTACCATGACCTTATGCTATGCATGCCCCATGCTCAGGCCAAACGGAGCTGGTCTACCACTATGCCCTTACTTAGTATTAGACCAATTAAGTGCAAACTTGCATAGTTACGAGGTTGGAATTTTTCACTTGGGGGCTTCCTATGGTACTATAACTACCTTATGGTATGGATGCCCCATCCCTATGCCAATTGGAGCCGGTCGCATGTGACGCCCCCAAATTTCGCTAGGGATCAGACGGACATTTGAAGTGTCGAGACATGCAACACAAGGTTACATGCCCCCGTTCATGACATGTAAGATGCAATGTTCCTAATATGCATCTAGCATTATGCAATATTCGCAGCGGATAATTTTTTTTTAGCAATACTATGCAACAAACTGAAAATATCTCAAATACTTAAAACAAACTTCATACTAAGGACATACTAAACAACTGAGATCATAATGCTAGTCCAAAATGGCTATGATCAGAAAAGTACTGGAGATGCAACTCCATAGTACAAGTAGTAATTTAAGTTAACTACTATACTATCATCGACGTCGCACCGTCGCTTAGTTGATCATTTCCAGTTGGTCGATTCCCGGCTCTCTTTCAGATCCTGTAACAAGATCTACCATTCGGGGGAAATGGTAGTTGGGACTACCACAGTGAGATTTGATTACAAATCTTAGCAAGTTAATAGAAAACCTTCACACAGGTTAATGATGCATGCATGACAGTAAAAGCATAAATGCATAATCAAAGTCATAAGTAATCATAGCATCACTTGACATACAACATAACATAACTGATATAACTTAAACTGAAGTGTGAACTGAACTTGACTTGCTTAAACTAAACTGGACTTAAACTGAGACTTGACTTAACATGAACTTGATCTGAGACTTGACTTAACATGAACTTGATCTGAGACTTGACTTAACATGATCTTGGACTTGAATTCTGAAACTTAACTTGACATGAACTTGAACTTGAACTAAAACTTAACTTTACATGAACTTGAACTGACTTTTTTACCTAACATGAACTTGGACTTGAATTCTGAAACTTAACTTGACATGAACTTGAATTAAATTGAAACTTAACTTTACATGAACTTGAACTGACTTCTTTACTTAACATGAAGTTAGACTTGAATTTTGACAATCAAAATGATTTTGTTAGTCGTTTCGTCAGGAATAGTGAACAATCAGAATGATTCCACCCAATATATTCCATCAAAGATACTCAAACAATCAGAATGATTCCATCATGAATATTTTAAATGAGATACCCTAACAATCAGAATGATTACGCCAGGAGTATCTGCATAACTAAACTTGAACTGAATTCTAACAATCAAAATGATTTCGCTAGAAGTACCTCGCGTGAATACCAATGTAGATGTTCAGACAATCATAGTGATTACATCGTGAGTATCCTAGACATAACTGATTTGAACGTAACTCAAAATATATGACTTACTTGAGATAGAAACATCTCGTAATATGGCATAACATGTAACAAACAACATACTTAACATGACATACTTGTAACAGTGAATACTACATGACATGACATACATGTAACAGATGGCATACTTAACTTAACATTACATACTTGCAATGTATAACAATATATAGCAATACGTGATAGAATATATTGTGTAACAGATGAATAATTCATGACAAAATAAATTTTGTGTAACAGATAAATATGTAATGACTTGGCATGACACATATAATAACACACATACATACATACACTGTAGTTCATTTACTTATCACTCATACACATTAAACTGCTAGTAAGTTAAAAGTTAACTTACCTCGATATTCGCATTTCTAGATAAAACTCAAGTGCGATCACGAGAAACTAAAAGTAGTGATTTCTAAAAATTAGAACTCAATCACTAACAATTAGAAATATGAAAAAGTATTACTTAGAGTAAAATTACTATTTTACCCTCTACATGTGAAAAAATGATCATTTTAACCCTAACTTAAGGATTTTGCATCCAACTCCAAAAATCACCAAAATTTACATAAATTTAGATACCTCATGTAAATTTTTTCCTAAGCTCAAATATCAATTCAGAAAAATTTAAAACTAAGCACAATCATTAAAACTCTATAAGGCTCGAAACTTACATAGATTTTTGTTGCAATTCTTTTAAAATTTAAAAACTCATGATTAAACCAAAAAGTTTCTTCTAATATACTCATAACTTATTCCTAAGAATAATCATGTTTTGAATCATGAACAAAAGTCATCAAAATCACTAAAACCATACTTGAACATTTCGATTTTTCTTTTAAGTTCAAAACATATTTTTATTTCTAACTTGTTTTGATCAACCTCTTGATCCAAGACTTAAAAAGATGTGATGTTCAAACCAAAACATCACATGGTTTAGAAAGGTGTACTAAAACAAATATAAGCTTTAAACTCAAGATCACATGGTTAAAAATCACCAAAACATGAATTTAGCCAAGAACATCATCACTTTGGCCTAACCGAATATCTACTTGCATAAAATTTCATATCTTTGAAATTAACATCAAATATCTTCCAAATAACATTCTAACATATATATAAGAGGCTTAGGATTCTCAAGTAAAAATATTAAAGCCATTGGAATAAGATTAAACCATAATCTCAAAATAGAAACTGTTTTTCCTCTTCCAGTTTCTAGTTTCTAGATCTAAGAAAAGCTTTCACCAAAACTTTTAATCATGCAATAAATCCTCAACCAATAATCATATACACATGTTAACAGTACTCCATAAAAATTTCAAACCAAGATCTATTCATTAGCTTAGTCCAAAACTCCAAAATATAGCACACTCTCCTGTTTATCACCTAGGACGACCTTTCTAGGGTTTAAACAACTTTTGACCTATCAAATGGAACAAATAAGGTATCCACGTAAACTAGACTCAAAAATGAAAATTTTTCATGAAGGAAACTTTGTGAGAAAACACTTATAAAAGCTTCGAATAAGGTGTGCAAAATAGTTTAGAAAAGCTATCCGAGAGTGTCTTTTATGTTCTATCAAGGAAAAGTGTAGAGGGGGTTGCTTTTCGTGGGAAGTGGACTGGAGAGCCTCTTACACAAGTTATGGAAAGGGATATGACTGAAATAAGTCTTGAGTGTTGGTCTTTTCTTCCCATTACATTATACAAAAATCAGCCCAAGATATTTCTCTTGGTGGAGTGTAGAAGTGAAAGAGTGAGATAGCCCTTTAGCCTTTTACTTCAAGAACCTTCTAGGCCCTCTTGAACAACTCTAGTTAGGCATGTGGGGGTACAAAAATTTAATCAAGAAGCAATGCTAATGTAGTCAAATTCGTGGGCTTTAATGGGGCTCAACCGAATGGGCCTTAATTTCGTGTTTTAAGAGGGTTTGGGTTGCTATCAAACCCAAATCTAATTTCTCTTGACCCAATCAATTATCCAAGGATAACAAGGTTGGATAATGATGTTCTAATATAAAATTGAAGTATTAATAGTATGTGAAAATAATTTAATTAAGTGATTAAACACAATACTAGAAACTAATTCAGTTAGGTTTTGGAGGTCAACTTTATGGTTTGGATAAAACCGTTTAGGATTTTGGTTTCCACCATGCTTTTGGGTTCTTAGTTGGATTTCAACCATATAGGATTTTACTAGGGTGGAATTATTTTTGGTTTGGCACAATTTGATTGGTTGGATGAAATAGTATTTTTGCTTAGGTGGCATGATCTCACATTTTGATTCTTTCAAATCCATCAAACTTTCCTCATGGTACCAAGTATCTAATATTATTCACAATTAGTGGCTAAGATCTTGTCAAGTATCTAAATAAAACTTCTCTAATCTAATTTGGACATTTCACACTGTGATTTTGAAAACACTACACTTGATACGCTTATCGAGGTTACTATTCATTCCATAAAAGTGAATAATAAACTTAGCACTGAAAAATCCTAAATATTCATATTAACCTACAATGAAAATCGTTTACCGAAATTCAACCATGAAGTACCCCTAAAAGTAATTTCATAGTTTCGAACAGACGTTTCGTTCGAAAATATGAAAATGAACTTATTACGCCATAAAATTCTAAATAATCAAATGAGTCTAATGGCGCAGACCATAATGCATTCTAAAGCTTATAATTACCTCAAATAATTAGAATCATACTTCTAGCACCATATTGAGTGATAACACTGACGCCTCGTCACTGGTAGGATCTGGTGGTGGTGCATCGATGTCCATCGACATGACCTGCTATGGTACATAGTAGAACACATCATCCTCTGAAACATACGCCACGTTGCCGTAGTAACCTAGGTCGAGATGCTATATGACCTCTTCATCTTCGCTCTCTAGCCCCTGACCCTCAACCAGCAAACGTCCATGGTGAGTTGATGATATGGATGATTATGACACTGTGGGCTCAATGGTGGCAGCTGCGGCACACCCTTCTGCTGCTCTGCTAGACTCAGCTCCATCCCGAGCCGTCCTCGCTTTGAAGTTATCCTGATCTAACCATGTAGTCGAGTGTAGAGGTAGATAATGTTCTTCATGAGGTAACGCCTTCCTCTCGTAGCCCATACTATTCTAATCTATCACCATCACGTGGTTACACAAAATAACTACCACCATATAAGAGAAGGGTATAACAATCCCAAAGGTTACGGCTTAAACTTAATGACTTCTAGGCTAACCTTCTAGGATACTAAATTCTTGTTCAAGTGAAATCACTACTTTCTTTACTGCTCAAAGAGTTATTCACCATAGATATATATCTACCACAAAAATTCTGCCATTCCTTAGGTGTCTCATTCTAATCAACAATTGGTAATGGAGTCCTTCCGCAAAGTAGGTTAAGTCATACCAATATACTCTCTGAATCTAAAACTTCAAGTAGATAATCTTCCAAACCTTTCCTTAGAAAAATATAAGCGATACACTTCAAGTGTCCTTGTAATTCAGTTGGAAAATTTAATCCATACATAACTGAAATCACTTTGTCTATTTTCTCAAGGAATTCCATTTGTCTTGGACTAGCTTACTTCTTCACAATCAAAACGAATTGTTCCTCCTCCTAGGTGATACCTCACCTCAATAATCGTTTAGGTATTAATCTAATCTCAATACTTTCTCTCTTATGATTGGCATAGCTCTTCTATCCATCATGAGCTACCTCTTATTCTGACTCTAATCAAAAGAATATATTCCTACTGTTCACGCAAACCCTTAAAACCAAGATTTTACCACCCATATAAAAGTCTCAAATATAAGGGCGATTTATGCATCCACAAAGACAATGTTTCGCCAGAAACCAATATGAGGTTGAATTTTTTTCGCTCGAGGGCTTCCTATGGTACTACCATGACCTTGTGGTATGCATGCCACCTCCCCGGGCCAATCGATGTTGGTCACAACTTTACCACTTTGCCCTTGCTTAAAAGTAAAAAAATTGAGTGCAAAGTTGCAAAGTTATGAGGTTGGAGTTTTTGGCTTGGCGAGTAACTATAGTACTACCATGACTTTATGGCATGTAGGCCTCATCCTCAAGCCAATCTTAGCCAGTCTACCACTGTGCCCTTACTTAGTATTAGACCAATGGAGTGCGAAATTGCAAAGTTATGAGGTTGGAAGTTTTCACTCGGGAGCTTTCTATATACCATGACCTTATGATATGTATGCCTCATCCCTAGGCCAATCAAAGCCGATCACAATTTTATCACTTTGCCCTTGCATAGTAGTAAACCAATTGACTACAAAGTTGAAAAGTTGAGGTTGGAGTTTTTCACTCCGGGGCTAAGTCTTTGAATAGGCATGAAATCATAGTATGTATGCCTCATTCCCAGGCCAATCGAAGCCGATCATAATTTTACCACTTTGTCTTTACTTAGTAGTAAACTAATTGAGTGCAAAGTTGTAAACCAATTGGTTGCAAAGTAGTGAAGCTTAGAGGTTGGATTTTTTCTCTTAGGGTCTTCCTATGGTACTACCATAACCTTATGCACCACATCCTCGGGCCAATTAGAGTCAATCACATTTTTACCACTTTGCCATTGCTTAGTAGTAAACCAATTGAGTGCATAGTTGCAACGTTGCTTATAAGTTCCGCACAACTGAAATAAGGAGTTCTTTCTTCTTGGGATGATGAATGAAGGAAGCTTTTTAAGCCATTTGCGCATTAAGGGGAGTGGAGCTGCTGGGATTTATCGAATGGTAATGAGCTTGCCATTTTGTCTATCTGGCAGAAGCTGACTCTGGCGTTCATCGTGTTGTAGGTTGGAGTATTTCACTCGGGCACTTCCTTATACTACCTTAACCTTAAGGTATGTATGCCCCATCCCCAGGCCAATTGGAGCCAGAAATATTTTTACCACTTTGCCCCTTACTTATTTTTATCACTTTGCCCACTCATGAAACTCTTGCAAGAAGCTTTTTGAATGTCTATAAAAGGGAAGAAACCGAAAACCCTAAGACCTTTGGTCATTTTATGCATTCTCTTGAGGGTTTCGGTCACCACACATTTCCTCCCAAGTTTTCATCATTCTCTCACCAACCAAACACTCACCTCAATATTCTCTTTTCACCCAAACATTCTTTTAAGGATAGGCAAAGTGAGGATACTTTCAAGAAGAGAAACTAAGGAGGTAAGAAGTTAACTTTTCTTGTTTTGCATACACACACACACACATAATCATGGCTTCAAGAAAGAAGGGAAGACTCGGTTTAAGCATAGTTCATCTAGAACTTATGCTCTAACCCCCACACACTTGAGCTAGATAGAGTTAGCTTGTGTTTTGAAAGGTTCTTCCACAACCCATGCTTGCACTCACATGGTTAGATTAGGGTTTTCTTCAAAGAAAGATAAATGTAACCCTACTTGTTCTTAAGCCTTGAAGCATGGTGTTTTGAGGTAAGAGAGTCACGACACTAGTGAATTGTAGCTAGGGTTTTTGTTGAAAATAAGTTTTGGATTCAATGGGGAAGGGTCTGAAAACTTGGAGCTTTTCATGGAAAGAAAAATGTGTAAGGAGCACCACACTTGAACACATGGGTTACGGTTTTCCTTGAGCAATGATCCTAACTAGTATTACATGCGATTTTTCAGCTTGCTTACTATAAATACATATTTCGAATTTTTGTAAGTACACCTCTAACTTGTACTTGGATATTTTATGCATATGGCTTGTGAACTTGTTGGTTATTTTAGTTATGTATGGTCACTTATGATATTGTTGTTCTTCTATGTGCTATGAACATCTCTTGATATGATTATTTTAAATCATGATTAAAATAGTTTATGGAAGATGTGTAAAATGTGGAAAAGAAATAGAGTAAGAAGTCATGCTAGGGTTTCGGGATGTTCTATGTTGTTATTCACCATTTCGGCATGGACTAAAATCATGAAAAGATCACCCATACTCACAAGGAAATGCTTCGGCACTCGTGAGGTTTCTTTGTTAAAAACTTTGCTCAAAGTATTAGAAGATTCTAAGTTAATGAAAATTGATTGGAATGTATGTTTCCCTACATAAAAGCTTTCGGCCAACCTTATAGATGAAGTGAGATTATTGGTGCTTTGAGATTTATGCGATAAGAACGATTTTTGGTTATATTAGGGTTTGAAGGTTTCGGCCCTTACATGTTTATTATTGGAATGTATGCCTTTAATTGATATGAATGTCTTGAATTATTATAAAGGAACATGTTTGCATGTTCTAATATTTTCAAGCCGTAATAGGATATGTATTGCATGTATGAATGTTTTATTTTATGATAATGAAGCATTTCGGAATTTCATGTGTCATGAAAGTTCTAAGATTCATTGTCATGTTACATGCATTCGAATTGTAAAAACCCTTTTTTGAAAGGAAAATTTTATCACGACCCCAAATGCTGGGAGTGTTTAAAATGGAGGGATACCCCTGGGTCAACGAAGTACTGTCGGCGGATCTCGAATAGTACCTAAAAGAAACGGATACCGGAGCGGGATCGCACCTAAAGCTAGTGGGTGCACCTACAGTGAAGGCGAAATGCAAGCTGCTGTATATAAAAGTCAAGATGTAGTCACCTTGGTCAAAGTGGCCAATGGTTAATGCGGTAACTAGCGGGGAACACAAGGTGCATAGGGGAGCCGTGAGGTATCCAATGTTATGTTATAAGTCAAGAAAGGCCACGAGCTCATAAGTATGTTAATGAGCAAGTATGAAATGATGAAAAAATGTTTACGAAAGCAAAAGTTATGAAATGTCATATTTTTACACGATGATTTTGAAAAGTCAAGTGCATAAGTATAAGTCCAAGTCCATGCATTCGTTGTTAAGTTTGATTCATATGCTTATCATATTTGTTGCACGTTATTTATTTACTTACTGAGATTTCTCAAAATCTCAATGTTGTATCTACCCATTATTATTCCTTACCGGAATGATATAAGCTGTGACAGGTTTAGTCAACTCAAATGACAAAGCGCAAGAGGACAGTACCTCTTCCGGAGAGGATCATGCCTAAGATGGTTATAGGCTCGTCTGAGCCTTCCATTTTGGACCATCTCGAGTCGATTGATAAAACAATCACTGAGATAATTGAAAACATAAAAGTTTAGAAGGTCCCATAATAGGGACAAGGACTGGGCTTTAGAAAAGCGAGTGAGGCCCGAATCTCACTGAAGATAAAAAAACGATGTTATGGGACCACTTCTAGGAAAGGACTTTCTGTTTAGGTTTAATGTTTTGGTCCCGTGTTTTTAGGAGTTCAATAGAAACTCGTATCAACTATGATGACTCTTATGAATTATGAAATAGTATTGGGATCTTATGCTTTCAATACCATGACTAATGTTTCCTTTAAATTGAATTAAGTTGACTTTCCGCTGCGATATACTGCATACTGTTAGTTATCATTAGGTGTATTGCATCTTATCTGTCATGTACAAGGGGCAGGTAACCTTGGTATTGCATGTCCCGACATTTCAGTTTCCGTCAAATCCCAAGTGGGAATTGGGGGCACCACACCCCATCTCCTAGCTTATCGAAGCTGGCCGTATTCTTATCACTTTGCCCTTATTTAATAATAAATCATTTGAGTGCAAAGTTGCAAAATTATAAGCATAAATTTTTGGTCGGTGGCTTCCTATGATACTATCATACCTTACAATATACATGCCAAATCTCTAAGCCAATTAGAGCCGACGACAATTTTAGGCCCTGTTTGGATAGTGATATGAACCTGTAGGAATGAAATCCCTTAAACCCACAATCAATTTGAAAACTCACCCAAGAAAGCCAAAATCAAGTCAATGGATGAAAAATCTAGACACGATGAGAACTCGTTTCAAGAACCTAGATTTTATTAAAATCTAGACCCGTTGAAGAACTTGTCTCAAAAACCCAGATTACAAGGAGGAACGCCACAAAGGTTGTGATTTACCTTTGATAAGTTCAAAAATTCAATTAAGAACAAGAGGAGTAAAACTTAAATCACAATAAATAAATTCATCAAATTTCATAAACTTGTTAAAATGAGGCTACAAAGAGTATTTAAAGCAAAACCTAATCAAATCCTAGTCAAAATAAAACCCCTTTTACCCAAAATGCCCCTGGATGAACAGTGTCGCAGCTACAGTAACGCTACAGTAATCTCTTGAAATCCTAGTTCCTAAAAGTAACTTTCCAAATAAGCCATTTGTGACGCCCCCAAATTCCGCTTGGGATCGGACGGACATTTGAAGCGTCGAGACGTGCAACACAAGGTTACCTGCCCCCGTTCATGACATATAAGCTGCAATATTTCTAAAATGCATCTAGCATTATGCAATATTCGTAGCGGATAATTTTTTTCTTTAGCAATACTATGCACCAAACTAAAATATCCCTACTTAAAACATACTTCATACTTAACGACATACTAAACAACTAAGATCACAACAATAGTCCATATGGTTGTGATCAAAAGAGTGCTGGAGATTGAACTCCACAAATACAAGTAGTAATCTGAGGTAACTACTGTACTACCATCTACGTCGCACCCTCGCTTAGTCGACCGTTTCCAATTGGTCGATTCTCGTTTCTCCTTCAGATCCTGTAACAAAATCTACCATTCGGGGGGAATGGTAGTTGGGACTACCACAGTGAGATTTGATTACAAATCTCAGCAAGTTAACAGGAAACTTCCACATAGGTTAATGATGCATGCATAGCAGTAAAAGCATTAATACATAATCAAATCAATAGAAAACATAACATATCTTGGCATAACATGGTATGAAATAATAAGCATAACGTAACTTGACATATCATGGCATGAGCTAACATAACTTGAACAGGAACTTAAACTTAACTTGACGTGACATGACATGTACATGAACTTAAAACATAACATGGACTTGAAACATAACATGAACGTGAACATGCATAATTTGAACACGAACTTGAACATAACATGAACCTGAACATGACATAACATCAATGTGAACTTGGAACATAACTTGAACATGAACATAACATAACATGAACTTGAAACATATTCTTGTTTCATGGGATTACCATGATTGCGTGAACGTAAAATTGAACATAACATGAAACATGACTTGAACGTGAAATACATGAACTTGGAATCTTATTCAATAGACTTAATCATTAAAGTGACCATATGGGTGCTACACAGATCCCCTTGAGCCGTGTGTCCCTAACGATTACCGCATCACAACACAGGTGTCTATACCAGCTGTGAGTGCTTTAATACGTACTCCACAGTTGTTGTGGCCCCACGTATTCTACATGTTACAATTGCTGTGTCTCACGTAGTGTATGCTCCACAGTTGTTGTGGCCCCATGACTTATTTGTTTGTGCCACACTTGCTGTGGACACACATAACATAATGTGTGGCACCATCGGCGTTAGTGCCTGACGCACTCTAGTGACCGGCTAATTAGGCCCCATTCGCAACTTGTTGACTGTACTTCGTCAACCCAGGGAATTTCACACCTATTTAGACACTCCAGCGTGAACAAAGGAGTTCCACTAGGATATTACCCCATCCTAGCACTTAGGGTCGTGATTGACATGAATAACTTAACTGGCATACATGTCATTTCGTAATGTGACGTAACATGAACGTGACACAAAAGACAGAAGTCCTGACGTAGCATAACGTGACATGAACGTAAGACGACATACATGACATACTTTGAGACATAAATGTACCAGACAACATTTCATAACATGGCATACATGTAACAGGCAACATTTCGTAACATAGCATACCGTGTAACAGACAACATTTCTTAACATGGCGTAACATGTGACAATGAATATTACGTAACATAAAATACATGTAACATATGGCATACTTAACTTAACATGACATACTTGCAATGCATAGCAATACTTGACAGAATATCTTGTGTAACAGATGAATAATTCATGACAGAATAAATTCTGTGTAACAGATAAATATGTAATGACTTGGCATGGTACATATGATAACATGCTTACATAGACTTTAGTTCCCTTACTTATCACTCATACACATTAAACTGATAGTAAGTTAAAAGTTAACTTACCTCGGTCTTCGCACTTTTAGACAAAACTCAAGTGCGATAACGAGAAACTGAAAGTAGTGATTTCTAAAAATTAGAACATAATCACTAACAATTAGGAATATGGTAAAATATCAACTTAGAGTAAAATTACCATTTTACCCTCTACATGTGGAAAAATGATCATTTTACCCTTAACTTAAGGATTTTGCATCCTAACTCCAAAAATCACCAAAATTTACATACATTATGTAAATTTTGTCCTAAACTCAAATATCAATTCACAAAAATTTAAAACTAAATACAACCATTAAAACTCTATAGGGTAGAAACTTACAAAGGCTATTTCCTTTGATTTTTGTTGTAATTCCTTCAAATTTCAAAACTCATGATTAAACCAAAATTTTTCTTCTTCTATACTCATAACATATTCCTAAGAATAATCATGTTTTGAATTATGAACAAAAGTCATCAAAATCACTAAAATCATACTTGAACTTTTTGGTTTCTCTTCTAAGTTCAAAACAGATTTTTGTTTCTAACTTGTTTTGATCAACCTCTTGATCCATGACTTATAAAGAGTGATCTTCAAACCAAAACATCACATGATTTAAAAAGGTGCCCTAAAACAGATCCAAGCATCAAACTCAAGATCACATGGTAAAAAATCAACCAAAACATAAATTTAGCCAAGAACATCATCACTTTGGCCTAACCGAATATCTCCTTGCATAAACTTTCATATCTTTGAAACTAACATAAAATATCTTCCAAATAATATTCTAACATGTATATAAGAGGCTTAGGATCTTCCAATAAAAATATCAAAGCCATTGGAACAAGATTAAACCATAAAAGATTTAAACTTTCTCAAAACAGAAACTGTTTTTCCTCTTCCAGTTTCTAAGTTTCTAGACCTAAGAAAATATTTCACCAAAACTTTTAATCATGCAACAAATCCTCAACCAATAATCATATACACATGTTAACAGTACTCCATAAAAATTTCGGACCAAGATCTATTCATTAGCTTGGTCAAAAACTCCAAAATATAACACTCTCCAGTTTATCGTCCAGAATGACCTTTCTGGGGTCTAAATAACTTTTTACTAACCAAATGATCTCCAAATGGAAAGAATAAGATATCCACGTAAACTAGACTCCAAAAGAAACAATTTCATGAAGGAAACTTTGCGATAAAATACATACAAAAGCTTCAAAACAGGCGCTAAAAAGAGGTAAGAAAAACTACCCGAGAGTGTCTTTTGTGTTCTATGAAGGAAAAATGTAAATGAGAGTTGCTTGTCATGGAAAGTGGACTGGAGAGCCTCTTACAAAAATTATGGAAAGTGATAGGAATGAAGGAAAGGTTGAGTGTTGGCCTTTTATTCTCATAAAAATCAGTCCAAGATCTTTTCTCAAGGTGGAGTATAAGAGTGAAAGAGTGAGGTGGCCCTTTAGCTTTGTACTTCAAGAACCTTCTAGGCCCTTCTTGTAAAGATCTGGCCAGCCAAGTGGGGGTACAAAACTTAGCCATGAAGCAATCCTAGGGTGACCAAATTCGTGGGCCTTAATGGGCCTAAACCGAATGGGCCTTAATTTTGGGGTTTAAAGAGGGTTTGGGTTGTTATCAAGCCCAAATCCAATATCACTTGGCCCAATCAATTTTTTAAGGTTAACAAGGTTAGATAATGATGTTCTAACACAAATTTGAAGAATTAATAGCATGTGAAAGTGATTTAATCAAGTGATTAAACACAATACTAGAAATTGGATTAGAAAAGGTTTAGAGGCCAACTTTAGGGTTTTGGGGAAACTGTTTAGGGTTCTGATTTCAATCATGTTTTTGGGCTTTCAATTGGATTCCCACCATTTAGAGTTTTACTAGGATTGAGACCCTCTTTGGTCTGGCACAATTTAGTTGAGCAGATGAAACAAAGTTTTGCTTAAGTGGTATGATTTCACACATTGATTCCTTCAAATCCATCAAACACTCCTCATGGTGCAAAGTGTCTAATATTATTCACTAAGTGTGGCTAAGATCTTGCCAAGTGTCCAAATAAAACTTCTCTAATCTAATTTGAACATTCCACACTGTGATTTTGAAACACTGCAATTGGTGCGCTTACCGAGGTTACTGTTCACTCCGAAAAAGTGAATCATAAACTTAGCACTAAAAATTCTTAAATATTCATATTAACCTACAGTGAAAATCGTTTACCGAAATTCAACCTCGAAGTGTCCCTAAAAATAATTTCATAGTTTCAAACAGGCATTTCGTCCGAAAATATGAAAGTCTAATAGCGTAGACCATAACGCATTCTGACACTTCTAACTATCTCAAATAAATAAAACTCATATTTCTAGCACCATAGTGAGTGATAACACTGACTATGTTGATAGACTAAAACCTATGCGATTGGTAGATTAGTAAAAACTTATGGGGTTTTCACGAGATTCCTAAAGTCAATAGAAATTCCACCAATGAATTTCTAGCGAGCTGTTACACCATTGGTCAAACTACAAGGCCTTCCCAAAAACCCTAGTTCATAAGAAATAATAATTTTCCCAACATGCCCTTGAATAGGTGCCCCCTTAAGTCATTCTCATAATAAATCTAATTATTCTAAACTAACAAAATAAGTCCTTTAAATGAATTAAACAATTTGAAAGCCTTCAAGTGCCCAAAGCCTTTAAGTCATGTTGTTGCCCTCTTCAATAGCTTGTATCAAATGAATCAAAACTGGATCTTCATCCCACAAACCCATCTTGAATGTTGGGCTCTTGCTAGACTCGTCCCAAGTGGATTGTATCGTCTCATTGATCTTCTTGGCTCTCGATCTTGTGATTGACCCATCTGGAACTTGCAGAAGATCTTTAATACTAGGCTCACTTTGGTTTCCATCATTCCCCCTCTCCTCAAAAGGATTTGACCTCGAATCTCCACCTGGATCAAAGGAAAAAATGTTAGTAACATTGAAAATAGCAGAAACATGATACTTACATGGAAGATCCACTTTATATGCATGTTCTTTAATTTTCTCAAGAATTTGAAAAGGTTCATCCAAGCTATTCCTGTCATTAACAAGCAAAATCATCAAATCTAAATGGGTAAGTGAATTAAAATCATAAACAATGTCAAACAGATAATAAGAAATAGTAGTATGTAAGGTTTTATTATATGCACACTCTAATAAGGGCAAAGGATACTCCTGCAAACGTCCATGTAACAATTCAATGAATGTCAAATGATACTCCCACAAACGTTCATAAAACACACCTAAAGCTTTCCTTACACCAAAATGATCACTCCAATTATATGCAAACTCAATAAATGGCAAACAATACTCCCTCAAACGTTCATGCAACACGTTAATGAATGACAAATGATATTTCCACAAACATTCATGCAAAACGTCAATGAATGACAAATTATACTCCCACAAACGTTCATGCAACACATTGAAAGTCTTCCTTACACCAAAGTTACCCAACAAACCACCATGTCTATCACATACAAGCAACTTACGCATAAAACTAGTAGGCACGCAAAATCTATTCTCTCTAAACAAGTATCAATCTAGTTTATAGAACTTACCAAACGATGCTTTATCACATGTTCCATACACACTAGAAAAGTCATCATCATTAGCATGCAATTCCTTATCATATTCAAGTCTCAACAATTTTGCATCTAAAATGAAGACAAGAACATATTTTATTGCTAAAGCATCAACCACAAAATTTTTCTTACCTTGTGTGTACTTGATTCCATGAGGAAATGTCTCAATGAATTGCACCCACTTGGCATGCATTCTATTCAACTTATCTTGTCCCTTCAAGTACGTCAATGACTCATGTTCTTCAAAGAAAGGTCGGGTAGAAATTGTCGCACTTGGCACAAAATCAATGTAGTGCTCTATCTCCCTAATAGGTGGCAATCCACTAAACACACATATAAAAATCATGACCTCATATCCCAGCAATAAAGAAACAACAACACTAGGCAAAGAGTCATTAAATTCGTTAGTATAAAAGCTTGCCTTAGCATAAAAACTCATTTTGTTTTTCTGTTTCTTCTTGCAATCTCTCTTTCTTTTTCCTCTTGTGGCTCTACTCTTTTTTCTTGACTCTCAGCCACCTCTCTATTTTCTTTTTCACTCTCTCTTTCTCTTAATGTTTCGACCTCATTCTCTTTTTTCCTCCCACTCTTTTTTTCTTCATCTTTTTTTGCTCTCGACCTCACAATTTTTTTTCAACTAATTCTCTCTTTTTCTTGAGGTGTCTGTCTCAACTTCTTCTTTTTTCTCTATCATTTTTCTCTCTTTCTCCATTTCGACCTCACTATTTTATTTTTTATCAATCTCACATTTACTCTTACTTTTTAGTTCAATCTCACTTTCACTCTTACTTTTTAGCTCAATTTCTTTTTCACTTTTTCTTTTTTGATCACTCTTACTTTCACTCTTTCTTTTTCTATCACTCTCATTTTTACTTTTTTCTTTTTATCACTCTCACTGTCACTCTTTTTTTTTATCACTCTCATTTTCGTTCTTTTTTTTAGCAACCTCACTTTTCAATTTCAATTGGTCTCCATGGACCTGTGTTGGAGTTAAAGAAGCAAGTTTGATTGTTTTTCCATTCTTTTCAAAACTGTACATGTTCCTTAATCCATCATGGATCACCTTCCTATCAAATTGTCATGACTTCCCCAACAAAATATGGCCAGCATGCATAGGCACTATATCACAAAGCACCATATCCAATTATTTCCCAATTGAAAAAGAAACTATCACTTACTTATTTACCCTAACCTCCTCATAATCACTCAACCATTGCAACTTGTATGGTCTAGGGTGTTTCAAGGTAGGTAAATTCAATTTCTCCACTAAAGTAGTGCTGGCGAAATTAATACAACTCCTCAAATCAATGATCATACTATATACTTTGTTGTTGATGTGACATCTAGTATGAAAAATATTCTCACTCTGCTGCTTTGTTTCATCCATCTTAATTTGTGTATTGAGTGCACGCCTCGTAATAAGATAATCACCATACTCTTCTTTTTCATACCCATTTTCAACATTAGACTCACGTCGCCTCCTATCTCTCATGCCCTATAGATTTCTAATTACTGCATTTTGATGATCTCCTTCACTTCACCCAACACCAAGTTCAACTGCTCAAACTATTGTTGTATGGCTTGCAACACAAATGATGAGTTATCTGCCATCCCCTTTGGTGATGAGTCACTCCTATGAGACATCGTAATGTGCGACACAAAAAGTATGTTAGTGTAAAACCTCACACACTCCCTTACGTGTTTACACTCAAATAATGACACTCTACTTGTGTTTCACTCTTAATTGACTTTTTTCAGATAATAGTCTCACACTTTCTTGCCTTTTACCTCAATAGTTTTTCCGCTCAAGTTCTTTAAGAACTAGTTGAACTAAATCAAAAAAATACAATCTTGTAGTATTCCAATTAGCAATAGGTTCAAGAAACAAGAATAAGAAACAATGAAGGAATAAAATGACACGAGACTTAATAAATTTATACGAGGGAAAAAATAATTATAAAACAAGATACCAACTAGATAGATGTATTCAGCCCCTTTGATGATAAAGATCAATCAATAAATGTATTTCCTTATCTTTGTTGTAACTATGTAGCAACCTTTGAATATGCTACATTTTCTTATCTTCTTCTTTTTTTTTTTTTTTTTTCGAATTTACTTTACTTTTCTTTTCCCTTCTTCTATTTAATTAAATCTGAAACAACAATAGTCAATTCTGAAAATCAAGCAATTGAATTCAATCACACAAGAATTGACAATTAAATAGAAGATAATCAATGGAATGATACTCCAAGCAATTGACAAACTTAGATATGCAAAAAACCCTAAAATTATGAAACCCTAGCTGATGCAAATTTCAGCCTAACCAAATGATATGAACTGGTAGGAATGAAATCCCTTGAACCCACAATCAACTTGAAAACTCATCCAAAAAAGTCAAAATTAAGTCAATGGATGGAGAATTTAGACCCGATGAGAACTCGTTTCAAGAATCTAGATTAGATTAAAATCTAGACCTGTTGAAAGACTTGTTTCAAGAACCCAGATTACAAGGAGGAATGCCATAAAGATTTTGATTTACCTTTGATAAGTTCAAAAGTTCAATCAAGAACAAGAGGAGTAAAACTCAACTCACAATGAATAAATTCATTAAATTTCATAAACTTGTTAAAATGAGGTTACAAAGACTATTTAAAGCAAAACCTAATCAAACTCTAACCAAAATAAAATCTTTTTTACCCAAAATGCCCCTGGATGAACAGTGTCGCAACTACAGTGTCGCGGCTATAGTAACGTTACAATAACCTCTTGAAAGCCTAGTTCCTAAAAAGTAACTTTCCAAATAAGTCATTGGCCAAAATACAAGGCCTTCCCAAAAACCCTAGTTCATAAGAAATAATAACTTTCCCAACATGTCCTTGAATAGGTGCCCCCTTAAGTCACTCTCATAATAAATCTAATTATTCTAAATTAATAAAATAAGTCATTTAAATGAATTAAACAAGTTGAAAGCTTTCAAGTGCCCAAAACGTTTAAGTCATGTTGTTGCCCTCTTCCACAGCTTGTATCAAATGAATCAAAAGTGGCTCTTCATCACTCAAGCCCATTTTGAATGTTGGGCTCTTGCTAGACTCGTCCCAAGTGGATTGTGTCGCCTCATTGATTTTTTTGGCTCTTGATTTTGTGATTGACCCATCTGGAACTTGCAAAAGATCTTTAAGACTAGGCTCACTTTGGTTCCCATCGGATAGTGAGTTCATATGAGATGATAGATGATTTTAGATGAAAGTTGAATAAAATATTGTTAGAATATTATTTTTTAATATTATTATTGTTTTGAGATTTGAAAAAATTAAATTATTTATTATATTTGTGTGAAAATTTTAAAAAAATTATAATGATGAAATAAAATTAAACCAGCTTTCTTTTGCATGATAATCTAGAATGAGTCATAAATGATTTAGAAAAAATACTATTTCTACATAAGATTTATATCGAAATTTTGTACCGAATTTTATTTTATTTTTAACTATTTTTACTGAATGATTAAAGAAATGTTTTTAAATGAATTTATGATTTTTTGGTAATTTTTGAAAATGTTTTAAGTGTTTATAAAAATGATTGAAAAAATAAAAAAAAATTTACCTTCTAGTAATGAATCGCTGTAATTTTTTTTAATGCATTTAAAAAGGGAGATTTTGAACTCAATCTCTATTTTAGAAGCTAGAGGCTTATTCCAATCTGCTATTGCTCTGGGCCACTGAAAGCTCTGTAATTAGAGTTTTACTATACAATTTTTACTATATTTCATATTACATATTTTTTTAAAATTTTAAAATTTTTAATATTTTAAATTTTTTTTTTTGAGTTTATTCTTTTTAAATTATTTCAAATTTTCTATTCATTATTCATATAATAAATATTTAATAAAAAAAAATCATAAAAATATAAAATAATATAAAATGTGGGTGTTAAGATTTATTCATGTTAAGATTTAAAATAATATATAAAATTTATTCATGTAATTAATCACCGTGCCGTCCAACTGTTCAAAATAAGCACCGGTAATTTCTGGTCTTCTCTTGGGTCCCGCAACCTAGCTACCTACCATTCCTAGTTTCAGAAACTTCTTCCGCCGGATCAAATTCCCACTACAATGCCAACGTAATACGGGAGCGAAAATAGGGTTTGTCTCTATGTGTTGCATGAATTCATCAGTTTTTGAAATTGGAATTCTTATCTATACGAGTAGCTTCGGAATTGGGATTCCGGTCCTTCTCCGCAAAATCTCAAACCGACAGCCCGACCAGTGAGCACCCATATTTGTGGTAATTTTCAATATCCATTTAAGATATCTATGATGAGACGCAGTGTTTACTTGAATGAATTGATCTTCCTTGTCGAGTTCAAAAGTTCTTTGTTACTCTGTTCTAAAATTTCAATAATGGTGGATAATCTGGAAGAATTTATCCAGAGTGAGGACCAATGAACGTTGGCCTATTTCATTATTATTTTTTATTTAAATAGAGAAGTTAGAAACTAAGTTTGGCTGAATAATATTGATGTAGATTATCTTGGTCATCATTTTTTCGAGTTTGATTTTGGACGAGTTTGATAAACATTTGCCGAAATTATGCTTGATTGTGAAGCAGTAGCTTGCTAGTACGGTTACAATGTAATTTTTTGGTTTATGATTATTTTTTAATCTGTTTATTGTGCTCTCTCTCTCTCTCTCTCTCTCTCTCTCTCACTTTTCCCTTTCTTCTTTCGCCCAGTCAAGGTTTTGATCAATTTTGGAGGAAAGAATGGGACTGTCATCAGCTAGTACTGCCACCGAAGCCATAAAACTTTGCATATTTGATTTAAGAAGGGGACAACAAGAAGGGCAGGAGCTGGACAAGATATTATTTTTCTTTCCTGCTGACTTGCCCTTTTCAACACAGCTTTCAGTAATAGGGCTTAGTGAAGGGCTTATCACGTTCACAAGGTTAGTATTATGTGGGTGCAATATCTGTTGTTCTCCTCTTTATACCACAACTTAATGGGGCACTTTGATTTTTTCAACGAAGAGGTGTAAATAAAATTTTTATTGGAGCGTCTTTCAACAATTATAATGGTAAGAGAACTTTTTTAAGGGGAGAAAAGACTTCTGCTCTTGTATGTTTGTCTTGAAATCGTACTAAAAATAAAAACGAAGTAATTCGACATTTTGTCACACCCTAACATTATTGATATGTTTGCACTTTCTATTATTACTGTTGATTTAGATTTATGACATTTCTGTTATACAGAATTTTCTCTCCTGAGGCTGCTTGCGAGGTCATAGAAGCAGAGAGGCACTCTCATGTGTTTTATGAGGCAGAACCAGATATCTGGATGGTTATGGTAAGCTACATCTGTTGTCTTCTATTTATTCTGCTCTTTTTTTTCCTTAATGAGCTATTACATTTCTAAATGGTTAGATAAAAAACTGCTGTGATCACTATTAATGGAGGCATTTTACTTTACCCGTCCAAAAATTCATTGATGGCAATATGTCCTTTGCTCATCGGCAGATCTGTTATGGTGTTGCTTTGCTTCCTTGCATTTGAATAACTTGCATCCTAAACTGTAAACTGGTCCTTCACATTACAGAATCAATTCAAAGTATCATACTTGTACTCTCTGTTTTTTATGGTTTTGCACTCAAATATAAGCCTTTGAAATTGATACATGTTAGAATTTATTGCGAGTTATGGAAAATGGGGCAATAGTTACCTTAAGGATACTATAATTTTTCCTCCATAGAATTTTTTCTTTTTTCCTCCATAGGTTCTATTGTCTCTGCGTTTGTAATACCCCAGACCCATATTGGAAAAAAAGAATAACTCACATAGAATTGGTGAGTTATAAAAGTAGTCATAGGTGCTAAGTTCCTCATTGGCTATTTATTAGGTAAAAATAGGCTTGATAAGTGTTTCCAGGGAAACTTCAAATTGAGTTCTCTTTTTGGAGTTATAGCAAATATGTGCTAGCTCTTTCTTGAGTTTTTATATGTGGATGCTTTTGTATTTGATGACTTTGGTATTTCTTCTATACATTGTATTAATCTACGTAATTAATGCTCTAGCAATTGAAAAAAAATAGTTCTTTCTTTTAAAAAATTCTGCTGCAAATGACTATTTAAAATTTTAAGTGGAAAAGTAGCATGGCTTTATGAAATTGGGATGTTAAAAACAGTATCCAAATCAATCCCAACCAGACGTGTGGGAGTTGAGCCATGCAAGCTATGATGGTTTGGCTTGATCAAGATGTAACACCCCCTTCCTCTAGGGTTAGGAATGCGAATAACTTGAACAATTCAATGAGCCAGGTACAATAAGATTCTATAAACATTAAAAAATTCTGAATCTCAATAATCTTCAAAGCCATAAAGTCACACGTTTCTATGAAATATCAAAAAGAAACTCACTCATAAGAAAACTAAATCTAGTCTTGTCTGTCAAAATTGTGTGAATGGCCAAATGAATTTTGGCCTTTGAGTGATTTGTATATTATATATCAACTTTACAAGATAACTGTACATGGAAAGAAAATAATCTACGAATGATTCTAGCAATCTAGCCCTATATGGAAATTATACTCTGTCAATATGCTAACTGTACAAGCCTAAGAAAATTAAGGAAATTTGAAATAAGGAAAGAAGAATAGAAGAAGTAAAGCGTAAATTAAGGAAAGCTTTGTTGTCCATTGACAGCCCCCCTCAAATTGATGATGGTTGATTGACAAACATCAATTTGCTACTTAAGAAGCAATGTCGATGGCGAGTGAGAGCTTTGGTGAAGATATCATCAATTTTAGTTCAGTGGAAACATGTGGAAGAGTGATAACACAAGCTTCAAATGCTTCACGGATAGAGTGAAGTCGACTTCAATATGCTTCGTGCGCTCATGATAGACATAATTGGCCATGATCTGAATAGCACTCGTATTATCAGCATGTAGAGGTGTAAGATCGGTCTCAGAAAAATCTAGCTCAGCAAACAAACTTCGAAGCCAAATAATTTTAGAACAAGCAAGAGACATCGCCTGGTACTCAGATTTTGTAGATGACTTAGAGACTCTGTCTTGCTTCTTACTCTTCCAGGAGATCAATGCATCACCTAAGAACACATACCAACCAGTAATGGAGCAACGTGTATCTGCACAACCAACCCAATTAGCGTTGCTATAAGCAATAAGACAATGAGATTGCTTGCAGGAAAGAATAAGCCACGGGCAGAAGTGCCTTGAACATAGCGTATGATTTTACGAACATCAGCCAAATGGAGATGACGAGGAGTCTGAAGATAGTGACTGACTTGCTGTGATGCAAAGGAAATGTCTGGTCTAATAATGGTGAGATAGACAAGACTACCCACCAACTTTCGGTATAAACTGGGATCAGCAAGTAAGTCACCCTTCTCCTTGTGAAGCTTGACATTCAATTCCATGGGAGTATGAACAGAGGTGGCTTCCTGCAGACCGGTTGTAGCGACCAGGTCACTAGCATACTTCTATTGGTTGAGGGAAATACCAAATGGATTACGATGCACCTCAAGACCAAGAAAATATGTGAGAGATCCAAGATCTTTCATATAAAAGGACTCGAAGAGATGAGTCTTGAGCTGACCAAGTAAAGTAGAATCAGAACCAGTGATCGCAATATCATCAACATAAACCAAAAGAACAACAATACCTAGGTCTGATTTCCGTAGAAACAAGGAAGTGTCATATTTGCTCTGCTGGAAGAAAAATTGTAATAAAGTAGTTCGAAATTTATCAAACCAGGCCCTCGAAGCTTGCTTGAGATTATAGAGGGAGTGACAAAGCTTACACACATGCGAAGTCGCAGAAGAAAACAATCCCGGAGGGGCTTCATATAAATATACTCTTTAAGATCCCCATGAAGAAAATCATTTTTGACATCCATCTGATGTAATGGCTAATTATTTGAAGCAGCAAGAGCGAGGATAGTACGAACAATAGTCATCTTAGCCACATGTGCAAATGTCTCTTCATAATTGACACCATATTCTTGATTATTCCCAAGTGCAACAAGCTGAGTTTTGTAACGATCCAAACTTCCATCAGATCGAACCTTGACTGAGTAAACCCATTTGTAACCCAGAGGAACAATGGTGGGAGGATAAGCCTCAATGTCCCATGTCTGATTGGCCTCTAGAGCGTCAATTTATTCCTGCATAGCTTGTCGCCAACAGTTATGCTTGACAATGTGTGAGTAGCATGTGAGAATATAAAAATTGGACAATGCAGCAGTACGAGCTGAAATAGAATGACTAGAACTGGAAGAAGAAAACCCATACCTATCTGGAGGTATAGACACTCGAGGAGAGCGACATACCAAAGCCTCTGTAGGTGCTACAACTGATTGATTCTAGAACGTGATAGGATCAGATATTGGGTGAGCCACCCGAAGAGATTGTTGGCGGGAGCGTCTCGTATACACAATACCTAGTTTAAAGCGAGAGTTGACTTGATGAAGATTCAAGAACTGCTGCTCAAAGGAGGGGAGAACCATAGTAGAAGGGGAAGGCACAGAGGACACAGGAAAATATGTTGATTTTCAAAGAAAATAACATTCTTAGAAATGCGTGTACGATGTAATGTAGGATCATAGCAAACAAATCCCTTTTGATACGCATTATATCCCAAAAATGCACTTCTAACAGATTGAGCAGATAATTTATGTTGTTCATGAGGAGGTAAATGAACAAAACATACACAACCAAAGGCATGGAGATTATCGTAACTAGGTTGCTTAGCAAACAAGCGGAAATAGGGAGACTCCATGTGTAAGACTTGGGAAGGTAAACGATTAATCAAGTGAGTAGCAGTTTTCAGATCCTCAATCCAGAACATGGATGGGACAGAAGATTCTAACAAGAGAGTACGTACCGCATTTAGGAGATGACGATTTTTGCGTTCGGCTACTCCATTCTGTTGTGGAGTAGTGGGACATGATCGTTGATGAATAATATCTTTAGAAGCCAAGAATGTTTGAAACTCAATAGACACATATTCACCACTAGAATCTGTGCGTAATGTCTTAATAGAAGTAGAAAATTGATTGTCAACATACGCTAAAAACTCAGTGAAAGTACGAAAAACCTCAGATTTAGAGCAAAGAAAATAGACCCAAATAAATCTGCTATGATCATCAATGAAAATCACATAATATTTAAATTTTTCATGTGAACTAACCGGGGAAGGTCCCCAAAAATCACTATGGATAAGATCAAAGCAGTGAGAAGCTCTACTAGCATGCAAAAGAAAGGGAAGAGTTTTGCTTTTACCAAGTTTGCAAGAATCACACTCAAGAGATAAAGAAGAATGTTTATTATTACCAAGAAAACCATAGTGCAATACATGAGATAAGATCTGAGTATTGGGGTGGCCTAAACGATGATGCCACACCATACTAAGATTTGGAACATTATTACAAGTAAAATACTTAATAGAAGAAACTGGAGAAAGTGCTGGAACAGGCAAAAGTAGTGGAAACAAGCGCCTCACTTTAGGTCCCTTCGCGATTGGCTCCCCCGTTACCTGGTCCTGTACAACACAACCGTTACCAGAAAAATTAACACTACAATTGTTATCAATTAATTGACCAAGAGAAATAAGATTCGTGAAAAGCTGAGGAGCTAGAAACACATCAATAAACTTAGAAGAGGCATCTCCAGCAGCAGCTATTGGCAAAGAACTGCCATTGGCAGTCTGAAGAGCATAATGACCAGCGTAGGGTCGAACATGACACAGAGCAGTGGGATTATTCGTCATGTGATCAGAGGCCCCCGAGTCCACGTACTAGAGTTTAGTAGAATTGTTACCTTGGAACCCCATTGCTGATAATGCCGAAATTAGCATCTGTTGCACCATTTCTGGTGTGCAGTAAGTCGCTGCAGGTGGTGCAGGAACAGAGGAAGCACCTGAAGAAGAGTCGTGCTGCAGAAGTCGTTGTTGGAGGGGTAATGACAAAAGTTTGAAACGCTTGGGCTTGACGATTCTGGGGGCGAATACGACATTCTTTTATAATGTGACCCTTTTTCTTGCAATAAGAGTAGTATTTCTTAGGACAATTGTAACGCCCAAATAGAAGGCCCAAACCACATGGCCTATACTCCAAAAGGGCTAGTCAATGATACAATTGGAGCCTTATTGGAACCTTATAAAGAGCAAGAACTTCTCATTCTCAAGTAATGTAGGATCCTATACACCATCTACCCTTATTCATATCATATGAGGTATCACAATCTACCCCCCTTAAATTTCTGACGTCCTCGTCGGGTCTGTCCATTATAGGTGGCAGGGCTCAAGTCCCACATTTCTGGTTGGGATAGGCTCTGATACCATTTTTAACGCTTCAATAAAAGGCCCAAACCACATGACCTATACTCCAAAAGGACTAGTCAATTATACAATTGGAGACTCATTGGAACCTTATAAAGAGCAAGAATTTCTCCTTCCCAAGCAATGTGAGATCCCATACACCACCTACCCTTATCCATGTCATATGAGGTATCACAACAATTGGCAGTTATATGCCCATATTCCTTGCAGCAGAAACACTGCAAGTTTTTAGAATTCATAGGTGGTCCTCGTCTTTGGGCAGGATAAGCCACAATTGTTGTCCCTGAACTGCTATGAAATTGCTCCAAAATAGCTTGAGTACTAAGACAATGTTCTTCGCGAAGTAACTCACCAAAACAAATATTAAGGGAGGGAACATGAGATTTGTTCAGTAGAGAGGAGCGAATAGATTCATATTCCGGGCGTAGTTTCATAAGAAACTGATCACGTCGACTAGTCTTGTGAAGATTCTGAATAGTCGAAAGAGCGGCAACGAGAACACCCGCTGTAACCAAATTAGTATATTCATGCCAAAGAGTCAGAAATGCCAAACAGTGGTCTTGGATAGAAAGACTACCATGTTGAAACATGGCAATCACATGTTCTAACTGAAAGCGACGAGCATCATTATCTTGATGATAAACCTTCTTCAAGTAATTCCACATGGATTGAGCGGAGCGATGAGCCTGCAAGTTGGTGACAATATGTGGCTCCATCGAACCAAGAAGCCAAGACATGATCCGAGCATCAAGTACAGACCCATGAAGGAGAAGTCACTGAATCCTTAGATTTATTAGGATGAGGTGCACAATCCGTGCCATCAATATGGCCCCAAAGATATTTTCCCTTGAGAAAAAGTTCAAATTGAAAAGCCCACGTAGAGTAATTTTTGCCCGTAAACTTGACACACACAGGGGCAGAGTTAATCGCAAATAAAAAAATCCCGAGACAAAGCAAAACAGAAAAAAAAAAATTCTAGAAGACCGAAATAAATTGAGATAAGAACCTTGGACGTGTTTGAGAGATGAAGCAAGAGGTACGAAACACTTTTCAGTAGAGACCGAGAGCCACAACTACACAGAGAAGCCGAAATAAGACCGAGATAGCTACTGTGACAACCACAAAGGCACAGACGTGCCGAGAACGACCAGAAGAAGCCCTGAGAACAACCAGAAGAAGCCGAGAATCCCACCCAAGGGTGCTGCGACAGTCACAAAGGCACAAAAGTGCTGAGAACACCTAGACGAAGCTTACGGTGACAGTCACGAAGGCACATAAGTGCCGATAACACCTGGTCGAAGAAACACAATTCCAAGAAGATGAGGAATTCATGTCGGACTCACGATAGAAGGCACATAAACTAAGAGAACACACCCAGTCGAAGAAATGCAATTCCGAGAAGATGAGGAATTCACATCGGACTCACCACAGAAGGCGCTGAAACTAAGAAACCCACAAGCCCGAGAAAAAAATTCGAAGGAGGCACGGTAGTTAGGAACCTGCTCTTGATACTAGGGCTGTGCAAATTACCCGTGAACCCGGTGAACCCGTTTACAGAAATCCGACCCGACCCGCATTTAACGGGTTATGATATGATCGGGTCTGCAACCCGACTAATTAACGGGTTTATATCTTGCTTTCAACCCGTCCGTATATGTGTTAAGCTGGTGGACGAAGCTGAAGAAGTTGTGTTTGAAATAGTTAGGCAACAAATTCTTGGCGAAATCTGCAGTCTCCCACACCACAAAATCACCCCACGATATCACATCGTCCGTGTCCGGATCCTCCACTAACTGATACTTCTTCGTTCGCAATGGCGCTAGAACTAACCTCTGCACCATTTTGCCCTCTGGATTTTTCCCCTCAGCGACCTACCTTAACTCGAAACAAAAAGAAACCAAAAAAAAAAAAGATGCAAATTTGGAAATGATGAATAAAATGAAAACGAGAACTATCCGATCGTTTCCTACCACAGGGATTAATTGTAAATTTTTCAGCAACTGAAAAGTAAGAGAACGGTCAAGAACTCCCAGCCCCAGAGTCGAAACCTGATCAGAGAAAAAACCCAGAGTGAACTGAATTGTTGCAACGAATCTGGTTCTTAAGGTTGATGATTAGTTGAGAAAAATACAATAACTCCTAAAAAAGCCCGGAGGTCTTATTCTTCTTCAAAGTTCCGAGGGAGCTACACATTAGAATAAAGAAGAAGGGGAAAAGAAGATGTGGGTTCTAGACTTCTTGAGAAACGGCATTAGAATAAAGACAAAAGTAAAAAAGTGTTCAGTCTTTTCAAAGCAATTGGAAGAGAGAGAAGAAAATTATGGAATTGATTGAATTTTCTGGACGCGAGGGAAGATTCCAATACATTTTAAAAAGGGATTACAGTGTTATTTGAATTTTGAACATGTGGATTGCACCATTTTTACTTTTTCAAGAAGAAGAAGAGCGGCTGGTCGGGTGATACGGGTTCAATCCGATTTTATTTTAATCGGGTCGGATCGGATCGGATTAATATCTCACAATTTGTGTTTCGGGTCGGATCGGGCATAAACCCGAATATTTCACGTCGGGTTGCAGGCCTACTTGATACCATGTCAAAATTGTGTGAATGACCGAATGAATTCTGGCCTTTGAGTGATCTGTATATTTTCTTTTTTTTGATAAGTAAGAGATAAATATTATTGATATGAATGAATAGGCATAGCCCATGTATACAAGAAATATAAAAGAGAGCACCTAAATACATTCTAAGAACGATAAATTAAAGACAAGAAGTCAGGAACATTGTTCCCATTTAACACAATGGCTGAAAACCAAAGCAATAAGGTGTGAATAAAAAAATTCTTTAGTTCCGTCATTGTGAGCTCCTTATCTTCAAAACATTTAGTATTCCTTTCCGAACAAATACACTACATGATGCACAACGGGATCATCTTCCACACTGCTGCCACTTGAGTCAGCCTTGCATTTTCCTCCAACAACCCAACAAATCCACCACCCTCAAAGGCATGACCCAAGCAACATTGACCCTTTGAAATATCTCGTCTCACAATATCCTTGTTACCTCACAATGCAGTAAGAGGTGGTCCACAGATTCTCTATTCTTTTTGCACATATAGCACCACTCCATCACTACACATTCCCTATTTTTCAAATTATCTATAGTCAAAATCTTCCCCAGAGCTACATTCCATACAAAAAAGGCTACTTTAGAAGGCACGCGAGACCTCCAAATGTTCTTCTAAGGGAAAGGAGTAGAATTTTGTGTTACCAAAATTTTATAGTACTCCTTAACAATACATTTCTTGTGATTATTGGACCTCCACTTCAATCTATCCCGTTATGCAATAGGGGTCCCCATGGAGTATATTAGTCTGAAAAAATCTGCTACAATTGATAATTCCCAATCATGAAGATCCCTATTAAAAAGAATGTTCCACTGGTGAGAACCATGAGAAAATATCCCCATATCCGCAACTGAAGCCTCCCTATTAGCTGTAATACGATAGAGAGCTGGAAAGGCCCTATCCAGCGCGTGTTGTCCACACCACACATCCCACCAAAAATTGATTCTGTTGCCCTCACCAGCTACAAAGCTAATATGTTTTTCAAAACATGGCCATCCCCTCCTAATAAACTTCCATAAGCCCACACCATACCCCCCCTCAGCTCGTTAGAGCACCAACCCCCCCAAGCAACTCCATATCTAGCGTCAATAACCTCTTTCCACAATGACCCCCTCTCTAAGTGATATCGCCATAGCCATTTCCCCAATAAAGCTTTATTAAACGTTCTCAAGTTGATCTGTATATTATAAATCAACTTTACAAGATAACTGTACATCGAAAGAAAATAATCTACGAATGATTCTAGCAGTCTAGCCTTATTTGGAAACTATACTTTGTCAATATGCTAACTATACAAGCCTAAGTAAATTAAGGAAAGTTGAAATAAGGAAAGAAGAATAGAAGAAGGAAAGTGTAAATTAAGGAAAGCTTTCCTGTCCATTGACCTTGTCCTCATTCTCTATGAGCTACTCCTGGCTTGCAGACCTATCGTTGAACTCTTCGTCACCTGGGAAGGTTAAAGCAAAAGAAAATAGTAAGTCGAATGCTTTGTAAGCAATACATCACACATTAAATATCATGTTAAATTAAACAAGTTTTCGTTTTTAAATGACTTTCGTAACTTTAACATCTTGCATACATATTATCCATGCAATCCTCATTGCACACGATTACGCCCTAGGTGCTTGGGTTGGCGATCTTAAAGATCGCGATTCCAACCCGTAGCTACTAGTGGAACTTAGTCAAGAAGGAGATGAGCATCACTAGGTGAACTGAAGTGAGTCATTCTTGGCGTTGCCATCCGCCTTGACATCAGTCATCAGTTTTCTGTTGTCGGTCATCAAACACTACACACAATGTAATCCTTTCCTTTTCTTTCCTTTTAAATTCCTTTCTTGCATTTCATCAAATGGGCTAGTAGAGAACAAACTTTACATTACACGACTTAAAACACAACATTTCAGAAAAAGAGCATTGCATTTATACTAGAGAACTAAAAGACATGATAATGTTTGCTTACACACTTTAGAAAAGTATACAAAGGTGTGGTTATATTTACTTACTGCTCTTGGCTTCACAAAACTAGTAAGAACGTTACTTAGCAACGTAATCAATCATCCAATGCAATACCATCTGAGTACCGATACAAACTTTACTTAATGTTGTTTTTAAGACTAAGGGGTAAAATTGACTTCTGCTCCTCTACGGACCCATTCAATAGCAAAGCAACTCTGTTTCTTTTATTTTACTAAAAAAAAAATGTCTCTATTTGTTTTTTTGTTAAGTACAAAACAATTCTGTCTCTTTTCACTGAAATGCTTAAACAGCGCATACAAGGTGTGATTCTAATCCTAAGTCATGCAATGAAGGTTGTTCCCATGTTGTCTAAAATCTAGGTCTCAGAATCTCGAAATAAACCCTTAATAAGTCTCTTAGGTTGCTGTGAAGGTCATAAAACGGCCTCAATGACAGCCATACTGGTAGGCTCCAAGGTTCCTAAAGTCAGCCCAACTCTTGTAGCTGTTTGCTGGAATTTCTAGCCACTGGAAACAAGGGTATTCTCCGTAAAATCCCTATGTTTAAGTTATACTTGAGGTGTTTGGGCTTGTAGGAAAAGTATCTTATTAGTGTTTGGGCCTAGGATTAAATTTGTGTTATGTTTTGACTAAGTAAAGACCCTCAAGGTGATTGTAGTGCTGTCAAATACATGGCTGCAGCTTTGTCATGTAGTTACTCTCCTAAGATGCCATGCACTTTCCTATCGAGCCATACTGTGTGCTGTGTGTGTAGTTAGAATTTCATGTGCGCATGCTTTCATCTTTATCATGCCTTACTAGAGGAGAAAAAATAGAGTTCTAGTGGCTATTTGGGATTTGAGTTCTTAATGAATTTATCATGAAAGAATAAATCTTGCAGTGACCAAGTGAAAACCCTACAATCACCTAGGATTCAAGTTGTGTAGTGTTTTGACCAAGTGAAGACCCTAGAATCAGCTTTTCCAGGTGATTGTAGTGCCGTCAAATACACAGCAGCACCTTTATCATGTAATTACTCTCCTAAGATGCCATGAATTTTCCTATCGAGCCATACTATGTGCTGTGTGTGTGCTTAGAATTTCATGTGTGCATTTATTTATTTATTTATTTATTATCTTTATCATGTCTTACTAGAGAAAAAATAGAGTTCTAGTGGCTATTTGGGATTTGAGTTGATGAATTTGTCATGAAATAATAGATATTGCACTGATTTTCATGACAAAATCATTCAACGAAGATGTAGAAATCTACTAGAAGGTTATTAGAGATCTAAACTTTAACTTTGATAAACTAAGGTGCGGTTTGGAATTTTATTTTTTAATATTATTATTGTTTTGGGATTTGAAAAAGTTGAATTGTTTATTATATTTTGTATGAAAATTTGGGAAAGTTGTAATGATGAGATGAGATGAGTTGGAGTGATTCTTGAATCCAAACTGGGCCTAAGAAAACTTGAAGAAAACTCACCTAAATGACCAAAGGGGCAGCAGTAAGGGGGATTGTGGCTGGGGTGAAATAATACGGTTTATGGTCCTTTTTATCAGAAAAGGTTAGGTTTTGTTGGGAAACTTCAAGGCTGACAAAAATACGGTTTTTAAGTCAAAAAGATTTTGAGCTCCTAGAGTTTGGCAGCTAGTCTTAAAGAAAAGGGGTCCTAAAATCTTGTATTTATACCTAAAAAAGAGGGTTGGCAGCAGAGTGGCACTCCTACTCCTAGTTGGAATTGATTTTTTTCTATGACACTTTTAAACAACTTCTAAATCTTCTAGGAAAACTCTGGCAATGCTATTTTAGGAAATGTTGCCCTAAACTTTAGGCTTTATCCCTATAAATTAGGTGGTGTCAAATTTGATTGGTCAAAAGGAGTCATTATACAACAAGGATTTCTCATTTTTCTTAGATTCTACTGGCTATTCCTATTGGGAAATGGATTAGGCCTTGAACATGGACTGGGCCATGTTACACCTTAATTCTATGCACTAAGCTACTTTTCTAATACTTCTTTAAAGCCCATAAGGTAATCTTACAAAAATAGTAATAACAATAATAATGAACACAATTACGAAATTCCTATTTTACCCCTTGAATACAATCTGGGTTGTGATAGAGGATGTCGAAGATTTAAGGGGGGATTGTAATAACACGGATTGAGTATAGGAGGGTGGTGAATGGGATCCCACATTGCCTAGATGGAGAAGTTATGCTATATAAAAATTCAAAGGGACTCTAATTGTTATTTTGATTAGTCCTTTTAGAGTATAAGCCTAGATGTGACTTGGGCCCTCCTTCGGCTATTACAACTTTGTGACTTTGAAACCAATATCTAGTATCGCATAATTGCATACGAGATATTAGGGCTTGAGTTCCCTTCATGATATTGTGATAGCCTGGTAAGTTTCACTGTTTGTATGTTTGTGACATCTTTCCTCTGTACATTGTGTCTGGATTTTGCTCCATAGCATGAAAAATTTCCTTCTATCCTTGTCCCTTTGAGGGAATGAATCAGATTGGGTGGTAGAATCATTGCTCTCACTCATATACCCCTAGGAGTTGGCTCAAGTTGTAAGAGCCTTGGTCCTATTGGTATGCTTCCTCCATATCTAAGTTTGAACCCTTGGGTGCAAGCAATTTGTAGGGGTCATCGGACTGAGAGAATTTTTCCTTGAATTACTCAAGGTGCACTTGTCGGAAACATGCCGAGGGCATATGCACCCCTTGGATTAGTTGGGATATTGTCCCAGACACCCAATGCCAATAAGAAAAAGAATCTCACTTCTCTCACTCATCATACACATGCACACACACTCTCTAGTTTATATGTTTGTCCGTGTTTGTGATAACATATAGAGCTCAATATATATCACACTATACGACTTTCTGAAATGTCCTTGATCCAAAGCGATTTATCAAAAAAAATTGAAATCTTGATCAATGTTTAGATTTTGATCACATGATGTTCAAATGCCGTCACTTGTAAGCTTATTGAAGTTTCTAGAAATTAGTTCTAAATTCTGTTCTGTTTTGAAGATGGTGGAGAAAAATGAGTCAGAAGCTATATGGCGGATTGCTGCATTACAAAAGGTTCTTAAGGAAGTTCATTCCCTTTTTCTAATGTTTCATGGATCCATACGAGCATTGCTTGAGAAAGAACCTGCTGGAGGATTAATTCGAGCTCATCTGCACCCCTTCATGATGGATTATCTAAGAGGTACATCATCAAGCACTTATATGCTGCTAAATTACCTAAATCTAAATTTCTTTTGTCGATAGTTAAAACTATTTCATGGTGAGTCACTAAATTGTCAGCCTGTCAAAAGTGGTCTCCATTGGATAATTGCTGCTGGGGTAATGCTGAAGTTGCTGTATCAAATGCTGTCTCCACTGGATTTGTTCTACCCACGTAATGCTAAGGTTGCCGTATCTCATACCTTGTAATTTTTCTCTTTGAGGCAGATTTCCTTTTTGGCAAGAAACTCCTGTTACCATCATTCCGTGACTGTTTAAAGGAGCGTGGAACTGTGCAGATGCTGACTGTAAGTAGGGAGGCTGCAATTGAAGTTCAGGTACATCTTTCAAAAATTATGTTCATTAGTCGCAAGTCTTTCAAAAACTATTTTCACTAAGACTTTACATTAATTTCCCTATATTTCTATCTAAAGTAGCTAACCAAAACCTATTTTTTCTATTTTAACCAACAATTTTTCTACTACACCATCCAACAGCTTATCCAAATTTCTCCCTATTTCATTGAAGATATAAACAAATGACAGTATAGAGAGAGATAAATGACAGAGATATATGGATGAAAGGAAGAAGAAGAAGAAAAGAGAGGTAGAGAGAGAAATTTATAAAAAAAAAAAGTATGCATTGATGAATAGTGTCCATCTACATTGGTATTGGTACTGTAATAGAAAAAGCATTTGACATTTCCTTTGCATAATCTGATGGAGAGAGTTTTTTGAGGATTGCTTAGTTATGTTGCATAGAGATGCAAAATGCATAACCCATTGGAATGCTCTAATATTCTCTCTCTGTCTCTCTCTTGCCCCTTTCTCTCGTGAGTATTTGTTTTCTGCCATGTTGGTCGCTTAGCTGTATTAGATGTTTATTTGTTTGACCTGTTTTTAAGGCAGATTTTTGTCTGTGGTTGAATGATTTTCATACGAATGCTTTGTTCATCATCAAACATATGGGTGCTTTGTTGGACAAGAGACTTCTGATTTGCAGTAGTGGATTTTGTGATCTGTTATAATTATTAATTGAATAGAATCACATCAATATTTCCTAATGAGAGGCAGGCCTGAAAATCCGAACTTTGGGTAATATGGAGAGCTTCTATGTCTAGATTAATTTTTACCCTCATGTGGTAAGGGCAGACTCGTAAGGGCGGCCAGAAACCCACTGTCATGGCCTCCCACTTAAATCACAGTTTGATCCCATGGTAGTGTGTTTCTGTGCTAGTCTCCCAGGTGGTTTAGGTTCCATGGGTGAGTCCTAAGGGCTCTGCCGTGGTGTGGTTCCCCCCATCATAAAAAAAGGCCATTTTTAATATTTAAGTTTCATTTTAATTTCTTGACTATACTTTTAATGTTAGGTTAACAAAAAAATAACAAATTAAAAACAGTAAGTACATACTAGGTAACCAAAAAAAAAAAAAAAAAAAGTATAAACAACTCCACTAGATGTCTAATATACACATTACAAATACAAACCAAATTGCCTTAAACGCCAATGCACCTTTGGATCAATTGGCAACACCTTGGTTTCTCATTAAGAGAACCAAGAATCGAATCCCACCTCCCCCATGTATCAAAAAAAGATGTCTAATATACACATTACAAATACAAACCAAATTGTCTTAAACACCAATGTACCTTTGGATCAATTGGCAACACCTTGGTTTCTCATTAAGATAACCAATGATCGAATCGCCCTTCCCCCTTGTATAAAAAAAATAAAATAAAAGTTTTACAATTACAAAACATAAGATAAATTAATATTCTTGATTCTTTACTCTTGATGCTTCAATCTTCAATGATTATGACATTTGATTCTGCATTCAACTTTCTATAGAAACCTAGATAAGAATTAAACGCCAAATATTAGTGACTTTTGACGATGAAAACTATTAAAATTAAATTATAAAAACAAATGAATATTGAATGAATATCAAAATAATACCCAATTCCACCAAGAAACCTTCCATGTTATCCATGGACTCGAATATCAATTGGTGTCAACAGATGTTTCAACCAATGGACAACTAAAGGCCTCAACGTTTCTTGGAGGCAATGAACTCCAAAAATGATCAAGCACATGACCTCCCGTACTGTAACACCCCATTCCCGTAGGATAGAGATGTTATTAACATTCATAACATAATACCCGGTAAAGAGATTCATATCCTGAAATACCTCAATTATTTAAAAGAATCAAAACTATTAAAACTGAATTGAACATGATTATTTCGAAAACTGAACGTAAAGTAAATGAATATAAACTAATCATAAGAATGACGTAAAAGAAATCTAATTTTTGTATGAATATCACTTATTCCTTTCTCAGACTTTGTACTAGATCTAATCCTGGTCATCCAGCTCTGCGTCATCATAATCACCATCTGTGAGAATTAAACATGGAAGAAAAACAAGAATACAAACAGAAAATGAGTCGAAGACTCAGTAAGTAGCACATCATACCGTAAAATATAATTTGGCCTAACATTGACTTAATTTCTTAAGACTCTTCATAACATACATACAACTTCATAGATTTACAATCATACACCTAACATGACTTTCTGAAAGACTTTACATACATATATCGTCACAGATTCATATAACATACGTATTCATCATTAACATGAACGGAAGCATATATAATCATGGCAAACATGTAACGTGAATGCATAATATCTTGTTTATCCTGTCTTAACATGGAGTGAAACATGCTTGAGTCCGTGTTTCACCTATCTTGCATAACATGGAGTGAAACACACTTGGGTCCGTGTTTCACTAATATCTTGTTTCACTATCTTGCATAACTTAGTGAAACACGGATTCTAGACAAGATTCTAGACGTTAATAACTTCCTAGCAAAACGTGTCGTAATACTTTACGTAATTAAATACGTATAAGGAATTTAACTACTAATAGACTCTAACAAACGCTTTGAAATCCTTTAAAAATCTTTTATAAAAATTGAGTCTAAATGCTGATAATTATTCAAGTAGATGAAGCCCATGTAAAAGTAATGTATTTCTGAAAATATACTAGCCTTCTTTAAAATTGTAAACCAGTTTCTGTCGACCCAGAGATTAACCACTTAAAGAAAAACTATCTGACTGACTTAAGGCCCCAAGAAGTAGAGGCTCAGGAGATTACACCCTCACGGGTCAAAAGGGATGCATGGAATTACAGAATTAATGGAGGGCTTTTTGGGAAACTGAAGCACACGGAATAAACAAGAAGAAAGAAAGAAAAAGAAAGAAGAAAGAAAGAAAAGGAAAGAAGAAAGAAAAGAAAAGAGAAAGAAAATAAAGAAAAGAAAAGAAAAAGAATAAGAAGTAAAAACAAGGCTTACGGGAGAGAGAGTAGCGCGATGCTCACCAAGGGAGATCAGAGTGCGTCGGCGGTTCTAGGTGGCTAGAAGCGACCGGTGACGAGAGTGGGGGGTCCCTATGGTGGTGCGACACCGAGAGAGGGAGAGAGAGAGAAACAGTGAGAGTTTAGAGAGAGATGGGTTTGAAACTCAAGCAACCGAAAGGGAGGAAGGTGGCGTGCGGCGGCAGGGGCTTACCTGAGGGGGTGGGTTCAACGGGGTTGAGTTGGTCGGCATTTTCTGGCGCCGTGGGTAGGGCTCCGACGTCCCGGGGTGGTCGACGATGGTTGGGCAGAGGTATGTGTTATGCGGGAATGTTGTTTCTCTTGATATGTCAACGTGTGAATCACAGAGGCTTGAGAGTCTTTTATAGGCGATGGGAGGAGGCAATGTGAACACTTAGAGATTGGCTGAAATTGAAATTGCCTAGACATTAGGAACCTAATCTCATGTGGATACCGTTTCTGAGAGAGTTTGAAAAGTTTGACTTGGTGTTGCTCACAAACTCTGGAAACCGAAACTAGTACGGGGCTAAGTGGATAGAATATACGAAGGTTTTAAGGGGAATGAGTCACTAATTTAATCTATCTGTTAGTTCAAAGTCAAAAATGATAAACAAATAAAAAAATAAATGAATATGAAGACAATAAAATACTAATAAATAAATAGATAAATAAATAAAATACTAATTTTAAGCCCTAATTTTAAACCCATATGTTACACAGAACATGGCATAGCATAACATGGCATAATATGACATATTCTTGTACATGGCATAGCATAGCATGTCATATTCTAGTACATGGTATAGCATGGCATAGCATAACATGACAATTTCTTATACATGGCATAACATAACATGACACTTTCTTATACATGGCATAACATAATATGATCTGAATATTTTATGACATTCCATGGCATACATAATTTAAGTACTACATGAACATGGCATACATAATCTAGGTATTACGTGAGCATGGCTTGCATAATTTGGCTATTCTATTACATGGCATACTTGACTTGAATTACTACATGAATATCTCATTGCTTTCATATGATTTTAGTAACATTCAATTAATCAAACAAATTCATTCATTCACGCATAATCTCATATTTCCTCAAGATCATGAAAGGAATCTAACATTGACTTGTCTCTTGATTACCATCATAAGCACATCTTATTTTCATACATAGCAATAATATTCACAGTATGCATGCATTTATAAGATCATACTATTTACCTCTTAGCGCTGCTTCCTAATTTTCAACCTTTTAGCGCGTTACCTATACGAGGTTCTAGATGTTATTAATTTCCTAGAAAAGCGTGTCGTAATAATCCAAGTAATTAAATACGTATAATGGAGCTTAATTAAAATAATAGGCTTCAAAGCAAACTCTAAAAACATACTTTAAAATCCTTTAAGGACAACACTAGCCGATTGGGCCTAAGGCAGATTACACAATCAAGGGTCAAAAAGGCATGTAAGTAATTACAGAATTAGTGGAGGGGCTTTTTGGGAAAGGCTGAAAACCAAACACATAAATGGAAACACATCTTACGGTAAGACTAGATGGAGGGGTATTTGTGTAAAACTAATATTACTGCATGGGTGTTTTAGGAAGGCTGAAGTAAAAGAAACAAAAGATGGAAAGGCATGCTTACGGGAGAGTGGAAGAGAGTCGTGCGATAACATGGAACTCACTGAGGGAAGAAGGCTGAGGAGACGGCGGCTCTCGGGTGGCTGGAATCGATTGGTGACGCGACCGGGCCCTCGGAAGGGAGTGCGAAGCGGAGGGAGGTGCCTGGTCGGCGGGTTCTGTGGCTGTCGTGAGGTGATTCGACTCTTTTAATGGTCAACGGAGGGCGTCGACATGTTCTGTGGTAGTTTCCGGCGAGGTGGTTGATTTGGTATGTAGAGTAGTGCTAGGGTGGCTGTTGGGAAGTGGTTTTCTTTGTCTGCCGAGGCTACCATGGTGGCTAGTGTGTGCTATGGTGGCTAGTGTGTGAGAGTTTCATGGTTTTTGCTAAGGGTCTCGTGGGTTTTATAGATGAGGAGTAGGAAGCTATCGTGAGTGATCTAGAGGGGTTTGAGTTTGACTAAACTTTGGAAAACTACTCCCACCAGGAAAGGAACACTTGAGAGGATATTAGAGTTTTTGAAGTATTTGAATTAGAGATAATTTCAAATCAGGAAACTCCCAGACCAAACAGAAAGATAAAAGAGGCATATAGTAGAGAAATCCTATTCAAAACAAATTACTACCTCAAAACATATCTAATAAAATAATAACAATAAAGATAACAATAAAATAGTAATAATAATAATAATAATAATGATAATAATAATAATAAAATCACACTTTCGGGGTCGGGGTGTTACACGTACTAAATGTTGACATGGATGCAATCGTGGAAACAGTCATGACCAACAAGTTTCGTGCAATCCTCGCAAGTAAGGATAGTTAGTCTCATTTACTTTCCACAAAATCAACTATTCAAAAAAAGGTCAGGCCTCACAATCATTTGATAAATATTGATCCACCTCTGTTTTGGCAACAGTAGAGCCCAAGGGGGATGATGCTTGATCACTTTCATCGTACCATAATGTCTCAGCATCGCCATTACCATCATCTATGATTGTAGATGTCGGAGGAGGCTCATGTTCTTGGCTAGTCATGGTAGAACCGAATGTCACATTATACTCCCCATACAAATCCACTAATAGCTGTCTCACACTCGACACCAATTCTTCAGCTTGAGTCTCATCATGAATTTTTTCAAGTAGAAACTAAAAGGCCCGAACTTTCCTTGTGGATCAAGCACAACTGCAATCAACATCAACAAACTCAGCCTATTTAATGACTCCCAATATTTATCATATTTCCGCACGTTTTGCTTTCTCTCTCTAAATTTTTTCTCTCCGTACATTTGAGAAAAAATGTTGTTTTTTTGCCGTTGGTAATTTTTTGCTAAGGGTTGTCTACATCCTCGTCAATGCTTTCCATGAAACGTGTAGTGATTGGGTCTAAGTTGTTTGAGGTGAGAAGGGATGGTCAATATGTTCTATTGTGTGAAAAAGGATGGAAAATGGTGAAGAATATGAGAGTGGGGTTGGAAACAGCTCGGTGGTTTCACAAAGCTTTGGAAGGGTGTTTGAAGGCAGCGGGCAAGGGGTATTATTCTGCCCATAGGGATGGGGACAGGGGCTACATTGTGTAACGATGCTCCAACTCCAGAGGTGCATATTTGGCTTTGGTGGAGTATGGAGGAGGGGGGCGGCAGAGCTTCATCTTCATCCCAGAAGATAGAAATGGTGTGGGTTGGAGGAACTTAATGGTAGCATTGCAGGAAGTCGGTGGATGTGGTGGTTCTGGCCTGAAGGAGAGGTCTGAGTTAACTCATTCGTCGTATGGGGAGCATCGTTCGTCGTATAGGGAGGCACTCCTAGGTTGGAAAGAGGGGCCACGAGACATGAAGAGGGCTGAATTGGCAGGTGTGCCCAGGCAAGGCGGTGCTGCATTTCTGGTAGGGGTCAAAGGCGCGAAGGGGAAGACAGAGTTGTTGGTTCGTATAAGGAAATTATATCTGTCCTGTCAGTTATGGAAAGACAGATGGGTGAGCTGACTGATAAAGTTCAGTGGCTGAAACGATGTGTCTTTGGGTAGGAATTTGTGGGCCTCGGTTTTAATCAATCAGGGGGCTTTAGTGAAATGGGCCAGGGTCAGCCCAGAGGGCCCATTGAGGCACTGAAGGGGAAGTGGGCCTAGGCAATGGGCCTCAAGCCCATAGGGATGCAGCCTGGAGATGGAGGCTGCGTCTGGCGTAGGAAGCTGCAGCTTGTGGTTGGCCCATCTGCAAGTGGCCTAGGCCATCGTCGCCGACGGGGCCTTAGGTGATCTCGCCGTAGGCCGTCGCTCCTTTGGTGGCAACCACGACACCGTCGGTGCCATCTACAGTGGATAATGAACCCTCACAAAAAGGTTCGATGGAGGTCGCCGATGGTGTACCTGCTATCCAATCATCGGGACCTGCATAGAAAGGTGCGATGGAGGTCGCCGATGTGACACCCACAGATTTCGCTTGGGATCGGATGGACATTCGAAGCGTCGGGACATGCAACACAAGGTTACCTGCCCCTATTCATGACATATAAGATGCAATGTTCCTAACATGCATATAGCATTATGCAATATTTGCAGTGGATAATTTTTTTTTTTTTAGCAATACTATGCACCAAACTGAAATATCCCAAATACTTAAAACATACTTCATACATAATGACATATTAAACAACTGAGGTCATAACACTAGTCCAAAATGGTTGTGATCAAGATTGAACTCCACAAATACAATTAGTAATCTAAGGTAACTACATCTACGTCGCACTGTCGCTTAGTTGACCGTTTCCAGTGGGTCGATTCCCGATTCTCCTTCTGATCCTGTTACAAGAACTACCATTCGGGCAGAATGGTAGTTAGGACGCCCGAATGGTAGTTGGGACTACCACAGTGAGATTTGATTACAAATCTTAGCAAGTTAACAAAAAACCTATACACAGGTTAATGATGCATGCATGGAAATAAAAACATGAATGCACAATCAAAGTCAATAGTAAACATAACATAACCTGACAATACATGGCATGAAATAATAAGCATAACGTGACTTGACATAACATGGCATGAGCTGACATAATTTGAACTGAAACTGAAACTTAGGTTGACGTGACATAAACTTGAAACTTGACATGAACGTAAACTTGAACATAATGTAACGTGAAACATGACTTGAACGTGAAATACATGAATCTGGAATCTTATTTAGTAGACTTAAGGATTTCACATCCTAACTCCAAAAATTACTAAAATTTATATTCCTAATGTAAATTTTGTTCTAGACTCAAATATGAACTTGGAAAAATTTAAACCCATTCTCAACTAAGGAAAACTCACTATGGCCGAAACATCCATAGGATTTTTTCCGTGATTTTTTTTGTTGCAATTTCAACCATCTTCAAAACCCATGATTAAAGCAAAATTTTGTAACAAAGATCTTCCTATCCTAAGTTTAAAAGCTAATCATCAACACCAAACTTTTTATAAAAAGGTCCAAACTTTTTAACAAAAAGTAAACCCTTAAATTACAAGTTTTGACCTTAATAAAAACATCTCCAAGAATTCCAAAAAATCAAATCTTACTTCTAACACATTCATAACATAATCCTAAATCAAACATGTTTTAAATCATCAAATAAAAGTCACTAAAAATCACAAAACAACACTTGGAGTTTTTGGTTTTACACTTAGTCCAAAACAGAAACTTTTCTCTCAACTAACTTTGATCAATCTCTTGATCCATGACTTAAAGACATGTGATCTTCAAAATAAAACATCTCATGGTTTAAATTAATCACATCTTATGCCTAACCGAAATCCTTTTACATGGAAAATCATATCTTATGCCTAACCGAAATCCTCTTACATGGAAAATCATATCTTTAAAACTAATACTAAATATCTTCAAAATATTATCCTAACATGTACATAAGAGGGTTAGGATCATCATATAAAAATATCAAAGCCTTTGGAATAAGATTAAACCACGAAATATTCAAATTTTCATAAAACAAAAACTGTTTTATCACTTCCAATTTTCAAATTTCTAAATCTAAGGAAAACTATTCTCAGAAGCTTTATTCATGCAACAAAACCTCAATGAACATTTATAAACACATGCTAATAGCACTTCATAAAATTTTCGAATCAAGATATGTCCATGAGTTTGGTAAAAAATTCCAAAACATAACATACTCTCCAGTTTCACGCCCAGAATGACCTTTCCATGGTTAAAAATGCTTTTGACCGATCAAATGAGAATGGAATGAGACTAATAAGATATCCACGAAATCTACACTCAAAGACGAACAACTTTTATGAAGGAGTCATTGTGAGAAAATACTTACAAAGGGTCGAAAATCTCCACGCAACAAGACCCAGAAATCTACCCGGGAGAGCTCTTTTGGGTTTTCTCTTCAAGAACGGGGTGAAGAAGTGATAAAATGGAGTGAATGCGCCTTGCACGACTTTAGACTCCTGGAGGGGGAAGTTGTGGGCTTGAATGACCCTTGATTGGAGTTGGCTATGTGACATAAAGTGGAGAATAGTGAGAGGCAAGGACTGCCTGTAGCAGCTGTGAGAGATGGAGGTTGATGGAGTGGATTTCTCTTTCACATCAAGGCACTATTGGGTGCAGCCAATGATAGTGGATGGTCTGCCATGTGGGAGAGGAAACTTCTTCAAGAAGTTTTGTCAAGGTGACCAATTTCGTAGGCCTTGGTGGGCCCCAACCAAGTGGGCTTCAATTTGGGATTTAAAGGAGACTTGGTTAGGGTTTGAGATGCTATCAAGCCCAAATCTAATTTTTCTTGGTCTAAACAAATTTTCAAAATTTAAAATGCTGGATAATGATGTCATAACAAGGATTTGATTAATTAATAGCATCTGAAACTGATTTAATCAAGTGATTAAACACAATGCTAGAAATCAAATTAAAATGGGTTTGGAGGCCAACTTTAGGGTTTGAGGAAACCGTTTAGGGTTTTGGTTTTAATCAAGTTTTTGGGGTTTCAATTGGATTCCAATCATTTAGGGTTTTGTTAGGGTTGAAACCCTCTTTGGTCTGGCACACTTTGGTTGATCCGATGAAACAAAATTTTGCTTAGGTGGCATGATCTCATACCTTGATTTCCTTCACAAATCTATCTAATGAATCCTCTTTGTGCCAAGTATCTAATGCTATTCACTCTGTGTGGCTAAGATATTGCTAAGTGTCCAAATAAAACTTCTCTAACCGAATTTGGACATTCCACACTGTGATTTGAAAACATTACATTGGGTACGCTTATCGAGGTTACTATTCACTCCAAAAAAATACATAATAAACTTAGTCTGAAAAATTCTAAATATTCATATTAACCTATAGTGAAAAACTTTTACCGAAATTCAACCCCAAAGTGCCTCTAAAAAAAATTTACAATTTCAAACTGGTGTTTTGTTCGAAATTATAAAAATGAGCTATTGCGCCATAAAATCCTAAATAATCAACTGAGTCTAATGACGTAGACCAAAACACATTCAGGCACTTCTAACTATTTCGAATAATTAAACTAATATATTTCTAGTACCATAGTGAGTGATAACACTGACTATGTTGATAGACTAAAACCTGAGCGATTGGTTGATTTTTGTAAAAACTTATGGGATTTTCACGAGGTTCCTAAAGTCAATATAAATTCCACCAGTGAATTTCTAGTGGGCTGTTACAACCGGCATCCCCTCGACGTCATTGCAACGGCTCTGTCCACTAGGGAGTGAAGTTTCAGGGGAGATGGTTGCGGATCCAGTATCGGAGACCATTCTCTCATCGGGGAAGTTGGGGTGCGCACAGACCATGCCGCCGGTCATCGTCGAATCTCCAGGCGTAGCTCAGGCAATGCCCTTGGCGTCGGAAGTGGCAGAGGGGGTTTTGGAGGCACTGGAAGTCGAAAAAGATGGGTTCTTTGGGAAAATTTTGGAGGATGGGGGAGTTGGATGAGGGGTGTATCACTCGGGAGCTGTGGGTGGTGGATATGGAAGGGGGGATTGATGGGGGGGTCTTGGGTCATCATCAATGGTGTTGAAGGAGGCTGACTCTATGGTTCAATTAGTGGATCAGCTTATGGTCAGCGGCATTGAGGGTGATAAGGATGAGTTGGAAAGCCCTACCCCATTACGCACTATCACTCCAAAGCCAGTGTACAATTTAACAACCGACTTGCTGTTGAAAAAAGTAGAGGAAGTTAAAGAGTGTGTGGGAATATCGTTTGTTGGGTATGAAGACCAGTTTAAGGTCCTTTTGATTGCAATGGAGGCAGGGAGACCTACAGTTCTGAAATCAGCAGTGAAACGGGACCGGGAGTTGAAACGTCTCAAAAGCTCTATTAATTACGATAACAAGGAGGGAAGTGTGGGGAGGGAGCAGTTGAAGAGTAAGAAGACTTCGTCATTTAATGGCATCACTTCCTCCTTCACTATGTCCCAACTCTCTTGAAAGAAAGCCATTGAAAAGTCATCCGGACCCAGGGCTTTGTCTCTACACATACTTCTCACCACGAGATGCACCTCCTCTTCATCAAACGGCCTCTCCAACCAACCTGCTACATCCGAATCCAGCTGATCAAAGAGTAAACCATCTAGTTTGGGACGCCATTCTTCTTTTTCAGCAAGGAGATCCTCATAATACTGCACTTTGTGGTCTTGGATTTCTTCGGAAGAATGTAACACATTTGAACCGGAATGGAGGACTTCAATAGCATTGTTGCGCCAATGTGAATTAGCCACCTTGTGAAAGAACTTAGTGCATTTATCCCCCTCCTTCGACCAAAGTGCCTTTGATTTTTGCCTCCAAGATATTTCTTCCAACAACAAAACTTTCTCAATATCGGTCACCACCACTTTCTTCCTTAATAAAGAATCTGCATTAACTACCCCTTCCTCCAAAGCCTGCAATTCATCCCAAAGAATATTTTTCTGCACTTCCGTATGTCTAAATTCTTCTTCATTCCACTTCTTTAAATCATACCTAAGGGTTTTAAGTTTACCCGTCACTATGAAGCTAGGGGTACCATCAAAAGAATAATTGTCCCACTAAGCCCTTACCTTCTCCACAAATCCTTCAACTTCCAGCCACATATTCTCAAATTTGAAGGAACGTCTACCCCCACGAATACCACCACAATCAAGCAAAATTGGGAAATGATCGGAGCAAACACGTGGCAGCCTTTTCTGCCATAGGTCCGGAAATTGCGTCTCCCAAGAAGAGGAGACTAGAAATCTGTCCAGCCGGGACCCCCCTCGGCTATTGGACCAATTGTAGGCCCCCCCAACCAACGGAAGATCCACAAGATTCAGGTCAAAGATCAACTCTGAAAAGGCTTCCATTGCATTGGTGGGCGTGGCAAATTGGATATAAAAGTTGTTTAGAGCTTTCTTGTGGGGTGGCATGGGGGAGGAATCCAAACTTCACCTTGTGAGTTGGCAAAGGGTGAGCTGTCCATTTGCGAATGGGGGGTTAGGGGTGCGAAATTTATGTGTATTGAACAAGGCACTATTAGGGAAATGGTTGTGGAGGTACTAAATGGAAGGGAACTCGCTGTGGAGAGAGGTTATTGATCACAAGTATGGTTGTGTGTGGGGGGGATAGTGCTCTAAAGAGGGTAGGGGGTCTTATGGAGTAAGTCTATGGAAATTCACAAGGCAGGGGTGGAACACCTTTGAAAAACATCTCAAGTTTGAGGTGGGTGATGAAACACGTACCCGCTTTTGGTTTGATGTATGTAGTGGGGAGAGTCCTCTTTGCATGGCTTTCCCAGTTGTTTTTAACTTGGCTGGAAATCAGCAAGTTCCAGTTTCAGAAGTTCTATGTCGTGCCAATGGGATGGTCAATTAGAATGTCACTTTTACAAGAAATGCTTAGGACTGGGAACTTGAAGAGCTGGCAGATTTTTACAGTTACTTATATTCAGCAAAGCTAGGGGCCAATGGGGGTGACCGTATGTTGTGGACTCACACGAGAAAAGAAAAGTTTATTGTTAAATCCTTCTACAAGGTCTTGACAGTCCTACAACCCACTTTCTTTCCATGGAAGAGTATATGGAAGGTATTAGTTCCATCTAAAATTGTTTTTTTTACTTGGACAGCTGTTCATGTGAAGATTTTGACAGTTGATAATTTAAGAAAGCGAGGTATGATGGTCACAGAGTGGTGCTACATGTGTAAAAAGAGTAGGGAATCGGTAGATCACTCATTGTGAGGTGGCTGGGGAGCTATGGGTTGGTATTCTTAGTAGAGCTGGGCTAAGTTGGGCTATGTCCAAGAGTGTGGTGGACTATTAGCATGCTGGAATAGATCTCATAGTAGTGTCCAACTAGCAGCCGTGTGGCGGATGATTCCCTTGTGCTTAATGTGGTGTTTATGGTTGGAAAGGAATGACATGTGCTTTAATAACAAGGAGCATGCAGCAGGGGAAATCTGGAACTTTTTTGTATTCTCTCTTTTCCAGTGGTTTTCTGCTATTGTATTGAAGGGAGGGAATGCTCATGGTTTTTATCTTCTTTCTAGCCTACTAGAATGTAATTAGGTGTCTCACTTTGTATACTTCGTGTGTACTTGGGCATCGCCTAGTTTTATTCACATCAATAAAGATTATTACTTATCTAAAAATTTATCATATTTCCTCCTCATGCAAGTGGCCATGCTCATCAAACAGTAATTATCATTCTGGCTTAGCCGAATCAACTCTTTTTGGAGTCGACAAATTTGAAAATTGGTGTTGGTCATGACATACAAAAACCTAGAAAATCTCCTAGTCGCGTCATAAGACATTTTTAAAAAGCTTATAAACATCACGCTGTCTCCCACTCCTTGGAGTCCAAGTGTGTCCATCAACAAAGTAAGAGAGGAAATTGTAATTCTCACTCTCCATCCGCCTGAAAGCCTTATTAAACTTCTCAGCTGCCTTCAACATTATGTATGTTGAGTTCCATCGATTTGGTACGTGAAGAGACTAACATTTTTTTACAATCAATTTTATCTTTTTTTGTACATCTTTTAAACTTCTCTAATCTTGTAAGGGAGGAGCACATGTATCTAACTGCATTTCGAACCATTGTAATAGCATCATTACACTCCCTTAGACCCTCATTCACAATAAAGTTTAAAATATGAGTACAATATCTCTTGGAATTTGGCAGAAGGCCGCAACGTTGGGTTGCTCGCCACACGGGCAAACACCTCTGTTTGGCAGATAAATGTCATTTAGAATTATGAGTACCAGAGGTACTTAACTTGCCAAACAATAATAATATCCATAAGTCACATCTACACCATTGTTAAAATATTACAAACTACAAACTTGTTCATTGCCCAAATCAAATAAAATATTACAAATCTCAATATCTTAATGAGGACAGACCCTCGAAGCTATTCCTCAGGTTGCACTGGCTCCTCCTCCTTATATCCTACCTCATTTTCTGTAGCTGCATCAAAACATAGGGTTACGAGAAGCAAAACCATAGTGAGACGTGAGATTTCGAGGAAATATCAGTAAATTATAACCCATAACAACAGCTATAAATGCAAGATTGGTGATGGATATGAAATAATGAATTTTAAGTAAAACAAAAGAAAGAACATACATATTGAGGCAGCAGCCTCTGTGCAAATATAATAAACATAATTCACCATTATAATTTCCAAGCACCCAGTGCCCAAAGCATCACATAATCAGCAACATGAAAACCATCAACACTCGACTCCAAATCCAATTCAACACCACGAAATCCATCTTACCAATCAATTCCATTTATTAACGAGTGCGCTATAGTCTCCCCTATCATATGGCCGTATGCACACCCTGGCTCTCTTCGCTGCACTACGGGTAACGACTGTGTGTACGATTTCGTATCGACCGACCCTTGGTTTTGTGTCCTGTTCTTGACCATGGCATCTTCTACCTTCCACAAGCCGAGAGGCCATGGATTCGACCCAAGAGCATTATCATCTCGTCTGAGCCCGTTGTTGCCCGACAACGACCCATGGGACATCACTCAATTCTTTGATTCTCCCAAATAACCATAGAAGTTATGTCGAGAAATTTCCCCGTCTCGGCTTGGGGTCTTGATCCACTCACCCACCCAGAAAAAGCATTTTGAAAAAGGAAATTTGGGACTTTTTACCAAATAATATCAACCCTTTAACAAGAAATCTAGTAAATCATACTAGAGTATCATGCACGCGGAAAAAAAGACATGAAAGTATGGGGGGACAAGATGCAATAGATTGTAACCTAGTGTACTCACAGTCATTATCTGACATTTTTAGTGTTGTCATAGGAAAGGACCTACCTTTGCAGTGAGTTTTCACTGCAAAAATTGTAATGATGAGTACACTAGGTTACCTACTACTCTTTGAGCAATCCCATGTTATTTCCAGGGCACCCAGTTTTTGTACCTCGTTGTCCATTGCTCGCCCCGAAATGCATCTGCGCTACATGTTGCTCCCATGTTGCTTGCATGCATCGTTACTCACCCGAATACCTCCGCTTGCTTTCAAATTTGCTCGCCTTACGCATCACCTATCCCATCTTTTACTTGCCTGATATAGAACTCGAATCCTTTTCGTCGCCTTACTTTTGCCCTCCAAAAATGGCACTTCATTCATTAGTCACTCTTTTCTTGATCCTTGGCCCTTCTAGGGCGCGCTTTTCTGAGTACTTCCCGCTTGATGCTTTTGCTCGCCTTGTTTGTTTGGTAGGATTTTCCCTTGTGTCTAGGACGACGAGTCTCTTAGTCTCGTATGTGGGGAGTTCCTACCTTTATAGAATGCGGTTCTCCCACACACATTTCCTATAAAAAACCGTCTCAAATATTAAATTGCAAGATCATTTGAGTTTGCATTATCAACAATTATAGTAAATATCATCGCAATGCCCCAATCAAGTAGGCTCAATTCAACATACCTCCAAATAGTCTTCCCTCGATGATTAAGGCCCGGTTTGGATACAGAAGTCCCCCTCAACTTATCTCACCTAATCATTACAACTTTTCCAAATTTCTAGACAAAATATAATAAATAATTCAACTTTTTCAAATCCCAAAATAAGAATAATATTAAAAAATAATATTCTAACAATATTTTATTCAACTTTCACCTTTCATCTCAATTCACTATCCAAACCTCTCGTAAGAATTAAAAAAAAATTTAGGACTTTTTTGTGCAATTTTCAATCCCTATCAATGATATGTGTGGTTAGACACAACTAAGGTTTTGTACTAATATCCATGTATTAGTAGTCAGTGAAATCCTCATGCCACTATCTTTAAACAATTTTTTTAGTTTTCTCTTTTCCAATGCAAACAAATTCATGCAGTCTCTTGCAACCGTGACGCAACATGACACTTTAATTCAAGATTCAAGAGACCAACACACCTTCTTAAACCCTTCGAGAATAAAACCCTGACTAATCCTAGGGGTGTACAGGCCCTCGGCAAGGAGTTTCCTGCAAGTGCACTTTGGATAATTCAAGAGGAAGTTCCTCTAATCCGATGATCCCTAGGATATGTTTGCTCCTAAGAGGATTTGAACCTTAGATATGGAGGGAGCATACTACTAAGACCAAGACTTTTACCACTTGAGCCAACCCCTAGGGGTGGATGTTTTTGGTACCTATCCAAAGGCCCATGTTTACGAGGATTTTTGGGACATGCATGCAAACGGTTTTGCATGGTTGAAGTCTTGTTCCTCTTTGAGTGGCAAGTGTACATCTTTCCACAATAGTTACACTTAGCCTTAGGCTAATCCACCAGACAATCCTCCATCTTCTTAAAATGGGCCAAAACAAATGACGGACCTTCCTGTTCCGTTTCTTAGGAAGTGGACAAGTACTATAGGTAAGGGCACTCTAGGGTCCTGATGTTTGGGTATCGCTCATATCATCTTCCAAGTTTATGATCGGTTCGTTTGAGTCAACATCAATTGGAGTTAATGAAGAATAATCCATCTAACACGTGAAAGACAAAAGTAATTACTAAACACAAACAAAACAGTGGGGGTTTATAACCCCATGAAAGTTGTACCTTTCAAAATATGAGCTATAGATACTATCTCAGAAAGGAGCGGCTAAACAAAACAAAACAGAAAACCACAACTACACAATAGCTAGTTTGCAACATGACAAACAGTACAAGTCTAATACTCTAAAATCTAGATTTTAGTTCACTCATCTTTCCACAATTTACATCAAAACAAGGTCCCAAAAAAATCATAACAACATGTTCAATGAACAATAATCTAATTTTTAAATTTTTCTATGCAAAACAGAAAACCACAATTACACCGCAGCTAGTTTGCAACATGGCAAAATCACAAGTCTAAGACCCTAAAATCTAGATTCTAGTTTACTCATCTTTCCACAATTTACATAAAAACAATGTCACAACTAAATCATTGAATGTGAATTTACTCAAAATTTGTTCTGCTACTTAAAATGCTCTAGATCCCATTCTTCTGGTTTAATGTATATTCTTTGAAGACTATCATTTTCTTAAAACAATTTCTAGGAGTGTAACAGAGTACCACATGCTAAGATTGAACCTTCATTTACCTGGAAAAATAAACTAAAGCTAGCATATTTGAATTAAGGTGAAACGTACATTATTTTTAGCTGATCTCATGTATCATTTTTTGGTTTTCTTTAGATTTACATTCAAATATTTGTTTAAACTTGAGGTACATTATAGCTATAAACTACCAACCAAAATCTTCCTAAAAAAGGGCATTACGTATTTACCAGGTTATTTATTTATTATTTATTTTTATATTTAATAGACTCAAGTTAATGTGATGGTGAAATGACAATTTTATAAATTGAATTTCTTGCAATTTTGTGTTCTCCTATTTGTAACAATTATATCTTGTTTTGCAGTCACTTGTCAGGCTGCTAGAATCTTGTGCTGGAAGCTCACCATGCTACTCGCTGATTTTATTTCAGGACCTGCTAGTGTCCACTACACTCTCTCCTGTATGTATATTCAAGTCCTATTTGATATTGATGCTTTTATAATACCTATATTACATACAATATATTTCAATCATAACATTGACAGGATGATCAATAACCAATTCCTGTCAACATAATTCTGCTGGAGATTTTGGTGAAGGGATTTTGTTTCTCGCTCTATCCTTCATTATTGACTATTTTGTCAGGTTGACACCATAAACTTGTTTACGTATGCTGTTCTAAGGTTGACACCACGCACACTTTCCGCTGGAGCAAGTTCTTGGTCCTATTTACGCAAAGGAAGTACAGGATCTTCTGTTGCTGCTGGCTATACATTGGCCCCCTCAGCTTCTGTTCCAGACCAATATTATTGTTTACTGGATACCTCCCCTGGTGGAGATAACAACTATCATGTTGTGAGGCCCTTAAAGCAAGACAGGTGGTCCAAAGCCAAGGATGGTTTTCTTGTCACTGACATATGGAGTGCAGAGGCTGGTAGTTCAACTTCTGCCACCCCAACCATTTGGCTCCAACAGACAGGGGAGAGAATGTATCTATGTGCTTACCAGTTTAGGAGCCTTACCTTAATCCTTGTCGTTCCTGTTGCCTCCATTCTTAATGGGGAGCAACTTGTTTCTTTGGTGAAGCAGCAAGTTCTTGAAAATGTTAGTCCCCTATCTGTTCTAATTATTACAATTTTGTCTCGATTTTGATTCCACTTTTATGGTTTTTTAAACAGTTTCATGACCTTAATGATTGCCCTAACTTATTGGGGTCATTACCCTCTGACTGATCCATCTATACTTGAGTATCCCACATTGTTGTTGAAACATATTTAATTTGTTTGGTGAGAATATTTCCTGTGTCCTTTTAGAGCCTTCAGCCTCTTCTTTTGTACCTTGGACTTTTGGGCCTTTGTTTGTTTGTATAGGGCAGGGTGAGCAAGTGCAAACAATCACATTCATCCTTCTCTTATCTATTAGGGCTATTCTAGGGGATTTAGTAACATCCAAATATATATATCCAATCATCTCGTTAGTTTTAGTCGCTTATATGACATTATGAATACTCAAGCAAGCATGTTAAGCATTCCAATACAGGCTCAAAGAAAGAATGATTCTGAATTACTCAGCTGTGTGATGTAGATGCACTGCATTGAGAATTGGCATATTTCTAGAATGAGCATGGCTGTTAACTCTTGACGGTGAATTTAAATGTTGTCACTTCCTCAGAGGCTTCTGATCATAGTTTTGGGAGGATGGCCAAATCATATATATTGACACAATTGAGGGAATAACTGAGTATAAGGCTGAAAATAGAAGGGGATAAAGAAATGAAAAATGAAAAAAAAAATGAAAAATGTGAAACTGAACATGGAGTTGTGCCTTTTCAAAATGAGTGTTTGTTTTGAAAAGTGAAAGCATCAAGCTCTTTGTTTTCCTAATTTTCTATTCGCCTCCTGATAATACTTTACTGGAACATCCTAGAAGGGTAAAGACAAGACTGAAGTATGAGGTTGCACTGCATATTTATAGTGAAAATGATATTCATCATCCTTTTATCATTCCCCAATGTGACATCAAATGATTAGTAGATAAGTAAGAAATAATAAATAGTTCTCTAATCATTTGATGCCCCATCAAGAAATGATGAAAATATGACGGTTAAAAGGATTATGAATACCAGTACCAGAAATGCATCTCCTTTGCCTGTGGGCGATAGCTCTACCTGGTGTGCCACCTTGCATGTCAGCATTAGTCATTAGTATTTCTTCCTTGTTAGTCTTCTGCTTTTCCCATGGAGTAAGAATTAATAATTGGGTCAGTAAATGCTGTGCGGACAAAATAAAGGATGCATCTCCTACTAATATTTCAGTTGGAATAAATGACCTTTCTCATTAGTTCGATGTTAGATGTTCATTCTGGAGCTCCTGCTCAATGTTGATCATATTGTTTTTTTAATATATATTGGTTTTTTAGTCTTATGCCCATTTGGTTCAGCATTCTCGCTTTACATTTTTCATTAAAGGTAGGGGGAGGGGTATGTGTTTAGTTTGTCGAGGGGTTCAATATACTATGTTGGGCCAATTTTCTATCAGCTTAAAGACTGAAAAATTCGGTTAACAGACATATTGTATCCAGAGTCAAGAAGCATGTGTATCTACCGGCTGATTCTTCTACTCTTTCTTGCTTCAGGCGTCACTGAAGATGCTAAAAGTTGAAGAGAAACTTTCAAAGGGATGGGGTGGTGAGAATGCTTATCATGTTGGTGGGTATCGATATTTACTTGTAGATGTTGACAGAAATGTATCCAGAGCTTCTCCACCAGGAAAGGTTACAACCCTAACAAAGGTAAAGCATCCTAGTGTTGTTTTGTTTGGAGACAGCATGCTTGCTTGCTTCTATATATAACATGAGTTCTATGTTTTTCTTTTCCATATATTTGTTGAAAGTGTTTTCTAATGCTGGGAAGGGCAACAAATTTACCTGATTTTTGTTCTATTTCTTTTATCGCTATTGGATTGGGATGAAACCACTCTATTGTATCAATTCGTCCTTGGTAGCCTAGGTGGAGATGAAACAGTTCTAATGGGATGTATTATTCCGATGAGAAAATCTTCAAATCAAGTCTCGTTAGTGAAATTAGGGCTGATACCCATCCCCATCTGTGAACCAAATGCGGTGTGGTTTCATCCCTGCTCCCACACCCTACAGGTTGGCATATAGGATCTGGGTGTGTCTGCTAACATGGTACACTGTCATGGATTTTCTCCTGAAAATAAAAATAGAATATAAAAACTAAAAAAAAAAAAATCACAAAAACGAGGAAGGAGACAGATTATGTGATTTATGATGACGTGGATTTTTGTAACAGGCTTTTCCAAAGAGTACTGACGATCTTGATGTCCAACATTCATTATTGAGCAAACAAATAAGTAAAATGGGCTAGAAATGGCAATCAAGAGTAACCCCAAGGGGTTGGCCCAAGTGGTGAAGGCCTTGGTCTTGGGGTGTCACTTCCTTCAAGGTCCAAGGTTCAACACCTCATTGGTGCAAACAATCATTTGGGGCCACACCTCTTGGTTAAAATCCAGTGATTTAACTAGTTCTGTGTAGGGAAACTTTCGAGGGTGATGTGCATGAGACCGGGGTTTACTCTGCAGGGGTGGGTCCAAAGGGCCCTTCCTTGGAGAGGTTCCTTGACATAAAAAGAAAAAAGAAAAAAAAGAAAAGAAATGGCAATCGAGAGAGAAACAAAAAAAGACAAAAGAGGGTGTGGGAGGAGAAGTTGTGTGACTACTCAAAGGTGACGTTCCATTGAGGAAATCCATTGGACAGGTCCTACTACAATTGAGGTTTCCTATGAGTGGAGTTTAATGTCAAGTTTCTTCTCGAGTTGTTAGTTATCGAGGTGCGGTTAACGTGAGGCATGGGAGTCTCGAAACAACTATTGATTGAATCTAAAGTCTTTGCACTAACGGTGGAAGGCAGTTTCATTCATATAATTGAGAGGAGTTGAAAAGTCACGAAAGAGATTATTCTGGGTATGTACATGGTGAACTGGTTTGCTAAAACACTGGAGGATTGTTCGAAGGGCGAAAAAAAGGAATTTTATGCTACTTCATAGGATGGTAGTAGAAGCTTTATGACTCGAAGATGTACTAATGCCAACGGTCACTAAATGGCACCAATGGATTATGGAGGTGGTGGCAAATGTAACTTTGCCTTCATACCTGAAGGAATGGAGGGTATGGGATGGAAGAAATTGGCGTTTGCACTTGGAGAAATTTGCATCAGCTTGGAGGTAACGTGGGCATAATAGAGGGAGCTTGGGCTTCAGTTGAATGGAGGAGCTTTCTAGAGGAAGGAGGTCGGCTCTGGCCAACAGTGGACGTAAATCAAGGGAGCAAATGTTCTTACATGGATGTGCTTAAGCAGTCGACAGACCCATTGTCATCCCGACATCAGAATAGGGGAGGGAGGTTACGGTGATTTGGCGGTGAAGGGAGGAGCTACCACTGGTTGCAACGTGATAGGCTTGATGAAGGCTTGGCAGAGGGTGGCGTATGTAGTACTCTATGAGATATGAATACACAATTGATGGATTTACAAGAGAAAGTAAATAGTTTAATACGATGTATAGAGAAGGAAATGGGAATGGGCTTGGGCCTCGGCATAGAGTGTGGCCCAGGTAAGCTTCTTAACCCGTCAGCTAGTTTGTTGGGCTTAGATATGGCAAATGGGCAGCAGCGTATGAAGCCTTGGGCTAAAGTCTCTAATCAGATGGGCCGCTCCAATGGACCCCAAGTAGTGGGTTGGGACAGGTCAATGAACCGTCGCCAGTGCTCCAGATGGAGAAGATAATAGAGGTGGAGTCGGTAGCAGAGCTTGTGATTGATACAAAAGCTGGCCAATCTGAAAACGCACCATCTTGTGTTGGATCTTCGGCCTAGAATGGACAGAAAGGTACGATGGACTGCAAGGAAGCTCTTCCACTGGAGTCCTAGGTGGTGTCATCTCCCCCGAGCTCTATACAAAAACTCTGGAGTCTAAGAGGGAGTAAAGAGATTGACCTGGTCTATTAACTATGAGGGTAGCTCAAGCAGAGGAAAACCCAAAGGGTATCGACAATTTCTTTATGAAGCTTAAGATTGTATCTTGGAATGTCTGAGGGCTTAATGAAGCCAATAAGCGTTTTTGGATAAAAAATTTGCTCCGTGAGTGGAAGGTGGACATTGTTTGCTTGCAGGAAACTAAGATGAAAATTATTTCAACAAGTATCATTCAAAGCTTGTGGAATTGTCCATATGTTGACTGAGTTTATCTTACATCTCTCAGGGCCTCAGCTGGAGTGCTAGTTATGTTGGGAAGTACACAGTGGCATGCTCCTTTAAGAATCTGGAAGATAATTTTATGTGGGATTTTTCTAGAATTTATTGGCCAAATGTAAACAGAAGAAGTCTTTTATGGGAGGAGATTGTTGGATTGCATAGCTGGTGCGACATGCCATGGTGTGTAGGTGGTGATTTTGATGTTATAAGATTCCCAAGGTGAGAGATTGAGAGAGAGTAGGCTTGGGGTTGCAATGATGGAGTTCTTGGAGTTTATATTTGATTTGAGTTTTGGTGGATTTTCCTCTTATAGGTGGAGCATACATGTGGTCAAACAATCAAATGTGGTCTGGATTAGATAGATTTTTAGTCTCATCAGATTGGAAAACTAATTATCTGGAGTTATGTTAGAAAAGGCTACCTTGCCAATTTTTGGATCATTTTCCTATCTTGTTAGATTGTTGAGGTATTCGAGGAGGGCGTAGGTACTTCAAGTTCGAGAATATGTGGCTAAAAATCGAAGGTTTTGTGAAAAGGGTCAGACAATGGTTGTCCTCCTATCAGATCCACGGCACTTCAAGTTTCATATCTAAAATCTAAAATAAGATTTAAACATATGGAATTTACAATCTTTTGGAGATATAGGTCATCAGAAGAAGTCTCTATCCTCAACTATATGAGGTAGAGAGGGTATAGGAGGGTCGAGCACCATCTATGGAGGAACTCTCTTGGAAGATAGACTTAGCCCCCGTTTGGATAGTGAGAGGAGATGAGATAGTTTTAGATAAAGTTAAAAGTTGAATAAAATATTGTTAGAATATTATTTTTTAATATTATTATTATTTTGAGATTTGAAAAAGTTGAATTGTTTATTGTATTTTGTGTGAGAATTTGAGAAAATTATAATGATGAGATGGGATGAGTTGAGATGGTTTCTCAATCCAAAGGCCTTAGTTTTAGAACTTGAGAGGGTCACCTTATTGAAGAAGATTTCATGGCATCAAGAATCTCGGGTAATATGGTTAAAAGAGAGAGATCGAAGTACGAAATTTTTCCTAGAGTGGCCAACTCACATAGGAGGACTAATACCATTGAGATGTTGAACAATGATTAGGGGTGAGCACCGACTTAGTCAGAGTCGGATTCCCTAAATCCGACTCCGACTTTGACTTGTGTAGGCTCCGATCCAACGCTGGCTCCGACTTGTTGGAGCAGAGTCGGATTTGGACTTTTAGCTTTGAGCTTTTATTTTTGCTTCATATTTAGCCCATTTTAGAAAATAATTTTTTGTTGGCTTTCAAATTTTAATTTTTCCAAAAAATTTAAAACTAAGATGCAGTTTGGATAGTGAGATGAGATTAGATGGTTTTAGATGAAAGTTGAAAATTGAATAAAATATTATCAGAATATTATTTTTTAATATTATTATTGTTTTGAGATTTGAAAAAGTTGAATTGTTTATTTAATGTTTTGACTTTTACTTATCAAAAAAAAAAAGTTGAATTGTTTATTATATTTTGTGTGAGAATTTGGGAAAGTTGTAATGATGAGATGAGATGAAATGAAACACTTTCACTATCCAAACAGGGCCTAAAACTAAATCATTCATTGTAATTTAGTTCTATACTAATATTTAACTTATTTTTATACTAGACTTGTATTATAGTGTCTAGTTACTTATCCTACTATAGTATTACATATTATTTTTAGTGTCTAATTACATATTATATTATATTAGTGTCTAACTTATTTATAACCTATTCTACACTAGTTTTACTTCTAGTGTCTAATTACATGTTATTATAGTTTAGTAAGTTAGTATTATGTGTTATGAACTTATTATACTAGACTTATTAGTTATTTCTATACTAGTGTCTAATTTATTTCTATACAAGACTTATACTATAGTGTCTACTTACATATTATACTAATGTCTAACTTAATTATATACTAGACTTTCTATTGTCTAATTACATGTTATTACTATACTTTAGTAAATTAGTATGTGTTATTAACTTATTATACTAGACTTATTTTAATACTAGTGTCTAACTTATTTCTATACATGATTATGTATGGTAGTAATACTATAATGTTTACATATACTAAACTATTATTAGTCTATTTATATTATATTATAAGTATATTATTTTATAATAATTAGTTCATACTAGTATATTATTGAATTTAACTATATAAGTTTTAGTTATATAATTATACTAGTATATATATAGATAAGTACATATTTTTATAACATATATACAATATCGGAGTCGGAGTTAGAGGGCAAAGTCGGATTTGATCGGATCGAAGTCAGGGTCAGTCCATCAACACCTTCGACTCTAACTGAAAAGTTAAAAAATAAAATAAAATAAAATCCAGCCTAGTCAGAGCGGAGTTAGTTTTTTGGATTTTTTCTCAGCCCTAACAGCGATGGAGTTGTTTCTACTGAGTTTCCCGTGATTAAGGAGCATGTTGTTGGCAAACAGAGTTGGATTCAGAGTCGGATTTTGCTTAGCTCTAATGGTGATGGAGCTGTTTCTACAGAGTTTCCCATGCTTAAGAGCATTGATAGTGGTGTATGTATATGCATATGCAAATGCAAACACATATTTACATAACAAGTACACTTTTTCTACTGCATTGGATTAGCCATATGCAAATATTTAGCTTACTATGAACAATATCATTGGATATTTATAGATCTACTATTCACCCTTCATATAATTGGTGTATACTTGTAGATCTTATGCAATGGGTTTTAATTACAAAATATATATAAAAAATAATAATTATTTTTAATAATAATAATAAATATTTTATTATTTTGGCTCAAAGATGCATAATCCAATGTGAGAGTTTTTCTTGAATGGCAAAGGCAATCTCCAAACCATGTAATTTTGCATTTGCATCTAGAGACATCAATGCCAATGCTCTAAGGAGCATGTTGTTGGCTTTTATGAACAGTTGCTTACTGGTTAGGTGGCATGGAGGCCAAAGCTTGATGGGCTAGCTTTCGAGACCATTGAGCAGCAGAGCATTTCCTAGCTGGAGAGGCCCTTTGATGAGATAGAGGTTCATGAAGTGGTGAGGAGGATGGTCAAAGGCAAATCACCTTGGTCCAGTGGGTTTTTCTATGGGTTTCTTTCAATCCTGTTCGGAAGTGGTGAAAGATGATTTGATAAAGGTCTTCCAGGAATTTTTCTTGGCGTATTAGTCTTGTGAATGTGGTGTATAAGATTATTTCCAAGGTTTTAGTAAATTGCTTGGTGGAGGTCTTGAGGAGGATTATTTTGAGACCCCAAAATGCATTTATAAGGGGAAGACAAATATTGGATCCAATACTAATAGCTAATGAATGTTTAGATAGTAGATTAAAATATGGTGATCCAGGTATTTTATGCAAGCTGGATATGGAGAAGGCTCATGATCATGTTAACTGGGACTTCTTACTATATTTGCTTGGGAGGTGTGGATTTAGGGAGAGATGATGCTATTAGATTAGGTATTCATTTCTACAACAATGTTCTCAATTTTGGTGAATGACAATCCAGTTGGATTCTTTAATAGCTCTCACGGGCTACAGTAGGGGAATCTTTTGTCCTTGCTTCTTTTTGTCATTGTTATAGAGGCGCTTAGTAGAATGATGTTTGCTATGGTTAAAAGTGGCTTCATGGCTGGGTTTTTAGTTGGTGACGCGGGGGGGGGGGGGGGGGGGGGGGGGGGGGGGGGGGAGTTAATCTTAACATTTCTCATTTGTTGTTTGCAAATGATACTTCCATATTTTGTGAGGCAGAGCAAAATTAGATTTGTTCTTTAAGGGCACTCCTACTTTGCTTTGAAGTTGCTTTCGGATTGAAAGTGAACTTATCCAATTTGGAGTTGCTTCCAGTTGGAAACGTTTACAATCTCCGAATGTTGGCTAATACTCTGAGATGCAAGGTCTCCTCCTTTTCCATGAAATACCTTTGCCTTCCTCTGCAGGTCTCTTTCAAGGCTAAGGCCTGGTTTCGTTTAAGAAACTTTTGAAATCATCTCATCTCAACATCCATACACCATTCAAATACAAATATTTTTTAATTTAAAATTTTCAAATTTTCATCTAATATTACCTAATCATTACAATTTTTCCAAACTTCCAAACAAAACACAAAAAAAAATTCAACTTTTTCAAATCCCAAAACAAAAATAATATTAAAAATTATATTCTACCCTCTTTGAACTTTATAATTTTTTATTCAACTTTTTCTCTCTCATTTCCCAAAACCTCATAAAAATCTTTACTCAAACCATTTCATTACTATTCACAAATTATCTCACTACTATTAACAAATTTCTCATCTCATATGTGTAACTAAACAATGCCTAAATCTTAATGGGATGAAGTAATATAAAAGATCGAACCCATATTGGTAGGTTGGAAGAGATTGTATTTGTCAAAAGGTGGTGAAGGACCACACTAATCAAGGGTACTATGTCCAATTTACCAACTTATATCTTATCTTTGTTGCCAATTCCAGCGAGTGGCGATCTGAATTGAGAAAGTCCATCATGATTTCCTTTCGAGCGGGTTGCGGGATGAATTCAAGTTCCACCTGGTAGAGTGGGATAAGGTATCCTCTCCAATCTCTCGTGGTGGCTTTGGATTAGAATTTTGAGGGTATTCAATCGGGCTCTTCTTGGGAAATGGTTGTGGCTTATAACATGGAGACAAAAGCTTTATGGAAGTTGGTGATTGATTTCAAGTATGGGGGTATTGGGTGGTGGGGAGGTGGAACACTAGGGATGTACAAGGGGTTTATGGAGGAAGGGGTTCTTTTTGCTCGACAAACTAGAATCGTGATGGGAGACCGATCTAGAATAAAATTCTGGCATGATTTATGGTGTTGGAGATAGAGCCCTTAAGGACACATTCCCTACAGTTTTCAGGATTGCGTGTGAAAAGGAGGCATTAGTGGCCGACCTCATCTAGATGGTTGGTGGTTCAATCGAATGGAATGTGAGCTTTATTTGGGCGGCACATGATTGGGAACTTGGCAGCTTTTTTATTTTTTCAAACTCTTGTACACCATGAGATTAGAACTCAGGGAATTGACAAATTGTGGTCGGTACCAGCTAGAAAAGGTCCATTTCTGTTTGTCCCTTCTATAAGACCCTTACAAATCCACTGCACAATTACTTTCTATGGAGAAGTATTTGGAGAAATAAGGCGCCTCTCAATTGCGGTATTTTTCGCTTGTATAGCTTCTTTGGGCCAAATTTTGACTATGGATAACTTATAGAAACGTTGGGTGATTGTTGTGAACGTGTTTTGTACGTGCAGAAAGAATGGCGAGATTGTGGATCATCTTCTACAGTTCTACTACATTGTGAGGTTGCCAGGGCATTATGGGATGATGTCTTTAGAAGATTGGAGCTAGACTGGGTTATGCTTGCTACTGTGGTCGAGCTTCTGGCCAACTGGATGAATTTAAGCGGTATTCCACAAATCATAGTTGTGTGGAAGATAGTTTCTATATCTACTCTATGGTGCCTATGGAAGGAACGAAATGATTAGACTTCTGAAGATAAGGAGCGCTCATTGGAGGAGATTAGATTGTTCTTTCTTAAAACTTTATTCCTATGGGCTAAAGCTGTAGATTTCAATGACCTAGATTTTCATGATTTTCTTGTTTTTATTTCTTCCTCCTAACTAGGTGTTACCTCTTGTATTCTATCTGTGTACTTGTGTTATGCCTATTCTTATTAATATAATCTTTTACTTATAAAAAAAGAGATTTCCTACGACCTCGCAATTCCATAGATTCCTGGAAAGGCATCCTTGAGGGTCCTGTCGCCACACCAAAGGTCGTGCCAGAATTTGATTCTATACTCAGCACCCACCTCGAACTGAGTCTGTCTAGAGAGCGTTTCCCATCCTTTTTTTATGTGCATCCAAGGCCTCACCTCATGTGGTTTGCTCACCTCATTCGAAATCCATCTACCCCAAGTCCCACTAAATTTTGAATCGATGACTATCCTCCATAGAGCTCCTCTTTCTAGTTGGTATCTCCACAACCATTTCCCCAATAGACCACTGTTAAAGATCAGCACGTGCCGAACTCCCAACCCTCCTGAAGTTAGAGCGCATATTGTAGGCCATTTCATAAGGTGAAATTTGAACTCAACCCCCCCCCCCCCCCCCCCCCCCCCCCCCAGAAAGAAAAAATAAAAAAAAAAGTCGCGCTGCAGCATACGGTGGGCCACCTTATTGGGGAAGTGGAAACAAAGACAAGAAAGTTGGTAGGCAAGTTGGATAAGTACTCTTTGCCAAATTCACATGTAAACCAAAGACGGCTTCAAAGAAAAGAAGTGCCCTCAGAGGTCGGATGTGGTCTATTGATTGTGCCACTATTTCTCTCACCCACAAAATAGTTAAAAGGGAATCCACCATACTCGATGCCCGAAATCTTTTTTCTAAAAGCTTCCATTACAAACAAAAAGTAATGGAGATAATGGGTAACCTTCTTAAGCCCTAGGAGCTTTTGAAGAATCCTTTTGGTATGCCATTTCACCAAAATAGAGAAGCAGGCGGACAAGATACAATGCTTAATCCAAGAACACCGTTTCTCCTTGTGGCCACATCTCTCAAGATTGTAAAGCAAGAAATTCCAATTAGCTCTGTCATAACCATTTGCCATGGCCAGCTTGCAAATATTCCCGGCACTCACGACTTATTTGTTAGCAATAAGCACAAAATCAAGAATTTTTCTACCTTTTATAAAAGCATTTTGATGCTTTGATTTGACCTTCTCTATCACAGAACTCAGTCTATTTGCCAATACTTCCGAAAGGATTTTGTGCATCTCACTCACAAGGCAAATGGGGCAATAATATTTTACCTCTACAACACTGGTTTTTTGGAATGAGGGCAAGGAAAGTTGCATTGAGGCTCTTTTCAAATCTTCCACTTGCATGGAACTCATGAAACACCATGACATAATCTTTGATCAATTCCCAGCATGTCTTAAAAAATGCCATGGTAAACCCATCAAGACCTGGAGCTTTGTCACTAGCCATGCTTTTTATAACTTTCTAGATCTCCATCTTCTCTATCTAGTGATTCAAATTGAAGCCCACCAAGCTTTGGTCTCAAAGTGAATGATTCAAACAATAGCAGCTAATTGACAATATGATCCATGATTGTAGGAAGATTCAAAGTTGTCACACCATCCACTGACATTGTCTAAATGACTATGCGAATTGGCCACACAGTGGAAGAATTTGGTGCACTTATGCCCCTCCCTTAGCCATAGAGCCCTTGGTTTATGTCACCACCAAATCTCTTCCATTAAAGACACCCTTTCCAGATCCACAAATGCCTATGTGCTCTCTCATCTTCTAAAAGAGCCCGCGCCTCTTCTTTGGCCCCTTCAAGCCTTGAAGCTCCTCCAATAGAGAATTCTTTTTTGATTCCACATTGAAATACACCTACTAATTTCCAAGCCTTCAAATCTTGCTTGAATGTCTCAAGTTTGCACGCCATGATGTAGCTTTGAGTACCGTGGTACAGATAGGAAGCTCACCACGGTCTAGCTCGCTCAACCAAGCCTTCTAATCTTAGCCATTCGAACTTAAAGTATCTTCGACCTCCATGAATGCCCCCAAATTCAAGAATGATGGGAAAATGATCCGAATAGGGAGGCTGTTTGTGGATTAGCTTTGGATTATGTGCTTCCCAATCTAGGGATGCCTAGAATTGTCTGTTCTTGACCAAGAGGGATGCTCTTGATTACTGGACCACGCGAAGGTGCCACCAACAAGAGGATTGCCCAATAGATCTTGCTCAAAGATGAAGTTAGAGAAGTCCGTCATAGCCAAGTTGAGGTAGGATGCTCTAGATCATTCACTCGGGGTCCAAGTGACATTAAAATCTCCTTTGATGCACCATGGTAAGTCCCATAGGCTACAGAACCCTGCCAATTCATCCCACAGTACCCTTCTTGTATTGTCTAGATTAGACCATATACACCCCCACAAAAGCCTACAAATATTCATCCTCAAAATTGTTGAATTAGCATGCCACCGAGAAATGCCCCACACATTCTTTCATTTTTTCTACCACCCTCATATTCCACCTAACCGACACCCACCCCCACCCCCCTAAAAAAAGGCATTTTGGGAAGTAAATGTGACCAGCCCACTTGATGACACCCGCACAAACTCCTTATTGTGCTTAAAGAAAGAAGCTCCAGTATTGTTACTTGAGCAACTCTCCATTTGTGCTGCTGGTTTATAATTTTGAGGCACTTTTCCATCTCATTCCGCCCCTTGCATTCCACAAAATAATTTCGGGGTTCATAATAATACTACAAACCATTGCCCTTCCCATCGATCTCCCACAGTTAGAATTCCCTTCTCTTGCCTCGAAATTGACTGTCCAGTTAAGTCTTTTTAATTCTCTAGCTCTTTTCTTAGCTGAATTGAGCTCAACTTCTGAACTAGGATGGCTCTGTCCAGCCTCTATGGCAGTGAGAAAGGGGCATGTGTTGGATCCCTACACAGTGTTGGATCTTCCTTACTTTGTGTAGAACCCATTTCGATGCCTGTATATTGCTGTTACTACTCGAGGGTAAATGGTTCAATGGGATGGGCTCCTTCTTGAATTCTTCATCACTGTCTGTTGGATTCATCTGACGTGATATTGAACCACCTACCATCTCCAAGTCAAGACCTGATACCTGCCAACAGTCTCCCTCCATATTTTGATCATCCTCATCAAAGTCGTACAGAACCATAGCACCCACTGCCTCTGTTATTCAACGTATTCTCCCTTCCCCTGTTATTCAACGTATTCTCCCTTCCCCTGTTATAGACACTTCCAAAGCCCCCAAACTTGAGTTTAGCCTTCCCTGAGTTCAACCCATCTTCTGCTGCTTGTTTCAACACACCCCAGAGGTGTCTCATGTGAGTTCTCGCTGTCATCCTTGTGATGTCCACTGCTTGAGCATCATTTTTTGCTTCAAAACCATGCACTCTGCGTCCTTGACTCTTGTCGCCGACAGGTACCACTGCTAACCTTCGTCCTGGATACCAGCGACCTGATCGCAACCTACCAGTGATGGTTTCTGTGAAACCGCCATCCTGTGATTCGACACTGCTAACGTCCCTTCTGCAGCTCCAGATGATGAACCGAATTCAAAGGATGAAAACCGGGCTTTAACCATCACCCTAGAGTCGAATAGCCTGATAAAGATTGGGCTTTCATCTTCCCTTTCTCAGCCGGCAAGAGGGACGGTCCATACTTCATTCTTTTTTCTTTTTCTTGAGGGCCCAAGATCAAGCCAAAAGCCTTCTCATTAACCAAGTTCAAGCCCACAGCCTGCTCATTGACATCACGCAGCATTGGGCCGTGCTTCTCCAAGTGCAAGCCCAGGCCCATTCTCGTGTTAACAATCTGTATTATGCCATTGACCAACTCCCTCAGATTCATCATATCCTTTTTTAAACTTTCTACAGTCATCTTCGCTACACCGCTTCCCTTGAATAGTGAGCCCCCAACCCTTCTTCGGTAAGTTTTGCAGTCAAGCAGTGCATCAGACCTCCTTGTTCGGCACGTCTCTGTAACAGTCACTTATTTCCTTTTTTAAATACCAATGTTACCCTTCATGACCTGGGTTGACTCCAGTTATCTTCTCACTACCTTCATAGCTCTATGTTGGTCTCCTTTAGTGGCAGAAACAGGGCATGGAGACAACATTGCCTCCACATACAACTTAACAGTGTCTTTCACGGGAGCATTCATCTCCCTTGTTTGCTGTTTGAGGACTCCAGCCCCTTCAAACTCCATCACTCCAAACTATCCCATGCTGCTGCAACTGTCATGAAGCTCCATGGGCAATTTCCTCCAACCCTTCCCTCCCACTTCCTCAGGGATAATAATGAAGCCTCTTTGCCCACCACCTCAATATTCTCCTAAGGCCAAGTACCTTCCGTATTCATCAGAGCACCTTTGGGCAAGATACACACTGCTGCCAATGCGGGTGGTTAATTCCTTCCTGCCATCCAACCGAGAACACTCCAATGTCTGCACAACCAGTTCACAGTGGAGGAGGATACCAAGTCTGGCTCTTTTACCACCTATATGCTTTGTTTTAAAATGCACACTGATCGAACACCTTCCTTCGTAACTTCAAAGACCTTTGTTTCAATGAGAATCAGTTTCAGATAATCAATCCTTAGAAAAACTTGCACCCCTAAATATATGACTGAAAATGGACTAATAACGACACTGACCACTGGCAAACATCGTCGGGAAGAGAGACAAGATAGACGAAAGAAGTTGTACGCAGAGAATCGTACAGAGAAACGTTCCACTGATTTCAACTATTCTGAAAAATAATAAATTGGCACATTTAAATTCCAAAGACTATTGCCAAATGTCAGCAGTTAAGCATGAAAATGGATCCTGGATTGAGACCCCCTGTGCCTTACTGGCGGGGTTTACCACTGTTGCCTAGGGCCTGAACTTGTGGTCCCCAGTATGAGCTTAGGCAGCATGAGTTGCCTGGACTAACCTTACCATTTAGTTGCAATTTTTGATTGCATAGTTGCTCTGGGAAAATTAGGAGATTCTGTATAAAAATAAATATTTATTCGCAATTTTATCTTGGTTAAACTCTAGTTTTGCGTATTATTCAAACATTTTGCTGTGTGAATGAGGTTGAATGTTGGTTCTGTTTCCTGCAACTTGATGACACAATAATTATTGATGATGACTTGTCAGCTGATTGTTGTGAGATGATTTGAAACCCCAAGCAAGCTGTTTAATTCCAGTGTTATACTGTCACAGGAATCTTTGCTTGCTTTAAGTATGGTTAGAGAAGAGGTTGATTTGGAAAAAGGTCAAATGGCATGGGATAACGCAGGTCAGGAGAAAGATTTAGAGTTATGCATTAGAGCAAAAAACAATGCTTGGGTCATTGCTCGGATTACAAAAGGGAAGGAGCTTTATATGGTTCTAGAGAAAGCAAACGAAACGGTCCTTTATGCCTCTGATGCTGTTGAGAAGTTCAGCAACAGGTACCCTGCTTTTATTTTATGCTTCCCCTTGTATCAATTTCTTTTGATGTGGCAACGACCAATATGGGAAAAGAAAAAAAAAATGAAAAATGAAAAACCAATAATATAAACCAGTGGGAATGAAATCCCTTGAACCTACAATTAGTTTGAAAACTCACTCAAGCTAAAATCAAATCAATGGATGGACAACTTAGACCCGTTGAGAACTTGTTTCAAGAACCTAGATTATATTAAAATCTAGATCCGTTGAAAAACCTGTCTCAATAACCCAGATTATAAGGAGGAACGCTACAAAGGTTGTGATTTACTTTTGATAAGTTCAAAAGTTCAATCAAGGACAAGAGGAGTAAACTCAACTCACAATGAATAAATTCATTAAATTTCATAAACTTTTTAAAATGAGGCTACAAAGAGTATTTAAATCAAAACCTAATTAAAACCCTTGCTAAAATAAAGCCCTTTCTTCCAAAAATACTCCTGGATGAATAGTGTCGCGGCTATTGTAACTCGCTACAGTATCTCTTTAAACTTTAGTTCCTAAAAAGTAACTTTCCAAATAAGCCATTGGCCAAAATACCAGGTTTTCCCAAAAACCCTAGTTTATAAGAAATAAGATATATGGGCCAAACATCCTCAAGCCTAATTATTCTAGACTAATTCATATAACTAATAAAATAAGCATCTTTAATTAAATAAACAAGTTCAAGGTCTTCAATCACATAAACATAATAATAGATCCTAATTTATGTTGCACACTTTCATAGCTTGTATCACTTGAATGATCACTGGATTTTCTTCTATCAAGCCCATATTGAATATTCGGCTCTTGCTAGATCTAAGTAGATTGCACCAATCCTTGTATTGCTTCCTTGCACTTCTTAGCTCTCGATCTTGTGATTGCCCTATCTGAAACATGCAAGGGATCTTTAAAACTTGGTCCACCTTGGTGTCCATCATTCCCTCTCTCCTCAAAAGGATTCGATCTCGAATCTCCACCTGCATTGAAGGGAAAAAGATCATAAACATTGGAAGTAGCAACAATATGATACTTACCTGGAAGATCCACTTAATATAAATTTTTATTAATTTTTTCAAGAAATTGAAAAAGTCAATCCAAGTTACTCCTGTCATCAACAAGCAAAAGCATCAAAGTTAAAGGAGTAAGTGGATTAAAACCATAAACAACTTCAAAAGAAGAAATAAGAAATAGTAGTATGCATGGTCCTATTATATGCAAACTCTAATAAGGGTAAATGATACTCCCGCAAATGTTCATGCAACAAGTCAATGAATGACAAATGATACTCCCACAAACATTCATGAAACACAAGTCTTCCTTGCACCAAAATGACCACTCCAATTATATGCAACTCAATGAATGGCAAGCAATACTTCCACCCATGGTCACGCAACACGTTTAAAATCCTTTTTACACCATAATGACCCAACAAACTACAACCATACACTAGCATCTCACGCATAAGATTAGTAGGCTCACAAAGTTTATTATTTCTAAACGAATACCAATCTAGCCTATACTACTTACCAAACGATGCATTCGCACACACTCCATACACACTAGCAAAGTCATCACCATTAACATGCAATTTCTTATCATATTCAAATTTCAATAACTTTGCATCTAAAATGAAGACAAGGATATACCTTTTTGCTAAAGCATCAACCATAAAATTTTCCTTACCTTGTTTGTATTTGGTTACATGAGGAAAGGTCTTAATGAATTGCACCCACTTGGCATGCATTTTATTCAACTTACCTTATCCCTTCAAGTGCGTCAAGAACTCATGTTCTTCAAAGAAAGGTCGGGTAAGAATTGTCGCACCTGACACAAAATCAATGTAATGCTCTATCTCTCTAATAGGTGGCAATCCGCTAAACACACTGCTAGGAATTATGACCTTATATCCCTGCAACAAAGAAAAACACTAGGCAAAGAGTCGTTAAATTCGTTAATATAAAATCTTGCCTTAGCATAAAAATTCACTTTTGTTTTTCTCTCTGCAATCTCTTTCTTTTTCTTCTCGTGGCTCCACTCTTTTTTCTTGACTCTCAACTACCTCTCTATTTTCTTTTTCACTCTTTCTGTTGATGTTTCGGCCTCATTCTCATTTTTCCTCACACTTTTTTTTCCTTTTCACTCCATTTTCTTTCTTTCACTCTCATCTTTTTTTGAACTCTCGGCCTCACAATTATTTTGCAACTCTCTTTTTCTTGAGGTTTCAGCCTCAGTCTCATCTTTTTTCTCTCTCCTTTTCGGTTTCTTTATATCTTTTTTCCTGAATCTCATCCTCACTTTTACTCCCATTGTTTTTTATCAATCCTACTTTTCAGCTCTAGTTGGTCCTCATGGACCTGTGTTGAAGTTAAAGGAGCAAGTTTGATTGTTTTTCCATCCTTTTCAAAACTGTAAATGTTTATTAACCAATCATGGATCACTTTCCTATCATACTGTCATGGCTTCCCCAACAAAATATGGTCAGCATGTATAGGTACTACATCACAAAGCACCACATCTTGGTATTTCCCAATTAAAAAAGAAACTAGCACTTTCTTAATTACCCTAATCTCCCCACAATTACTCAACCTCTGCAACTTGTATGGTATAGGGTGTTTCAAGGTAGGTAAACTCAATTTCTCAAAAGTAGTGCTAGCCAAATTAATACAACTCCTCTCATCAATGATCATACTACATACCTTGTTGATGTAGCATCTAGTATGAAAAATGTTTTATCTGCGCTGCTCTGTATCATCCATCCTAATTTATGTATTGAGAGCATGCCTGTCAACAAGAGACTCACTATACTCTTCATTCTTATACTCATGTTCAATACTAGGCTCACGCCTCCTCCTATCTCTCTTGCCCTATAGATTTCTAATTACCGCTTCTTGATGATTCATCATATCCCTTACTTCACCCAACACCAAGTTCAACCGCTCAAACTGTTGTTGCATGGCTTGCAAGGCAAAGGATGAGTTATTTGCCATCCCCTTTGGTGATGTGTCACTCCTATGAGATATCGTAATGTGCTGCACAAAAAGAATGTTATGGAAAATCTCACACTCCCTTACGTGTTTACACTCGAATAATGACACTCTACTCATGTTTCACTCTTAATTGGTTTTTTTCCGATAATAGTCTTACACTGTCTTGCCTTCTACCTCAATAGTTTTTCTGCTCAAGTTCTTATACAGCTAGTTGAACTAAATCAAAACAATACAATCTTGTATTATTCTAACTAGTAATATAGATCCAAGAAACAAGAATAAGAAATAAGGAATGAATAAAATGACATGAAATTCAAGAAATTTATATCAGGGAAAGAATAATTATAAAACAAGATACCAACTAGAAAGATGTATTCAACCCATTTGATGATAAAGCTCAATCAATTAGAAAGAGTTTTTTGGTTTTTTTTTTTTTGTAACTATGTAGCAACCTTTGAATATGTTACATTTTTTTTTTCGAATTTCCTTTCCTTTCTTTTCTCTTATTTTCTCTAATTCAATCACAAACAACAATATTCAATTGTGAAAATCAATCAATTGAATTCAAGCACACAAGAATTGACAATAAAGTAGAAGAAAATTAATGGAACGACACTCCAAGCAATTGACAAACTTAGAGATGCAAGAAACCCTAAAATTTTGAAACCCTAGGTGATGCAAATTTTAGCCAAACCAAAAACCCTAAGAATTTAGGCAGCCTACTTTTTGTTTTTTGTTTTTGGCAGCCCTAGAACAAAAGTCCTAGAATCAAAATTAAAGATGCAAGAATTAAAAGATAGATCAGACTTGATTGGAAACCTTGCTCTGATACCAAATGATATGAACCCACAATCAATTTGAAAACTCACTCAAGAAAGCCAAAATCAAGTTAATGGATGGAGAATCTAGACCCGTTGAGAACTCGTTTCAAGAACCTAAATTATATTAAAATCTAGACTCGTTGAAGAACCTGTCTCAAAAACCCAGATTATAAGAAGGAACGCTACAAAAGTTGTGATTTACCTTTGATAATTTCAAAAGTTCAATCAAGAACAAGAGGAGTAAACTCAACTCACAATGAATAAATTCATCAAATTTTATAAATTTCTTAAAATGAGGCTACAAAGAGTATTTAAACCAAAACCTAATTAAAACACTAGCCAAGATAAAGCTCTTTCTTCCAAAAATACCCCTGGATGAATAGTGCCTCAACTACATTAACTCGCTACAGTACCTCTTTAAACCCTAGTTCCTAAAAAGTAACTTTCCAAATAAGCCCTTGGCCAAAATACAAGGTCTTCCCAAAAACCCTAGTTCATAATAAATATGACGTGTGGGCCAAGCATCCTCAAGGCCAATTATTCTTGACTAATTCCTATAACTAATAAAATAAGCATTTTAAATTAAATAAACATGTCTAGGGCCGTCAATCACATAAGCATAATAATAGACCCTAATTTATGTTGCACTCTTCCATAGCTTGTATCACGTGGATGATCACTGGATCTCCTTCTCTTAAGCCCATCTTGAATATTCGGTTCTTGCTAGACTCGTCCCAAGTTGATTGCACCAATCCTTGCATTGCTTCCTTGTACTTCTTAGCTCTCGATCTTGCGATTGCCCCATTTGAAACATGCAAGGGATCTTTAAGATTTGGTTCACCTTGGTGTCCATAAACCAACCTCTTTCAATTGACCTAAATACTCACAAAGCTCAAATTATCAGGTTGGACAGATTTTTTCTACAAAATAAGGAAAATGTTTTCTTTGAAGAAAATTCATTAGCGATGATTTCCGTAACTTTTTATATTTGGGGCAAGATATTTCTTGTCAAGAAACTCTCTTTATCTTTCATCGATGAATTCATGACTGGTTACTAGATTAATGTTGCAACACCCTTTCCCGTAGGTACGGAATGTTACGTTCATTTGTAGCATAATGCCCGGTAAAGAGATTCGACACCATAAAAAATACGTCATTTATTGAATCATAAAACTACTTAGCATAATAGAGTTTCATAATAAAAACGAAAACGTAAAAATAACATGAACTAGTCCTATGTGATAAATCACTTATTCAATTGTCTAAGCATAATTAAACCCATGTGTAACTAACACTTATTCAAGGTCTAAGTCTTTGGAAGAATAATCTACTCCTGTCACTCCTACTCTGTATTCATGCAATCATCATCTAAGACATTAAAACATAAAAACAAAGAAACAATGAGTCGAAGACTCAATAATAGCACATCATACTGGAAACTTAACTTAGCTTAATATTAGGCTTGATTTTGAACACTTTCATGCATAGTTATACATATACATAACATATAGATCATTCATCAATATCATAGGTAGAATTAAACATAATCATGGCAGTACATGTAACATGGATGCATGAATGATTGACTCCTTGCATTTCATATCATTCATACATGACTTATTCATCTTGTCTTTCACTTCCATAGTGGCCATCATAACATACGTGCATCGGTCCAATTGTCGTCGACCATATAAATCATATGGTGAACTACGCTTAGGTCCGTGGCACCGCATAATCATAGCATACATATGCTGAACCATGCTTAGGTCTGTGGCACCTAGGGGTGTAATCGGTCTGGTTCAGTCTGATTTTGAACATATTTTAAAATTGAACCGGTATATACCGGTTTTGAGATTTGAAGAATCGATACCGTACCGGTTACACCCCTAAATCGGTACTTCCTGTTTTACTAGTTCGATCCGGTTTTTGTTAGTATATAATATAGTATATATATTATAGTATATAATAATATAATGATAATATATTGTAGTATATTATAAATATATATTATAATTATATTATAGACTATAGTGATATATTATAATATATAATATGGTGATATATTAAAGTATATTATAATATATAGTGATATAGTATTAGTATAACTACTAATACAATAGATTATAATGATAATATATAGTTATTTTTATCGGATTTTAAAATTTAATATTATATTAATTAGTAATTTATCATATAATGCAAAATTATTTTATATATATTTCTATATAAAAATTATATATAATATAAAAAATATTTTATACAATTTAAAAAATATTTTATACAATATAAAAATTAAAATATATATATATGAACTGGTCCTGTCCGGTGTTAGAAAAAGGAAAACCAGAACCAGACCGATTTTGAGAAAAATGGAACCAGAACCAGACCGATTTTGAGAAAAATGGAACCAATACCAGACCGACCAAACCCGGTACCGGACCACACCCACCGGTTCGGTTCGGTTTACTGGTTCGCCGGTTTTTTTTTCACCCCTAGGGGCACCGCATAAATCATAATATAGCATATGGTTAAGGCCTAGTTTGGGTAATGAGAATACCTTACTTTTGTTCATTATTTAATTATTACTTTTCACATACTTTTCACAAATATTCAATATTTTATCATTACTGTTCACAGAATACTTGAGAATACCTCACTACCCAAACACAACTTAAGTATTTTTAGGTCCGTGTCACTGCAAACTACTATGCTATGTTATAGTTTAGTTCAGACTGTCAATCCACAGGGAGTCAAAAGAAACGCTACAAGAACGTAAACTTAAAGGAAAAGATCAAATGACAAGATGACAGGAATCTGAAAAGTATTTTGAAATCTACTTAAAACACGCAATTAAAATGAGATTAGGACACGGATAAAAATGCAAGTAAAGTTTTGGCTTCCATCAACTATATCAATACTTTGATTTTTTTAAGAGTAATTCTACATACAACCGAAAAGTGCGTAACCGCCGCGTAATCGCTTTGAAAAAGAGTGGAGTCCACTATTAAAAAATTAATTTTTTTCATGTGGGTCCTATATTTTATTCATTTTTTTCAAAGCGATTACGCGGCGGTTATGCAATTCACGGTTGTAAGTATGTTTTCTTTTTTTTTAATCCAAATTATACAAACGATTAAGAATTATAATACCAAATTCCTAATGGGAGGATATGACGATGTACTCATCTAATTTCTCAGATTTAATTCTAGAATCTATTCCCCCATTTACAAACCATAATTTTTATGTATAAAAAGGAATATCAGATCTAAAGAAGACACTATGTACACAAACAATAGTGTAACAAAAGATCACATCAATGGCATGAAGAGCTTGTTTAAGTCACAATCATATATTCATAATCTTATAACTCAACAAAATCCAACTATAACAAGATTTAATATAATTGTATCAAACTTATAATATCCAAAACAAATAGAGAATTCAATCTTAAAATCTTAAACAATAAAAGCTTAATCTGTGAATTGAAATATAGTCAAAACATTTTCACCAATCAATTTCTGCCCTAGGCTTTACATAAGCTTTAGTTCTCCATCGAAGTACCAAAAAATTTTATATTTTTTTTCTCCTCCCGAACTGTACCGTACTATCATCTTCCCACCAACCCCCTTTTTAAAAATTGCTCTCTTTGAAAAGTCTTCTACACGTTGGAAAGTCTTGCTCATCGAAACAGTTGGGAATTATTCCAATTCAAAAATTCCTTTGAATTTTGCAGATCAACCAAATCCCTTAAATTTGGCAGATCAGCCAAATCTCTTAAATTTCGCAGATAAACCGAATCTTATCTTCTCTCTGCCAAAAACTATTCTCATCTTGATCAAGTAGTAACTAACTGGCAAGTGATCCTTTTTGTTTTAAATTTTCGTTGGAGATAAGATCTGTTCAGCAAATCTTGGAACCACATATTTTGGCGCCCATTCAACTCCTTTTTGAATTCGAAACGTACATCATTTTAGTAGTAGTTCCCGCACATTCTTCAAATTAATGAAACGAGTCCTGAACCCTGAAGTTGTTGGAGGCGCACAGCAGGAGAAAATAAACATTTGACTGGGCTTTAGTCTCCTCTTTTATGGACTCTGAAATTAAACATAAAAAAATGTGCTTAGGAATATCTCAAAATAAATAGAACCTAAGTTCAAGAATACAAATTAATTCCTATGATTTATCTTCACATTTGAACATTCTAGTCCAATAATAGAGTATTTAGAGTGCACTTTGGTAACACTCATCAACTACTATTCAATATTCTATCATTACTTTTTCACTACTATTCACAGAATACCTGAGAATACCTCACTACCCAAACGCAACCTAAGTATACTTAGGTCCGTGTCACTGCATACATCATAGCATACCACATGGTGAAGCATGCTTAGATTCGTGTCACTAAATACATCATAGCATACTTATGGTAGACCAAGCTTAAGTCCGTGACATGCACATCCACCCATAGCATAAGGCCAATCTTAAAGCTTACTTATCAGTTACATGACTTCTTAATTATTTTATCATAATGCATATGAACATGTTGACTTCATGTCTTTCATGGTGTCTTACTTAAATGCATGGCATAGCATTGATCATGGCATATTAACATGAACATTACATAATCATCACATAATATAACAGGATATAAGCGTTAGATAGCAAACATAACATAAGCATTCCATAAATAGTAGACATACCATTCAGCATAGCATATGTAATTGCATCACAAGCATATTATCATAATTCATCAAGGGTTCGTAAAGAGGGGCTAACCTTGATATGGCCGTACATAGCATAGGTGAACAACACTTTTCCAAGCATAATCGAATAATTACAACACACATGAAGGTTATGATCATGCTACTTATCTCGTTGCACTGTTTCCTGAATTTTATTTCGTAGCTCATAACCTATACGAGATACTAAACGTTACAAAAATTTCTAGAAAAGCATGTCGTAGCATTCTACTTAATTAAATACACCATGGAATTTAATTTAATAATTATTCTGACATATACTGAAATTAATAAGTACTACTATTATTTAAAACCCATAACATATAATTATTTAATTATTAGTAACATATTCTAACCTTCAAATTATAATTTAGTAGGGAATATATTTTCTGTAAAATCAAGTCTATGGATTAATATATTTTTTCAATTAAAAACCAAGCCCATATAGAGCATCATATAATGGTTTTCTGAAAATATAACCCAGCCCAATGTAAAATACGTCTAACTTAATAATCCTTTAACATAAACCCAACTCAAAACACAAGTCCAAATTTAAACATCAAGCCCCGCCCAATTAAAGCAAATCACCCCCAACTTTTTTTTTTAATGTCGGGGAACCTCTCCAAGACAGGGCCCTTCGGACACACCCCTGCAAAGTAAACTCCGGTCCCGTGCACCACGCCCTCGGAAGTTTCCCTACATGGAACTGGTTAAATCGCTGACTTTTCACCAGGAGGTGTCTCCAAAGGATTGTTTGCACCCATGTGGTATTGAACCTTGGACCGTAAAGGGAGTGATACCCCAAGACCAAAGCCTTCACCACTTAGGCCAACCCCTTGGGGTTCCCCAACTTAAATCAAAGTCCACAAGAAAATCAACCCACTTGAAATATTATAATAGTTTTGAAATACAATAAAATCAAGCCCAGCTTAAAAACAAGGCCCATGTGAGAAATCAGCCCACTTAGGATATGAGAGGCACTTGGCTGAATGGGCTTATGGCCGAATGGGCTTAATGCCTAAGGGCCCACTTTCGATTTAAGAGCGTGGAACCCTTTGGAAAATAAAAGGGCTGAGAAACAGAGAGGTGTGTGAGAGAGGGAGAGGCCATGCGGCACTAACTGAGAGAGTAGGGTGACGGGGGAACTCAGGTGGCTCGGCGAGAATCACGGGGGCACTACGACCTCCTCTGTGTGTGGTGGCGAAGTTCATAGAGAGAGAGAGAGAGAACTATTAAATTGAGAAATCGACGAGGAGAGGAGATCTTGGCAAGGCTCACCGGAATAGCGCAAGGTGTCAGGAGGTTGCCTGGTCGTCGAGTTCTTAGCAGTCTGGGTGGTTTGCCAGTTCACTCTGCAGCGGCAACGGTGGGCAATGCAAAACCCATACAAAATGTGTTACTGCCAGTAGGGAAATATACTAGAGGATCAACATATGATCAATGACATCGTGAAGGGAAGGAAGACTTACCGTTGTCGTCCTCCGTGGTTGGTTCTGTGATGGCTTGCGGCGAGGTAGTTATCTCTTGTTGAGGAAAAATGGTGTCTAGGGCTATCTATGTAGGGAAATCGATTTCACTATGCAATGGGGGCTCTTTGGCTGCAAGTGTTATGATTCTAGAAGCATCAGTTTCGGCTTGAGTCTTATGTTAGTGGGATCATGAGTTATGTTAGGTGGGTCGTGTTTTGAAGTTATGTGTTAGTGGGTCTGTTACTTTAAGTGGGTCACATTGTGATTGAACGTGGGTTGTTGCCTTGGGGCTATGTCATCATGTCCGTAGTGGGTCATTCATGTAATTGTCTATTAAGTTCTTTAAGCGTACCAAGTTTGCATCCAATATTTGAGTATTGTTGGAGGCCTTAGGCACCTCGAATTGCCTACGATTGATTAATTTCTTATTATACAAATTTCATACCATATCAGTACATAACAGCGAGGGCTTGCCGGTGTGAAGGAGGAAATTTTGTGGACGAAAGAGGATTTATAAGTGAGGGTTTTTGGCACTCGAATATGTCGGTTACCAATTGAATAGGATATATGGGCGTGTAGAGAGTGGATCAATTCCACTCAAATAAAATCACCATCTCAAGTAAACATATTTTTTTAAAATAATAAAATACTAATACTAATAATACTAATAATACTAATTATAAAACAAAATTCTAAACCCTGATTAAGAACCCTAGTGTTACAACAGTTCTTTAAAAGCACACAAATCTTTGATTATCAAAATTTGTCTGTTGGAATTCATCATTACAATCTATCTTAAATCTAAAGTAAAACATAATCATCTGTTTGATTTGATATCTGCAGGTATTGCAATGGAGCTTTTTCATTGGATTAGTAAAAAGTCATTGGTTTCTCATACTGACCATCATACAATAAAAAGTAGCTCTCTATGAAGGTGATCGGCATTTTCTTATCACCTTCCTCTTTCATCCCACGCAGGAGCATCCGTTTGCTGTATAATTTTGTGAGTTTTAAGAAGGGAAAGAAAAACAATCGGCTGCGTGTATTTGTTCATCAGTTTATGTCGAAATGTTTTATTTATTTGTACTCGGACACTTTACAAGCTTCTGATGTATTGTGCAGAACTGGTCACACCAAGCAGAGGAAGATCAGTTAAATTCTAGAACTTTAATTGGCTGGCTTTAGAAATTGGACGGCACCATAAGAAATGTATATTATTTTCTGTTTTAAGGGTGAGAAGAGGCTTTTATGTTCCCCCAAGGGAACTTAAAAAGGAAAAAGGAAATGAAGGAAGGGTTCTTTTGGAAGAGTCCATATAATGATGAATTGATAATATAAAGATGGTAGCAATAAAAGGGAATGCTTGTTGTCAAGCAATCATCTGATAAATGAACCACTAATACATTTTATAGATTTATAAAATCATATAAAGTTGACTACATAATTATTTCTATTTGGGTTCTCTTTTTGGTAAACGAATATTAGAACAAATAGAGGGGCTTGAATATTGGAACACATAAAGGACAATTTATTTGGATACTACAATGGGACGATCCGAATTTAAAGAAATACCGGTTAAATGAAAAATCAGTCTCTAGATTTTCACCGGCAAAAAACTCATTTGGTTTCAATTTTCGCATGTTATTCTTTGAGTTTTCCAAATTTTACAACTAAGCCCTTCTTTCAAACTCATTAAAATTTTCAATGATGCATTAGTAAATTTCTTAAGCCTTTTTTCATAGAGTAGAAACCTCATAAAAAATTAATAAATCATAAGTCTTCGTCAACGAGTATGAATTCACACATGGCAAATAAATTAATAAAAATTAATCATTTAAAATAAGTAATTAAAAAGCGAAAAAAATTAAAAAAGGGTAAAAATAAGAATTAAATTAAACAGAAAAATTAAAACTTCAGACCTAAATAGTGCAAACTAGGAAAACTAAAAAACCAAAAGTTATAATAACAGAAAAATGTTAGTTGCACCCGGGACGGGGGACACGCCGCGTACCCGGTTCCAACTCAGCATAATTGAAACGGTGCGTTTGCACCTTAGGTCTGTTTCACTGCAAAATGCTTTCTATATCAAGTAAGAACTCGCAATCTCCTTAGGTCTGAAGACGAACCCTAAACACCCATGGAAGCCGACGAAGAACCCCAATCTTCACCTCGCACTATAAACAGCTCCAAGCTTCCCAAGCTTGCTATGATCTCCATTTCCCCACAAAGTTACGATGGGTGGGCACAAACTTCTCCTCAAACAATTTTGCCCAACAATGTGTTGCCAGACGAAACACGAAGGGAGTCACAGGTTGTTCTCATTCTCTTGAACTAGATGGTTGTTCTCATTCTCTTGAATCCTCGAACTCATTTTCACACTTGGCATGCCCAAAAACGAGATGGGTGTTCTCAAAATCACCGAATCGGTATGGGTTTAGTTTTGAATTTCTGGAAACCCTAACCCTAACCGTAATTGGGAGATTTCAAAACTCTCATTGATTCGAAATAACATTTGATTTAGAAATATTGAATGTGCACATGATTATTTCTATTTTTCGAATCTGGAAACCCTAACCCTAACCGTAAATGATATATTTGGAAACTCTCACTTATTCGAAATAACATTTGTTTTAGATTCAAAATTGCAACTAATTTATTTGATTTAGACAATATCAATTACATTTATAAGGAAATTGCACCCGGTTTATTTGATTTGGTAGTGTTTCTTCAGCCCATAACATCTCTCTCTGTTTTATTTGTTTCTTCTTCTCCTTTCAGTTGAGTTGCAGTAGAATGATTTATGTACTCATTTACTCGACACCATCCGTAGGCATTAATATTGCTCCAACTTCCGGCATTAATATAGTCTTAAAGAGAAATTTGCATATATGCACGTACAGATATAGCTCTGGTTCATGTTGATAATTTCATCATTGTTATAATATATACAGTACTATAATGCAGTAGGTAAAACAGACGTAGATTAATACTAACCTAATTGAGTACTATCATATTAATAATGCTTGGCCTTGAATTTAAATATAATGCAGTAGGTATAAACATACGTATATTTTACACCATTTCAATTTAACTATAATGTTTGTCTCTATTAGATTAAATTTAAGAATATCTCATCATTCACCACGGACTCTTCTTCATCTTTTGGTGAACGAACTCTGTGTCGACCATTATGCTTCTGTGAAGTTGAAGCCCAACTGAGATACTCATCTACTGTAAAAAATCCAGGACGACCCTTCTTAGGGTGTCCTAAGTACAACACGAAGGTAACTACATTCATGTTCAATAAAATTTGTTAATATTATGTGCATCTAAGAAGTTTTGAAAAGATGTTTAAAATGATTAGGGATTACCATATTGTAAGTATTTCAAGTGGGTAGAGGCGGATGAAGTAAGAAACTATGATCTTGGAGAAACTTATCAACAACTGTTAAGAACCAAGAAAGAGCTGGAGAAGATACTCGACGAGATAGAAAAGAGCAAGATTGACCTCCGTAAGAGAGCAGATGAGATCGAGATGAGAGAGATGGTGTTATCGAATAGAAATGATGAGGTTGTGAACAAAGAGTTGGCACTTGTTGTTCTCGAAGCTAAAATAAGACGTTCATGCAAATTACTTCGGGTGTATTGGGCTGCCGCATTTGTTGTAGCATGTTACTTGTCTTGCAAATAAGTTACTTAGGATTAGTGATGGAAGTTAGTTGCTATGTATATATTCTTTGTTTATATGTTGCTTGGTGATGTTAGAACTTAGTCTGATTATATAGTCTAATTCTATTTTATGTTAATGACTTGTGGAAGTAGCTACTTGTATCTGTGTAAGGCATTATTAATTCATGAAGTATCTATGCCCAGTGTTAATTTTTAGAGGGAAAGTACTTGCATGTCCAGTGTATCTATGTCCAATGCTAAGTTTTAATTCAGGAAGTACTTGCATTATTAATCCAGGAAGTGCTAAGTTTTAATTCAGGAAGTACTTGCACATATTATAACAAGTAAAGAACTGGATGGGGAGTGCATGTTCATAAGAATGTAAACATGCAGGCATTCATTCACGCTTAGTTCTTGCACTATGAGCTGACCCAGCAACAAGTTATCCTGCCCAGTTGAGTAGTTTCTTTGTAAATTGCATCTATGTTTGAAGTAGCGTTAACTACTTTATAGCTACTAAAAAAAGAAGCTACCTGACATGCCAAAAGAAGCTACTTTTGAGCAAAAAGAATTAAAAATCAAGCTATATAATTCATGCCAAAACTCCCTCCGTTGCAAGCTATATAATTAAAAAAGAAGCTATATAATTTTGTTCATCAGGATGAACAAAACCGAACCCAGTACAAGCTATATCCGTTGCTTTTCTTCAATCCTAGTAAATGGGCAGCAACTCTCATATTGGCAAAAAATACAAATGAGACACAACAAACATCGATCTTCTTTTAACATTGAAAGAAATGATCAAAAAGTCACAATTTTGAGTAATAACTGTAAAAGACCTAAACTTCACACAACTTGTTTCTACAACTACCGAAGGAAGAAGAAAAAAAAATATAATAAAGATCATAATAGCAAAATGATCTCTCCCCTATTGGAAAACCACCACAATTTATCTAAAAATTCATTACATCTTCAACGACTTGCTTGAAAGGCCTTTCGCTGGGATCTGTAGAGCAACAACACCCCTTTCTGAACATGAGAACTTCCTATACACTGCCTTCAGCTTACTTTCGGCAGCTGCAGAATGCAAGCTAACCAAGAGGTCAGCGCAACCCCTGGTACATGGCAAAGCAGATCAAATTTATGTACGTTTGTTTCATATATATTATTTCATACTTTAGTAGAACATCATGAGTTTGGTTAACCATGCATGATATATCTTGAATACATCTCTTTCCCTCTAGACTTTACAGTTGTAACTCAGATATATACAAAAATCGAAGAGGTGCAAATTATATTATAAGGATATATGCATGCATTCCATCAATATCGACGATCCAGTGAGGGAAAAAGAAATCCTCCAACTTCACCTAAATTAAAGAATATGCAAATAAATGCATGCTCTCATATATATATATATATAACAGACTTATGCATCGACACTATGATATTGCTCATGTACAAAATTTTTCAGCATTGTCAATATTACTCTTAACAATTGAAAAGTGTAGAAATATTACACTATCTTGACTCCCAACCATTCTTTCTCCGAGCTGGGTTCCACCAACCACATTAGCTGATTTCTCTTGGACAAGCTTCAATAAATAAATAAAAAATCAATACATATATATAACAATTCAAATATAAATATACCACAACTAATATAATTGCACGTAATCTATCTCTGATGGGCCAAATAAATTCCTGCACGTGTCCTGCACTGGTATATCTTTGCCTTCTCTCTAATAAACAAGTAGCATTGGCAATAAGTAAGTTTTTGCATTAATAAGTTTATTGATATAAACATGTATATTTAAAGCTTCAATAATGAGCACCTGTTTCCATTTCAATTCTGCTTTCTTTGTCTTTCCTTTAACTCTCCGCATATCTTTTTCCATTCTGGATGCTCTCCTCAGGGATGGGGGTCTGCCTTTCCCTCTGACAACTAATGGACTGAGTACTTGTTTTGAGCTACCCACTGTGGCTGTGTCATTTTGAGTACAACCAACATTCGAACCAGTGAGGGAAATCGATGGGGGTTCTTGATTCTCAGTATATAATTCAATCATTGCGTGTAACTTATGTGTGGCATCCTCAGTATGTTTTTTTGAACCCGCTGCATGAGTAATCATTTGATAACAGATTTTTAATAGACTTGAATATCTGGAAGCATCTGGCCGTTGATCCCCTGCGTCATAGTTGGTATCGATTAACGTGTATCTCCTTTTGATATCCTTCCTCCATCGGTCTAAAATGTACTTCTCTGGCAGAGATTTTATCTCGTTACATTTAAATACAGTGAGAATGTGCTTGCACAATATACCCCTCATCTGGAATAAACCACACGAACACTTAGCATCTACATCTTCCTCACTAAAGTCCACAGAAAACGTAACCTTTTTAGTGAACTCTTTAACCCGAACTTCGTCCTCTACCAGATAGGTCTTTACTGCACCATCCCTCTTAAGTAACTCTGGATCCAAATCGATAATACCAGTAAGTTGCATCTGAACTTCCCTAAATTTAGCATTTGTGTACAGTTCTTGAAATCTCTTTTCGATAGGAGATCTAGATATGCAAGGAATGGTAACGTTAAATGAATGGAAGTCCGCGTTATTTTCACTCTCAACTTTTTTTTTTTTTCAACGCACTATCAAACTGATCGACAAATTCTTTCAAGTTTGTTTTTGCATGAACATAACCATCGAAAAAGCATTCATGCTCTCGCTGCTTTGCGTTGTACTCATCCCAGCCCAAAAACAGTCCTTCATGAATGCCGGCACCCAATACTCACGCTCAGTGTATAAACTTGAAAGCCAGGCATTCTCATGCAACTTGTAAGAGGTGATAAAATGATCCCAACCTTTCTCAAACTCATCAACAGTTTGCGTATCATACACACATTTCATCAATGCATTCTTCATCCCACTTTTGTAGGAAGCATAAGAGGACAGCTTCTCGGGAACTTTTTTCAGTATATGCCACAAACAAAGTCGATGTTGGCTTTCAGGAAAGACAATAGCAATTGCATTTTTCATCGCTCTGTCCTGATCGGTGATTATAGCTTTCGGAGCGATACCATCCATACAGCGCAACCACGTCTTGAATAACCACACAAAGGTCTCTGTATCCTCACTGGAAATCAATCCTGCTTCCAACAGAATTGACTGCCCATGGTGGTTTACCCCAACAAATGGTGCAAAGGGCATCCCATACCTATTTGTCAGGTATGTAGTGTCGAATGTGACCACATCCCCGAAATATTGGTAGGCTGCCCTACTACGGGGGTCTGCCCAGAAGACATTCCTTAACCTCCCATCATCATCCAAATCAATCAGTGCAAAGAAACCAGGATTTTTGTACTGCATCCTAGAAAAATACTCTCGAAAAGCTTCGCACCACTTTTCCCAAGCCTTAGATGTCTTGCCTTGTCGATATAATTACGACAATCTTTTTCTAAAAATGGAAGGTTCTCGAATCCACCAGCGCCAACGACGAGAGATCCGAAACTCTTATTCATTCGGATGCCAGCCATATCGTTTATATCTAGGACTCTTTTTACAGAGTCACTCACTTCTCTATTACATCGAAAGAAGCGAGATTTATTTGGACTAAGGCCATGGTTATGAATATTATGAACTGTTGTCATCCGGAACTTTCCATCAACTTTTAAGGCATTAATCTTTGCCTTACATTCTGTTTTTCCCGTTGGACGTGGTCTGGCGACATTCAACGTCCTATTCTGAGGCTTCCCACCACGGGCACAACCAAGCGTGACATATCAGACGGTCTCATCATCCCCCTTATCAGTCCTTCTTATCATTACCCCAAACCCTGATTTCTTAGCATATTGCTTATAATAATCCATTAATTCTTCAAAAGAATTAAACTTCATTCCCGACTTTGGCTCTTCAATCATATCACCACCAACTTCATCCTCTAACTGCGGTGTCCCAACAATGCCTTCCTCAGTTTCTTGTAAATTTGGTCTATCTTCTTTGCTTTCTTCAACTATTCCAGAGGTACATGGAATATCAGTTTCTCTACATAGAGGTGCTTCCTCTGTATCAACTCCTCCACTCATAGCGGAGCTTGTAGTCATGAGAGGAGGAGTCGGGTAATCAGCATTCTGCAAAAAGAAAAAAAAATCAATGAAATTAAACTAAAAAATAGGCCAACTTATACAAACAAAAATACAAGAACACAATTGTATCACCACTTGAATGTTTGTTGGATATTGGCCGCCATCTGGATATGGCGGAAAAGGCATTGGCCAGCTAGGAAGTGGTCCGTAGTAACCAGCATTGGTGTAATCTACAAAGTACCGGTTACTTGATAGTATATCCTAACATGTTATTACACAAGTTATTTATGTATTTTGCAAATAAATATCAACTGAACATAGAAATAAAGCAAAATTTTAAAAAATATAACATACCGCGGTTGGGGAATTTGAACTAGATGGTGTTTGCAAAGATGAGTGTTCTTCCCCTTTTCCCATGCCGAGAGGAGATAAACTGCATAATTCTACAAATGATTTTTTCTTCAAAAAAATAAAAAAGAAAAAAACTTTACCAAGAGCACAAGCCCAAGTGTGGGAACCTACTGCACTTCCTCACCAAGTAAACATGTTTTTATTTTAGGCTTTTATTTTATACAATATCTGGGTCAATTCCCTTCATAAACTCTGGCTTAGAGGTGTCTTTCTATTATATATCGACCAATATAAAAATATATAGAAAATATGTTAGAAAATATTTTGAACATACAATTGAAGTGTCTTTATAATGCCTAGAATGATTTAGATACACCAGTATGAATTCGACATTTCAAGGTGTCTGTTGTTATGAAGTTGCTGTCCTAACATGGCTATAGAATTGCCACAAAAAGTCAAAAACCACTCACTATCTACCAGAGTACACTGTGTGATATTATCATTATAAGCATTTGCTTATAAGAATTGGTGCTATCAATTTTTTTTTCTTTGTAATGAGTAATGAAGTTGCTCTAATGATGCAGTACCAGTTCCATCACCAACCAGGAAATCGCTACGAAAACCACAAACTCTCCACCCTTTCAGGCCAGGCCAACCACCATCCATACAACCAGGTGAACCTTGTAAAGTGAATTATTAATTTAGCCACTAAATAGTAAATATAGTTCATGGATCTCTTTCAACATGATGTCACAGACCATGCTGTCCCTCCTGCATTAAATCCTCACAGCTTTGGCCAGAAAAGGCATGGCAAGCTAATTACTGCACCTCCCAACAAAGCATTGCACAATTTTCCTTCTTATCATGCATGTATCCAAACGGCTTATATATATATAATTTACACAAAAGGCTGTGCTGTGGTTGGAAATATTAATAAAATAAAGAAAGAAAAAAAATTGATGAAGAGCTGAATTCTAATGACCACTAACTAGAATGTAGTGAAATGAGTATTGATCTCAACTGTCTGATCCCTTTTCAAAAAGAAAAGATATATGTGGCTGCTTGCTGCTGCTGGATCTGTGGTGTGTGAATATAATATATCCAGCTTTTAGGATTTTTTATATGGTCCTTAGCTTTCATTGATTCTCACTCTTAAAACGTACGCAAGCATGATGATCAGATAAAGGAAACGCGTTAATGTGGATCCCAAACTGACAACTCTTTGTGTTCATGTGAATCATGCTAGAGTTTATATAGAACATGAAAACTCATGTGCAATTCTACAGAAAGTGCTAGACTTTTTTGAATCTAGGATAAACCAGTTCTGTTTATGAATACACAGGTTCAATAAATTCCTGAGGGTGTCGTTTCTTGAGGAATATACAAGTAGAAGAAAGGCTATCGCGGCTTTGTCACACTTAGTGGCGAAAAATATACAAAAATAGAAAAAAAAATCACAAAAACAGAGCAAACAATGCTCATACCCACAACTAAAAACTTAGATGCATAAAACATAAAAAAATAAATAAATGCTCATTTGGCCATGGAAGACGGAACACGATGAAGAAAAATCAAGAAAAATAGAAAAAAAATAAAACAAACACTGTATGGGTACGACGTCACTCACTTGAAACGACGAACTTTCTTTTCCTTTTGATGGTTTCAGAACTCGGAACCCGCAAAAATGGTTTCTCTGCAAAATGATTTCTGTTGCTTTTCTTCTTCAGCGCAAAATGGTTTATGGGGCTTTTCTTTTCAGCGCAAACTTGTTTCTGGTGCTTTTGTCTTCAGCTCAATCGGACCACGATGAAGAACGGCTATCGTGCTGAATGGTTTCACCGCAAAATGCTTTATGGTTTCAGGCTTTCAAAAATAATTTTGGCGCTCATTTCTCCCCTTTCCGTCTTCTTCTTTCTACTTTTTTTTTTTAAAAATTTCATACAAAAATAAAACTGACGTGGCTAACGCCACCTTAGTGATTCCGCAACGGGTACCCGAAATACGGGTACCTGTAGCAGAACTGATAATAACAACTCTATTTTTTTTAAGAACAAACTTAAAATTCAAGAACAAATTAGAAATATAAAATTGGAAAACAAAATAAATTAAAAAACTAAAATTGAAAGATGATAGTCCAAACTGTAGTTAAAAAATCCAAAAACAAGTTAGAGGGTTAAAACCAGATCCAAGTAGACGAGTAGGTTGTAATTGAGCTGAGTAAGAGTGCGAAGCCCCTAGTCCCTGCTTGGTATTTGACGGTGACTGAATGCGTTGAGACATGCAACACAAGGCTACATACCCTCTACATGCCAGTTAAGATGCAATGCACCTAACTTTTTTGCAAAATGCAATAAAAATCGCAGCAGAAAAATTCTTTTCTATCTATTTAAGCACGGTGGCAAAATAATTAATACAAATGGTACCAATGAGTACAAATATCCCAAAAGCTTTATATAAGTATAAGCACTTTCAAAAGAGTTATGTTTTCAAAAGACTCCCAAAACACGAGATCATTTCAAGAGATTGTGTATTCCACAAAATATTTAAGTCTTCATGGCCTCTCAGGCTTTGTCCTCTTTTCTAAGAACCGGTCCTTGCCACGGTTCCTGAGTCATTTTAACTCATCAATGAGTTTGAGTACTTTGGTAATAGTCTGGTCAATGGTCTCTAGCTGCTCCTAGATGGAGCGCCTAGAAGAGTTCACTTCCATCTTGGGCACTATCCTATCCGGAGGGAGTGCTGTCCTCTTCTGCTTCGTCATCGGGGTTTCCTACACCTGTTACAACTTCTACCATTTCGGGAGGGGAATGGTAGTGAAAACTACCACAGTAAGATTTTGAGAAATCTCAACAAGTAAACAGTCAAATACCACAGATATCACAAGCACATAAAAACAAACCACAAATGAATGCATGGGTATGTACTTTGGCGTAAAACCTTAGCATATGCAACATAAAATTTCTTTATAAAACAACTTTTTCATCTTTTAAACTCTTAACACATGTTCATATATCATTTGAGCTCGGGTTCTTGTTCATATCATAACTGTAACGCCTCGGTCCCGGATGAATTAGAGAGTTACTTCTTATCACTTAAAATCATATCTTCACAGTACAAGTGATATTTTTAAATACTCCATAAACATAATATTCAATCCATCTCTTATAATGCAAATCACATCTCTACCTGTTCCCACACAAAACATGAACTTATCCACGAGTTCAACCACATAAATTCCTCTACAAGCTCTTCCTTAATTAATCATAACATAAAAACCAGAAATTCGTAAGTCTACATACATCAAGTTTCACACACTAAAATCCAACTATTCATAAGATAACTGCCTAATAATGAAAGTACCCTTAGATACTCAACTTCCCACAACCTGCCAATCTTACCCAAACTTCTATTCCTGATCACCAAGCGTATCGTCTAAATCATCTGAAAAATATTATGAAGATAAGGGGTGAGTTATCTAATAACTCAATAAGTAGAAGACATATATCAGTGTGCAAACATGAGCATTTACAGAGTACAGTATGCAGAACAAAAATATCTTTCAAAATTAGCATGCAAAACAAGACATGTTTTCGAACGTAACAGAGCGATGGTTTTAAGACACATAAAATCTAGACTACTTTGGCATAACAAAACTGAGCATCATCGTCACATCAAAACATAGCATCTCACAAAGCAGAGACCATGTTTAACCCCCATGGTAGGGTTGTGCTATCCCCAATGGCCAAAGACAAAGTTAGATACAAAATCAGTACACCATGCCAAACGTTTTCAGATGCTATATCAAAACAAAACAGAGTTTTGAAACATATTAAGATCATTCTCGTACTAAAAACAAAAGTCAGAGCATCTTTCTATTAAATGCACAATTTTTTGGCTTTTCAGTATCGCTCTTTTTCACATTTGAAAGACAGCATGACAAAATAAAACTCATGTCTACACAATTCATGTCAGAAAACATTTTCTTTCTTTCATATAGATTTTCATGAGTAATGCAAATAAACGACCGGGGTTGTTTTTCCCAAGTTCTCATTTCATAACAAAACATGCAAAATTTTCAGAAAGTCAACCTCAATTTAAACAATTCGTGTAAAGCCTAGCATAGGAACCCTGCTTACTGGACCTTTTAGCTTTTCTAAATCTTTCCACAATCGTGCCAAATGAATACCAATCGTTACTTATACAAAATACTAAACTTTACTAAACCTCTAAAAGGACTGGTAAGACTCTCCATCTACTTAAATTCATACTACGGAAATAGCTTTGATAACTATCTAGTTATCATAAATCTAATAAATAGTATCATTAAAAAAAATAATCTTAACTTATCAAAATATAGTTTTATCAAATATGGTAAATCAACTTAGACTCATTTCAAAAATTAACTTAATCATATTTAAAACTCATATCTCTATAAACTATTATTAAAACGATAATTTAATACTACCAACATATAATGTAGTAGGAAATTCATAAATTTCTTAAGCAATAGTAATTCATAAAATATTCTTAATCATATCTAATTTAAAACCCTCAAGGACTTGTATCATATAATCGGCTTAGTGTTAAAAAAAAAAAAGATTACATACTTATAATTTACAACTTAATAAAATACTTATATTAAATTCAAATAATGTAACAAGCAGAAAACTCATTTAATAAAATTAAAAATCTTTTTATTTACTATTGAAAGTAATATAATTATACTTAAAAAAATTTCTTCAATATGCCTTTCAAATGCTATATGACAAGGGATTAAAATTAACATAATATAATTTAAATCATCATTTATTTTCTTTATACGATCTTATATTAAAACACATCCTTCACAAAATAGCTATAATATATAGACAAGGACCCACAATAGAACCCGCCTAATAATAGAGATATTTTAGGGAAAGATCATAAAATGCATGTGCAGATTTCTTGGATTACAACCACCCCAAACTAAAATAATGGGACAGAGACACCATACTCACTAAGAGAGATGGCCAGGGTCAACGAAAGTGGTGGCTAGACTAGATCGATGGTGTAAGGCATGATCGAAGAGCACTGAGAGTGAGAGAAAGAAAACGCTACTCTCGGCAGGGAGAGAGAGAGAGAGAGAGTTTGAGGTTGGAAGAAAGAGAGAAAACAAAGAGCAAGAACTTCTCATTCCTAAGTAATGTGGGATCCCATACACCACATACCCTTATCCTTATCATATGGGCTATCACAATAACATATCATGTCGTTTCCTTATCATAACATATCATGTCATTTCTTATCATTTCATAACATGTCATATTCAGATCACGTCTCATCATTTCATATCCTTTCACATCATATCATAACATTGCATATCATGGCATAACATATCATGTCATATTGTATCATGGCATATCATAACATATCATATCATAGAGCTCAAATGCCTTGTTCATATCATATAATTCACATGATTGGATACCTCACGGTTCCCCTATGCACCGTGTGTTCCCCACTAGTTACCGCATCAACCAACGATCCATTTGATCGGGGTGACTACATCATAGTATAAACATATTCTCTTAAGGCAGTTCACTTATTTTGCCTTCACCATATTGCACCCACTAGCTTTAGGTGTAATCTCGCTCCGGTATCCTTCCATAGGAACCATTCAAGGCCCGTCGATAGTACTTCGTCGACCCAAAGGTCTCCACTCGACTTTAAATACTCCAGAGTAGACAGAGAGTTCCACTATGGCATTTTTCCATCCTAGCATTCGGGGTCGTGATAAAACATACGTTGACTCTTTCTTTTGAGAACATAGACCCAAATGCATGAGACATGGACATATGATGAAGCACTAATCTTATGCGCAAATGTAAAAGCCGAACCATATAGCCCAAATAACAACATGTGTGATAACCCAAAACTTGATTAGAATTACATCCTTGTCTATTTTCATTGCCTTAGTAATGCTTTAGGGCCATGAGGATATATTTAGTTGAACTTAGGCCTTAGTTTTGTTAATAGCAACCCAAGCCCAAGAGAAGGCCAATTGAGCCATGTAAGTTTCGACTACCATAATAAGCCCAAGCCCAAAAACCTTGGATGCTTTTGGCCCATGATCCAAACCTTTGCCACTAGTGCCATGTGTCACACATGAAAGGCCCTATGTATCTAGTCTTGATAGTGGACTAAGCAGGGCCAAAGGAAGGGGTTGCGTGCCTACCCTAGTGGTTATGCCACATGTTATGCATGCAAGAAACCTTCTAGAAGAAAAGGGAGAGGAAAAGACCTAGAGAAGGCCATGGGATTTTCGGCCACCATGCCACTTGGCACAAGTTTGAAGTTCCAAGGTAGATTGCATGGGAAAGTGGTGCCTAGGGAAGACACAAGGGATTTCCAAGAGGGATTTGCATGGGGAAGGCCAAGGGACAAAAAGCATGGTGCGGTTCCCACCCCTACAAGCCCAACCAAGGGCTTTTCTTCAGAAATTGACACATGTGAACCATAGAAGGAGTGTGAAGAGACAAACACGTAAAATGACAAGTCTACCCTCACTTTTTCGGCCACCACACCCAAGAGCATCCTCACACATGCCACTTGTCACCTTAGGGTTACAAAAGGTTCTTGGGAAGGGAGGAGTTACCTAGGGAAGAGACATTGGAAGATGAAGGAACACATGGGGTTTTGGAAAAGGGATGGACGGCTAGGGCAAGGCTCATGCCCTTGCCAAGTGTCACACATGCAAAGCCTCATGTTGAAAGATGAAAAGACACAAAGAGAGAGTTACTTTCCTACCCTAAAGATACATTGTATCTAGACAAAGCAAGAGGGGCTTAAGAGACATTTTGGCTAGGACAAAAGAGAGGCCACACACCCAAGAAGGATTTTCCACTTTTCCAAGGCAAATCCAAGAGTGTGGAAGAAGGGATTTCGGCTAGAGGGAAGAAAAGGAGTGACACTTGTCCTCCATGCATTGGACCAACGAGCAACCAATGAGGGATTGAGGGAAATTCTATAAAAGGGGATAGAGTCACATGCCTAGGGCTTTTCTTCTTGGCCATTTTCGGATTTTTTGCATGTGCTCTCATCTCCTCCACACTTTCTCACATTTTCACTCAAAGATTCCCTCACCTTCTCTCATTTGCTTTCCAACCAAACAAGGGAGGCTTTACTCCGAGAGGATTTTCGGCACTAGCAAGGATGAGACACGGCGAAGATCTCTATTTTCCAACTTTTTCACCTCAACCACGCCTAACTCAAGGAGATAATGAATATCCAAACAGTTTTAGAGTTTTGGCTCACACACACATCCACATGAAGGGTTATTAGGGTTTTGAGAAAGAGTAGGAGACGAGATTTTGAGGACTTAGAACCTCTACACTTTCGGCTACTCACATGAAATACACACACACGTCCAAGATCAAATCAAGAGTTACATGATTGGAAGGGTTTTCATGTCCATAAGCCCTAGAATCAAATAGTCTTGGAATTCCTTTGAACAAAAGGCAACCCAAAATCACACACACACACTCATGCACACAGATTAGGGTTTTGAAACCCTTGTTCTAATGACTTGCACATCTCATTTTCAGATTTGCTATTTATTTTCTAAAGAATTTTTGTAAGTATACACTCAACCTAGTTTGGTTAACGTACATATATATGTTTGCATAAATCCTTTATTGTGTTCTCGTCTTTGAATGATATTCCATGTCTTGGTTCGCTTAAATCTATTGCTTTGACTTGTATAATGTCATGAGAAGATGCCATATGTTTCGGATCCATGATGTAAATGCCATGAATCACATGCTTGTATTTTGGTTTTGCTTGTTGTGATTGATATGTCATTCATCTTGAAGTTTCGGTTATTATGATATTGTATGCTTCAGATTTCTATTATATGACCATGATTTTATGTAAAATCCACCCATGCCATGATTAGTGTTTGATATGCTTCAAGTATGAAACATGTTAAATGAAGATTTTCTATATCACATGTCTCTAAAGTTTCGGCCTTAACTATTGTCTAACATGCTTCAATTATGAAACATGTTAGAGTGAAATTTATCCATGATTACATGCCTTGGATGTTTCAACCATGACATATTTGTCCATGTTCATGAAGTTGTTTTGGATATTTCACATGTCCCATGTTAACATGCCATGATTTGAAGATGTTATGATCAATGAGTTCATGCACGGCATCTTATGTGTCACATGTCTAATATGTAAATGGGTACGTCTTAAGTCTCATGTCACATGCATTTGATTACAAGATTCTTTTTCAAAGAAAAGAAATGAGTCAAAATGTTTTATCACGACCCCAAATACTAGGATGGGGATTGTACTAGTGAAACTCCTCTGTCCACTCAAAGTGCTTAAGAATAGAGCGGTAACCCCTGGGTCGACAAAGAACCATCGACGTGCCTCAAATGGATCTTTTTGGAAAGGATGGTAGAGCGAGGTAGGATAATTATATGAACTAATTATCCTACCTCGACTAATTGGATAATTATATGAACAAATTGGATAGTAGAGCGACGCTAGTGGGTGCCATGACTAAGGCAAGTAACTCGACGAAGTACTTTCGTTTTATTATGATATGAATATGTTTAAGACGTATTCACCACGGCGTATGGATCGTTAGTGGTGCGGTAATTAGCAGGAACACACAGTGCATAGGAGAGCTGTGATGTATCCACATGTGTTATAAGAATGAGGCAATGCGCCTACATGATATGATATGGATCACAAGATATGAATTATGTGATATGATATGACATGATATGGATCACATGATATGAATCATGTGATATGAAATGATATGTTTTGGATCACGTGATTAACAAGATATGAATGATGACAAAAGTATGTTTTTTCAAAAAGTCAAAGAATTCTGTTACATATCTTTTGAAAAAAGGTTAAGTGCCTAAGTTAAGTTTTCAGTTAAGTTGATTACGCCCAAAGAATAATGCGGTAGTTGTAGCACAGCTTTGGGGTGTCGATTTCTCAGGGAGATAGATTAAAGAAGCACAAAAAAGAACAAGAAAACTAAAGGAAAATATTTAATGATCAATAAGAAAGAACTAGTTTTAAATGCAATTTAACAACTAAAACAATAATGATAGAAATAAGGATTACTCAAATTACTAATAGCAAATCATCAGGAATTCCTTGCTCAAATCAAGTATTTTTTGTTCATTCTTGATTCATTGCGTTACACAATTGGGAATTTAACTTTAAAATTTCCATTTGGAAGATATAGAACTACAAACCACACAAATCCAGAGATAACACTTTGAGAAATCATTCACCACTTTTTAAACTCTATGAATTATCATCCTTATTGACAAAACCCAACGATGACAGTATACCCAGTGGGCAATATTGCAGTAGAGAATTAAATCAATAAAGACAATAAATTAATCCAAACATAATCATGGGTCTTAACCATTGTATTGAAAAAGCATGACTGAATCTATGAAGGGAATCAATTCCAAGATTATTTAGAGATGAGAAAATACCATAGATAATTAGAGAATGATCAACAAGAGTTTGCAATAATAAAGAACAATCACATGAATCAAAAAAACAAACTGAAAATACCCTCAATTGTGCAATTTCATCCCAAGCCTTGCTTAAAGATTTAGCTGTCCATTTGAGTAAAAACAACAAAAACTCTCCAAACAGAACAACCAAAAACCCACAATAATAATTTTTGAACGTGCTGTTAAAAATTGTTATATCGAAATCGGTAGTACTCTACCCGTTGAAGAGTCCTATCCTCCATTGAAGTCGACCTTTTGAACTTGAATTTAGTTGATATTCTCTCATGTTGTAGTCCACCTACCCCATCCATATCTAATATTTCAAAAGGCCACCATACGCTGAAAGTGATCCTACCTGATTTTATCCACCTGAAATGTTGTCCACACATTTCCCACCTGCCAACTTTTCTAAAATTCAGTATATTTGAAAAGCCCCACAACAATTGCTGCTTTGAAAATTCTAGATTTTGAAAGTCCATGCGTACTAGTCTGCCAACCAATACTGCCATATTTGAAATAAATTTCACCCGTACCTCACCAACCACCAACCTAATATCCTCTTTTTGAATAGTGTTATTATCTTATATTTTCTTTAAGATTTATGGAGATCAAATATGTTCATATCATAAAACTTGAAATAGTGCACACCTTCCCAACAGTCAACCTTTCAAATTTTAGCACATCACCTATTCAACTTCCTTTCTGAATTGGGCTTTAGTAGGCTATGGGCTCTCATTTGACTGGGCTTAGGCCTCTCCTCTTTTATAAACTCTGAAATTAAATATAAAAATGTGCTTAGAAACATCTCAAAATAAATAGAAACTAAACTCAAGAATATAAATTAATTGATATAATTTCTATTCATATTTTAACATTTTAGTCCAATAATAGGGTATTTATAGTGCACGAGAGTGCACTTTCATACACTCATCACACCCTCCAACTTGTTTATTGCTAGTCTCTAGCAATTTCTATGCAAAAGAGATGAAAAAGGCTAAAGAAAATCACTAAAACAAGCCACCAATTCACACTTTCTAGATTCACATATCAAAACAATCTAAGGAGTCCAATAACCCATCAAGATCAATCCACTTATAGCAATTCACAGAGTGTGTGTGTTTTCCAAGCCATAACCATCTTACCACTAACTTTGACAAATGCAACATCAAGAACGTTTTAAGCAAAATGTTGAACTTCATAACTCATGGGTATAATAATGTTTCGTGTAAGGGCTCTCTCTATGGAGTTGAGAAGTGTACACACAATCACATTGAGATTTAGGTAATTATGAACAAGCAACAAGCAAGCATTGATCTTATGATAGGAACACTAACAAATGAGAATTCAACCATTCATTCCACAAGTTTAGTTGAGATCAGAACGATCATAACAAAAGGTTGTAATGTGTCTTAGGTTAGGCTATATGACAAGAAAAGGAAAAGGATTAAAAAACTTCCAAATACATACCTAAGGAATCTTATTAAACATCTCAATAAAAAAGCACATTCCTCACTTGATGTTCTTTTCTGCCTTGCAAATCATCGAATAATGCCCCATTTTTTCTTTTTTTATAATTTGTTGAACAATTATTTGTCATCTTGATATTCTGTTATTTCTTTCCATCCTTAGTATTTCTGCCTTTGAAGCTAACTCACTTGAACAACTAGTAACTTGTGTTTTCCCTTCATTTTTTTATTGTTCGTACGAAAAGAATTCTACATCTAGTACACACTTGGAAGTTACAAGGGTAGGAAAAATTAGTGTATAGGTTATACTCCAATGTGGAGAGGTATGGATAATGTAGGTATATGAAGAAAAAAGGCTATATTTATTTGTTTCTTGGCTCAAAATTGGCTACTAGGGGTCTATAATTGAAAGGGTTGGCTTGGAAGGCTCAAACATTAATTCTAAGTTGACCTTCATCATATCCCAAGTATATATGTCATCACACCACAAACCATGCAATGATATTCTTGAAAGAAGTGGCCATTTCAAAAAATATCAATGAACGCTTATCACAATGTTTAGCATTTGTTGGCTCTCATTTCTCTCCAAAACTCACACATAAAGACTTAAGCATAAGAAAACTCTAGATACATGTGTTAAATGACCATCTTACCACAAAACTTGGATGGGTGCATTAGAAATCCTGTGAATACCTCAGCATAATGATCAAGATGAATTTGTTGAATTCACTAAGATGGCGATTCATTAGAATAAGTACACATGTGAAGGGATGTACGTGCGATGCTAAAAAAAATTCTGACATATGTAAACGTGCCGCAGAGTTCCAACAAGCATTTGTGAATGCATAATTTGTACCACACCCAACTTAAACGAAACATTGTCCTTAATATTTAAAAATCAAAACTGAAGGGAGAGTAACTGAAGAGGGTAGAATACACCTGATGTGTGACATAGGCAGCCCGATAAGCATAAGAGATGGCAAACTGAAATGGCAAAATGACACTATCTTGCAAATAGTAAACAACAACAAACAAAAAGAAAGAAAAGAAATGAAAACAAATAATAATGGGAAAAACATACTTGCATTGTGTGGTTAAGGTTGATAGCCGGGTCCACAAATGGAATATCTTCCACTTCAGGCACTTGCATTTCAATAAGGATTTTGACGCATTGACCATTTAATTTAAAGACCCGACCATCCCTAGGGTCCTCTATTTCTACCGCCCCATTTTCAAAAACGTGTTTCACTACAAAGGGGCCAGTCCACCTAGACAGAAGTTTTCATGGGTGCTTGTGAAGTCTAAAATCATATAAGTATACTCGATCATTTGGCTTAAATGTTTTCCCAAGAATATTTTTATCATGAAACACTTTCATTTTAGCTTTATAGATTTTAGAGTTCTCATAAGCATCATTTCGCAACTCCTCTAACTCGATCAACTGAAATTTTCTAAGTTTACATGCCTCTCTTAGGTCAAAATTAAAATGCTTGATGGTCCAATAAGCTCGATGATCTAGCTCTATGGTTAAGTCGTAAGGCTTTCCAAAAACAAACCTATAAGGTGACATACCTAAAGGAGTTTTGAAAGCTGTACGGTAAGCCCAAAGTGCATTAACTAGTCTTAAACACCAATCTTTGCGATCAGAGTGAATTGCTTTTTCTAGAATTTGCTTAATTTCCCTATTGGCAAGTTCTACCTGTCCACTTGTCTGAGGGTGGTAGGCAGTAGAAATTTTATGAACAATCCCATATTTTTTTTATCAAAACCTGAAATGAACGGTTGCAAAAGTGTGTACCCTGGTCACTAATGATATAGCACATGGTATACCAAATAGAGACAACACATTTTCTTTAATAAATTTGATTACCGTCTTATTATCATTGCTCCTACAAGCTGCTGCCTCTACCCATTTTGACACATAATCTACTGCCACAATAATATATTGGTCTCCAAAAGAAGGAGGGAAAGGTCCCATGAAATCAATGGCCAACAATAAAAAATTTCAATTACTAAGATCGGGTTTAAGGGCATCATATTACGACGGGCAAAGCTCCTAGCTTTTGACACCTTTTGCATGAGTGACAATAGATGTTTGTATTTTTAAACAAGGTGGACCAATAAAATCCACACTGCAGAATTTTTGTAGCAATTTTTTTCATTGAAAAATGGCCTCCACAAGCTTGAGACTGACAAAATTCTAAGACGCTAGCAATCTCTTCATCAAGGATGCAACGCCTTATAATTTGGTCAGACAATATTTGAAAAGAAAAGGCTCATTCCAATAGAAATTGCGTGCCTTAGCCATAAACTTTCTCTTATCTTGCGCGCTTCAATCCGCCAGTATCTCATCTGCAACCAAATAATTCACAATATGAGCAAACCATGGTAAAGAAGTAATAGAGAATAAATTATCATCTGGAAAATCATACCTAATTGGCATGTGGTCGGTGGTGTCCTCAAATGTGAGCCTCAAGAGATGGTCGGCCACTACATTCTCCACTCCTTTCTTATCTATAATGGCGATGTCAAATTCCTGCAAAAGTAAAACCTACCGTATTAATCACGCTTTAGTATCCTTCTTTGTGAGAATATACTTAAGGGTTGTATGATCTGTGAAACTTATAATAGGAGAACCAATCAAGTAAGCACGAAACTTGTCCAAAGCAAAAACTACGACTAGCAACTCTTTTACAGTGGTTGAGTAATTCATTTGAGCATTATTTAGAGTTCTACTAACATAGTAAATAACATAAGGCTTCCCTTCCCTTTGCTGTCTAAGGACAACACATACAACATAATCACTAGCATCGCACATAATCTCAAAAGATAAAACCCAATCAGGAGATTGCATTATCGGTGCTGAAGTGAGCTTTCCAATCAGCGTTTTAAAGGCCTCTTGACAGGCTTGTGTCCACTCAAATGGGGCATCTTTAGCTAGGAGATTGCATAGCGGTCTAGATATGGAAGAAAAGAAAAGTGAAGGAAAATATTTGATGATCAATAAGAAAGAACTAGTTTTAAATGTAATTTAACAACTAAAACTATAATGAGAGAAATAAGGATTGCTCAAATTACTAATAGCAAAGCATTAGGAACTCCTTCCTCAAATCAAGTATTTTTTATTCATTCTTGATTCATTGAATTACACAATTGGGTATTTAACTCCAAAGTTCCCAATTAGAAGATATAGAACTACAAACCACACTAATCCAGAGATAACTCTTCGAGAAATCATTCCCACTTTTTAAACTCTGTGAATTACCATCCTTACTGAAAAAATCTATAATCTTGTTTATCATTTTCATACGTGCCGTAAAAAATTGTTATATTGAAATCTGTAGTACTTTACCTGTTGAAGAGTCATATCCTCCATTGAAGTCTGATCGTTTGAATTTGAATTTAGTTGATATTCTCTCACGTGTTGTAGTCCACCTACCCCATCCATATCTAATATTTCAAAAGTCCACCAACGGCTGAAAGTGATCCTACCTGATTTTATCCACATGAAATGATGTCCACACGTTTCCCATCTACCAACTTTCCTAAAATTCAATATATTTGGAAAGCCCCATAGCAATTGCTGCTTTAAAAATTCTAGATTTTGAAAGTCCATGCGTACTAGTCCACCAACCAATATTACCATATTTGAAATAAATTTCACCTGTACCTCACCAACCACCAATCTAATATCCTCTTTTTGAAAAATGTTATTATCTTCTATTTTCTTTAAGATTTCTGGAGATAAAATCTGTTCAGATCATAAAACTTGAAATAGTGCACACCTTCCCAACAATCACCCTTTCAAATTTTAGCACATCGCCTATTCAACTTCCTTTTTGAATTGGGCTTTAGTAGGCTATGGGCTCAAATTTGACTCGGCTTAGGCCTCTCCTCTTTTATGGAATCTGAAATTAAATATAAAAATGTGCTTAGAAATATCTCAAAATAAATAGAATCTAAATTCAATATATAAATTAATTCATATAGTTTCTATTTACATTTCAGCATTTTAGTCCAATAATTGGATATTTAGAGTGCACTTTCATACACTCATTACACCCCCGAACTTTGCTTATTACTAGTCCCTAGCAATTTCTATGCAGAAGCGATGAAAAAGTCTAAACAAAATCACTAAAACAAGCCACCAATTCACACTTTTCAGATACACAAATTAAAACAATCTAAGGATTCCAATAACCCATCAAGACCAATCCTCTTATAGCAATTCACAGAGTGTGTGTGTTCTCCAAGTCATAACCATCTTACCACTAATCTTCACACATGCAACATCAAGAACGTTTTAAGCAAAAAGTTCAACTTTATAACTCACAAGTATAATAGTGCTTTGTGTAAGGGCTCTCTCTATGGAGTTGAGAAGTGTACACACAATCACATAAAGATTTAGGTAATTATGAACAAGCAACAAGTAAGCATTGATCTCATGGTAAGAACACTAACAAATGCGAATTCAACCATTCTTTCCACAAGCTTACTTGGGATCAGAATGGTCAAAATAAAATATTGTAATGTGGCTTAGGTTAGGCTATATGACAAGAAATGGTAAAGGACTTAAAAACTTCTAACTACATATCTAAGGAATCTTATTAAACATCTCAATAAAGCATATTCCTCACTTGATGTACTCTTCTGCCTAGCAAATCATTAAATAATGCCGCTTTTCTTCCTTCTTCTTTTTTCATTTTTTTATAATTTGGTGAACAATTATATATTGAGATCCTGTTATTTCTTTCCAGCCTTGGTATTTCTGTCTTTGAAACTAACTCACTTGAACAACTAGTAACTCGCATTCTTCCCTTTTTTTTCTTTTCTTTTTTGTTGTTCTCATGAAAAGAATTCCATATCTAGTACACATTTGAAAGTAACAAGGGTAGGAAAAATCAGTGTATAGGTTATACACCAATGTGAAGAGGTATGGATAATGTAGGTATATGAAGAAAAAAGGCTATATGTGTTTCTTGGCTCAAAGTTGACTACTAGGGGTCTATAATTGAAAGGGTTGGCTTGAAAGGATCAAACGTTAATCCTAAGTTGACCTTCATCATATCCCAAGTATATTCGTCATCACACCACAAACCATGCAATGATATTCTTGAAATTTCGAAGTGGCCATTTCAAAAAAATCAATGAACACTTATCACAATTTTCAGAATTTGTTGGCTCTTACTCCTATCCAAAACTCACACATAAAGATTTAAGCATCAGAGTTTTCTAGATACATATGTCAAATGACCATCTTACCACAAAACTTGGATGAGTGCATTAGAAATCCTGTGAATACCTGTGATGCCCCCAACCTCTGCTTGGGATGGAACAAAAACTTAGAGCGTCGGGACATGCAATACAAGATTACATACCCCCGTACATGAGACAATTAATATGCAATGCAACCCTAGTATGCAACTAGCCGTACGCAATAATCGTAGCGGAAATAAAATATGTAAGTATAAAATACGCTAGAATAACTAAAAGCATCTCAACTTCATTAGAAATCATTAAGTTCAAAATACCAACGTAGCATAGACTTAGTACAACTAAGAGTTAAAGTCAAATCATTCTCTTCATGCAATCTAAAGTATGAAGGACTTGGGCTATAAACATCAGGATTAAATCCAGTCTCCTCTAAAAGTTGGATCCAACGCTCCATCTAGCTCGATCTCCTCAAGACTTGGCACAACGTCTACCATTCTAAGTGGAATGATAGTGGTCCCACTGGGGGTGAGATTTATTCGAAATCTCAGTAAATTAAACAACCAACGTGCACAAAGATAAATTAAGCATGAAAAATGATAAATATGTAAGGCATGAAATGCAGAAAGAAAATCAGTATGCATGTCTCCCATCCAGATTTATCAACATTTCAGAAAAAAATGGAGACACAGGTTTTCCTTCAATAAACATTTTTGCCATCATTTTTGAAAAAACATAACTTCATCATAACTTTCATCATTATTAGCAATTCGTAATTATAACGTGTGATAACGTCACAGTTCCCCACATACACTGTGAGTGCCTACCGGTAATTGTAGTACAACTCACGTTGAAATTACGTTGTCTATAGACTCGTTCTCAATGTGTTGATAAATATAACATAACATCATAACGTGTATACCCACTAGCATTAGGTGTCATAACATATTGACTTCGCTCCCGTGTTCTTTAAAAAGAACCCATTTGAAATCTGTTGATTGTTCTTCATTAACACAGGGATTACCACTCCATTATTAAACACTCCAGAGTAGACAAAGGAGTTCTACTAGGATAATTCCTCGTCCTAGCCTTAGGGGTCGTGACAAAAATTATTTTTATGCAATGTTTTAGAAAATATGTTTCATAACATGTGCATATGTAACAAGTTTCATGAAAAATGACATTTATATGCAATATGCTAAAAATGGTAAAAATATCACGTCATGTAAGTATGCACTCAATGTATCATATAACATTATATTTTATGCTCAAAATGATAATTGAAATATGAATGAACATTTATCAATAATTCATAAATAATCTATCAAGGTGTAAGTTAGAGGTCAACTTGCAAACTTCCTGAGAAATTTAGAAATAATGTCGTAGTTGCGTAAATCGAGTACGTACGTAGTAAGTTAGGATTAATACTCAATGGTTGAGATTCAAAATCAGAGGTTTCAAAAATTGGGTATTTACAAGCCTTTGGCGACTAACAAACCACTATTAAAATGATAAGATAACAGATAAAGTGATGAGATAATTCCCGACAATTGCCCAAATCAAATTCCATGCACCGTACGATTAATTAATATGGTTTAACATAAAGTCGATGATGGTACTGCATATATAATGAGTGATAATGAATGTAACAAGATTATTGAAATTAAAGGAGTACTACTTTTCAGTCTCATTCATATGCAGCAATATGTAACAACTCTTTAGGAGTCATCATTGATTTTCGATCAGAATCCAATTCCACGCAAATTAAGTTCACTCAATTTAATTGGATTGATCAAGTGAATTTGCGTGTAACATAGATCAATTATTTGTGGAACATAAACAAAATATTGGAATTTTAAATTTAAGAAGAAATCAAAGTTTCTATTGCATTTTGGATTATATTGTAAGGAGAACCTAAATGTATATTTTTATTATATTTGTCTAGAAAAGTAACGTTTTTAAAATGAGTAATGAGGGGTTTGCAGCAATGTAATTCCATCATCATTATATGTCTAGACTGCTTGAATCTTATGACTCTTTTGGACTCCAATGTCATTATGAACTTTATGAACACCCAAACACTTGTTTGGAAATGGATAACCACATGATATTTCAGGACTGCCCATAATTAATGGCAAAAGCATCAAGAATTTGAAGTTGAGCTCCAATTGGTATTTTGCCGTACAAGTTTTGCTCTCTTCCTTATGATTCTCGAAGGACTAAAACTAGTTTTGCTCTACCGAGTTTGTGGGCTTTGTTTAACATAAGCCAAATTAATCGAGAAACATCAACAAAAAGTATTATTAATCGTTCGGTTTCTTCAAACTACTTCTTATGTATTAATTAACACATTTGTATTGCAAGAAAGAACCTATCCTTGTGGGGTTGGGTAAACAATGTGTTTGAGTAATCCCATTTCCGTTTAGAGTGAGAACGCCTGCCTTCTTTCTAGAATAACCCTATTTCCATGAGAGCCATCGCCGGAGAGGAGGGTGGAGTTGTGTCTCTCACCCTCCTCTCCTTCTCCTTTTCATTTCCGCACTATATTTATACTTTTAACGTAGTGTTTTTTCCCTTCTCTCTCCACCGGTTTGGTTTTGGTCAAATATGCTACTCTCCGGCCACCATCCGCCTACACGCGCCCCACCACCCCATCCTCCAGCCACCGATCTACTGGGACGGTGCGGAGTCGCTCCAAAAAGGTCTGCACGTGGACCTCACGCACGGCTTGTTTCCGTGCCTGTTCCCCATGTGCCGTCGCACAACGACGCTTCCGACAGCTACACGCACCGTACCAGCAGCTTCGTCTCGCCGAGATCTTCTAGATCTGGGCCACCTAATCTCCATCCCACCGGCGTGTGGCTACCATGTGCCATCATAGGCGAGCGGGAATGATGATCGGTAGATCAGTCCACTTAATGCCGATTTTTCTCCTTTGTTATCGCTTTCCCTAAACCGTGATCAGAAGGGACTGAGGATCTCTCCAAAAATCATCTCAAGACAACAAGTAACAGTGCACCCGCCACTCTCAATTCTCACCGCTTTCAACGGATGTTCCACCACTACTGGTGGTGGTTCCATTGTTCGCAATTTTTTGTGAACAACTTATTTCCATCTTTTAAGACAGCGTCCTCTTTGTAGGACGTGGGTGATGACCAAGAAATTGGTCGTAAAAATCTTTTTTTTTTCTTTTTTATCCACCACTTTGTATTATTGTTATTGTTCTGGGGTGTTTGTTGGGAAACCTCACCCCCTCCCTCCTAAAATATATTTGCTTGCTTAGAAAAAAAAAACCTGCCCTTGTTCTTTTTTTCATAAGAATATGTCAACATATTATTTATATGATAAATACTTTTTCATTTATTTTGTTGAAATAAATCCAACATGTATATAAGCATCTTTCAAAACACAAAAAAATAATGGTAGAATACAGTGTCTTAAATAGACCATATTTTAAGAGAGTCCAAATTTACACAAAAGTTGACTCGAATTTAATTGGATTGACCCGAGTCAATCAGATTTGCATGTAACGTAAGGTTGACTATTTGGAAAAACAAGTAAAGAAGACAGTAGTTCAAACTTGATCTATATCTGAACCCTACTACACGTTTTCATGCTCCACAATCACATCATCCATTCATCGTAACCAACTTTTCTGTGTTCGATGGATAAATTTTAGTCATTTGAAAAATTATTTCAATTGAAAAAATGTTTTTTAGAGTCAATTATTCTACTTTAAAAAGAATTCAAATAAAAAAAAAACCTTATTCCTTTCATGTCATCGGTCGTCGCATGCATGCGGTGGAACGTATAATTCTGTGGACTTTCAAAATAAATAAATAAAAATATATAAAAGTGCCAAAATAAATTAGATGCACGGTTTCATCATCTACCAAAATAATAAAAGAGAATTAATTTGTAGGAATTGAGATTCTAAAAAATTTGTGAACCAATAGTTTTAGGATCAGAGAATTTAATGCAGTGTCTAAAAAGGGTTTAGACTGATAGTCAATTAATATTAATATTGGTAAAAAAAATATGGGACACATTCATATAATTGGTGTCGTTTTCATGCTGTTCACTCACATCGACATCCGTTTACCCTACCGTATCATCCATGTATGTCTTATAAATTTTGGAAATTTTGACTTCAAACACTTTTTTCTTGGAAAAAAAAGAACTACATTAATAGTAGGTTATATTTTAATTAGTTATATGTAAAGAATTTAGGTTATTAATAATAATTTTTTTCACTCTTAAGTTTAATTTTTAATTTCTTTGAATTTTTACTATATAATTGTCTTGATTTTTAAGTTGTAGTCAGTTTTTCAAGGTTTTTGTGACGCCTCCAGATTTCGCTTGGGATCGGACGAACATGCAACACAGGGTTACCTGCCCCCGTTCATGACATATAGGATGCAATGTTCCTAACATGCATATAACATTATGCAATATTCATAGCGGATGATTTTTTTTTAGCAATACTATGCACCAAACTTATAGTATCCCAAATAGTTAAAACATAATCCATGCATACTTAACAAAATAAGCATCCACGATTACAGCACGGGTGTCAGAAGACTGTATTCTCAAAACAACGGAGAACTGCCTCCATAATTACATTGCCAAAATACACTATTGGACTAGTTCATTTAGTAACTCGCGTAACTCGACTAATGATGCCGGGATACTATCTAAAAACCTAACTATGGAGGCTGCAAGCTCCGCGTTGCGTCTGCGATGTCTAGTCAACTTCCTCCAGTCTGCCAGTGTCTACTCCATGCTTTGATCCTGACACATCGCCTACCATTCAGGAGGGAATGGTAGTTGGGATTACCACGGTGAGATTTGAGTACAAATCTCAGCAAGTTAACAGGAAACTTCTGCACAAGTTAATGATGCATGCATGACCGTAAAAACATGAATACATAATCAAAGTCGTAAGTAAGCATAGCATAATTTGACATGTAGCATGGCATAAATGACACATAACTTGAACTGAAACTGAAACTTAGCTTAACGTGACATGACATGTACGTGAACTTAAAACATAACATGGACTAGCAACATAACATGAACGTGAACTTGAAACATAACATAGACTTGAAACATAGCATGAATGTGAACATACATAATTTGAACATGAACTTGAACATAACATGAACCTGAAATAACATAACATAAACGTGAACTTGAAACATAACGTGAACGTGAACATGACATAACATGAACGTAAAGTTGAACATAACATGAACATGAACATAACCTGACATATACGTGAACTTGAAACATAACATGGACTTGAAACATAACATGAACGTGAACATACATAATTTGAACATGAACTTGAACATAACATGAACCTGAGCATAACATAACATAAACATGAACTTGAAACATAACGTGAACGTAAACATGACATAACATGAACGTAAAGTTGAACATAACATGAACATAAACATAACCTGACATATACGTGAACTTGAAACATAACATGGACTTGAAAAACATAGCATGAACGTGAACATACTTAATTTGAACATGAACTTGAACATAACATGAACCTGAGCATAACATAACATAAACGTGAACTTGAAACATAACGTGAACGTGAACATGACATAACATGAACGTAAAGTTGAACATAACATGAACATGAACATAACCTGACATATATGTGAACTTGAAACATAACATGGACTTGAAACATATCATGAACGTGAACATTCATAATTTGAACATGAACTTGAACATAACATGAACCTGAGCATAACATAACATAAACGTTAACTTGAAACATAATGTGAAACATGACTTGAACGTGAAATACATGAATTTGGAATCTTATTCAATAGACTTAATTAATAAAAGTGACTATACGGGTGCTACACGGGTTCCCTTGAGCCGTGTGTCCCTGCCGATTACCGCATCACAACACATGTGTCTATACCAGCTGTGAGTACGTTAATACGTACTCCACAGTTGATATGGCCCCACGTATTCTACGTGTCACAATCGTTGTATCTCATGTAGTGGATGCTCTGTAGTTGTTGTTGTGACGCCCCCAAATTTCACTTGGGATCGGACGAACATTTGAAGCGTCGAGACATGCAACACAAGGTTACCTGCCCCCGTTCATGACATACAAGATGCAATGTTCCTAACATGCATTTAGCATTATGCAATATTCGTAGCGGATAATTTTTTTCTTTAGCAATACTATGCACCAAACTAAAATATCCCAAATACTTAAAACATACTTCATACTTAACGACATACTAAACAACTAAGATCACAACAATAGCCCATATGGTTGTGATCAAAAGAGTGCTGGCAATTGAACTCCACAAATACAAGTAGTAATCTGAGGTAACTACTGTACTACCATCTACGTCGCACCATCGCTTAGTCGACCATTTCCAGTTGGTCGATTCCTGGTTCTCCTTCAGATCCTGTAACAAAATCTACCATTCGGGGGGAATGGTAGTTAGGACTACCACAGTGCGATTTGATTACAAATCTCATCAAGTTAATGATGCATGCATGGCAGTAAAAGCATGAATGCATAATCAAATCAATAGAAAACATAACATATCCTGGCATAACATGGCATGAAATAATAAGCATAACGTAACTTGACATAACATGGCATGAGCTGACATAACTTGAACTGGAACTTAAACTTAACTTGACGTGACATGACATGTACGTGAACTTAAAACATAACATGAACTTGAAACAGAACATGAGCATGACCTTGAAACATAACATGAACGTGAACTTGAAACATAACATGGACCTGAACATGACATAACATAAATGTGAACTTGGAACATAACGTGAACGTGAACATAACATAACATGAACTTGAAACATATTCTTGTCTCATGGGAGTACCATGACTGCTTGAACGTAAACTTGAACATAACATAACGTGAAACATGACTTGAATGTGAAATGCATGAACTTGAAATCCTATTCAATAGACTTAATCATTAAAGTGACCATATGGGTGCTACACAGATCCCCTTAAGCCGTGTGTCCCTGCCGATTATCGCATCACATCACAGGTTTCTATACTAGTTGTAAGTGCGTCAATACGTACTCCACAGTTGTTGTGGCCCCATACTTCATACTCCACAGTTGTTGTGGCCCCATGACTTATTTGTTTGTGCCACACTTGTTGTAGACACACGTAACATAATGTGTGGCACCATTGGCGTTAGTGCCTGGCGCGCTCCAGTGACCAGCTAATTAGGCCTCATTCGCAACCTGTTGACTGTATTTCGTCAACCCAGGAAATTTCACACCTATTTAGACACTCCAGCGTGAACAAAGGAGTTCCACTAGAATATTACCCCATCCTAGCGCTTAGAGTCGTGATTGACATGAATAACTTAACTGACATACATAACATTTCGTAACGTGATGTAACATGAACGTGACATAAAAGACAGAAGTTCTGACGTAGCATAACGTGACATGAACGTAAGACAACAGACATGACATACTTCAAAACATAAATGTAACAGAGAACATTTCATAACATGGCATACATGTAACATGCAACATTTCGTAACATAGCATACCATATAACAGACATTTCTTAACATGGCGTAACATGTGACATCGAATATTGCATGACATGAAATACATGTAATATATGGCATACTTAACTTAACATGACATACTTGCAATGAATAGCAATACGTGACATAATATCTTGTGTAAGAGATGAATAATTCATGACAGAATAAATTCTGTGTAACGGATAAATATGTAATGACTTGACATAGTACATATGATAACATGCTTACATAGACTTTAGTTTCCTTACTTATCACTCATACACATTAAACTGATAGTAAGTTAAAAACTAACTTACCTCGGTCTTCGCGCTTCGAGACAAAACTCAAGTGCGATCACGAGAAACTGAAAGTAGTGATTTTTAAAAATTAGAACTTAATCACTAACAATTAAGAATATGGAAAAATATCAACTTAGATTTTACTCTCTACATGTGGGAAAATGATCATTTACCCCGAACTTAAGGACTTTACATTCTAACTTCAAAAATCACCAAAATTTATATACCTTATGTAAATTTTGTCCTAAGCTCAAATATCAATTCAGAAAAATTTAAAACTAAATACAACCATTAAAACTCTATAGGATCGAAACTTACAAGGCTATTTCCTTTGATTTTGTTGTAATTTTTTCAAATTTCAAAACTCATGATTAAACCAAAATTTTTCTTCTACTATACTCATAACATATTCCTAAGAATAATCATGTTTTGAATCATGAGCAAAAGTCATCAAACTCACTAAAACCATACTTGAACTTTTTGGTTTTTCTTCTAAGTTAAAAATAGAATTTTGTTTCTAACTTGTTTTGATCAACCTCTTGATCCATGACTTATGAAGAAGTGATCTGAAACCAAAACATCACATGGTTTAACAAGATGTTCTAAAACAGATCCAAGCATCAAACTCAAGATCACATGGTTAAACATCAACCAAAACATAAATTTAGCCAAGAACATCATCACTTTGACCTAACCGAATATCTCCTTACATAAAATTTCATATCTTCAAAACTAACATCAAATATCTTCAAAATAACATTCTAACATGTATATAAGATGCTTAGGATCTTCCAATAAAAATATCAAAGCCATTGGAATAAGATTAGACCATAAAAGATTTAAATTTTCTCAAAACAGAAACTGTTTTTCCTCTTCCAGTTTCTAAGTTTCTAGACCTAAGAAACTATTTCACCAAAACTTTTAATCATGCAACAACTCCTCAACCAATAATCATATACACATGTTAACAGTAGTACTCCATAAAAATTTTGGAACAAGATCTATTCATTAGCTTGGTCAAAAACTCCAAAATATAACACACTCTCCATTTTATCGCCCAGAATGACCTTTCTGGGGTCTAAACAATGTTTGACCAATCAAATGATCTAAAAATGGAACTAATAAGATATCCACGTAAACTAGACTAAAAAAAAAAGCAACTTTCATGAAGTAAACTTTGCGAGAAATGACTTACAAAAGCTTCGAAATAGGCGTTCAAAAGAGGTAAGAAAAACTATCCGAGAGTGTCTTTTGTATTCTATGAAGGAAAAGTGTAAAGGAGAGTTGTTTTTTGTGGGAAGTGGACTGGAGAGCCTCTTACACAAGTTATGGGAAGTGATAGGACTAAAGGGAAGGTTGAGTATTGGCCTTTTCTTCTCATAAAAATCAGTCTAAGATCTTTTCTCAAGGTGGAGTGTAAGAGTGAAAGAGTAAGGTGGCCCTTTAGCTTTGTAATTCAAGAACCTTCTAGGCCCTTCTTGTAAAGATTTGGCCAGCCAAGTGGGGGCTACAAAACTTAGCCATGAAGCAATGCTAATGGTGACCAATTTCGTGGGCCTTAATGGGCCTAAACCGAATGGGCCTAAATTTTGGGGTTTAAATAGGGTTTGGGTTGCTATCAAGCCCAAATCCAATATCACTTGGTCCAATCAATTTTTCAAGGTTAACAAGGTTGGATAACGATGTTCTAACACAAATTTGAAGGATTAATAGCATGTGGAAGTGATTTAATCAAGTGATTAAACACAATGCTAGAAATCGGATTAGAAAATATTTAAAGGCCAAATTTAGGGTTTTGGGGAAACCGTTTAGGGTTCCGATTTCAACAATGCTTTTGGGCTTTCAATTGGATTCCCACCATTTAGGGTTTCACTAGGATTGAAACCTCTTTTGTCTGGCACAATTTGGTTGATCAGATGAAACAAAGTTTGCTCTAGTGGCATGATCTCACACCTTGATTCCTTCAAATCCAATAAACATTTCTCATAGTGCCAAGTGTCTAATATTATTCACTAAGTGTGGCTAAGATCTTGCCAAGTGTCCAAATAAAAATTCTCTAATCTAATTTGGACATTCTACACTGTGATTTTGAAACACTACAATTGGTGCGCTTACCGAGGTTACTATTCACTTCGAAAAAGTGAATCATAAACTTAGCACTAAAAATTCATAAATATTCATATTAACCTATAGTAAAAATCTTTTACCGAAATTCAACCTCGAAGTGCCCCTAAAACTAATTTCACAATTTTCAACAGACGTTTTGTTCGGAATTATGAAAATAGGCTATTGCGCCATAAAATCCTAAATAATCCACTGAGTCTAATGATGTAGACCATAACACATTCTGACACTTCTAACCACCTCAAATAATTAAAACTCATATTTCTAGCACCATAGTGAGTGATAACACTGACTATATTGACAGATTAAAACCTATGCAATTGGTCGATTCGTAAAAATTTATGGGGTTTTCATGAGATTCCTAAAGTCAATAGAAATTTCATCAATGAATTTCTAGCGGGCTGTTACAGTTGTGGCCCTATACTTCATGCTTCACAGTTGTTGTGGCCTCATGAATTGTTTGTGCCACATTTGCTGTGGACACACGTAAAATAAAGTGTGGCTCCATCGGCGTTAGTGTCTGGCGCACTCCGGTGACCAACTAGATAGGCCCCATTTGCAACCTGTTGACTGTACTTCGTCAACCTACGAAATTTCACACATATTTAGACACTCCAGCGTGAACAAAGGAGTTCCACTAGGATATTACCCTATCCTAGTGCTTAGGGTTGTTATTGACATGAATAACTTAACAAGACTGTTCTTGAGATACACAAACTGTAGTTGAGACGAGATGACATGAATACGAAAAGACAGAAGTCCTGACGTAGCGTAACGTGACGTGAACGTAAGACGACATACATGACATACTTTGAGATATAAATATAACCGACAACATTTCATAGCATGGCATACATGTAACAGACAATATTTCATAATATGTCATACCATGTAACAGACAATATTTCGTAACATGGCATAATATTTGACAGTGAATATTACATGACATGACATACATGCAACATATGACATACGTAATGTGACATACTTGAAACAGGTAGTAACATGAGACATAATATATTGTGTAACAGATAAGTATTTTATAACAGGATAATTCATGTAATAGATAAATATGTGATGATATGGCATGGCATGGCATATATAACAACATACGAATATAAATTGTAGGTCCCTTACCCATCACACATACAAAGTAAACTGATAGTAAGTTAAGAGTTAACTTAACTCGATCGTCACGTTCTACGAGAATAAAGCACAAAAAACGAGGAACTAAAAAATCAAGAGTTAATTAAGCGGGGTGTTACATCCTCCAACTATCATATGCTGTAAATTGTGAACCCCAAAGTACCAAAAAGATTTACTTACAAGATCATCTCGGATTCCCAGAAAGTCTCTAAACAATTTTTACCAAATTAAGCTGTTACTTCCTGTAACACCCCGTATTTTAGTATATTTTTATTGAAGGATTTATTATTATTTATTCAAAAATTTATTCTCTTGTTTTAAAATTATCGAATATTTTATGATCTATAAATTGTGAGAATTAAATTGTTATGTTTTCTTAATATTTATTTATTGTTGTACATTTAAATTGTTCTTCTTTTAAATTAATTGATTATGGGATTTAATTATTTTATCTTCATTGTATCAGTACGTTTAAATTATTTTAATTGATTTGCTGTTTTAAAATCGTTGCCGTTGGATCATTTTTGTGACTCAAGATGTGAGGATTGGACCTCATTTCTTTCCCTACATTTTTTCTTTTCCTCTTTTCTTTTCCTTTTCCTTTTCTTTTTCTTCTTCTCTTTTCTTTTTCTTTTTCTTCTTCTTTCTCCTTCTTCCCGCGCGCGAACGGCTTCTCCTCTCTCTCTCGCCGTGCGTTCGGTCCTCTTCCAGCCCGCCGCCGTCCGCCAGTGATGGTCGACACCGCCGGGTTCCTCCCCTCCCCCTGCCGCCGGCGACCACCTCCCTCCAATTTCAGCTCCATCTGTGCCGCCGTTAGCCTCCACGCACCACCATTCGCTCCAGCGCCGCTGTCGCTCCACCTCCGGCCACCATCTTCCTACCACTTCATCCCCGACCTCTTGGCAACCCATTGGACCCAACCCCAGCTCCGATCCCTCACCTGTGAAGCCACACCAAGTACATTTCCGATTTGCACATTTTTGGCCTAAAACCACCTCTTGCGCCGCCACCCACGGCAAACCATGACCACCACTAGCTTCACCGACATCCCTAGGCCCTACCCTATCAATCTCGGGTCTTCGTTTGCACCCGTTGAAAAGTGGGTATCTGTGACCCATGGCCACAGTGTATTTTGCACTGTTCTGCAACTATTTTTCCACTTCTTGCGCCTCGGTGATCCTCCATAAATTATTATATAGCAATGTAAGTATTTTTCAAAGAACTCTCGTGAATTTAATGTATTTTTGCACTAGCACATTACACGGTATTTAATTGCTGATTGGTTTTGCCGGACTGAGTCCGAGGAGTAACGGGGTTGATTGGATTGGGTGATGGAGTTGTTAGTATGATTGGTTTAGACTATGAGATTTGTTGGCTGTTCGGGTTTAAATATTGGTGTTTTGTGTATGATGTGGGTTGTGGTGGATATTGGTGATTTTATAAAGTAATGATATATTTTGGGATTATGAAGGTTTTAAGTTTTGAGAAATTTAAAATAGGTTATTTAAGAAGCTTAAGCTTAAATATCGACATATGTGATCTATTAGAAACTTACAGAAATTACGTGATTATTTTTATAGGTGACGATTTATAGTCGACTCGACATTTTTGAGGAAATTTTTGGAAAAGTTAAGTCGTCCAGGTAAGCGAGGTTCCTATGCTGGATTTGCATAAAAAGAAATGAACTGAGGTTGGTTTGTAAAAAAATATGCATGTTGTTTTAAAAAGAAAAAAGTGAAAAACAACCTCAGTATATGTTTTTGCATTCCCTCATGAGATACATATGAAAGAGAAAAGAAATGTTTTTGACATGAAATGTGTAGACATGAGCAATATTTGACATGTTTCTGAAATATGCAAAAGAGCGAATATGATATCATTGAAATTTTTATGCATGTGATATGAAATGATATGGATCTGTTTTTGATCAAATAGAAAGGATATGAATATGTTTCGCACGTGTTTTGATATGATATGGATATGATAAAACTTTGGCATACTTATCTGTTCTGAATATGGTTCTGATATGATGATATTGTTCACGTGATATGGTTGGTACCACCATGATATGATATGAGTGCACCCACTTTGGAAACAAAGTGATCTTTTTACGTGTTCTTTCCTGTGTGCACACTCGGGGCTCCGAGATTGAAAAAGGGGAAGTTCACCACATGATACTGCCTGGTTTGGCCACCGGGGATAGCACAACCCTACCACGGGGGTTAAACATGGTATATGATATGACATGATAAGATGGAGATGTTCAGTTATGTTATGCCAAAGTGTTTTTGAATATGAAATGGATCCTCAAATATGAATTGTTGACTTGAGTATGAAATATTTGAAAAGTCGCTCTGATTTTCTGATAACACGTTTTCTAAGATCTGCATATAAAAATAAAATGTTTTGTTTCTGCATATTGAACTTTCTGAAAAAGGCTCATGTTTACATGCTAGTATATGTTCTCTGCTTACTGAGTTGTTGATAACTCACCCCTTATCTCCACAATATTTTTCAGATGATTTGAATGTTTCAGTTGAGAATCAAGGATATGGAGCATGGGTGAGAAGAGTTAAGAATGATGGTTTAAGCATAGAAGGTTTATATGGGTATTGAGGATTTTCATTCAGTAAGCTTGTTGTGCTCTGATGATGTGATTTGTTGGGAGATTGATGTTTATATTAAATTTTGTATCGTCTTAGAATAGTTATTCTGGAGTAATTGATGTAAATATATGAGTATTTTGTGCGATTGGGAAAGATTAGAATATGTACTATATGGAAGGAAATTGATTTTTAAGTGACATGAGTTAACTCTCCGGACCCTTGGGTACGGGGCGTTACAGTTGGTATCAGAGCCTAGGTTTGAGATTCTGCAGACTATAACATGAGGTTTTGGATATCTGATAGTTTAAGGAGTAATTTCATACTTGGGGTATAGAAATTTGAGGACTGCAAGCTAGATGATTATTGGAAATTCCAGGTTTGAGATTCTGTAGACTCTATGGATTGAGGTTTTGGGAATTTAAGGATGCAGATTTGATGAGCTTATTTTAAAGGTTGTAGAACATGACTTGGAGGTTGAGATTTTAAAGTTTACATAAGTTTGACCGAAAGTCAGGTTTGAGGTTCTGCAAAGTATAGTGTGTGAAATTTTGGAGTATAGATAGATTCTAAGAAATCATTTATTTTAGATTTGAGTTGTTTGTGAAGAGGAATGACGGATCGATGAGAATGTGTATTAATTACAGAGAACGAAATCGGGTGACCATAAAGAATAAGTATTCGCTACCCCGTATAGAGGATTTGTTTGATCAACTCCAGGGTGCTCAAATATTTTCAAAGATTGATCTTCGATTGGGTTACCATCAATTGAAGATCTGGGTAAAAGACGTAGCTAAGACAGCTTTTAGGACCCGATATGGCCATTATGAGTTTTTGGTCATGCCTTTTGGCCTGACTAACGCCCCAGCAATATTCATGGATTTAATGAACAGGGTGTTCCATGAATTTTTGGATAAGATTGTAGTGGTTTTATTGATATACTGGTATATTTCAAAAGCAAGACTGAGCATAAGGAACATTTGAAGCTGATGATACTTGGGACACTCAGACATAAAAAAAAAAAAAAAATTGTTTGCTAAATTGAAGAAGTGTGAATTTTGGCTTGATTCAATCGCATTTCTAGGGCATGTACTTTCGAAAGATGACATATGAGGTTTGGCATACCATAATAAGATGTTTGATGACATTTAAGGTTCTAGAATTTTGGAAGCACTAGGACCTGATTTTAAAGTTAGTTGGTTTGAGCTTTTGCATACTCATGTCGGATGGCGTACGAAATCTGAGGTTTTGAATATCTATGGGCTAGGAAGTTAACTCAGATTGGAGGTATGAAAATTTGAAGATTATAAGAGATGATTTTAATTGTTTTTAAAGTTTTAGAATCCGGCAACATTTTGGAATATATTCTAAGATGTTTGAGGTCTTAGATGGTGTGGGTTTTAAAAAGAAGATTTTGAAGAGAACTAAGGCGTTAGATTTTAATAAATAACTTTCTTTACACTTGGAGTTTTAGATCAGGTAAGCATACTTTGTTGACTATAGGTAAGGATCTTTTATAAGATGTAATGTTTATAGTTTTGAAGGTGCACATAAGTTCAATTGTATGATAAGTTTGAGGTTCTACAGACTATAACATATAAGGTTTTGGATATCGATTCGGTTTAGGAAGTAATTTCATATTTGATATATATAGAAATTTCAGAACTAAGACATGATTACGAGAATATTTCAGGTTTGAGGCTCTGCAGACTAAAAACGTTTAAGTTGGATATCCGTGGTTTAGGAAGAAACTTTAGATTTGAGGTGTAGATTTGTAAAGAATAAGAACTAATTTTGTAGATATTTAAGATTTTAAATTTTGCAGACTTTATGATTGAGTATTGAGATTTTGAGGTTTAGTGAGTTTAGATCCAATAAACTTACTTTGTGGACTATAAGAGATAATCTTTATAAGATTTAAGGTTTAGATTCTTGTGGTTTAGATTCTAAAGATGTACGGGAGTTTAGACCGATGTCGGGTTTTCAATATTTGATGGTAGGAAGGATTATATGAGTTGGTTAAAGATATGGCCAAGAATGGGTAAGACCATATGTCCAGTAGGTATAGTACCAGAAAAGTTTAAGGGTTTAAATTGAAATTATTACTTTTATTTAAATTGAATTTATTTCATTTATTTGATTTTATTTTATTTGAATTGAAATTATGTTATTTATTTTATATTATTTTGTTTTATTTTATTTTGTTTTAAAGGTTAAGTTATGGCAGGAAGATGGTATGACTGAGAATGTCATTGTTAGGCTTGAATATTTAGTGTAGTAGGCCTGAACTCTTGGTGATTGGCTTGTTTTTAATATCGAGACTTGAAGGGAACGACATGGTCTGGGTGATCTCTTTGGGGAATAGGATATTTGAGATTTTAGGTTTCGTGGAAATATGACATGAGGTTTTAGAATAGGAGGTTGTAAGTTCAACAAGCTTCAAGGTTAGATTATGAGAAGTTTATCTAAGGTTCGAGGTCTTATAATTTTTTTTAGGAAATAAGTTTATGGGATTTAAGGTGGAGGTTCAACAAGCAATTGAGTGATTACTTAGATGAGAAGTTTTCGATCTTGTCGACCTTGTTAAGCAATTTCGTAACATTTGGGGTTTTAGAATTTAAAAGTTTTATAAGGTGAATGTTTTAGAAGTAAGGTCATTGATCTTCAAGATTTTGGGAAATGATTCTTATCTGGTTTAAGGTTTTAGAATTGCAGAGTTGAAGGGCTGAATTAAATAGGATTGATTTTGAGTTGAGTTACTATATGAAAATTTTTAGGAGAGAACTTCTTTGGAGATGGAAGGAAATAATTGTTATTAGTTCGAGGTTTTAGTGGCAGGTTTTGGGATTTGATCCATATCGGATTTAAGGATAATAGTTGGTGCAGACTCAGGAATGAATTCTTAGTGAGTTTGAGGAAAGTGTGAAATAGTTCATGGTTTTGGAGATCAAGAATTTTCTACCAAATGTGGTGAGAGTTTTCTGGTTAGTAGGTGTTGAGCTACCTCGTACTCAATGGTGTTATGTTGTGATATAATTAAGGATTCAAACCTTGTGCTGATCTTAAGGGATTATAAGTGATTTGAAAATTTGAGATGATACTTGTAATTAGAGATTAAACTTTTGGTGATGCTGATTTAAGATATAATTCTTATTGAATTTGAGGGAATAGGTCTGGATGATGGAAATGTTTATTGATGGTTAACTTTGGAAGTGGCTAATAGGTTACCAACTTGTAGAATACAATGAAGGTTGGTGAGTTTTAACATAGGGGTCGATTGAGGTTAGCATAGTTCGTGTTACGAAAATAATAATAATCATTGGGTTTTTGCCGAGTGTTGTATTAATGTTGTTGGTGGAAATAGAGATTTTGGATTTCGTGGTCATCCTAGGAGTAATAAACGTGATGTGTCATTGGGAGACTAATGCGAGCAAAATGGAATCGCCTATAGGAGTAGACTTGGGAGTGCATTACTCATGCTTGTTGGGAGTTGTTGATGGTATGGTCTTTTCGAGCGTGTTTTGAGTTATATCTTGTATCTTGCCTTTACGTTAATGTTTGACCTTACAAATTTCGAGGACGAAATTTTTTTAAGGGGGGGAGGATGTAACACCCCGTATTTTAGTATATTTTTATTGAAGGATTTATTATTATTTATTCAAAAATTTATTCTCTTGTTTTAAAATTATCGGATATTTTATGATCTTTAAATTGTGAGAATTAAATTGTTATGTTTTCTTAATATTTATTTATTGTTGTACATTTAAATTGTTCTTCTTTTAAATTAATTGATTATGGGATTTAATTATTTTATCTTCATTGTATCAGTACGTTTAAATTATTTTAATTGATTTGTTGTTTTAAAATCGTTGCCGTTGGATCATTTTTGTGACTCAAGATGTGAGGATTGGACCTCATTTCTTTCCCTACATTTTTTCTTTTCCTCTTTTCTTTTCCTTTTCCTTTTCTTTTTCTTCTTCTCTTTTCTTTTTCTTTTTCTTCTTCTTTCTCCTTCTTCCCGCGCGCGAACGGCTTCTCCTCTCTCTCTCGCCGTGCGTTCGGTCCTCTTCCAACCCGCCGCCGTCCGCCGGCAGTGGTCGACACCGCCGAGTTCCTCCCCTCCCCCTGCCGCCGGCGACCACCTCCCTCCAATTTCAGCTCCATCTGTGCCGCCGTTAGCCTCCACGCACCCTCCAAAGCCGTGGCCACCATTCGCTCCAGCGCCGCCGTCGCTCCACCTCCGGCCACCATCTTCCTACCACTTCATCCCCGACCTCTTGGCAACCCATTGGACCCAACCCCAGCTCCGATCCGTCACCTGTGAAGCCACACCAAGTACATTTCCGATTTGCACATTTTTGGCCTAAAACCACCTCTTGCGCCGCCACCCACGGCAAACCATCACCACCACTAGCTTCACCGACATCCCTAGGCCCTACCCTATCAATCTCGGGTCTTCGTTTGCACCCGTTGAAAAGTGGGTATCTGTGACCCATGGCCACAGTGTATTTTGCACTGTTCTGCAACTATTTTTCCACTTCTTGCGCCTCGGTGATCCTCCATAAATTATTATATAGCAATGTAAGTATTTTTCAAAGAACTCTCGTGAATTTAATGTATTTTTGCACTAGCACATTACACGGTATTTAATTGCTGATTGGTTTTGCCGGACTGAGTCCGAGGAGTAACGGGGTTGATTGGATTGGGTGATGGAGTTGTTAGTATGATTGGTTTAGACTATGAGATTTGTTGGCTGTTTGGGTTTAAATATTGGTGTTTTGTGTATGATGTGGGTTGTGGTGGATATTGGTGATTTTATGAAGTAATGATATATTTTGGGATTATGAAGGTTTTAAGTTTTGAGAAATTTAAAATAGGTTATTTAAGAAGCTTAAGCTTAAATATCGACATATGTGATCTATTGGAAACTTACAGAAATTACGTGATTATTTTTATAGGTGACGATTTATAGTCGACTCGACATTTTTGAGGAAATTTTTGGAAAAGTTAAGTCGTCCAGGTAAGCGGGGTTCCTATGCTGGATTTGCATAAAAAGAAATGAACTGAGGTTGGTTTGTAAAAAAATATGCATGTTGTTTTAAAAAGAAAAAAGTGAAAAACAACCTCAGTATATGTTTTTGCATTCCCTCATGAGATACATATGAAAGAGAAAATAAATGTTTTTGACATGAAATGTGTAGACATGAGCAATATTTGACATGTTTCTGAAATATGCAAAAGAGCGAATATGATATCATTGAAATTTTTATGCATGTGATATGAAATGATATGGATCTGTTTTTGATCAAATAGAAAGGATATGAATATGTTTCGCACGTGTTTTGATATGATATGGATATGATAAAACTTTAGCATACTTATCTGTTCTGAATATGGTTCTGATATGATGATATTGTTCACGTGATATGGTTGGTACCACCATGATATGATATGAGTGCACCCACTTTGGAAACAAAGTGGTCTTTTTACGTGTTCTTTCCTGTGTGCACACTCGGGGCTCCGAGATTGAAAAAGGGGAAGTTCACCACATGATACTGCCTGGTTTGGCCACCGGGGATAGCACAACCTTACCACGGGGGTTAAACATGGTATATGATATGACATGATAAGATGGAGATGTTCAGTTATGTTATGCCAAAGTGTTTTTGAATATGAAATGGATCCTCAAATATGAATTGTTGACTTGAGTATGAAATATTTGAAAAGTTGCTCTGATTTTTTGATAACACGTTTTCTAAGATCTGCATATAAAAATAAAATATTTTGTTTCTGCATATTGAACTTTCTGAAAAAGGCTCATGTTTACATGCTAGTATATGTTCTCTGCTTACTGAGTTGTTGATAACTCACCCCTTATCTCCACAATATTTTTCAGATGATTTGAATGTTTCAGTTGAGAATCAAGGATATGGAGCATGGGTGAGAAGAGTTAAGAATGATGGTTTAAGCATAGAAGGTTTATATGGGTATTGAGGATTTTCATTCAGTAAGCTTGTTGTGCTCTGATGATGTGATTTGTTGGGAGATTGATGTTTATATTAAATTTTGTATCGTCTTAGAATAGTTATTCTGGAGTAATTGATGTAAATATATGAGTATTTTGTGCGATTGGGAAAGATTAGAATATGTACTATATGGAAGGAAAATGATTTTTAAGTGACATGAGTTAACTCTCCGGACCCTCGGGTACGGGGCGTTACACTTCCACTTGCTCTTGTTTTCTTTTGCACAGATACAAGGTTGCAGCTTGTGCTAAGCACTATGTGGGTGATGGTGGTACAAAAAATGGCGTGAATGGAGACAAGACAGAGATAGACAGACATGGATTGCTCACCATACACATGCCGGGCTATTACAATTCCATCATCAAGGGTGTTGCGACAATTATGGTCTCATACTCCAGCTTGAATGGGATTAAGATGCATGCTAACAATGATCTTATCGCTAGCTTCTTAAAGAACACTCTCTGTTTCCGGGTAAAAATGAAATTCGTGAATTTACCTTAAGTTTTTCAATCTTTTTGGATTGGAAAGGGCATCTGAGAGCGACATATAAATCTTGTGACGGCCTGTTTCAGGGTTTAGTCCTCTCGGAATGGCAGGCTATCGACAGAATCCCCTCTGTATTTCATACTAACTACTAACATTCTATCCAAATAGGAATTCAGGATGGCATTGACATGGTTAGTCATTGAACTATTATGCTTACTGCTTGGTCAAACTCACATAATCACATTAATGTCTCGATAGTTCGGCATTCTAATATTTGTCATGGACATATTGCAGGTCATGGTTCCACTCAACTTTACAGAATTCATTGACGGTCTAACCTTCCAGGTTAAGAATAAAGGAATTCCTATGAGCTGAATTGATGATGCAGTGAAGAGAATTTTGCGTGTCAAGTTTGTGATGGGTGCTATTTGAGAACCCATTGGCCGATTTCGGCCTGGTCAACCAGCTTGGAAGTCAGGTTAGTAGCTCATGATGTTTAATTTGACCCCTCACAAACAACAGAAACATCCTTACACCATTTATGCCACTGCACTTTAAAGGAGCATAGAGAATTGGCTAGAGAAGTTGTTAGGAGATCACTGGTGTTGTTGAAGAATGGTGAGTCCACAGACAAGCCGTTGCTACCCCTTCCCAAGAAAGCATAAAAAATAGTTGTTGCTGGCTGCCATGCTGACAATTTAGGTTACCAATGTGGTGGGTGGACAATAGAGTGGCAAGGACTAAGTGGCAACAACCTTACTAGCAGTACATTGAAACTCAAACTCATCCCTTTTAGATGATCTATTACTAACATGCACATGGTACATAAAAAGAAAAAAAGAAGAAGAAAAAATAACCCTTTTGCATGAACCTAACCTTCTCATGAGCAGGTACCACAATCCTCAAAGCTATTGAAAATACCATTGATCCAAAGACCAAAGTAGTCTACAAGGAGAACCCGGATGTTGAATATGTCAATTCAAACAAATTCTCCTATGCCATTGTTGTAGTAGGAGAACACCCATATGCGGAGAGTTTAGGCGACATCTTGAACTTGACAATCCCTGACCCTGGCCCAAGCACCATCACGAACATCTGCGGAGCTATGAAGTGTGTTGTTATCATTATCTCCGGCCGCCCTGTTGTGATCCAGCCATATATTTTCTTTCCTCAATCGACGCGTTGGTTGCTGCATGGCTTCCAGGATTTGAAGGCCAAGGAGTTGCCGATGTTTTATTTGGTGACTATGGTTTCACAGGCAAGCTTCCGTGGACATGGTTCAAGACTGTTCATCAGCTTCCAATGAATGTGGGGGATCCACATTTTGACCCTCTCTTCCCATTTGGATTTGGTCTCACTACAAAACCTGCTAAAACCAATTAGGATACGATTCCGAGGACTTTCCTGTAATTCCAGGGCAGAAATGCGCGCAATTGTTATAGTGACAAGAAAATAAGTTTCATTCAATGGAACTTTGATTATCGACTAATCTTACAAACAGAAACTACTTGTATATCAAGGGAAGCCCAATATAAAACGACAAAAATTTAAAACGAGATCTTTTTATTTTAATATAAAAATAATAAAAATAAATTATTATATACATAAATAATATTCGAGGTTTCTTCAAAAGTTAGATTGGGAGTGGGAAAATAGCCCAATCGGCATACAGAGCCTTAGCATGTTTCCAATGGACGTGTTATTGGGTAAATTAGTAAAGGAAATCAACGAAGGCCTCGGCTGTTCTTTGAGGGAAACTCCTGTCTCAATCCCATGTTCATACATTGAAGCAGAAGGTCAGGTACTTAGCATGAATATGCGTCTCGAAATTTGACCCTTTTTTATTTGCTTTATTGCCAAGAAAAAGTTTAATTGATATGACCAATAGAATCGTATTGGTCTAAACCCCAAGGAGTGGCATAGTATTCATAACGCAAAGTCTTATAAACCAGACACCATAGGTTTGAAACTCACCATTCATGTTATGGGCTGCTTTGAATTCAGAGATGAAATAAGATGAAATGATTTTAGATGAAAGTTGAAAAAAATATTATTAAAATATTATTTTTTTAATATTATTATTATTTTGAGATTTGAAAAAGTTGAATTATTTATTATATTTTGTATGAGAATTTGAAAAAGTTGTAATGATGAGATGAGATAAGATAAAACACTTTCCAAATCCAAACGGAGCCTAATCTTGGGATCATTGGACTATAAATATTTTTCTTAAATTACACTAAGTGTACTAATTACAAGAAATTCTTTGACGGATCTATGCACCATCAAAATTAGTTAGGGGCAAAAATATCATTTCCAGTATGGAAAGAATCATCACAGCAATGTCATCTTATAACGTGCTAATTCAAGACCGTTGCAAGCATAATTGCTTTCATTAAAAAATATCCATGAATTGTTATAGGAATTAAGTAACTATTGCACAATGATGTATGAATTGTGGCACTTTTGGTCTTTCTGCAAGGTAACAACGCGCATGTTGAATTAGTTTGGAGGTAACTTTTATCTATAAACGCAGTTCCATACATACTTTTCACATAACTCAAGGTTTGAAATACTTGTCTGGCATTTCTGAAAGTGCCAAAATACGTAGTATCATGTGAAAAGTTTCCTTTTTTCTCTGGCTTCCAAAATACATTGCTTAACAAAAGAAGTATCATGTGCAAGAGGCGTCCACAAATGTCTACATTGTATCAAAGTCCTTTATATTTACAAAAAAATTCAAAAAAAAAAAAAAAGACAAATGACTTTTAGGCAAATCAACGCAACTCCCTTCAATTCTAAGAATCTGTCTCTTCTCTTGGAGTCATGTCTTGCCCTGCAACCTCATCATCTGCAATACATGGCACACGTAAAACATTTAATCCAAAAATAGTCTAATACTCAATAAATAGTTATACCATACATTAATTAAAAATAATAGTTCACTTAGTATTTTTTTTTAAAGGCCATGCAATCCTAAAACACACAATTGAACTATACTTATCTAGTTTTCACTTTCATTGACCGATACACACTGTTACACCCTGTGTTTTAGACTTTGTGGTCTTTTGGAGCTAACTCTGCCTATGGCCGCAAGTTGGGAACCCATTCCTTAGGAAGTCGTCATTGGATGCATTATCAATGGGACCGATCTGACATTGCAATCTTCTTAATCATTGGTACCATATCATTTCATTCCGTCTTTGGCAGTACTCAAATCATGCTAGGTGCCCAGAGCGCGTGCTAAAACTGTAGATGTTTCCCACCGAACACTCGAAATCATCAAACTTTTGACCCAACCGAGTATTTTCTTGCATAAAAAATCATATCTTTGAAACTAACACAAAAAATATTCAAACTAGCATCATAATATGTAGATCAAAGGCTTAAAATCATCAAACAAAAATATCAAAGCCATTGGAGTAAGATTAAACCATAAAAGATCCAAAATTTCTTATAACAGAAACTGTTTTTCTCCTTCCAGTTTCTAAGTTTCTAGATTAAAGAAAATATTTCATCAAAAGCTTTTATCATGCAAATAATCCTTAACAAACATTCAAATAAACATGTTAGCAACACTCTATAAAAATTTTGGATCAACATCTGTCCATTAGCTTGTTCAAAACTCAAAAATACAACATATTATCCAATTTATCACCCAGATTGACCCTTATAAGGTTAAAATAACTTTTTATAAATCAAACAACTATGAAATCAAACAAAAAAGATAATCACAGAAACTAGACTCAAAGAGGAACAACTTTCATGAAGGAATCTTAGTGAGTTAATAGCTACAAGGGCTTCTAAAACTGAAGGTAATAAAGCTCAGAAAACTGCCCAAGAAAAAACTATGTTCTCTCCAAGAATGGGAATGAAAGGGATGAATGAGTGAGGAAATGGCGTGCACGCCTCTGACACACTCTTAAGAGTGAAGTGAGGTTTTTGAATGACACTTGAATGATGATTGTCTTGGTCAAAGTGAGGGACATACTGCCCAAGGCATGGGCTGTTTAGAGGTGGCGTGTAGGAGGTGGTGGTGAGGTGGCCTTCACTTTCCCACCAAAGACTATTTGAGAGTTTTTATGAGTAGTGGATGGTCAGCTTGAGAGGGTGGAAACTTCCTCAAGAAGTTTTGCCAAGGTGGCCAAAATTTGTGGGCCTAATAGGCCTAACAATTGGGCTTCATTTTAGGATTTAAAAAGCGTTTGGTTAGAGTTTGAGATGCTATCAAACCCAAATCTAATTTTTCTTAATCCAATCAAATTTGCATGGTTTAAAAGGTTGAATAATGATGTCATAACATGAATTTGATGGATTAATAGCATGTGGAAGTGATTTAATCAAATGATTAAACACAATGCTAGAAATCAGATCCAATATGGTTTTGAAATCAATTGGGGTTTGGGGTAACCGTTTAGTGTTTCAGTTTCCTCCAAGTTTTTTGTGGTTTCAATTAGATTCCAAATGTTTAAGGTTTCACTAGGGTTGAAATCCTCCTTGTTTTTACACAAATTGGATGGTTGGATGGAATAGGGTTTTGCTTAGGTGGCATGATCTCAGACATTGATTTTCTTCACATTTACATCTCATGGTTCCTCTTGTTGTCAAGTGTCCAATACTATTCACCAAGTGTAGATAAGATCTTGCCAAGTATCCACATAAAACTTCTCTAACCTAATTTGGACATTCCACACTGTAATTTTAAAAATACTGCACTTTGTGCTACTATCGAGGTTACTATTCACTACGGGAAAAGTAAAAATAAACTTTGCACTCCAAAATCCTAAATATATACACTAACCTAACTGTGCAATTCATTTATCAAAATTAAACTCTAAAGTATCTCGAAATAAACAAAACGTATTTTCGAACAAGTGTTTCATCTGAAAATTGAAAATGGATTTATTGTGCCATAAAATCTTAAATAACCCTACGAGTTTAATGGTGCAAACCATATCGCATTCTGACACTTCTAATTATCTCAAATAAATAAAATCGCACTTCTGGCACCAATGTGAGTAGTAGCACTGACTATACTGACAGACTAAAACCTACACGATTAGCTGATTCGTGAAAACTTGTGGAGTTTTTACGAGATTCCTAAAGCTTATAGAAATTCAACCATTGAATTTCTAGCGGGATGTTATAATTCTGGGACTGATGAAGGGGTGTCCTAAGTGAGAGCTCGTGAAGAGCTATATTGGGCCATTGCGAGTCGATGGAAGCTAGGGTTTCGTAACGAATAGGAAAGAAGAAACGTGAGATAAAATGCAAAGATAGCAAGGATAAAGGGAGAGAGGAAAGAATGCTAATGCAAGTAAATGGGAAGAAGGGAAAATGAAGGTTATGAATGAGTAGGGGTGACGATTACACAATCAAGTAAAGGAAATCAGAGGGGGCTGACAGCATCATCATTGCATGATCTGGTGATGTAACGGAAAGGAGAGGTTGGCTAAGTAAGAGTGACACGTGTCACGAAAAAGTCACTGACGTTTGAAATCTCCAAGGCCCGAGAAAATGAATCGCCAGGTGGGGTATTTACTAGATTCCCATCCAGAAAGGGCATCGATCAAATGCCCACTAGATGATCATCGTGTTTGTTCAGATGTAGTCGTTATAGCCCATGTCTGAGGTTGGTCAACAGGCAAGTGGGGTAGCATCGTCAACAATTTAATTCTCTTGCATCCACGCAAAGGGAATTAGTGAGGTAACTGGAGGGACTCATTTAGCCCTTAATAAGGAGTGGGCCTAGTTTAGAGGCTCAACCCAGCAGATGGTAAGGATCAAGTTGATGGAGTCTTAAAGACTTATACGACCCCATCTTATAACTGTCAAATAGGGTAGAATGGATAACTGATCCAGGAACTTGAGATGAATCCAACATTCTCGAGTGAGCATATAGTCAACAGAACATGAAGATAAGATCCAACGGGATGATCATCATTAGTGCCTAACAATAACCACCTACACCTATATATACAAGAAGCGGGCAACATGTTTAGGTAACACAACTCATCTTGATTACTATTTTGGTGATAACTTGTATATCGCTAACTTAGACATAAGAGGTGCATCAGGCACACCGGACCACTACTTTTATTGGTTGCAAGGAGGGCATTATGGTCAGCAGTGGGACACGTCTCCAACACAAACTAAAAACAATGTTTCAAGAACATATCCGAGGAGGACTACAAAGCTTTTATTTTTTCATTTACGAGTAAGTGTATTTTTTAAATCCACAATCATCAGTCTTATCCTTTTATCCCATTCACATGATGAATGAAAGTCTCATTTGACTAAAGAGTTCATTAGCCTTAGCCAATCTTATCATTTATTCCGTTTTTCATGATGAAAAAAACTTTGACTTGACTCCAAAAACTTTTAATACAGTAACTTGGCTACAAAAAATAACTATACAAGATGCGCTTAAATTTTTTAGAAAAATTATATTTATCATGTTCATGTTATATACTACACATAACTTTTTAACGATTTATTTTTCTCCTATCAAATATAGAATGTATAGACAATAAGTAGAAGAACTCAATTAATTTAAGAAGAATAAAATTAAAAGTAAAAATAATTGTAGTGTATATCATATGTAAATGATGAATAGCAAAACTCTATTTTTTATACAAAGATTTATACCTAGTATTATTTAGCTACAAATGCAATAGAACAAACCCATGATTTGTGCTAAGATTAGATCCAATTTGTTTATTACGTACCCGCAACTAGTCTTCACATGTACTAAAGCTTTTATAAATTGGAACGGTTAGCCGAACGTTATTATCTTCTCTGAACCTTTTTTTACTCTTCTTCTACTTTTTGAAATATTGAATCCATTTGATTGGATGAAACCAGCCTTATTCGCAGGATCGCAATACAAAGGAACCAAACAAACAGTGCCGGAAGCCAGCGTCCTCCTTGCCTCTTTTCACAACTGTTGATGTTGGGATCCATGACCATCTAGTCGGCTAGCGGCCAGTTCATTCATATTTATTTATAAACGGATGTGAAGTACATTATATATAGATGATGTAACAAGATTTAACTTGTAAAAAAAATTCACAGATTTTAATATTATAAATTAAATTTTGCCACATTAATAACATAAATGTGGCTAGATGTGATATAGTAGATTTACTTTATATAGTAAAAATAAAGTTTTAAAATCTTATGTATACACAATAAGCCACATCAATGTGCAAACTTTATCTTTTAAGATATTTTTTGTAAACCAAATATTCTCAACATAAAACACAATTTATTGTAGGATGATTTTGATCATACAAATAAGCGGCGAAGGAGCGGAACAGCCACATCGCTATCCGAATTACCTACTCGGGAACTAAAGGAGTAGGTTGGCTTGAGGCATCACAACCTCTCCTCTATATAGTGCGGGCCGGATCCTTCGACCACCTCAATGCTGCACTAAGGAACGCGAACATCAACAACATGGTAGAAAGTAGTAAGCACACCGTGTCATATGCCAAAGGGCCCAAGTTTGCGAAGTCTAACTCCTATGAAACCAAGGATAAAGTTATGATAGCCTACTTATTTTTTAGTCAAGAATTAAATACGTAATGTCAACGGATGGGAGCAAGTCCAGTCTCAAATTACCCGAACAACCTACCTCCTACAAGGAAAAAAGGGATGGGTCGAGACAAAGGTCGTCTTGTCCCTTCCACGACAGAGAGCGGGTCCAGTCGAGCCTTCCGGTCACCCAAATACTTACTTTGGCCCCCATTACAGCAAAGAGCAGCCTGGATTATTTAATTCAACTCCACAACCACGGTGCTACTCGGAGGAACATAGAGGCGGGTTAGCAAAATGCTTCCCAGCCTCTCCCCCCGAGGAGGCAACCGGAGTCTCCCTAACGCGGTTTAACTCTTAGGGGGATTTCCATCCCCTCCAAGCCAACGGCAATGGACGAGGGCCGACATACGCTGATGACACCTTTTTTTTCAGTTGCATATCAAAATAAAGCACGACAATACAAAATGAAAAAACTAAAGGACTAGGCAGGATAAAGCGCATCCAAGAGATCGACGGCAAAAATGAAGGAAATTAGCTCAAAGAAAAAGTGGAGAGACATCGGCCTCGTCAATGATATCGCTAAATGCACCAACTGACTAACGAAGGTAAATGAGGACAATATAAGCGGGGAGCCGTCAGTCGATGGGGTCGTCAGGGATGGGTTCGGCGCTAGTGGGGTGAACCGTAAATCTTTGGATGACAGCAACCCCGGTGCCCGACACGAACCCCATAATTCCCTATGCCAAAAGCCCAGGCTAGCCGTTAAAAAAAACAAAATAGAGAGAGAGAGAGAGAGAGAGAGAAAAGAAAGGTGAGACCCCGAAAGTGAACAATCACATAAGATAAAGATAAAACAAAAAGGATAATGTTATTGACAACATGAAGCTGCAAGCTTATAATGGACAAGTTACAACGTGACGTGACAAGCTACAACATGAAGCCGCAAGCTTAAAATGGACAAGTTACAATATAAAGCAACAAGCTACAACATGAAGCCGCAAGCTTACAATGGACAAGTTACAACGTGAAGTGATGGGAACCAAAGTGGGCCTAGACTTAAAGATCCTTTGCAAGTTCCAGATAAGCCAATTACAAGATCAAGAGCTAAGAAGATCAAGGAAGCAATGCAATGATTGGTGCAATACACTTGGGACGAGTCTAGCAAGAGCCGAATATTCAACATGGGCTTGAGAGAAGGATATCCAGAGATCATCCACGTGATACAAGCTATGAAACAGTACAACATAAATTAAGGCCTATTATTATGATTATGTGATTGAAGGCCATAGACTTGTTTATTTCATTAAAGGGGCTTATTTTATTAGTTATAAGAATTAGTCTAGAAAAATTGAGTTTGAGGATACTTGGCCCACAAATGTCTTATTTCTTATGAACTAGAGTTTTTGGAAAGGCCTCGTATTTTGGCCAATGGCTTATTTGGAAAGTTACTTTTAAGGAACTAAGGTTTAAAGAGGTACTGTAGCCATGGCACAATTCACTCAGGGCCATTTTTGGAAGATGGGGATTTATTTTGGCTAGGGTTTGATTAGGTTTTGCTTTAAATACTCTTTGTTGCCTCATGTTAAGAAATTTATGAAATTTGATAAATTTATTCATTGTGAGTTGAGTTTATCTCCTCTTATTTTTTATTGAACTTTTGAACTTATCAAAGGTAAATCACAACCTTTGTGGCGTTTCTCCTTGTAATCTGGGTTCTTGAGACAAGTTCTTCAACGGGTCTAGATTTTAATATAATCTAGGTTCTTGAAATGAGTTCTCATCGGGTCTAGATTTTCCATCCATTGACTTGATTTTGGCTTTCTTGGGGAGTTTTCAAATTGATTGTGGGTTCAAGGGATTCTATTCCCGCGGGTTCATATCATTCGAGGGAAAAAGGTTAATAACATTGAAAATAACAGAAACATGATACTTACCTGGAAGATCCATTTTATATACATTTTCTTTAATTTTCTCTAGTATTTGAAAAGGTTCATCCAAGATATTCCTGTCATCAACAAGCAAAAGCTTCAAATCTAAAAGAGTAAGTGGATTAAAACCATAAACAATGCCAAACAGAGAATAAGAAATAGTAGTATGCAAGGTTTTATTATATGCACACTCTAATAAGGGCAAATGATACTCTCGCAAACATCCATGTAACAATTCAATGAATGGCAAATGATACTTCAACAAATGTTCGTGAAACACACATAAAGCTTTCGTTACCCCAAAATGACCACTCCAGTTATATGTAAACTCAATGAATGACAAGCAATACTCACACAAACGTTCATGCAACACGTCAATGAATGGCAAATGATACTCCCACAAACGTTCATGCAACACATCAATGAATGACAAATGATACTTCCACAAACGTTCATGCAATACGTCATTGAATGGCAAATGATATTCCCACAAATGTTCATGTAACACAATAAAAGTCTTCCTTACACCAAGGTTACCCAACAAACTACCATGTCTATCACAAGCAAGCAACTTACACATAAAACTAGTAAGCATACAAAATCTATTCTCTCTAAACAAGTACTAATCTAGTTTATAGAACTTACCAAACGATGCTTTCTCACATGTTCCATACGCACTAGCAAAGTCATCATCATTAGCATGCAATTCCTTATCATATTCAAGTCTCAATAATTTTGCATCTAAAATGAAGACAAGGACATACCATCTTGCTAAAGTATCAACCACAAAATTTTCCATACCTTGTGTGTATTTGAATACGGGAGGAAAAGTATCAATGAATTCCTCCCACTTGGCATGTTTTCTATTCAACTTACATTGTCCCTTCAAGTACTTCAAGGACTCATGTTCGTCAAAGAAAGGTCGAATAGGAATTGTCACACCCGGCACACAATCAATGTAATGCTCTATCTCTCTAATAGGTGGCAATCTAATAGGTGGCAATCTACTAAACACACCACTAGGAATCATGACCTCATATCCCTGCAACAAAAAAACAACAACACTAGGTAAAGAGTCGTTAAATTCGTTAGTATAAAAACTTGCCTTAGCATAAAAACTCACTTTTGTCTTTCTGTTTCTCTCTGCAATCTCTCTTTATTTTTCCTCTCGTGGCTCCACTCTTTTTTCTTGACTCTCAGTCACCTTATATTTTCTTTTTCACTCTCTCTTTCTCTTGATGTTTCGGCCTCATTCTCTTTTTTCCTCTCACTCTCTTTTTTGCTTTCACTCTCCTCTTTTTTTGAACTATCGGCCTCACAATTGTTTTTCAACTCATTCTCTCTTTTTCTTGAGGTTTCAACCTCACCCTCATATTTTCCCTTAAGTGGTTCAGTCTTCCCCTTTGTTACAGCTTGATCATTTTTGTCCCACTTTGGTTTCCAAGGAGTACTAGAAACCGAAGTATACATTGATGTACCATTTCTTTTCAACTGTCTCTCCACCTTCATAGCCATGTGTACCATGTCCTCTATCTCCACATAATGTTGCAATTCAACTACATTGGCTATCTCCCTAATCAACCCACTCAAAAATCTAGCCATCGTGGCCTCCCGATCCTCCACTACATTAGCCTGAATCATAGTCACATCCATCTCCTTATGGTAATCCTCTACACTCCTAGACTTCTGTGTAAGATTTTGTAGTTTTTGGTAGAGGTTTCTATAGTAGTGGCTAGGTACAAATCTCCGCCTCATGATAGCTTTCAACGCTCTCCAAGTTTCTACAGACCTCTCAAGATTCCTCCTCATATTGGTCACTAATTGATCCCACCAAATACTCACATAATCAGTGAACTCAATTACCGCCAACTTCACATTCTTCTCTTCAGAGTAATTATGATAATCAAACACTAACTCTATTCTTTTCTCTCACTCTAAATAAACTTCATGGTCAGTTCTACCTTAGAAGGATGGTATTTTCATTTTGATGCTCTCAAGGTTCTTATCTACTCCATCTCGATCCCCTGGCTTTGCCCTAAGTCCTCTTATACGCCTAACTCTTCTATGTCTACACAATCCAACTTCAGATGTTAGGTCTTCCTCATCCTCACCATACTCTCCATTCTCATACCCATTCTCAATACTAGGCTCATGTAGCCTCCAATCTCTCCCACCTTACAGATTTCTAATCACTGCTTCTTGATGATTCATACCATCCCTCACTTCACCCAACACCAAGTTCAACCGCTCAAACTGTTGTTGCATGGCTTGCAACACAAAGGATGAGTTATCTGCCATCCCCTTTGGCGAAGAGCCACTTCGGTGAGACATTGTAAAGTGCTGCACAAAAGAATGTTAGTGGAAAACCTCACACACTCCCTTACGTGTTTACACCCGAATAATGGCACTCCACTCGTGTTTCACTCTTAATTGATTTTTTCCCGATAATAGTCTCACACTTTCTTGCATTTTACCTCTCAATAGTTTTCCTGCTCAAGTTCTTTAAGAACTAGTTGAACTAAATCAAGACAATACAATCTTATATTATTCCAACCAGTAATATAGATCCAAGAAACAAGAAACAAGGAATGAATAAAATGACACGAGACTCAAGGAATTTAACGAGGGAAAGAGTAATTATAAAATAAGATATCAACTAGAAAGATGTATTCAGCACCTTTGATGATAAAGGTCAATCAACAAATGTTTTTCTTTCTCTTCGTTGTAACTATGTAGCAACTTTTGAATATGCTACATTTTCTTTTCTTCTTATTCTTCTTCTTCTTTTTTTTTTTTTGAATTTCTTTTTTTTTCTTTTCTTTTCATTTCCTTTCTTTTCTTTTCTTTTCTTTTCCTTTCATTTCCTTTCCTTTCTTTTCTTTTCCTTTTTCTTCTCTAATTCAATCACAAACAACAATACTCAATTGTGAAAATCAAGCAATTGAATTCAAGCACACAAAGATTGACAACGAAATAGAAGAGAATCAATGGAATGGCACTCCAAGCAATTGAAAAATTTAGAGATGCATTAAACCCTAGAATTTAGAAACCCTAAGTGATGCAAATTTCAGCCAAACCCAAAACCTTAAGAATTTCGGCAGCCTACTTTTTGTTTCTGCATTTATATTTTTATTTTTTTGCAACCTTAGAACAATGTAGCCCTAAAATTAAATTTAAGGATGCAAGAAATTAAAAGATAGAATCAGACCTGATTGGAAACCTTGCTCTGATACAAAATTATATGAACCAACGGGATTAGAATCCCTTGAACCCACAATCCATTTGAAAACTCCCCAAGAAAACTAAAATCAAGTCAATGGATGGAGACCCTAGACCCGATGAGAACTCATTTCAAGAATCTAGATTATATTAAAATCTAGACCCGTTGAAGAACTTGTCTCAAGAACCCAGATTACAAGGAGGAACGCCACAAAGGTTGTGATTTACCTTTGATAAGTTCAAAAGTTCAATCAAGAACAAGAGAAGATAAACTCAACTCACAATGAATAAATTCATCAAATTTCATAAACTTCTTAACATGAGGCAACAAAGAGTATTTAAAGCAAAACCTAATCAAACTAACCAAAATAAATCCCCATCTTTCAAAAATGCCCCTAAGTGAACAGTGTCGCGGCTACAGTACCTCTTTAAATCCTAGTTCCTTAAAAGTAACTTTCCAAATAAGCCCTTGGCCAAAATACAAGGCCTTCCTAAAAACTCTAGTTCAAAAAAAAATAAGACATATGTGGGGCAAGCATCCTCAAACCCAATTATTCTAGACTAATTCATATAACTAATAAAATAAACTCCTTTAATGAAATAAACAAGTCCAAGTCATTCAATCACATAATCATAATAATAGGCCCTAATTTATGTTGCACTGTTCCAAAGCTTGTATCACGTGGATGATCTCTGGATCTCCTTCTCTCAAGCCCGTATTGAATATTCAGCTCTTGTAAGACTCGTCTCAAGTGGATTGTACCAATCCTTACATTGCTTCCTTGATCTTCTTAGCTCTTGATCTTGTAATCGGCTTATCTGGAACTTGCAAATGATCTTTAAGTCTAGGTCCACTTTGGTTCCCATCATGAAGCGACAAGTTACAACAATGAAAAAATTACAACGTGTAGTGACAAGGAACCACCTCAACCTTCGAAGCCAAACACGTGTCATCAGGTCGACCCCGGCCTCAACACCAAGACGACTTTAAGATTAAAAAGAATTCCCACCATACGAGTCTGATGAGAATTGACGGGGTAACTGTAAGGAGTTCTTCCCCCTTTTAGTAGGTCTGTAAGGAGCAACTAAGAGAATAAGAAAAGAAGGCCCAACCTAAAAAAAATAGGCCCCTTAGCCAGGCCCGTAGGTAGACTCCCTTGGACGCAACCCCCCGTATGCGAGTAGATTGTAGGAGATGGGACTCGTCATCCTGGAGATCCCTCGAATAACGTCCAGCCCTTGAGTACCTATCCACAGGAACAAGCGAGAAGCAAGGGATACTCTCAATCCTCTGACAAGGTGACATCGTGTAATAGCCCACTAGAAATTCACTGGTAGAATTTCTATTGATTTTACGAATCTCGTGAAAACCCCATAAGTTTTTATGAATCGAACAATCGTTCAGGTTTTAGTGTGTCAACATAGTCAGTATTATCACTCACTATGGTGCTAGAATTATGAGTATAATTATTTGAGATAGTTAGAACTGTCAGAATGCGTTATGGTCTACACCATTAGACTCGGTGGATTATTTAGGATTTTATGGCGCATTAGCCCATTTTCATAATTTCGGACGAAACGCTTGTTCGAAATTGTGATTTTATTTTTAGGGGCACTTCGGGAGTGAATTTCAGTAAATGATTTTCACAATAGGTTAATGTGAATATTTATAATTTTTTAGTACTAAGTTTATTATGTTTTTTTAGAGTGAATAGTAACCTCGATAAGCGCACCCATTGCAGTGTTTTCAAAATCATAGTGTGGAATGTCCAAATTAGGTTAGAGAAGTTTTATTTGGACACTTGGCAAGATCTTAGCCACATATAGTGAATGGTATTAGACACTTGGCACAAAGAAGAACCATTAAATAGATTTGTGAAGGAATCAAGGTGTGAGATCATGCCACCTAAGCAAAGCTGTGTTTCATCTGTTCAACCAAATTGTGCTTGACCAAAGAGGGTTTCAATCCTAGTGAAACCCTAAAAGATTGGAATCCAATTGAAACCCCAAATGCTTGATTGAAACTAAAACCCTAAACGGTTTCCCAAACCCTAAAGTTGGCCTTCAAACCCTTTCTAACCCGATTTCTAGCATTGTATTTAATCACTTGATTAAATTACTTCTACATGCTATTAATTAATCAAATCCTTGTTATGACATCATTATCCAACCTTTTAAACCTTGAAAATTTGATTGGGCCAATAAAAATTAGTTTTGGGCTTGATAGTATCTCAAACCCTAACCAAACCCCCTTTAAACCCCAAATTGAAGCCCACTTGGTTGGGGCCCACCAAGGCCCACGAAATTGGCCACCTTGGCAAAGCTTCTTGGAGAAGTTTCCTTCCCCACATGGCAGACTATTCACTGCCATTGGCTGCACCCAATAGTGCCTTGATGTGAAGGAGAAATCAACTCCATCAACCTCCATCTTTCACAGCTGCTGCAGGCAGTCCATTCCTCTCACTATTCTCCATTTTATGTCACATAGCCACCTCCAATCAAGGGTCATTCCAGCCCACAACTTCCCCCTCCAGGAGTCTATAGTCGTGCAAGGCACTTTTCATTCCATTTTATCACTTCTTTTCCCCAGTTCTTAGAGAGAAATCCAAAAGCGCTCTCTTGGGTAGATTTCTGAGACATTTTGCGTGGCCATTTTAGATAATTCCTTCACATAAGTTGTTCTTATTTGAGTCTAGTTTCTGTGGATATATTATTACTCTCATTCCATGCTCATTTTATCGGTCAAAATTATTTTTAACCATGGAGAGGTCATTTTGGGCGTGAAACTGGAGAGTATGTTATATTTTGGAAGTTTTGACCAAGCGGACATATCTTGGTCCGAAAATTTTATGGAGTGTTGTTAACGTGTGTTTATGAATGTTCATTGAGGTTTTGTTGCATGAATAAAGCTTTTGATGATAGATTTGCTTAGAGTTAGAAACTTGAAAACTGGAAGTGAAAAAACAGTTTCTGTTTTGTGAAAGTTTGAATATTTCGTGGTTTAATCTTATTTCAAAGGCTTTGATATTTTTATATGATGATCCTAAGCATCTTATATACATGTTAGGATGTTATTTCGAAGATTTAATATTATTTTTAAAGATATGATTTTCTATGCAAGAGGATTTCGGTTAGGCCTAAAATTTGATGTTTTTGAGTTAGATCCATGTTTTACTAAATTTTAGCCATGTGATTTTAAGTTTGATGGTTGGATCTTCTTTAGGACACATTTAAACCATGTGATATGTTAGTTTGAAGATCACATGTCTTTAAGCGATAGATCAAGAGATTGATCAAAGTTAGTTGGGAAAAACAGTTTCTGTTTTGGATTAAGTTTAAAACCAAAAACTCCAAGTGTTGTTTTGTGATTTTTGGTGAGTTTTGTTTAATGATTTAAAGCATGTTTGATCTTAGGATGATGTTATGAATATGTTAGAAGTAAGATATGATTTTTTTGGAATTCTTGGAGATGTTTTTATTAAGGTCAAAACTTATGATTTAAGGTTTACTTTTTGTTAAAAAGTTTGGGTCTTTTTACAAAAAGTTTGGTATTGATAATTAGCTTTTCTTAATGGATATTTTTTTAAGTGTGTTTTTAAACTTAGGATAGGAAGATCTTTGTTACAAGATTTTGGTTTAATCATGAGTTTTGAAACTTGAAAGAATTGCAACCAAAATAAGACAAATGGCCTATGTAGGTTTCGGCCATAGTGAGTTTTTCATAGTTGTGATTGGTTTTAAATTTTTCTGAGTTGATATTTGAGTTTGGGACAAAATTTACATGAGGAATGTAAATTTTGGTAACTTTTGGAATTAGGATGTGAAATCCTTAAGTTAGGGGTAAAATGGTCATTTGCCCACATGTAGAGGGTAAAATGGTAATTTTACTCTAAGTTATCTCTTTTCACATTTCTAATTGTTAGTAGTTAATTTCTAACTTTTAGAATACCCTCTTACAGTTCTTCGTGTTTCGCGCTTTATTCTAGTAGAACGCGACGATCGAGGTAAGTTAGCTTTTAACTTACTATCAGTTTAATGTGTATGAGTGATAAGTAAGGGAACTAAAGTGTATGTATGCATGTTATCATATGTGTCATGCCAAGGCATTACATATTTATTTGTTACACAGAATTTATTATGTTACAAATTATTCATCTGTTACACAAGATATTCTGTCATGTATTTCTATACATTGCTATGCATTGCAAGTATGTCATGTTAAGTTAAGTATGCTATCTGTTACATGTATTTCATGTCACGTAATATTCACTGTCACATGTTATGTCATGTTACGGAATATTGTATGTTACATATATGCCATGTTATGAAATGTTGTTTGTTATATTTATGTCTCAAGTATGTCATGTCTGTCATCTTACGTTCACGTCACGTTACGCTATGTCAGGACTTCTGTCTTTTCGTATTCATGTCATCCAGTCTCGAATACAGTTTGTGTATCTCGAGAACAATCTTGTTAAGTTATTCATGTCAATCACGACCCTAAGCGCTAGGATGGGGTAATATCCTAGTGAAACTCCTTTGTTCACGCTGGAGTGTCTAAATAGGTGTGAAATTCCCTGGGTTGACGAAGTACAGTCAACAGGTTGCGAATGGGGCATAACTAGCTGGTCACCGGAGCGCGCTAGGCACTAACGCCGATGGAGCCAAACTTTATTTTACGTATGTCCACAGCAAGTGTGGCACAAATAATTCATGAGGCCATAACAACTGTGGAGCATGAAGTATGGGGCCACAACAACTATGGAGCATACACTACGTGAGACACAGCAATTGTGACACGTAGGATACGTGGTGCCACAACAACTATGGAGTACGTATTAACGCACTCGCAGCTGGTATAGACACCTGTGTTGTGATGCGGTAATCGGCAGGGACACACGGCTCAAGGGGACCTGTGTAGCACCCGTATGGTCACTTTTTAATTAAGTCTACTGAGAAAGATTCCAAGTTCATGTATTTCACGTTCAAGTCATGTTTCACGTCATGTTATGTTCAAGTTTACGTTCATATCAAGTTTCAAGTTTATGTCACGTCAAGCTAAGTTTCAGTTCCAGTTCAAGTTATGTCAGCTCATGCCATGTTATGTCAAATCACGTTATGCTTATTATTCCATGCCATGTTATGTCAAGTCATGTTATGCTTATTATTTCATGTCATGTTATGTCAGGTTATATTATGTTTACTATTGATTTTGATTGTGCAATCATGCATTTATTGTCATGCATGCATCATTAACCTGTGTGAAGTTTTTTGTTAACTTGCTGAGATTTGTAATCAAATCTCACTATGGTAGTCCCAACTACCATTCCCTCCGAATGGTAGATCTTGTTTAGGATCTGAAGGAGAACCGGGAAACGACCAACTGGAAACGGTTGACTAAGCGACGGTGTGACTTAGATGTAGTTGCCTTAGGTTACTACTTGTATTTTGTGGAGTTCAATCTCCAGTACTCTTGTGTTCACAACCAATTTGGACTAGTGTTGTAATCTCAGTTGTTTAGTATGTCTTTATGTATGAAGTATATTGTAAATATTTGGGATATCATAAGTTTGGTGCATAGTATTGCTTAAAAAAAATTTATCCGCTGCGAATATTGCATAATGCTATATGCATGTTAGGAACATTGCATCTTATATGTCATGAACGGGGGCAGGTAACATTGTGTTGCATGTCCCGACGCTTCAGATGTCCGTCCGATCCCAAGCGGAATCTGCGGGCGTCACACATTGACAGACCACCAAAGACACCAGTAAAATAAGGCAACTCAGAGAACTACGCTGCATTAATGGTACCATTACAAGAGCAACATGCCACATTAATGATGTTGTCGCAGAGGCACGCCGCATTGAAAGACTCTAACAGAATGAACAATAAAAAGGACATGGGCTCCATGGGGGCAGGCACGATCTGTTCCTCTAGACTCCCGATATAAATAGCAATTTTCAGGTACGAAATAGCGCTAGACTCTCTCATTATTTATAAACTTCCAAAATACTCTACTGAATTTAGTATCGAAGACTCCCTGGCCCCAAGGCTGCCCTCTCCTAGTTTCTTTCTTCTTCATTTTTGCAATTTCAGTTTTGAAGATCCGAGTTGCTGGAATTTGGCCTAAAGACGTACGAAACATAACGTTAACAGATAGTATTGGGAATTTCGTAACATATTAACTATGATGTCTTCTTGATCATGGAAGCGTAGACTTCTAGTTAATATACTCATACATGTGGGTGTATTGAATCGTTACCATCGAATACAAGTTATAAAAGTTTTATCATCAATACAACTTGTTATCACGTTCACCCATGCCAATGGCTTTTAATGTAATTAAATTGAACGTGCCTCCTCTGTCATCCTCCTCTGCGGATCTAAGATCTTCGCTTTCTGCGGGGTCAACCCAAATATCAAGTGAAGGTCACTTTGATATATTAAGCAGTGTGATCTTGCATGATCATCACCTTTGCATCTTAGGTAGCCATACAAAAATATTGTAGGAACATTAATTTAAAATAATAAGTGTAAATAACCCCTTTAGGAAAACTAATAAAATTTACGTGGTGCGATGAAAAATTAATATGATTAAACTATTTGTTTAAAAGAAAATAAATCGTGCTTAAGATATAATTTAGTTACACAGATGAGATAAAATAAGATAAAAGTTAAAAGTTAAATAAAATATTATTAGAATATTATTTTTGTTTTGAAATTTGAAAAAATAAAATTATTTATTATATTTTGTGTGAAAGTTTAAAAAAGTTATAATGATGAGATAATATAAGATAATTTGTGTTGTGTAGGATTAACTTATGGCTTAAATTTAAAATCAACCAAGAATTTTAACACATTTGCAAATCACTCCCTCGATTTCAAATTTTTCTAATAAAATCCCTTTTGACCAACTTTCGTCCAAGAGATTAACGCCGAGGTTGCCACGCAACATTATTGTTCTCTGGCAACCACTCGATACGTGGCTTTCAAATGCCACGTCAACAATTTTATTAAAAAGAATAAATCTATAAAATAAAATAACAATCTAAAAAATTATTTAAAACTAGATAAAAGATTTAAAACCTAATGAAATTATTTGAAAATTATATAAATATTATTTATAAATTTACAAAAAGTGAAGAAAAAAAAAACTTGAAATTTACTAATAAAAAACTCCAAAGAGAAAAAATGAAACTTAAAAAACATTAAAAAATTAATAATTTATATTAATACAAAATTATGAAAAACAAAAAATTAAAAGGACAAAAGTTTATTAATTAATCTCATAGAAAATGAAACAAAATTAAAAAACGCAAAAGTTACAAATATGAAAAGGAACCTTTTTTTTTCGTAAACAGAAGGAAGTAATCAAAAAAAAAAAAAAGGAAAGATGGAGAGTTTCTAGAAGTAATTAAAAAAAGAAAAAAGGGAAAGGTGGAGAGTTTCTCCTTTGCAGGATGGCCAGCTGCCACTCCGTAGTGACCGATCTAGTTGTTGGTGGCCAGATGCGCTACCAAGTTCTGGGTGACTCGCTGGCCACCCCCGATCCAATGCAAGGTGGCTGCAACCAGCCCGGTGGAGGGGGAACTAGCACCCTTGAGGGAGGAGGGATTCCACCTCCTAGACTCTTTTTATCTTTTTTCTTTAGAAAGTATTAGTAACTTAGTTTTTTAATGAATAATATTTAGATTTTATTTTCAAATAATTTCATTAACATTTCTAAATGTTTTAATATATTTGAAATAAATTTTGGAGTTTTATTTTTATTTTTTAGATTTTTTATTCTCTTTTTGATAAAATTGCTAACTTGTTCACTTGGAGCAAGTCTGCAGGTTTTCTTTGTTCTAAATCTTGTGTGACTACAAGGATGAGGTATAAAACCTGACTACAAGATGCATAATTTGAATACACACTAAAAACAATGTTTCAAGATCATGTCCGAGGATGACTACAAGGCTTTTAATTTTTTCATTTACGAGTAAGTGTTTTTTTTAAATCCACAATCGTCGGTCTTATCCTTTTATCTCATTCACATGATGAATAAAAGTCTCCTTTGACTAAAGAGTTCATTATCCTTAGCAATCTTATCCTTTATTCCGTTTTTCATGATGAAAAAAAAAAAAAGTTTGATTTGACTCCAAAAACTTTTAACACAATAGCTTGGCTACAAAGAGTAACGTATACAAGATGCGCGCAAATGTTTCATACAAAATGGACACCGTTATGAAAAAAATGTCAAAAAATAGTTTTTGTAGAGTCTATTTTTTTTTTTTTAGAAAAAAAAAGGAAATTGTTAGGGCCACCGGGGTGTTCGGACTGAACTGATAGTTTTATTGATCAATATTGAAGTCTAATTTTTTTGGATCGAATCGGATCAAGACAGACTGAATGTGTATATATATATATATTTAATTATTTTCTTTATATATATAATATATATTATTTTATATAGTAACTGTATAAATTAATTATATAATTTTTATTTAAGGGATCACAATTAACCATATATAATATATTAAAAATATCACTTAATTTTCATTTTACTAATTTAATTAATTTTTGTATTAATTTTTGTCAAAAAATAAAAAAGAGGAAGAAAATCTTCATGGACCGAATTGTACCAAATGGACTGACCAAACCGATAGCTAACGGTTTTGTCCGGCAAAAATAATGAGCTGGAATTTTCAATCCATGACCTCCTCGAACCAGGCTAGACCGGACAGGACCAATTACCTGCTAGCCACTAGTGGTCTTGAAAGTTCTCACCAATAAGAACAAAATGCACTTTTTATTTTGTGTATTTTTTTCAATCATTTTTAAATCACTTTAAACATTTAAAAAAATTTACAAATTCATTAAAAACACTTCCTTAACTATTAATTAAAAAAAAAACAGTATAAATCCTCAGTGATCCTTTTTATAAAAGGGTATACACAAAATTTCAAATTTGTACATCTAAGACAAATGTAATAGAATAAACCCATTATTTGTACTAAGATTATATCCAATTTGTTTATTATATAACCGCAACTAGTCTTCACATGTACTAAGCTTTTATAAATTAGAGTGGTTAGCCAAATATAGAATAATACTATATATAATCTTGAGTATGTAAGTGTTGTACAATCGATTTGAAAAGGAGTAAGATTCATTATTAAAAAATTAATTTTTTTTATGTAAATCTCATATTTAATCATTAATTTTAAAAATATTACACGACACTTATGTACTTCACGACTACAAATCTCATTATTACTCTAACTGTTCATCTTCGGTGAACCTTTTCTCATACAAAAGGAACCAAACAAGCAGAGCCAGAAGCCAGCGTCCTCCTTGCCTCTATGACAACTGTCGATGTTGGGATACATGACCATCTAGTGGGCTAGCGGCCAGTCAAGAGTATTCAATAAATAAAGTTAAACTATTTATTTCCAATCTAATTCAATCATATTTATTCATAAAAGGATGTGAAGTAAATTATATATAGATGATGTAACAAGATTTAACTTGTAAAACAAATTTACAGATTTTAATATTATAAATGAAATTGTGTTACATTAATAATATAAAAATAAAGAGAATAATTTCTATTATTTATTCATTTTCCTATATAAAGAGAAATATCAAAATTCACAAAAGGAATTAAAAATAAAGTTTATACATTAATGTGGTTATATGTGATACAGTAGATTTATTTTATATAGTAAAAATAAATTTTACTCTTTTATTTTAATCATGTGACACTTTCATCACTCTTAAATTATATGTTACATTTTACAATTTTTACTTTCACAACATTAGTATCCTCTCTGCTACGCGCTCTGGCGATTGGTGGAGGAGGAGTTTTTTATTCCGTTTTTCTCTTTTTGGTTTTCCAGATCTAGAAAGGGCGGCTGTGCATTCTCTATTCCTGCTTTAAGGCGAGGTTGAGGAGGCGGTATGGAGGAGCTGGAAGAGGTCTGGGAACGTCTTAAGCTGAACGAGGAGGAGAATCTGCCGATTTCGATTAATGTAGGGGGGGAATTCCTGTCAAAGGCAAAACGAAGCTTGGTGGGAAAAATTATAGTTGACAGAACGATCGGGAATGAGGTTGTGCGGCGAACTATGGAGAAAATTTGGAGCGTTGGGAAACCTCTGGAGTTTCATGAATTCAGAGCAAATTGCTTCATCATTACGTTTGTAAATTCCGCTGATAGAAACAGAGTTTTGCGTGGTAAACCATGGCTCTTTGATAATCACTTGTTCGTCTTGAAACTGTTTGATGGTTTTACTCAACCAAACAAAATCAGCTTTGAAGAGGAGGAGTTTTGGATTCAACTTCATAATCTACCTCTTGCTTGTATGAGTAGACTGTTGGGGAGTTGATAGGGAGGTCTGTGGGGGAGGTGGTGGACGTAGACGTGATGGAGGATGGGTTGGGTTGGGGAAGATTTATGAGTGTTCGTGTTGTGTGTGATCTGAGAAAGGCAGTGGCTAGAGGACGTACAGTTAACTTACTAGGAAGGAATATGTGGGTGCCTCTTACTTATGAGAAGCTGCCAAGGATATGCTTCAAATGTGGAAGGATTCTTCACTCTGAGGAAGGATGTTTGGCAGTTTTGGGTGAGGAGGGAGGTCAGTTTGGGCCTTGGCTGAGAGCAGGTTTGAGTAAAAATTTTAAATCCGTAGGGTGGTGGAAGAAAGGGACTGAGTCAGATGATAGTGACTACCAGGAACACTCTGAGGCTTCAGGGGAAAGGGATGTAAGGGTTGAGAAGGAGGATAGGGAGGAGTCAGAAGAATAGGCAACCCAAAGGGAGGAGGTCCAAGGTGGGAGGTCATATATAGAGGTAATCTCAGAAAAGTTTCCTATGGTCACTGAGGGGAAAGGGGTTGTGGTGGGAGCTCAACTTGTGAGTGACTTCTCAAAGAAGGATGAGTTATTGCATATTGAAGGAGAAGAGGCACAGATTAGGGAGAGGTTAGCAAAGGAAAAATTGGAACCTTAGAAACGTGGTTTGTGGAAGAGGAGAGCTCGTGAAAAAATGGCATCAAGTTCGATTGTGATTTCAAGAGTGGGAAGGAAGAGAACTTGTAAGGTGATGGAGGAGGTGAATGGGGTGGTGGAGAGGAATTGTAGGTTGAAATGTGAAGGGGAGGAGGGCAACTTTGATTCTGAAACTGAGTTGGCGGTGGCTGGATTCCAGTCCCGCCAAGTCCAATGAATCTCATTAGTTGGAACTGCCGAGGGCTTGGGAACCCTCGGACAGTTCGAGTTCTCCATCTTTTGGTGGAGGAGAAGAAGCCCAACTTGGTTTTTCTCATTGAAACCAAGCTTAGATCAATTATGCTTTGATGGATGTTTTGTTGTGGATGTCGTAGGGAGAAAAGGGGGTTTGGCTTTGTTATGGAAGCGAGAAGAGATGGTGGAAATTTTTAACTACTCCCAAAGACATATTAGTGCCTGGTTTCAGGGGGAAGGGATGGTTGATAGGTGTTTTCTAACGGGTTTTTATGGGCACCACGAAACTTCTAAGAGGCAGGGATCTTGGAGTTTGCTTAATCTGTTATCACCTGGTGAGAAGGCCCCTTGGTGTGTTTTTGGAGATTTTAACGAAATCATTTCACAAGATGAGAAGAGAGGAGGTAAATTGAGGGATGAAAGGCAGATGGAGTTATTTAGGGAGGTGTTGATGGGGAATTCTCTGGATGATGTGGGCTGTAAGGGGGACTGGTTTACTTGAAGTAATAAACGCTTTGATGACACCTTCACCAAAGAAAGACTGGACAGGTTTGTAGCTAATCCCAAGTGGTTTTCGTGCTTTAAAGGGGCTGAGGTAGAGGTTCTTGCTGGGAGAAGTTCTGATCATAGGCCTGTGCAACTGAGTTGGAAAGCACCTCTGACTCTGAATAGGAAAAAACAATTCCTGTTCAGGTTTAAGGCTAGTTGGGTAAAGGAGGAAGAGTGTGAGAGGTTGATTGCTAAAGAATGGGGAAAGGGTGGTGGTGTTTTCGAACCAATGGTAAATGTACAACAGTTATTAAAGGGGTGCAGCGGTTCTCTCTCAAATTGGGCCAATTTTAGAAGAAAAAATAGATTTATGGAGATTAATGAGTTGTCAAGTGAGTTAAAGAAGTTGCAAGAAGTGGAGGGGCCTCATAATTCTGAAAATATAAAGCTTCTACAAAAGAAAGTGGGGTCTTTATTAGAGTTGGAGGATTTGAAATGGAGGCAGAGGGCAAAGTGTAACTGGTATAATTTGGGTGACAAAAATACCAAATTCTTCCATGCTTGCGCCTCATAGAGGAAGAAGAAAAATAGCATTAAGTCTGTGGTAGATTCGGACCTGAAGGAATGGGTGGATCCAGCTGGTATTGTGGGTGCTTTCCAAAATCACTTCAAACATGTTTTTAGCTCCACCAATCCTTCTACAGCCGAGGTTGAAGCTTGTTTACAACCAAGCGTCACAAAGGTTATGAATGATAGACTTTTGAAAGATTTTACCAAGGAAGAGGTAGAGGTTGCTCTTAACCAGATTGGGGCTTTGAAGGCCCCAGGTCCTGATGGATTTGGGGCTGTTTTTTTTCATAACTATTGGGGCATTGTGGGGGAGGAAGTGTGTGCAGCAGTGTTAAAAGTCTTGAGGGGTGGTAGCATGGGAGAGTCTATTAACAGTACCTTTTTAGCTCTCATTCCCAAGATAAAAGAACCCAAAGCTGTTACTGACTTTAGGCCTATTAGTCTTTGCAATGTTTTGTATAAGATTATTGCAAAGACTTTGGCTAATAGACTTAAACTAGTCTTGGATGATATTATCTCTAGAAGCCAGAGTGCTTTTATTCCTGGGAGAATCATCACTGACAATGTGATGGTGGCTTATGAGGTCCTGCACACAATGAAGGCAAGGGGGCAGAGAAAAGTAGGGCAAATGGCTATCAAGCTAGATATGTCTAAGGCGTACGATAGGGTGGAGTGGGTTTTTTTGGAAACCATGATGCTGAAGTTGGGTTTTGAGAGGAGGTGGGTTGATTTGATTATGGGCTGTGTTAAATCAGTCTCTTATGCAATCTTGGTGAATGGTGAACCTGGAGAAAAATTCATTCCTTCTCGAGGGCTTAGGCAAGGGGATCCTCTATCCCCTTACCTTTTCTTGTTGTGTGTGGAAGGCTCAGTTCTTTGCTGGAACATGCTGAAAGTAGAGGAGAGTTTAAAGGGGTCAAAGTGGCTAGAGGAGGGTTGAGCATCTCTCACCTACTTTTTGCTGATGACTGTCTTATTTTTGGGAAAGCTAACATGGAAGAATGGAGAAGGCTCAATAACCTATTGGGTATCTATGAAGCTGCTTCAGGCCAGTGCATTAATAGAGAAAAAACTGCAATTTTCTTTGGTTCAAACGTGAAGTTGGAGGTGCGGCAACAGCTATTGAAGGAAGTAGGAGCTTGTAGCAGTAGTAGTTATGAGAAATACTTGGGTCTACCAGCAATGGTGGGAAGATCTAAATACAAAGCCTTTAGAGGGATTAAAGAAAAAGTCTGGCAGAAGCTAAATGGGTGGAAAAATCATTTCTTATCTTTCCCTGGGAAAGAGGTACTCCTAAAAGCTGTTGTACAGGCCATCCCTACGTATCACATGAGTGTCTTCAAGCTACCTGTGAAGCTATGCAAGGAATTGGTTGGGATGATGGCTCGGTTTTGGTGGGGTCACATGCATAATGATAAGAAAATTCACTGGAGAAGCTGGGATAAGTTGGGACTGCCCAAGGACAGAGGTGGGTTGGGTTTCAGAAATTTGGAGTGCTTTAATCAAGCTATGTTAGCAAAACAGGGTTGGAGAATATTGTCAAACCCATCCTCTTTGGTTGCTAAGGTCCTAAAAGAAAAATATTTCAGAAATTCTGAATTGCTGGAGGCTAGACTTGGGTACAGGCCTTCCTTGATTTGGAGAAGTATTAGGGGGGCTTTGGACTTGTTGAAGGATGGGATGGTATGGAGGGTGGGAAATGGTAAGAGTGTGAGAATTTGGGGGGATAGATGGGTTCCAAAACCTTCTTCTTTTTGCATTCAATCCCCTGCCAAAATTCTCATTCCAAACTCTCGAGTGTGTGACTTGTTGATTGAAGGGGGTCAAGGGTGGAATGTAGATTTGGTAAGGGTTGTTTTCAATCAAGAAGAAGCTGATTTGGTGTGTAGTATTCCAGTTAGCTTAACTTGCCTCCCCGATAGAAGAATGTGGTTTTACTCTAAAAATGGGACTTTTTCAGTAAGAAGTGCATACCATCTAGAAATGGATAGGAAAATAAGGGAGAAGGGGCAGGTTTCAGAGATGAATAATTTGAAAAGTGTATGGAGGAAGGTTTGGAGCTTGAATGTACCAGGGGTGGTGAAGACTTTTCTATGGAAAGCTTTAAATGAATGCCTCCCAACTAGGAAAAACCTGTTCATGAGGAAGATTAGTGATTCTCAGCTCTGTCCTATTTGCATGAGGGAAGTGGAGACTGTAGAGCATGTGCTGTGGGGATGTTGTGCTGCGGCTGATGTATGGCTGGAGTTCCCTGCTACCATTCAGAAGAGACACGGGCTAGAGAGAGATTTCCTGGTGCTATGGGTTTCTATATGTAAGAGAGTCTCTACAGAAGAATTGGAATGGATGGCTGTCACTATGAGGGATTTATGGAGAAGTTTGGAGAAGTTCCAGCAGGCTCAAGATGGGACCAATGTAGCAGTTCATTCTCAAGGTGTGGTGAGAGAACATGTCAGATGGAAGGCACCGACAGATTTTAGAGTAAAGCTGAATTGGGACGCTTCTGTGGATTTGAAGAGTAGCAGAATGGGGGCTGGTATCATCATCCGAGATTCCATGGGGGAAGTTCAGGTTTCTTTATGCATGAGTAAGGTGGGTTTTTTTAAGCCAATTGTGGCTGAGATTTTGGCTTTGTGGAGGGCAGTGGAGCTGTGTGTGGAGTTGAATTTGACCAATGTCATCTTTGAAGGAGACGCGTTGGCTGTGGCACAGGCCGTAAACAGCAGTGAAGACTTGTGTCCCTGGTATGGACACTTGATTGATGATATTAGATCTTTCTTTGTTAATAGAGGGGGTTGGGATATTATACATGTTCATAGGGAAGGTAATAAGGTAGCTCACAAATTGGCTAGATTGGCCTTATCTTCTATAGAGGAAGTAGTCTGGATTGAGGAATTCCCTGAGGAAGTGTATAGGGAGTTGTTGTTTGACACTCTTTGTAATGGTTAAATGGTGAAATGAAGTATACGTTTTACAGTAAAAAAAAAAAATTATATGTTACGTTTTTAAAAACAAATCTCTAAACTGATAGGCTATAACATTTCAATGTAGTGGGATATGAGAGTATTACTATTAAGAGTATTACTTGTCATGCATGCAAATAAGATTTTCAATATATATTATTTGTTAATTGTTAAATTTCCTATTTTAGTCTGATAAGGGCTTGCCAACAGCCAGCAGGCCTAGCCATATCCGACAGTTTGATATTGAGATGGTTCGTAGATGTTTTGTGTTTGTCTTGCGTTTACGGAAACTTATCATGTCAGAAGCTTTGGCATTAGATAGTGCGTGAAAACAGGAAAGCGTGTGGGGACGAAAGGGTTGCGGTGCTACGTATTTTTTATACATTTATATATGAAGTAAATGGCTGGCATCATAGACTCTGTCCTTCCGTCCGCAGTAGTTGCTATATTTTGATTTTGGTAAAAAAAAAAAGTATTTATTTAGATTTAAAAATAAAGACTAAGTTTGAGGTGTCCATTTATTTTATTTGGCCTCCCCTCTCTCAGACCCTCTCCGTTACCATATTGCCATCGACTATTGCTCACCGATATATCACTATCCTACAGCATAATTGCTTTTTTTCTTATAAAAAAAAACATAATTACTTTTTAATGACGGTTAAAAAATTATAACAGTCTCCAAACCGTTACTAAAAAATATTTTTTGTGACGGTTTTTGGAAACCGTCACTAAAACCAGATAAGTTTTTTTTTTTTTTTTTTTTTTTTTTTTTTTTTTTTTTTTTTTTTACTTTCGAACACTATGGCTACCTACGTGCGAACGTAAAATGGTTTGATGTCAACGTTCGACCGTTAATTGTAAATTTAAATTAAATATGACTCTAATTTAAAAATGATATGGTTTTTATAGTGCATAATTTGTGAACAAGTCTAAAAAATTATAATATATATTTATATACACACAATTTGTAAAATATAATTATATACATATATAAATATATATTTATGTTTATATATATTTGAAGTGCAGTGATTTAGTATTAAATTTGAAAAATCTAACATTAAAAAAGATTGAGAATTGAAATTAAAAAACAATAGATATATTAAATAATATTGTTCCTTACATATATTAAAAGCAAAATAAAAGAAATATGATATGATTTCGTAAACAACACTCACGTGTTGTTCATTAAATTCGTACTCTGTATGTCCTCAGTCAAGCTATCAACCTTCTCGTTGAGGATACCTACACGATGGGCTATCTCGACGACAGACTCCTCTACCGCCACGATCTGTCAACCCAAACAAGCCGCACATCTCCCACAGATGTACTCGTCGGTTGCTAACTACTACTCCCCACACCGGGCCCGGGCTGCGTTGGAAGAGCTAGATCCGCTCCAGGGGGTGGCTGACGTCGAGAATACCCCCTCGCCTATTCAATGCTATGTTGATGCGTGCTCATGTCGAGCGGGTTCATCTGATCTGTGACCTGCTCCTCCGGCTGGAGTGGCACTCTCCGAGCAAGTAATAGCCTGGTGATGATGAAACCGTATGGGAGGTTGTCCGTGGAGATGATACTCGCCTCGTAACGGATCCTCTCAAAGATGCGCAATGGCAAATCGATGGGATCTCCACGTGCCACTTGTATAAAAAATTATGCCCAAGTCCGACTAAATATGATTTTATGTGCCACAAGATCCAGGTTTATTGCAACAATAAGCTGCAACATGCGGAAGAAAGGTAGCAGATGTATTTTGTTGAAGGCGTTCTTCCTCTCGATCTGCTTGCGGTCTCTCCCAGTGAGGATGTAGAAATCCTCGTCTCGGTCATCATGCTGAGCCTCACGGTTAGTACCCTCAGCCTCTGACCGGTCTGCAACTTTGGCATCATCTACTAGTTGAGTTGGGCCAGTAGATGATGTAGAAGTGCCTACATCTGCATCGAGTGTGCCGTGTGCATATGTAGATGTGCGAACAACGGCTGTGTCGCCAGTTGTAGTTGATGTCTCAACTGCTCGACGAATCTCGAGTAGCTTGGCAATCACATCCGGTGAAATCTCAAACGACACATCGCGTACATTCACGATGTAAGAGGATGCGTCCTAAGACATGGAGCACATCCACATATAGAACTCCCAAACCATTGAGGGGTATACATTCCCCCTCAATATGCAGATATTTCCTCAGCCTCTAATGATGAAGACATCCGGTTCGTCTACTCCCAACTGAGCTCGTCGAACTTATTGATCAGGACCTCTCGCTCCACTATAACAGTACGAGCCCCGATCCAAGCAGTGTCTGAAGTGGCTCCTTCCCTCCCTCGTTTCCAGGTATGCAAAGGATGAGCCATATCCTGAAAATAGGAAAGGAAAAAAATTATTAGTACTACTGATGCATTTTTCGTATTAATTTTAAACTGCTCTGCATTAACATTCAGACGTTATATAACATATGTTCGAACGTTTTATCTAAAGATGCACTTTTATTAGATAAAAATTATATTAATGTTCGAACATAATATAATATACACGTTCGAACATTAAGGGCATAACAGATAAGAATTTTGAAATGTGTTGTGTTTGAACGTTATGCCTTCCAGTTCGACCGTATGGTTTTTAAGTTCGAACATATGTTTTTAGTTCGAACGTATGTTTTTTATGTTCGCACGTATGTTTTTTACGTTCAAGCGTATGTTTTTTATTTCGAATGTATGTTTTTACATTCTCACGTTTGTTTTTTTTACTTTCGAACGTAAATTATTGACTACTGCAACATGAAAGGCAAAACGACGGATAAATTAAAAAGTTTTACGTTCGAACGTTAACATTAAACGTTCGAACGTAAGTGCGTCAAAAAGTAATGTTCGAATGTAGAAAAGATACGTTCGAACGTGGAAGGGCTATGTAATTGTAACGTCATATGTTCGAACATTTTGACAAAATGTTCGAACATTTCGACATATAATGGTTGAGTCGACTCAGTCATTATCGAAAATCACGTACCACGGGTCTAAGTGGTCAAATGCCACCATATAAATGAAGTATACACTTCAAGAAGCTTTTCTATGGTGACCATTTGGCCAATGGTAACCCGTGGTAGCTAGAAAATGGAGTTGAAAATCCGACCACCACTAACGTTTGATTTACACAAAATCCTACTAATTTTTAAAAAAAAAAAAAAACATGTAAGAGGACAAAAGAGGGATGCCTAACTTTTTGTGACAGTTGTAGCGGAGTTTGACGGCGGCGTGCAACGGTGGAGAGATAACGGTTTAGTTCTGAAAATGACGTTTCCCGTTTCGGTTTTGGGCTTAAATACACGAAACGTTCGAACTTCATTCTAAGTCACGTTCGAACGTTTGGCGATTTAATTCCCAAAAATATATTAATAATAGAATACAGTGTATTATATATATATATATAATATTTTATATACTATACTAAATATATATAGTATTATATATACACTATATATAATGCTATCTACTATATATATAGTATATTGTTGTTGTTAGTATAGTAATACTATATAGTAATGCTATTAGTATATAACATATAATATTAAACTAATACTATACTAATATATTATACGGTATAATGTTATAATATATAACATAATATATTAAGTATTATATATATTATAGTCTAATATAATAATAACTATATATAATAATTTTAATTCATTAAAATGTCTAGATTATAATTTAAGGCTTAAATTAGAACATTTGATGAATAATATAAACAATCTTAAGAGAAAACAATAATTAATGAGACAAGACTATACATTCCAAAATGTTTAAATATCATATATATCAAAGTAGACAAGCGGCAATAGAGAAATGAGAAGCTAATTGCAACTTCCTAAGAAACGATTGTCTTTTCGTATCATATATAATGATGTCTAAATATCATATATACTAATACTATATACTAATACAATAATTAAGCCGTTTTTATCATTAAAAAATCATAATTCTCGATTAGTTGTCTAATATTAATATTAGTATTACTATATTAGTACATAATACTAATATTAATATAATAATTACATAATATATAATACTAATAATATATAGTAATGTTGTTAGTATATAACATATAATATTAAACTAATACTATACTAATACATTATATGGTATAATGTTATAATATAGAACATTATCCTAATACTATTAGATATATATTTATCCTAATACTATTAGATATATACTAATACTATACACTAATACTATATATATAATGGAAAAACAATTCACAGTATAAGTAAATGATTGTATGCCTTTATAACAAGACATACAATCATTTTTATAATCTTTTCGTAGACCATATTTTATTGAGTATAAGTTAGAATATTACTAACAACATTAGCATATATTAGTATTGCATAGGGTCGGTTATTCTGCATGTTTTACATGCTTTCATGTATATAGCTAGTTATACAATCTATTATTATTATTATTATCATCATATAATATTATTAGTAGCTATTTTTTACCTGGGATTTACTTCTTTGGTATCAGAGTCATATGCGATTATTTTGTTATATTTTTGTTATATCACATATTATTATTACAAGCCGGCCAACTGACCAACTAAAAGGCTGGTGGGGATCATTACCTTTCAAATGTTGCCTCTCATTCCCAAGATTACTCACCCTTGCATCCACATCTCATAATCCTGAAAATGAACCTTTTTCTCCAATATATTCACAAGTGATTGGAGATGATGCCCAAATATACACCTTGAGTAAAGAAGAATTTAAAATTAACAAAGAATATCTCAAACAAGATTATATGAAGAATAAAATAGTCACAAAAGGTTAGTTTTTTCTCAATTTTTTAAAAATAAAAAGAGATTATATTCAAGAGAAATATTATGAGTATCTAGAAAAAATACATATATATAACTATTATGTTAATAAATACTAACTATTGAAGAGCGTCCTAAAGTAACGTTCGAACGTACTTTATTTACGTTTGAACGTTTCAGTTTAACGTGCAAACATGAATCGAGATATATGAGAGGAAATCGATTGACGTTCAAACGTTACATTATAATACGTTCGAACACAAGAAGAAAAATGCGAGAAATTTTCCGCTCGATTTCGACACCTTTGTGATGATCTGAAATGTTCGAACGTTAGTCGATGAAATTTACTAGGAATTTATAAACGTTCGAACGTCAAACTTCCGTACATTTGAACATAAAAAAAAAGTGCGGGAAATTTCCCTCTAGATTTAGGGCTCTGTCATAGAAGATATGTTCGAATGTGTATATTTAACGTTCGAACATCATTTGAAAATTGGGCGGGATATTTTAACGTTCGAACGTTACATCTAATGATTTAGTTTTTGCATGACTACACGCACGGGAGGAAGCAGACTCATTTCTGCTACTTCTCCCGTGCGTGCAAATAACCGAGAGAGAGAGAGAGAGAGAGAGAGAGAGAGAGAGAGAGAGAGATAGAGAGAGAGAGGGTCGTGGGTTAGAGAGAGAGTTGAGTGAAAGAGGGTTAATATTTTAGAACTCTAGTTCCATTGATTTTGGTAAGGAAAAACTTTCTTCTTTTGTATTTTTTTGAATTTTATGATATTTGTCTTGTGTTTTATATATATATATGCTTCTAATAAGTTAGTGTTGTATTTTTTTGAAGGATTGGTTGTTTTGGCAAGTTGAAAGCTTTTGATTTGTAAGAGGATATTGTGAGTGTTAGGTATATTTCTAAACTTTAGCAATTTGTTTATACATTTTGTTGTGATTTTATAAATATGTTTATACATTTTGTTCTGATTTTATGCTTACTCTTGAAATATTGTGATTATTGTTTGTGAATTTTGTAAATAGTTCGTTAGTTTATAGTGTTCATTGATGACGAATTAACATGTTTAGAAATATTGTTATGAAAATATTGTGAATATGTTGTGATATGGATTTGAAATATTGTGATTATTGTTTTTAAATTTTTATTGAATATGTTTATATAGTTAGAAATATATTGTGTTTCGGTTGTGGATTTATGTGAATTTTTTTATATAATATTTTTTGGTGTTTCTTGAATTTGTGAGTGTTAGGTATATTTCTAAGGTTTAGTAATATGTTTATACATCTTGTTGTGATTTTATGCTTACTTTCGAAATATTATGGTTATTGTTTGTGAATTTTGTAAATAGTTTGTGAGTTTATGGTGTTAATTGATGAATTAATATGTGTATAAATATTGTAATGGGAATATTATGAATATGTTGTGATATGAATTTGAAATATTGTGATTATTGTTTGTGAATTTGTATTGAATATGTTTATATGATTAGAAATATATTGTGTTTAGTTTGTGGATTTATGTGAATTTGTTTTATATAATATTTTTTTGTGTTTTCCGAATTTGTGAGTTTAACAAAAAAATTATAAGTTTAGGAACTTAATTTACGTAAAGATTAAAAACATTTAATATACATTTAATATGAGAATTAATATTTAATATGTATATATAATATATTCATACTAATTTAATTAGAATATAATTATTATGCAAATTATAAGTATAGTATAAAACTTAATTTAAAAAAAAAGAAAAAAAAAGTATATAACTTAACTATATATAAAGTATAATAATATACATATAATAACTATAATTAATAATTACTTATAAAATATTCTTACCATTTTGAGGTTCCAAACCATTATATTATTAAATATATATATATAAAGTAAAATACTCTTCAAGAAAAAAAGTCTTGAACCTACTAAATAAGTAGAGAATTGGAATAAATAAATATACTTATTTAAAATAAACTATAGAGTAAATAAATAAGGATCAACAAATGCTTATATAGAAATTATATACTTATTGTCTATATAAATAAATAACTCACTCAATTAAGTATAACAATTAAAATTATAATTTAGGAATGATAATAATTAAAATTATATAATAACCTTTAAAATTATATAATAACAATTAAAATTATATAGGTATCAATTAACAATGTCTTAAGATATATAATAACAAATAAAATTATAATTTAGGAATAATAATAATAGTAAATGATTGACTAAATTTTAGTCTAATTTCTTGATTGTCGTAGTCTCTCCGACCTTGAGAGTTGTCAAGGCCGGAGAGTTTGTGACAGTTAAGTAATTAGACTAAAAGTTAGACATTTCTTCAATATCATTCTCCCTCGTTATCTACTCATGATAGGAAACTTGTAAACATATTCTTCCATCTCTCTCTAGTTTAACAATATAACATGCACTACTATTTGTTTGACATTGTTAATTCAAACAACCTGGGATATTGTTTGTAGTGTTTTTTGATAGATATGGTGTGACATTGCATAAATAACCTTATACCCATTTGGGAATTAGTGTATATTTATGTGTCCATTAATTCCTGAATTGTCCAGTATGGACAGTTTGGGATTATATTATTTATATTGCATATTTTTGTTACTCCTACTCTCCACGTTTAATATGAAGTTTCGTTGTCTTCCTCTACTGTTCTTCGGGTATACTGTTCGTAGGGTTACAATCTCTCTATTTGAACATGTATACTTGGAGAACTATGGGGAGGTGCTGCCAAAATTTCTACTAATGTGGAAAGTTGTAGAATGACGAGATTTGTGGAATATGGATAATATAATCTCGAATGGGATAGGACCAACTACCTTATCAAAAAAACAATGAAAATTAGAGCATGACATGCATGTGAATTTTCTATATACGTGTAATTAATATATAGATGTTTTTAGAAATGGACAAAAGTTGGATGCGTCTGGGTGATAGACTTGTAAAGGATTACGTACCCTATGCGCATGGACTAAGAACCTTCATTGATTTTGCACGGGCCTCTGCTGATAGTCGTGGTTATATGAAGTGTCCATGTCGAGGGTGTAAAAATTTGTGTGCGATAGGGTTGGATGAAGTTGAAAGTCATATATTTGTGAATGATATGGATCTGGGGTATACTCGATGGGTACTGCATGGTGAGCCATATGAACAGTCAGCAGATGTATTGGTCGATCATCCAAATTATTTGCGGCACATGAATGATGATTATGAGCAGGATGAGATGGAGGAGATGTTGGGTGACATTGGAGCTGAGATGTTTATGGATGAAGTTAATGACAATGCCTCAAGTGGCCGAGGGACTGATTATGAAAATTTCACTACAATGTGGGAAGATGCAAAGCGCGAGCTTTATCCAGGCTGTACAAAACATTCCAAAATGTCATTTATTGTGCAGTTGCTTCACATTAAGTCATTGTGTGTGATGTCGACAAAATCAACAAACATGGTATTGGACTTATTTAACGAGGTGCCTGTGATTCACTACCCAGAGTTTGGATAGGAGCTCGAAACGTGTGCCTGTGATTCACAACCGATGGATTCAATCATTTTGGAAATATGAGTATAAGTTATAGCATTTGCCTGTAGTGTTGATTCCTTACAATCTTCCACCATGGAGGTGCATGAAGGCACCCAACGTTTTGTTAACTTTACTTATCCCCGGCCCGAGATCACCTGGAATGACATTGACGTATTCATGCAGCCGTTGATTGAAGAGCTAAAAGAGTTATGGGCAACAAGCATAAGAACTTATGATGCATCCACATCGACATCTTTTCATATGCATGCTGCGGTAATGTGGACGATAAATGACTTTCCGGCATATGGGAATTTTTCCGGCTGGAGTAGAAAATGGAAGTTAGTGTGTCCGACGTGTAATAAAGAAACTACTAGTGAGTGGTTAAAATATTCTTAGAAGTTGTGTTTCATATATCATCGACATTATCTACCAGCAAATCATGCATGGAGAAGAGAATGTGCTAAGTTTGATGGGAAAGTAGAGGACATAATTGCGCCAAATGAGTTGTCTGGGAAATAGATAGTGGAAGAATTGGTATATATTAGAGTGAACAATTTTGGCAAAGGTCGGGGAAAGAATAAGAGAAAACAAGGCGTAGCAGAATTGAATTGGACAAAGTGTAGTATTTTTTTTTACTTGCCGTATTGGTCGTCCAACATGTTGCAACATAGAGAAGAATATCTGTGATAATATACTGTGTACATTGATGAGTATTAACAAAAAGACGAAAGACACGATCAAGACGAGGAAAGATCTTGAAAGAATGGGTATTAAACATAATCTACATTTGCGAGTGGAAGGCAATAGGGTGGTCATGCCGCATACATATTTTATGATGACGAGGGAGGAGAGGATGAACTTCTACAAATGGTTGAAAGATGTGAAGTTGACAGATGGTTATGCTTCAAATATTGGTAGATGCGTGAGCCATGATAACTGGAAAATCAGTGGATTGAAAAGTCATGACTGTCACGTATTTTTGCAGAAGTATTTACCTGTGGGCATTCGTGGGAAGCTGACATCTAATGTATGTGTCGCCATATCTGAACTCTATATGTTTTTTAAGGATTTGTGCACTCGGCTAGTAAATAGAGATATGTTGTGGAAACTAGAAGAAAACATTGCTACTATACTATGTAAATTTGAGTAGATTTTTCCATTATCATTTTTTGATGTCATGGTTCATTTAGCAATACATTTACCTCGAGAGATACTGTTGGGTGGACCGGTGCAGTTCCGTTAGATGTATCAAGTTGAAAGATATTTGGGTCGATTGAATTGCACAGTTGGGAATAAAACCAGAGCTGAGGGTTCAATAGTAGAGGCTTATATTCACGATGAATGGTTAACATTTTGCTCTCTATATTTTCGTGGTGTTGAGACATGATTTAATCGTCAATAGCGAAATGATGATCTTGCTGCTCCGCCTCCTCATGAGCTTTCAGTGTATTTCTAGATAGTACAATCCTTGGGTATACAAACGGGTTACGATTTAATTGATGGAGAGTTGGGTAAAGTTCGGTGGTATGTGCTAAATAATTGCCAGGAGATTGATGACTATCTCAGATATGTCGTTGTATGCTTCGAATAATTCTAGTTTTTTTTAAGTTTAACAATAACTGTTGTGCTCAAAATATACTTCTTTTGCACTTACATACAGTGAGCACATGGACAAATTTAGAATGGAAGGCATAGAGAATATAAAGGAAAGACACAATGAAGAATTTCTCAGATGGTTTGAAGAACGTGTATGAACTAAAATTATATATATGTTACATTTTGAAACTTTTAACTCTGAATAACTTTTAATAAATATATACTATTTCAATTGTTAGATTTTGGAACAACGTGCTCGTGATCTCGGATCAATTTCTTCTGAATTGTATGTATTGGTCTGTGGTCCCTCAAATACAGCACTTCGATACACTGCATGCACGGTTCGAGGTTATAGATTCCATACTCTGGACTGTGAACCTGATAGAAAGACTCAAAACTCTGGTGTGGTGGTCGAGGGGAGTCATGGAACAGATGATATTGACTATTATGGTGTCATACGTGATATTATCAGATTGAAATATCATGTGGATCTGTAACATATGTCTTTAAATGTGATTGGTGGGATCTAGGCAATGGTCGGGTTTCGATACATAGAGATAATCACTTTACGAATGTCAATACTGTATCAAAATAGTACGAAGATGATCCATTCGTATTGACTTGTCAAGCTACCCAAGTCTATTACTTGATTGATCTAATAAAAAGCGTTGATGAAGATAGTGGAGAGATAACTTGGCGACTCGTACAAAAATTTATCTCTCAAAAAATATATGAAGCAGGAACAAGTGCAGATTACGAAAATAGTGGAGATGAAGATGACACTCCGATTGTAGAGGCATACCAAGAAGATAGGGGATATTAACTTGTTTGTTGACCTCGGTGCACTCGAGTTGCTCCCTTTGTGTAGAGATGATGTGACACCCGTTCATCTCGACCCATCCGTATTAAATGATCATTCAATTCAAGTAAGTGAGGAGAAAAAAGAAGAAGAAGAGTCAGAAGATAAAGACGAATCAGAATCCAGGCAGGAGGTGAATAAGTAGGACGAAGAAGAGGTTAATGATGATGATGAAGATGCTATTGAGGGAGATTTGAAACAAGTATGGAAAATTCATCCGAAGATGAAGAATAAAAGTACTAAATATTTTATTCATATAGGTGACTATAAAATATTATACTTTTCATAATTTCTTCTAATTAATTTTTTTTATAATTAATCATTTTCAAGGATGCTGCCAAAATGACAACGAAGAAATGTGCCTCCGCCAAGTCCAAGTCCCGAACCCATTGAGGACTCCCCACTCGAGGAATTCACTCCTGAAGATCAAGTTAACACGCAAGAGAATAACAGCCAGTCGATACCTATCAGTAAGAAAATATTGTGGTTGATAATTAATTATATAGTTAATACTTTTGTCTCAATAACTATATAATTATAATTATACTATTATCATATAGTTGATGCATCTGTACGTCGCGGTCGTGGCTATACACATGGCATCTCTCTTGAGAAAAATAGAAGGCACGGAAAACTTAAGATCATCATTCCTTATAATTCCACTGGAGGAGTGGATGCTAGTGCAGCAGCGCTTTCCTCCTATATTGGCACAGTAGTTCAAGCTTATGCTCCATTTTATGTGCGTTTATGGCAAGATGTTCCGAATGAGATTAAGGAGCACATTCGAAATCGTGTGCTGGTGAGTTTACTTTGAGAGTACGTTTTTTTCACCTAGATTAGTATATCATATTTTTTACCTGATTCACTTATTACGATGAATTCGACCTCGACTTTGGCCATAGCGAGGATTTAAGAACCGTGAATGAGTTGATGGCTACACTATTTCGACGTCACAAGGGACGATGTCATGACCACTTCAAGAAGTTTGAGACGTTGGAAGAGGATGTGCAGTCCCCTTTCCAGCAGATGAAGTTAGATGATTGGAGAAAGTGTTGTGATCTTTTCGCATCTCTAGATTATCAGGTATTTTACATTTATATATTTTAATTATTTACATTCATATTCGTTCTATATATTATATGTATATATATTACTATTAACATTCTTAATTAATTTTGTAGCACTTGAGTTCTTCAAATGCACAGAATAAATCCATTCTAACTGTCCACCATCGTGCCAGTTCAAGGTCATTCCACCATCTTGTTGAAAAAATGGTAATTAAAAAATTATAGAATTCATTTATTTTCTGATATTATTTTATTTAAGTACTAACATTATCTTTTTAAAATTGCTAATGTCATTTTGTTAGAAACGTGATGATCCTGAAAATTTTTTCCTCATTTATGTTTATGCTGCTGCTCATACTAATGAGCATAGTGAGTGGATAGATGCTGCAGATAATTATGTAAGCAGTGTTAATTTTGTTAAATAAATTATGCAACATGTGAATAATTTATTTTTTATTTTTATTTCTTTTAATGCGTTACTTATTAACGATGTGTTTTCTTTCAAATTGCAGGAAAAAATGATGGAGATGCAGTTAGCTTCTGGGGAATCCTCTCCTAGTAACATAGACATATTCACGCAAGTGCTCGGGCCGCAGTCTAGTATGGCAAGAGGTTTGGGACGATCTTTCAAGCATAGATGTTCATCCTCCTAAACCTCATCGACTTCACAAATTAATAATCATACCAAAGATTAAGAAGTTGCACGACGTGAGAATGAGTATATGAGGTCGAGACAGCAAGAGTTAGAGTCTCTCTTAGAGTGACAGTCTCATTTAGAGACGCATTTACAGGACCAACAGAAAGACCAGGAGGAATGAATACGCAATGAAATCCAAGAGCAAGTGCAGCAGGAGATGATGGTGTAAATGGAACATGTTATGTTGTTGTAATAGAATCGCAGTGGGCGAGGAAAGAGGAAAAAGTGAATTTTATCAATTTTATTAGGGTATATAACTAATTTTAATATTAATTTTGAAATTTTATAAGACATTGTTAGTTGTTAATAGATGGTCTGTAATATGATACAATTGGTATGTTTTTAAATTTTATGAAATTAGTATTTCTGATCTGTACGTTTGAATGTAAATTAAAAACGTTCGAACATTGTTCACATTCGAACCAACGTTCGAACATGAATACACAAAATTATATAGTAGCATTCGAACGTAGGCCTTAACGTTTGAACGTACTCACCCTCAAACGAACAAAACGTTCGAATGATTAAACGATTAACGTTCGAACAAACCTCTAAACGTACCACTTGCGTTCGAACGCTTCTTCATTAACATTCGAAATAACGTCCGAACGATAAACCCGTTACGCTTAAACATTGGTTCGTTAACACTCGAACGGAAATTTGAACGTTTATTGCAATTAACATTTGGACGCATAAACGTTCGGACTTGAATCAACGAACGTCAACTTCTGTCATTCAAACGCCAATCGGTCGGGTTGACGTTCGAACGTTCAATTGGATGTCCGAACATTACTTTCTGTGACAGATCTCAACCGTCACATAAAAAGAGAACGTTCGAACATTACACCAAACGGAACACCTCCAACCGTCACTAAAAATATTTTTAGTGACGGTTTAACAGTAAACCTTCACTAATTATTTTCTGTGATGCACATTAGGTGACAGTCATGGAGACGGTTTCAAACTGTCACCAAATATCTTTAGTGATGTTTTGGTAATTTTTTGTGATAGTTTCCTCTGTCACAAAAGACAAATTGTGTTGTAGTGTACTCGCCACATGACTTACAACATAACTAGTTCACGAAGGTCTCCACCACTACAATTGTTTTTGGATTTTGCCACTACCATCTCTCCCCAGAAAGTGTGGTTGTGTACTATTGCAAAAATGTTGTTGGCCTGATCCCACGTACATTTCAACTCGCCTGCATGCCATCGAAAAATATCTTCTTCTTTTCATTTGGTATGCAATTCTTGAAGCAAGACCGTTCGAGACGGAAGTAGATTCCTACGCTCATATTCCAGTGCTTGAAACATTATGCTAAGCGGAAAATTTTGTGCAAGAATTTATTTACAATTATCTATTGTCACATTAACATACTGAAATGGCTTATACACGTTTTATGAAGCCGGTGGAGTAGGTGGTTGTGTTACAATGAGGGTGATTGTGTTATTGTAGTCAACAATCACCGTTGAATACATCATCGACAGATGACAATCCCAGAAGACGATATTGGGGGTGTGCTATTTGTGACAAAAATATAGTACGTGGTAGTTGTTATTTGAGGTGGGCTGGAAAATAAAGGTAGGATGGGGAAAAAAATGGTAGGCTGAAAAATGAAGCTTGGGCGGAAAAATGAAGATTGGGCGGAAAATGATGTTAAGATAGATAACAAAGCTTAGATTGAAACATGAAGGAAGGACCGAAATAAGAATAGTGGAGAAGGACTCATTACTCAATGCATTGTGGTCTATTTGTTAACTTTGCCTTCACACTGAATCTGGTGTGAAGGTTTTCTCATGATCTTTATTTGTTATATTAAGAAAAGTCATTTAATTAGTTGAGGTCCCTAGATTTCCATTTGATACCACAAAGGCAAGGTCGATGCAAATTTTTTGGAGTTGCATGAAGATGTACAAACTAGTCATTATAGACATGATATGATTTCTTTCATTGGGATTTGTAATGATCAATGTTTACCCATGGATGTATGTAATTTTTAATCATGGATGTAATCTACCACCATTAAGTTTTGAGTTAGGACACTTTTGTTATGCTCAGACTGTAAAAGATGCAAGGTAGATTTGAAGCCATTATGCACAACTGAGGGGGTCGACCATTGGTGATCATAAGGTGCGAGGACTGTTTAGTTTTGTGTTGCTCACTTTAGGGCCAGCTTTGTTGCTCCATGCATTGCTCATCTAGGTGCGAGAGTTGCTATTCCTCGGGTTTTTGTTCAGGTGCAAGAACTGTTCCTTCCTTTCGGTGCTCGCCTGAGTGGCAACAACATTTGCTCGATGCTTGTCGATTTTTTTTCCAAAACCTTCACTTGTTATTTTATTTTAATTTTAGATTGATTATAATTTTTGGCCCAATATTTGACTAGCTAGAGTCTTGAAGGGATCACTTGGGCCTAATAGCCTAGGCGTCCAAGCCCAGTAGAGGCCCAAAGGGTTTGGTGGTAATTGGCCAAGGAGGGGCAATTAGGAAATTAGAAAAAACCCTAACTAGGGTTTAGGGCAATGTGGCGCCAACTTGGAATAGGAAGGGTTGTTTTGCTCTTTCCCTAGGAATCTCATCATTTGAAACCTAGGGAAAATGCATTATTGGTAAGCACCTTGTTGCCACTTGTCAACCATGCATGAGGACTTCTAGAAGAAGCCAAAGGGAGAGAGGAGTATGGAAGGGTCGGCACACCTCAGGGTAGACACCCCACTCACTCACTCACATGCCACTTGGCACACATGCAAGTTCATTCTTTAGGTGCAATGAACCTAGACTCAAAAGTGGGAGAAGGGGAAGAGACTCATGTGAAATGCCAAGAACCATATGCACAAGTTCCAAGAGGCCTTAGGGTTTCAGCCAAGGGGCTTCACGCTTACCTAGGGGAGACCAACCAACACTTAGCCAAGTGTCATGCATGCTATGTGTTGGGGCTTTCTAGAAGAAGATGAAGGGTTTGCATGGGAAAGGGGCTCACACACTCACCGAGATTCTAGAAAAATCCTTGTGGGAAGAGAGGAAGATAAAGGGACAACAAAGGGGCACAAACACACACACACACGCCACTTGCCACATGTCAACTCAATCCTAGGATATGGTTTAGGGCATGAGCACACCACATGTCATAGAGTCCTTTGGTCTTCTAAAAAAACAATCATCAGAAGGGAAATGGAAGGTTTCGGGCAAGAAGAAAAGGGTCATGCCGCATGGAGCCAATGTACAGAGGCTTTTGGGTTTCTAATGTCATAAAAGAATGATGGGGGGGAGAGAGAGAGAGAGTGGGAAAACACGAAGTATGTAAGGGCTTTCTTTTAGGGGGTCGGCGCCTACACCCCCAAAGAAGACACCCAAAGGTCATTTTGGTATTTTGCATGAACTTCTCACCTCCCTTTTCTCTCTAGCTCATCCACCATAGAACAAGCATTTATCTTCCATTTTCTCTCCAACCAAATGCTATCTATACTCTACCATCTCCACCCATCCAACCATAGGGTGGAAAAGAGGAGCAAGGAGCTCACGTCATGGGGATTCTCTTGGCGAAGAAAGGGTTTGGTTTGAGTGAAAGAAGACACACTCCACCCGAGGCTTGAAGGAGATTGGAGGATTTTGTTTGATTATTTTTAAAACTATGAAGGAGCTAGGGTTTTCCTCAGGAGGAAGACCGAATCACCACTAGTATGTACACGTAAGCAAGAAACCTTTGAGGGGAAGAAAGGCCCATAGCCACCATTTGAGCCCAAGCTAGGGTTCCATTCTCTATAGGATTTCAGCCATAAGAGCAAAGATCACACACGGCTATGCCATCCCTCACATGTCATGACCAAGCCTTGTTAGGAAACATGAACAACATTTGGAGTAGGGCAACCTCTCCTAGGCTGAGTACATAGAGAGCCATTCTAGCCATGGAATAGGTCTCACAACTGTGAGGGAGTAAACCCTAAACACGCCACACACACTCACATACTCGAATTAGGGTTTTGTGTTGTCACAAAGTCTAATGGTTTAAACTATATTTTCAGCTTGCTTGATCATGATACTTGTATTTTGCTTAGGATATTTGTAAGCTGACTCTTAACCTACCTACGGATAATGTTTGTATATGAGGTGTGAACTTTGCATTATTGTTGACATCATGTGATCCTTGAAATGTTTGTTTTATCAATTGAATAAATGGAATCTACAATATGGCATATTTTGTATTCGGCTTTAAGTGATGTTTGCCATGCTTACATGCTTGTAATGTTTCAGCCATGTATACTTGCATGATGAAGAAATTGTCTCTTGTCATGTTGAGCATCGATTGTTATTGCTCATGTTTCATGTTACGTGAATTGCATGTTCTAATATTTTCAAGCCTAACGGTAAATGCTTTGGTGTGTTGTTTGATAACATGTCATGATTACATTGTACACGACATCTACATGTTTAAGTTGCTCATGAAAGTAAAGAGTCCCAAGTACATGTCACATGCATTACGGGTTGTGCATTGTTTTCAAAAGCAAAGTTTGTTACATGTTTTGTCATGATCCTAAATGCTAGGACGGGGGAAAATCCTAGTAGAACTCCTATGTCCACTTTGAAGTGCATAACATTGGAAGTGGTAACCTCTGGGGTGGCGAAGCACGGTCGGCGGACCTCGAATGGGTTCTTTCTAAACGACCGGAGTGAGGTAACACCGAACGCTAGTGGGTGCCATAATATGGATGCGGTGAAGGCGAAATGCGAAATGCCACATAATGATAAAAACTTTGACGTAGTCACCACCAGTCAAGTGGGCTGGGAAGTGATGTCGTAACTAGCAGGGATGGAGAACTAAATCTTGGGTAAAGCCTAGAGTAGAAATTGATTGGTGAAAATACTTTGACTTTATTTCAATTAACAAATTAAGTTTTATTGTTTAATATTCTAGGATTGAATTCTCTATTTGTTTTGGATTTTTAAAAGTTGGAGACAATTATATTAAATCTTGCGATGGTTTGATTTTGTTGAGCTATAGGATTATGAATATATGATTGTGACTTAAACAGTTATTTTTTATGTCATTGATGTGATATTTTGCTACACTATTGTTTGTGAACATAGTGTCGTCTTTAGATCTGATATTCATTTTTATATATGAAAACTGTGATTTGTAAAGGTAGAATAGATTATAGAATTAAATTTGAGAAAGTATATGAATATATTGTCATATCTTCCAATTAGGAATTTGGTACTATAATTCTTAATTGTGTATATAGTCTGGATTGAAAAAGTCAGAGTATTGGATCCGGTTGATGGAAGCCCGAAACTTTACTTGTCTTTTTATTTGTACCCTAATCTCATTCTAATTGCGTTCTTTAGGTCAAATTTTCATATTCTTGTCATATTGTCATTTAATCTTTTCCCTTAAACTTGCATCTCGTAGTGTTTCTTCCACTGACTCCCTGTGGATCGACACCCTGAACTATACAATACCACCGTGTATTAGTTTGGGCATAATCAGGTGTGCTCTGTTCCGTGAGTGTAAAACAGAGACGTGCTCTTTTGCTTGCTCCGTGCAATGGTGGTTTTTGTTTTGGCCTAACGAGGTCAACGGTGCTATTGGTGGGTGCGATGCAGATCAATTTCAACGTGGGGTTTGCTTTAATTCCAAAGGAGGTGGTTTGCTGCGAAGAAAAATAAAAAGGGCTTCTACACGTTCAATGTCGTCGGTTACAAACAGATAATGTGCATATCCATGATTCATAAAGAGGAAGAACGTGACATGGGTTTATTTCACTACGTTCATTCTATTAATGGATAATATATAAAATAATAATAATCAACAATAACAACAACAACAACAACAACAACAACAACAATAATAATAATAATAATAACAATAATAATAATAATAACAATAATAACCTCAATTAAAATTATTACTAATAGAATTTGATAAAATTCATAATAGTAATATATGTTAAAATAAAATAGTTTTGATAATATTTTAAAATTTAAATAAATAAATAATATATTGTCTAATTTAGGCTCAACATGACACAAACCTAAATAAATAATAGCCCATCAACATCTGATAACATTAGCCCATTAAATCTAATTTAGACCCAATAAGATTATCTATATTCCAACCTTATAAATATTGGTCTGGGTCGTTACAAGAATGGATTTAGGGTTTTGGCCAAAAGTAAGGGGCGCTACTTGTCCTTCATGCAAAAGAGTCCCTTAAGTTCCCAACATAGGACATTGTTGAAGGAGGAAGGAAGAAGGGTTTAAGCCAAGGCAAGAAAGGGCCACTTGGTGTCCATACAAGGAGATTTTCTTGTGGCTTTTCTTTGTTTTCAACAAAGGTAATGATAGGAGAGAGAAGAAGGGGGAACAAGAGGGCATATAAATGGGGCCACTAATGGTTGGTGCCCATACACAAGGAAGAGGGGGAGATCATGAATGGAAAGGATTTGAAGGACTAAGATATATTCGGCCATTTGGGTCACACACACACAAGTTTGTTGCAGTTATACTTTGAGCAGCCATGGTCATTAGGGTTTTGTCATGCAAAGGAAAGACTTGTCACACTTGGCCACTAGGGTTTAAACTAAGGGAAGGAGGGACTTGGTGACATTTGGCCCCTAGGACTTCTTGTTGTGTGTATGTGAGTGTGAGTCAAAAGAAAAAATCCATAAACAAGAGAGAAATTGTAAATAGATTAATGGCCCTTGAAAAATCGATTAGGGCTAGATGTTTAAACCCTCAGTACACAATCACACGTTTGAATTCTAGTATTTTGATTGTCAAATTCTAATACCTAGCACATACACTTTCAGCTTGCTTGATCGTTGGTATTCTTTACATTCGAAGCTTTGTAAGTTAGCCTCTAACTTAGTCTTGGATAAGATATTTATGTCTTTGTGTAAACTTTGCATCTATGTTGTTTGTCCTGTTTAGTAATTTGCTTACTCTCAAATGTCACATGATATGATCAGTTTCTACCCTTGAACAATTGATTCTTCATGATATGCTCAAATGATGCTTGCTGGGATTTTGGTTTAAGTGACATGCTTAGAGCCTTGATGTATTGTTAAATGCCATATTGATTCATCATGTATTATATCCATGTATATGTATTCGAGTGTTCTAATTATTTCAAGCCATTCACATGGTGCATTCTCGGTATATTGAGTATTTAACACATGACATGGTCACATGAAAAGTTGCATAGTTTTATCACAAGTTACATGTCACATGTTTTCGGGTTGTGTATTAAAAGAAAAGATTTTTGTCATGACTCCAATGCTAGGTGGGGGAATATCCTAGTGGAACTCCACTTTCTACTCTAGAGTGCTTAATTTAGAGTGGTAACCCCTGAGTTGACGAGGTACGATCAATGGACTTCGAATGAGTTCTTTTTAAGGATTCCGGAGCGAAGTAGCTATACCTAACACTAGTGGGGCCAACACATTGTAAATATGGTGAAGACGTTACGATCTGCCTGAGCATCTCGATATATGGACATACTTACACCTAGTCAAAGGGTCAGTAATGTGATGTGGTAACCAATAGGGAGCCCACGGTTCATAAGAGCATCCATGAGGTCATACATTGTTATATGGAATAAGTGTATAAGTGTTTAAGAATGAAATGGCTACATTGTTACATTGCTATATGGTTACATAGTTACAAGTTCAGTGTTTTTGAAAAAAGAATCTAGATGTGAGAAAATTGTGTTTTGTCAAAATTGCACGTTCATGCTCATACATTCATACTCATGTTTACCTTCTACATGCTTACGTTATCTATGCGTATGTTTTTGGTTAACTTGCTGAGATTTCAAGGAATCTCACTATGGTAGTTTCCACTGCCATTCTCCATCGAAATAGTAGAAGTTGTGACAAGACCCGAAGATAGTGATGGGGAAACGCAAGCGCAATGAGACCCCAAAGTTAAGGAAGCCCCGAAGAGTCTTGAGAGATCTGCAGACCCTTCACTAGTAAAGCAGCTCGAGGCAGTCTAAAAGTTTATTTGTGAAGTTTTAAAGTTTTTTTAGGATATCCAGAAAATCATGGAAAAAAAAAGGATTTCTAGGCTATAGCATTGTTAATGTGATGGAACCAATGTTTAAGGACATATTTTGAAGGGTCAAGGTTTAGGACCCTATTTTTTATATGGATGATTAAACAATTACTTTTGGATTAATAGTTTCTATTTTAATACCATACTAAATTGCTCAAACCTTTACTACTTCTGAATATTTTTATTGCGATTATTGCATACTACTTGAAACATGGTAGATGCATTGCATGTTAACTATCATATTCGATGAATGTGTAACCTTGAGTTGCATATTCCAATACTTCAGACACCGTCCAATCCCAAGCGTGGTATGGGGGCGTCACATCAAGTCTCTACAAAGGCTTAAAGGAATGGACAAACGGGAATGAGAAAGCAGACAAATGACACACTTTAGTAACTGGTTTTAACCAAATACAATTGACAAGCCCTCCCAAGAAAAGTGAAAGCTAAGCTTCGAAGACAATCCTAACATACCCTTAGTGACCCTAATGCACATCCAAAGTGCAGGCTAAGCTTCACAACCAATGTTAATATGACCTTGTGATCAATGTGCATCCAAAAGGTCAAGCCTAGTCAGGTGCAGGCTGAGCTTCGGCGACCAAAGTACAGGCTAAGATTCAAACTCTTCCGGTTGACAAAGGCACTCGCCAAGCAATAAGTCACATGCCAGGCAGCAAAGGCCTCCCGAGCTACAAGGATCTTTCGATCTACATTTCTTACCAAGAAACAAAAGCCTCCCAAGATACAAGGGTCTTTCGATTGACATTTCTCGCCAGAGTAACAAATTCTTCCTGAGTGACAATGCTCTTCCGAGCAACAAGACACACATCCGGCAACAAAGGCCTCCCGAGCTACAAAGTTGTTCTGATCGACAAAGCTTTTCTGCACATTTATGCTCTCCCAAGAAATAGGGCACATGCTCAAACAACAAAGGCCTCCCAAGCTACAAAGCTCTTCTTAGCGGCAATACTTACCCGAGCAACAAAGGTACTTGCCGGGCAACAAAAGTGGCACCAATTTACAAAGCACTCTCATGCAACTACTATATTCTCGAGCAACCAAACTCTCCCATGCAGCAAAATCCTCCCAATCAATAAAGGACCACCCCGAGCAACCATGCTCACATAACAACAATGCTCTTCTCAAGAAACAACTATCTTCCCGATCGGCAAAATGCTCTCGAGCAACAATGGACCACGTCGAGCAACTAGCAACAATGCTCTCCCTAGCAACAAAAGCCACCTCGAGCGGCAACGCTCTTCCCGAGCAAAAACTTTCTCCCATGCAATAAGCTCCCCCGAGCAACAAATATCTTCCCAAACAACAACTATATTCCTAAGTGACAGAGCTGTCTTGAGAAACAAAGCTGCCCATACCTCAGTTGCCTATCTTCACCTGAAGAAGCCACATTTGAGAGCTTGCTTGGGCATGCTGGGTCTTCATGATCACTAAGCTTGGGTCACCCTTAGGCCTTACTTGGGCACCTCTAGCCCTCGCTGTTCTCCAGCAAAAATGAAATAGAGAATGGAAAATCCCAATAACGGGTCGTCTTTAAGCCACACTTGGACACTCTAGACGAAATAGGTGAATGAGGTTAATGCATGCGCATGCGATCAGGGTTAACACTTGCACCTCAACAAAGCGGTCGAGTGATCCTCTCACTACCTCAGCGAGAAATGTTAGTGTATGCACAAGTGATAAGGGCTAACACTCGCACAAGGAAATCTGGCACCCCTAGAATCAAGCCCTCGACCTCCTCGTAAAACTGGCAATCAAGGCTAGTGCACATCCATGCAACAGGGACTAATTAGAACTCACACGTGCATGCAACTAAGGTTAACACTTGAACAAAAAGCCAGGCTACCACAAGAGTCAAGCACTCGAGCTCCCGAGAAACAGGTGACTGAGGTTAACACATGCGCATGTGATCGGGATTAACACTTGAACCTCAACAAACTGGTCGAGTGATAATCCCACTACTTCAATGAGAAATATTAGCAAATGTGCATACAACCGGGATTAACACTCACGCAGCCCAAGAGTCAAGCACTTATGCCTCTCATAATACTGACGATCAGGGCTAACGCCGCATGCGACCATAACACTTGCACAAAATCCTGGCTTCCCCAGGAGTCAAGCACTTAGGCTCCCGCAAAACAAGCGACCAAGGTTAACACACGCACATGTGACTAAGGTTAACACTTGCACCTCAGCAAGTGGTCAACCAATCCTCTCCTTTCCATAACTGCAGCCAGCGGGTTATCTCCTAGAACAAGCCTTCGATCTCCATCACCGCCTCATGCGGGTTGCCTCGACAGCTATCTGAGATGGACCCAGGGGGTCGACAGGCTCCTTAACCACTTAGTGCAAGTTACACCAAACAAACTCAAACTTTAACATCCAAACAACAACATCAACGTGAAATCACCAAGGGGACAAGAAATTCACTAGCAACAACGAAACCAAAGACGGCACCAAATACGAAAAATGTGCTTTTTGCGCTCTTCGCTCATAAACGATAAACTATTATACTTAAATATCAGTTAAATACCCACACAGACAAAAATCTTACAAGCCCATCCTCATGTTGTTACAAGGAATTTATAGGCCCATTCTCACAGGCCTTTACAAGGAATTTTCAAGTCTCCTCGAGGTCTGCCCTCGGAGACCTTCGTTGTAGACGAAGGTCCCCATACTTTATTTTTCCATACTTTTTGTAGACAATCTCTACCATGATTGTCCAACAGTAGGTCTTCTTGTTGGACAAACTGACCTTAAGAATTACGAGCATATGTTGGATATGAAATGAATTAGAGTCCAGCCCACTGATAACCCATTACTAGGGTTAAAAGAAAAGTTAACTGATGAAAGTAATACAAGTCAAGTAGGACTCAGCTACTCCAAAGAATTAATGAGACCTCTCTATAAATGGAAGGGACCACTATAAATATAAAGGAATGAATAACTCTACAAAGAAGGCTCTACCATCTTGAAGGACTCTCTTTCTAAGGGAGGCATCTTCCTAACCTCCCTAAAACCCTATTTGTAATCAATAGTATGAGAGGCGACGAGAGACTGAAAAACAAATCACCCAAGTATAGTGGATTTCTCCCCCAAACAATCCATGGATATAGGCTTTTATGCCAAATCACGTAAATCTCTGTGTTTCTTTCTTTACTTACAATTTTTATGCTTTATTTGCTATTTATTATCAGAATGCACCATATCAACGCCCAAGCCTTTATCGTCAGCCATTTGACCGTATTGTGGTGTAACGCCCGTCCTTGTGGTGGAACTTTTTATAAAATGATTTTAGAAAGGACGACGGGAATTACCGTTCGATTAAAAACTTTTTGCTTCCATACTCAGGGTGCAAGACTCTACGTTATAAAATAAAATGTGCTTTGCGAATAAAAGAGGTTTATAGCGAAAAATATTAATTTTTACAATAAAAGGGCCTCATATATTTAAACTCTCATGCCTAGACTTCCTTTCTTTTCCCCATGGGCCATGTCCATCCTGACGCGTACTTCTCATTCAGTCCCTGTGAGGGGAGGAGCATGCATAAAAACTAAAATGAGTCGATGACTCGTAAACATTACTTCATACAGTTAAAATATAATAACATAGGTTTTCATTCATGCATTCATCATACCATACATACTATACGTACATGCATGCGTGCGTTCATTTGAAAACATCACTGGACGGGGTTTTTCTTTAAAAGGGTTTTCTCTTCATAAAACATGTCACCCGTCAGTACCTTCAGTTCTTCAAAAGTTTGATGCATTCATGTATTCATACATTCATCCATTCTTTCTTATTATTTTCATTGGCCGGTACACACTATTACGCCCCATGTGTTAGGGTTAGCGGTCTTCCTTTGGACCCAGACTCCACCCGTGGCCACGGGTTGGCAATCCCTTTCATGGGGGGCAACACTGGGTGCACTACCATTACTACTTACCTGGCATTGCAATCTGCCCATTCCTTCGGTACCCTTTTCATTCATTCATATGGCCGTTACATATTTTCATACATTAAACGTTCAGTCCTTTCCTTTCAGTTCAGTCCTTTTCATTTAGTAGTTCATTCATGGAAAAGCGTTTCTTTTTCTTTTCTTGTATTTTAGAAAACTCTAGAAGAGCATGAACGTAATAATTACCTGGACTCCATGCTACTTTTATATCATGCAATCCATTCATGTGCGTGTCAGATAGCAACCTACATGCATACACACATAACCTTGACGTCATTCTCTATCTAATGCATAAGCAACTTAAACTATAAATAGAGCTACACTTCACTTGGAACACTCTCATTCTATCCCGTGCTCTTACGTTCCCTTTACTATGCTAAAACCTTCGGGTTCATTTACGATCACTACCTCTTCCAAACTCGACATTCTACTTCGAGTGCTCATCCACTAAAGCAAACCCATGATTTTCCTTGGGGTTAAGACACTAAGACCTTTGTCTTACTCTTCTTACTGACCACATTCCGACGCATGATTCCGACCGATGGAATCATGCATCTTAATCTTAGACAATACACCCGTCACTAACTCTATGCATCTTAGCCCACACTAAATCCTCATTCCCATCCATATAAGCCACATGACTCTAAGCCACTTTGAGGCTTAAGCATCGTGTAACCATGCTTAGGACAGATTACCCATTATATATGGTGAATCCGTCCAGTACATGTGTCTCGCCAAACTACACACGTACCTTACCCCTTATCACCTAAGACCAACATATAACACATTGATCACATGCTCGTAGGGACAAACGTCATACTTCGATACCAACCTTCTCTTAACCCAGCTAGCATGACTCTTCACGCTACCCGTCCCTTTCGACAGTTCATCCCAACACTTAACACGACAAGACTCCATTCATAACTACGACTTACGTCACGTCATATAGCCCGAGACTACTCCCAAGCTACACCGTGACTGTGTCACGTCACTTGACATCCCGCTACGTCATTTCTACGCCAACTCCTAACTCATCACGAGTACGGTCCCTCACGTACTCCTATCACAACGTGACATCTCGTCACATTCCTGCTACGCCGTTCTTACACTAACTCCTCACCCATCATAAGCATGACTGCCAATAACTATGTCACTTCATGATATTCCCCAATCATGCTTCCGCTGCGCACTCTTACACTTGTTCTTTCGCTTCACACTTACTCTCAGTCATAAGTCAATTACGATGACACCTGTCACCTCAGACTACAGGCCACATCATAGCTACCTCGGGACACTATTCCACAGTTCCCGACACTACTCACCATGCTCTACGCCCATCAATCACACAACCACCCTTATCTTTGCGACACGCCACACGGTGTGTCGCTACGCCTCATGGAGTACACTCCACGTATACTCCATTCTCACACGCTATGCCACATCATCACTATGACGTACCCATCATATAGTGCATCACTCAATCACATGAAGTATACTCCGCGTGTACTCTCTTCATACACACTACGCCACATCACCATTATGGCATACCCTCATTCCACCACATGGAGTACACTCCGCGTGTACTCCCTTCCTACACACTACGCCACATCACCATTATGGCATACCCGCCATATGCTGCATCACTCCGCCACATGGAGTACACTTCACATGTACTCCCTTCACACATGCTACGCCACACAGAGTACGCTCTACGTATACTCTTCTCGTTCCACACAACGCCATGCCACCATTACAGCACATACTCCACAACCACACTACACAGCACAGTCCACAATACTTTACAGCACACTTCTCAACTACGCCCAACACTTCACAGCGCACTACATAGATACGCCCAACACTTCACGTACGCAGCACATCACAATACAGCGAACTCCACAATACTAACAACATAGTTCACAACCTAATCAACATCTAACATAAATAACGAGGGATAGAGGGTTATACCATTAACGGGATTGACTCGTGCGTTGTTCATTAATCTTCACGGTTGATGACGTCGGAAGGATTGTAGGTGGCGGCTAACCAATGTACAATGGTTGTCCACCATGTGTGGTGGTTGTCCACCACATAAAGTGGCTGTTTGGGCTTAGGACTAGGCTAGGGGAGGCCAAGGGAGGCTGAGGGTGGTCTTCATGGTGGCTAGGGTGGCGGAGCATGGTGAAGCCGTGGGTTTCCAAGGTGAACCCGTGTGCTTAAGGCATGGAAATGGGGGGGGAAAGCTTGGCTAGTCTTGGCTGGCTATGGGAGGCTTAGGGTGTTGCTTGTGGAGTTATGGTGGCAAGGTGGAGGCAGCCTACAGCGGTGGATCTAGCTTGGGATGGAGGGAGAGTCCGTGAGAGAGTGAGAGAGAGTGGGTATGCGTGAGGGGTAGATCGGGGCTATAGGTGGTTGGGGTAGGCCGATGGTGGCCAGAGGAAGCTCAAGTGGTGGTGCGGTGGCCTGGGTAGCTGCGTACGGCAGCGCAAGGGTGGTAAACTCGTGCGTGTGAGGGAGGCTATGGGCCTCGGGTCAAAGGGAGGAGGAAGGGGGAGCTCGTGGCGGTGCTCGGTGGTCGTGGGTGGCCGCATACGACGGTGGAAAGGGTTGCGCACAATGAAACCGTGTGTGAGAAGTTGCATGCGTGCGAGGGAGAGAGTGGTTGTGAGGTGGAGGCTGGCTTCGACGGTGGGAGGTCACCGGCGTGAGGGGAAGCTGCCGATGGTGGCAATGAGACTGGGCAGCGCACGGTGGCGCAGGGCTAGAGGAGGGAAGAATCGGCTAGAAGAGGGGCAACATACGTCGTACGCGTGAGGGAGACTGAGGCGAGAGAGAGGGGTGGGAAAAGTGAGGGAGAAGAGAGAGGGGTTTGGGTGTTTAATCCTAACCCTTCGTCTTAGGATCTACAAGACGATCTAATGATAGGGAATTAAAATACTGATTTGAAAATACGTAAACATTAACTTAATTAAAAGCACTGAAATGAATAAAGGTAGAATATTATTTAAACTAAAATTTAGTTTATAAAATAATATTATTTCATCATTAATAAATGATGAAGTCTTATTTAATATCTTTAAAAGAATAAAACCATTTAACTAATTAGAGTTTTCAACATAATTTAAATCTCATAATATTTTAAATAGCTGAAATCATTTTAATAAATGATATTAAAATGATTTCTAACAATTATCATATTTTTGGAGCTCTTCAAATTATTATAATTGTCTTATTTAAAATCAAGCTTAGTTCAACAATACTGGAAATACCTCATATAAGTATGTACAGTGCATTTAAAACACTGGGCGTACTTTAGAAATTATATAATATCTTTAAAAACACGTCATCGGGTTCAACACGCATAACGAGTCTCGCAGTCGCTAGAGAGAAGGGGCAGACGGTTACATAATTTTCGTCCTCGAAACTTGCTTACGTCAGAAAGAATGAACCTTACGTCAGAAAGAAAGAAAATACGTTAGAAGGAAGGAGCGGGGTGTTACATATGGGGCTCTGCCCCGTCAGAAAAATGTATCAAAGTATAAAGCTTTTTTACATGCATCAATGTATACATATACATACATATATACATACCCATTTGACATGAGCATTGAGCAGTACTGATGCACTTTAGCACTCCTAAGGCTCAGGGTCAAGCAAACTGACCTCTCTTAGTCTGATCCCTTCCATAGACTATATTGTTCTCTCTGGCTCTGGCAGCTTTCAGAGTATGCATACACAATTCCAAAGCGTGCAAGGCATCAAAATTTATCATAAACAAACAAAAATGGAGCCACACACACATATACATATACATATACATATACATATACATATACATATACATATACATATACATATATATGCATGCAAATATATATTTATGCATATAAATGTATGTATATATGTGTGTGTTTTTTATTTTTGTTGGGTATAACTTTTTTTTTTTTTTTTATGGCGCATGCCAATTTAAGGCTGGCAATTGATTGGGTTTCAGCTAACTCTTACAACACTTAAAATTCTTTTTATTATTATTTTCTAATCAAGTATATATTATAGAATAAAGTGAATTACAAAACGTTCAAGGTGGATCATTTTTACTATCAATAAATAAAAAAGTATCTAGGGAGATTATCTAAAGGTATGCATCCAAAAGTTTGATTGGTTGCTACCCATTGCGCCACTGAGTGCACACATCAATTTTGTGATCGATGGATTTTGGCTACTTTCCATCTTTGATGATGGCGGAAGATTTGTTGAAAATTTGCAATGATGGAAGAGATTTGCCAAAATCTAGATGGGTCCGAGCTTTCAATGGTTGTGATGATAGATTGGGCACGCTTGCAATTACTACTAAATTTTGTTGATGTTGTGATGCCATTTTGGAAGCTAGAAGTGCCGCTAAAGCTTCAGCTACCAGAGGGCTTGTCGTTTGAATTTTTTCTGTTTTAATCTCTAGGATGTCCCCATTGTGGTCCATGTGTATCGCTAATGATACTAAGAACTCATCTCTAACTGCAGCGTCAAAGGAAAAGCTTTGACAATTTGGTGGCAGAGGTTTCCACACTTCTTCAAGCTTTTTTTTTGTTTCTCTTCCCATGTTTTCTTGTATTCTTCATAGATCTGGTTCAAATGATTTTTTGCCGTCTCAAGGGATAGGGAAGCATGGTTATGAACTATATCGTTTCATTTCCTCCATATAAAATCCATTATAATTACCGCGAATAGTTGAAAGTGGTGCTTTTCCATGTCTCGTAGTCCCAACTCCTATTATGAGTATAAGATCACCTTTATCCAATCTGAAGTGGAGCATATGGGTAGATTTGCTAAATTTAATGGCTAGGGACTTTGTTGCCATAGTATCCGATTTATTGGGCACTCTATGAAAAGATGTAGCAAGGTTTCTTCCACCTGATTGCACAGTGGACATTCTTCGAAGCCAAGTTGGGGAATGATTGCGCTCAATCTTAATTTGGAGGGGAGAATGTTCAAAAGTAATTTCCAAAGTAGCAGCCTGTGACGGTCGTGGATTCTTAGACTCCATAGGGGTTTGAAGAGGGCCAGTGTGGGAATTTGTTGAGCTGAGTCTTGGGTACTGACCGTTATGTGGTAAGTTGTTTTAATCGAGAATTTCTCATTGTGGTTCGGGTCCAAATTATCTTTTCTTGTCTCTGAGAGATTGTTGGCAATGGAATTTCTTGAATTTCTGCGATGCTTTCTTGGTCAAATAGATTCTGCATTTTTGGCATGTCCCAGAACCATGGGTTTTCTATGATTATATCTTGAACCTTTAAGGAATGGTGGATCTGATCCATTCCTTGGATCATATTTGGTTTGAAATTTTCCATTAAGGGAATCCACGATTCTGACCAGATATTAACCGAAAGCCCATTATTGATTTGGTTGCATCTTCCTTTTCTGAGTAGGTTTCTTGTCTGGAGAAAACCTTTCCACTGGTAGGAGTCTGATGATTTTGGAGCTGCACTCCAAAAATTCTGAGTCTTTAAGATATTTTGCCTCACTTATTTTCCATCCTATCTTTGCTAATAAAGTTTGATTCATTTTTTCCATCAGTCTGAGTCCTATCTCTCCTAATTTTTTTAGTTGTAAATTGATTTCCATGATTTTAGAGTCAAGTTGTGGGTTTTGTATTTTGGGAATCCCCACCAAAAATCTTTTAAGCTAGTGTTGAAAGCCTTGCATACTGATTTTGGGAGTTGAAAAGAGGTCATATGGTAAGATGGGATGGTGCTTACTACTGATCTGATCAGCATTGTTCTCCCTGCTTGTGATAAAAGCTTTGATTTCCAACCTTTCAATTTTTTCCCCACTTTACTCAGCATTTCATTGTAGTTTTCTTTTTTGTTCTTACAAAAGGAAGTTGGCAAGCTCAAATATTTCATTCTCACCAAAGATGCTTTGTAAGGAAGCCCTTGAGTGATAGTTGTCTTGGCTACTAGACATGTATTCCTTGTGATGAAGATGGAGGATCTTCTCAAGTTTTTTTTTTTTTGCCTCGACCACTGTTGATACTTTGCTAAGCTTTCAGAGATAACTTGAGCATTTCTTTCTGTGGCTTTCATAAAAATGATTGTGTCATCCGCGAAGAGTAGGTGCGAGATGCGTGGACTATTTTTACTGATTTTTATTCCTCCAAGGGTACCTTGCGCTTCAGCTTTTAACATAATTCTTGATAATGTCTCTGTGACTAGTATGAAGTGAAAGGGCGAAATCGGGTCACCTTGTCTTAGTCCTCTTTGTGCTTTAAAGAAACCACTTGGTGAGCCGTTTATAATGATGGAGAAGGTTGTAGTTGTTACACATGCTTTTATCAGATTTATCCATCCTTGACTGTATCCCAATGCTTTCATTACCGTAAAGAGAAATTCCCATTCAATAAGGTCGAAATCCTTCTCCATGTCGAGTTTTATGGCCATTTAACCCTTTTTTCCTATTTTCCTTTTGAGGTAGTGGAATAACTCATGGGCGATTATGGTATTTTCTTTTATATTGCGGCCTGGGACAAAAGTTGTCTAAAGGGGAGAGATAATATTGGCTAGTGTGGCTTTAAAGAGATTGGCCAATATTTTGGTAATGATTTTATAGCTAACATTTGTTAGACTGATTGGGCGGTATTGGCTCGGGGAATTTGGACTTTGAGTTTTTGGGATGAGAGCTATATTGGTGTGGTTCATCTGCTTGAAGAGTTTCCCACTTCTGAAAAAATTATGCACTACTTGGATGACCTCTTTTTTTATGATGCTCCAATAATGTCTATAAAAGAGGGTCATCATACTATTTGGACCTTGCGCTTTGCGATTTGGAATTTGTTTTAAAACTCCAAAGATTTCTTCTTTCATTTGGCACCGCATTGAGTAATTCATTGTCTTGGTCCGAAACTTGCTTCTCAAAAAGATTTTCTAGTTGCTCCGAGATTTGCGGATTAGATGAAATATATATTGATCTTAAGTGATTAATAAATGAAGATTCAATAACAAGTAGGTCCATTGACCAGTTACCTAGTCCCAGTTTGATGGAGTCTATAACATTTCTTCTTTTTCGGATTATTGTTGAGAGATGGTAGAATTTTTTGTTGAGATCCGTGGAAGTGAGCCAGGTAATTCTTGATTTTTTACGCCATAATATTTCTTCATTTTCTCTTCGCTTGTGGAGTCTGTGTTGCAGGAACCTTTCTCTTTCTTGGTTATGGGAAGTCATGGGGCAACTTTGTACTTCAAATAACTCTCTTTCCAGGTCTTGAATGCTATTTTGAATTCACCCGAAGTGATTTTTGTTCCATAGTTTGAGGGCATTTTTTGTTGATTTGATTTTCTTGCAGAGTATGTAGGCCAAGTTGCCCTGGTAAATTGTACTCCATGCCTCTTTGATTATGTTATGGTTGAGTGCTCATTAATCCAATACTCTTCAAATTTAAAAGACGAGGCTCATTGATGCTTTGTTGTTGTGTGTAGCAAGAGCAGATGGTGGTCTAATGCTAATGAAACTAAGTGTTGCAGTGTTGCATCCGAGAAAAATAATCTCCATTTTTTATTTGTTATTGCTCGATCTAGTCATTCCCTGATGAGCGTCTTTCTGTGTCTGTTATTAGACCACATGAATTTTAGACCTATGAAACCCATGTCAATGAGGCCCTTTTTTTCCATTAGAGCTTTGAGGCTTCCGTTTTGGTTAAAGGGGATCAGGTACCCACCATTTTGATTGGTTTAGAAGATCATTAAAGTTGCTCATACATACCCAAGGGCCCGGAAATGCTTGGTAAATTGAGTCCAAGTGACTTCATAAATTTGCTTTGTAAATCCATTGGGCTGGCGCATAGACATAGGTAATTAACCATGGATGATGTGGAAGATCTGAGTAAACTAAAACTGAAATAACATTCATATTAATATGAATAGGTTCTAATTCTACACCTGGACGCCACATAAGTAGAGGCCCCGTTTTTTGCATGAAGTAGAAAAATTAACAAAATGGTGGAAACCTATACTATTTACAATAGATATGGTGCGTTCATCTGACACCAAGGTTCTCGACAAAAAGATTACGTCCGGGTTATAAGTCCTAATATTAGCTCTTAAATTTCTGATTGCCTTGGGTCGGGGCTAGACCCTTGCAATTCCAAGCCATTGTCTTCATTCAGAGGAATGAGGCATTTTGAAGCTTGCCTCTCTAGCTTGTTTGGACTTTTATGGAAAAGGTGGTGATGGTCTACTGTATGGTGACATACGGGCTTTCCCTTTGAGTTTTTTTTTCTTTTCCCATGGAGCTTGATTGCATTTCCACCAGAGTAAGAGCCAAACATGACTCTTTTAATGGTGGTTCATTGGTTGTGGCATCTTCACTGGTTTGTTTCTCTGACTTCACCAACCCTTGGAATTTTCTCTTTGGTGGTTGAAGGGAGTCTGGGGAGGCTAAGTTACTTGTCCTTTTGGATGGGAGGATGGCTGGGTATGTTGTCTTTGCTTGGGTAGGGGGAGGTGCAAAGGCGTGTGGTCAGTAGGGTTATGTGCTGAGGGAGAGGGGGTTATCGTGAAATGCATGGTTGTGGGGGGTGGGGCCGAGGGTGATGGTAAGATTGGAAGGGTGATTGAGTGAGGTTAGGTGGTGGGCTTTGAATATTTTCTTGTGGGTTGGGTTTATTGGCTAAAGCGGGGTTAGTGTTGTGTGGGCTAGTTGGTCCGGTGATGGAATGTGGGGGAGATAGGTATGTGGGGGTGTAAGGGATTTGGGTTGGGTTGCTGGGTTTGAGTGGAGGATTGGACTTGGTGGGCTTAATGGATGGATTGGATTGGCTGGGCTTGGGAGATCAGTCAACTTGGCTGGTAATGGAGGGGGTGAGCTCAATGGACATAAGGTTATGGGCGAGAAAAGGTTTTCATCTTGCTGGCCTATAAAGAGAGGCCTTTGTTTAACAAAAGAAGAGGGTAGTGATTTGGGCTCACCTAGATGGGCTGAGGAAGTCGTGTCCCCGTATTTGGCTTGCTACGCTTTAAAGCCCTGCATTGCAGAATAAATTTGTCTCCAATGTGCTTTCCACGGCGTGTGCTTCCTAGCCGACAGGGAGGCGATCGATGATGTGAAACAAGATATTCTCTGTGGCGCCACTACCATCTTTTCATCAATCTTGATCCCCGTTTTAGTTGATGAAAGGGAGATATTGCTTCGGATTGATGAGCTCTGTTAATTTGAGATGGTTGTTGGTTCAATTGTGAAAAAATTGATGTTTGCTGGTGGCGAATTGAATGCATTCGATTCACTGTAGCTAAACAATGGAAGAAAGTTGGATGGCGCCGTCTAAGTGGAGTTTGATGCTTGTTGTTGGGATTCAACAAAGGAGGAAAGAATTGGAGGAGTTCCGGAGTCTCTTCTGTGAAAGGATCGTTGTCGCAGCTAGTGAGTATATCTTGGTTTAGAAGTGATATTTGAAACTTCCTCTGCTATTGATTGTTTGTAATTTGCAGTTCTTTCCCCTTTCTATTTCTATCTTGAAGCATGGATGATTGGATGTTGTATTCCAAAAGGTTTACTTCTGAGTCATGGCTGCCCTCTATTTGATGAAATGTCTGAGTAGAGTTTGGGCTTGAGAATTCTGCTCTGACCCATGGTCCGTAGCTAAGTTTCATGGGAGGGGTTTTTTGATAGTTGCAGAAGATTTGGGATTGACCCAATCTTTCACATGCGTAGCAAAAGTCAGATAATCCTTCATATTTTAAGGAGACCCAGGTTTCGTGATTCCCAAATCTTGGCAGTATGAATCCTTATTGAAGGGGTTTTGTGACATCAATCTCAACCTTAATTCTAATCGATTTTCTGTAGGCCATATCGTAAATAGGATCCTCCTCAACTTTAATCAAATTGTCCATGGATTTGGATTTCTCAAGGTCATGTGGTCTAAAGGTAGTCCATGGATTTGGACATTGAACATTGAGAGCCTAAGACTAATCTCTTGAAGTGTAGTTCCAGGGGACCATGGCTTGAGGATTAAAAGATGACCTTTAAAATTCCAAGGTGCTTGGTTAAGCACTCTTAGTTTGTCATGGGGAGATCGAAAGGTGAAGAGGAACTTGTTGGTTTTCAAATCTTCAATAAGGAATCCCTGGATGAAGTTCCACGTTGCCTTGATACTTGAGTGGATTGCAAATTTGTTGAGAGGTCTTTTTGCAACGAATCTGCCTACCAATACAGAATCTGAAATGGCTTTTGTTATTTCTAGTGTAGGTTCAAGATTTAAGTCTTGCCATCAGAGAGCTTCTGTCTGTGAGATGAGGGAATCCAAATCCTTTACCTTGTTTCTAGTGATGAATTGTATATTATGAAGGGTTGACAGAATTCTAGATTCTGGATTCTTGTGTTATTTTGTGATGTCAAAAATGAAGGCACTACAGAGTGCAGAAGAACTCTAGTTGTAAGACCCAGCATTACTGGATCCATGCACGGGGTTCATTTTTTCAGAATTTGTTTCACGGGTTCACGCCACGCATCGCACGGTTCGTTTCCATTTTCGTGCATGTTTTTCTTCCCTTTTATTTAGGTTTGATCTACTTTCTATTTTGGTCTATATATATATATGAAGCAACTACAACCCTAGTTCATGTGCCGCAGCCCTCATTTCACGCCTCAGCACATTAGAACCGTGGCCATTGCACCGTTTCCTACCCTCAAGGCTCCAAACCGCAAGCCTCATTCAGCAGCCCAGCTACTCGCACAGCCATCCCAAGACGTTTTTCTCCGCCGAACGCTGTCCAAGCACGCGGAGCGACAGCCACTCAAAGTCCACCTCTCAAGCTGGGCGCCACCACCCTTTCCGTGTAATCACCATCTCAGTTGTACCTCCGAAAACAGAGCACCATCCCAGCCCGAAAATCCTCTGTTTTAGTTGTCTAAAACAGAGCAGCGTCCAAGCCACTGCTGTCACACTCCTTCGTGAGCTCCTCCGCGCCTTGCCCCACAGAAACTGCCGGCGAGGACTCCCCACCGCACTGGTTCACCGCACGCCGCCTCAGTTTTTCCCACGGTAAGCTCACGCCTTTCTCGTTGGGGGTCGGTTTCTCTCAATCCCTCCCTCATCCTCTCACCGTGAGCCGTCCTCTCTTTTTTCTCTCTCTTGCCTCGCAGCTAGGCGCCACCCTCGTCCGCCGTAGCTAGCCCCAACTCCACACCGCCGTGCTTTCCCCCACCCTCCGTAAGTGCTTCCGCCGCACCGTGTGAAGTGAAGTTTTTTTTTGTGTACTTACATATATATATATATGCATGAATGTATACGTAAACTTAATTGTTTTCTTCTGGTGTAAATATATATATGTGTGTGTTTATACTTATATATGTGCGGATGAAATCAATCTTCTGGTGTAAATATATATTTATATTTGTATATATATATACGGATGTATATGTAAAATTATATTAAATTAATAGTAGAAAATAATATTGTTTTGTTTTATTTTATTTTATTTTCTGTTCTCTTATAGTGCGCCTCCAAAGTTAGTGTTGGGGTGTTAGCTTAATTAAGTTATGTTAAGTATTTCAGATTTGAAATCATGAGTATAATACGTGGATTGTAAAGGGTGTTTTATTTAGGCGCAGATGCATGAATTTATTTTGTTAAATGGGTATATTTTTTTGGGGCTTATATTTTATTGGAATGGTTAATAAGTAGACTGATAAGTAACACTTAAAAAGAATATTTTAACGTATCCTTTTAAAAGAATATCTTTGAATTATTATTATTATTTAAATAAATTATGAATTACTAAGGATAATGAATTTATTTTAGTTATGTTACTTTGTATTGTAGATTATAGTAAGATCTCTTTCTTAAATAAGTTATAATTAAATGTTTAGTCGAAGTCGGATATTGATGAGTTTAGAAAGTGATGCTGGTATGTTGAGAATAAAGAGAATTTTGAGTTTGAGGAATTAAAAATGGACTATTTTAGAAGCGGTAGGCTTGAATATCAAAATACGAGATTAATTGGAGACTTATGGAAATTTACGTGATTATCTTGTAGGTGACGAATAAATTTTCTTAGTTCGGCATTTCTGAGGAAATTTTCGAAAAGCTAAGAAGTCCAGGTAAGCGGGGTTCCTATGCTGGATTTGCATAAAAAGAAATGAACTGAGGTTGGTTTGAAAAAAAAAATGTGCATGTTGTTTTAAAAAGAAAAAGTGAAAAACAACCTCAGTATATGTTTTGCATTCCCTCATGAGATACATATGAAAGAGAAAAGAAATGTTTTTGACATGAAATGTGTAGACATGAGCAATATTTGACATGTTTCTGAAATATGCAAAAGAGCGAATATGATATCCTTGAACTTTTTATGCATGTGATATGAAATGATTTGGATCTGGTTTTTGATCAAATAGAAATTATATGAATAAGTTTCGCACGTGTTTTGATATGATATGGATATGATAAAATTTTGGCATACTTATCTGTTCTGAATATGGTTCTGATATGATGATACTGTTCACGTGATATGGTTGGTACCACCATGATATGATATGAGTGCACCCACTTTGGAAACAAAGTGGTCTTTTTACGTGTTCTTTCCTGTGTGCACACTCGGGGCTCCGAGATTGAAAAATGGGAAGTTCACCACATGATACTGCCTGGTTTGGCCACCGAGGATAGCACAACCCTACCATGGGGGTTAAACATGGTATATGATATGATACGATAAAATGAATATGTTCAGTTATGTGATGCCAAAGTGTTTTTGAATATGAAATGGATCCTCAAATATGAATTGTTGACTTGGGTATGAAATGTTTGAAAAGTCGCTCTGATTTTCTGATAACATGTTTTCTGAGATCTGCATATAAAAATAAAATGTTTTGTTTCTGCATATTGAATTTTCTGAAAAGGCTCATGTTTACATGCTAGTATATGTCATCTGCTTACTGAGTTGTTGATAACTCACCCCCCCTTATCTTCATATATTTTCAGATGATATTGACTTTCCAGCTGGGGGTCAGGAATATAATTGAAGCTGACTAGATATGGATAGAAGGATTGGGTACTTAGAGTACCATTGTTAGTAGATGGATTTAACTTGAGTATTTGAAATACTTTACGTTGTTTGGACCTACTGATGTGCATCATCGGAGAAATCCAATGATGGAGATTTAACTTAAATTTAATAGTTGATGTTGCTTCTCTCTAGTTGGAGGTTTCTTTCACAATTTTGCTATTGTACCCTCTCCAAGTCCAAGACATGGACAACAATTTCATGCCCTTGCTAATTCCATTGTCCATAGACAAATGCTTGTGAAGCTGCAAATACAATTATGTATCATGTAAAGAGAATTGTCATTCACCAAGTTAAATTTGTGACGCCTGGAACAAACCCTACTTTTTAATGAACATTTTCCTGAACTCGTCATTAGACTTGGGCTTTTCATCTCCCTCAGTTTCTAGTTTGTTTGCAGACCAACCAAGTGGTTTAACATTTCTTGGTACTGCAAATGTGTTCTTCCCCGTAATCTCGATATTGACATTTCCACGTCTACGACTAGCAGATTGTGGTGCCCGACTAGCTTCCTTGGAGGTTTCAGCAGATGCATTCAGAGCAGATCCCCCAGTCGCATCGATTTGATTAGCAGCATCGACTGCCCATTTTTAGCTTATAGAAGTCAGGGAGACGAAAAAAAAGAAAAAGGAGCATAACGAATAATAGATTATAGGATAGAAGTGAATACATAAGGCCAAAACTAAATACAGGACACCAATGAGGAAAGGAACCTTTAATCAAAGGGAGACCCAACAATCAGATCATCACAACATTTCTACGAAATATATAAAAGTCCGAACTGTAGTGTAGAGATGCAAGTTTTGTTTGACAAGTAGAGAGATGCAAAAATTTTACCTAATTTTTTGGGGAGGGTACGTACATAAGCCATAAATTATAGTTATGTAAGTTTATGGAGGTCTAACAAAAATTATAAGAATTGGAGGCCAAGTTCGACATCAAAAAGTTGAAACAACAAAATGAAGTTCACAAAACATATAACTTAAACACGATATGTCAACATCATATGTCTAGTCCAAATGTTAAAATATATTCATTATATGGAGTTAAAGAACTTTAACAACCCTCCTTCCTATATACACTACAAACTCTATTCATCCCTGTTCTCAACCCCGCAAACATTTTCTACATCTTTCATAATTTTAATTAATTACAAATAATTTGATATGCTACTAGTTTTACCATCTTAACATAAATATCTTGCCCCACTGCTCCGTCTGATATTGGATAGTTGGACATTTCCATATTAAAGCAACTAATGCAGGCAATACACAACCTTTGTTATGAAGTATAAAAAACTGGGCAACTATTGAAATTGGCACAAAGGTATGTGAGCACTGCAAGGCACCTGACATTTTTTATCTGTGTTGCCGAGCAACCACTTGGACACAGAAATTCAAACAAAGTATTGCAAGCACACCACACAAGTCCACACACGCAAGCATGTTTTCCCTAACGTGAATGCACAAAGTCAAGAAAAATAAAATCCATTAGCCTACCATGCTCCATTTGACTATCATGGCCAGATAAATCTTTTCTGCTTTTCCTTGGATTTGACCGAGCAATGCTAAGCCTCTTTCCAAGTAACATCTGTTTGTTCTTTGCTACAGCAACAGCAAGGTGTGCATCATCGGAGAAATCCACGTAGGCTAGTCCCTTTACAAATCAATTTACATAAATTTAAACACCACATTAAAATTTGAAGATCACCATGCAATGTTGTGGATACAAGTTTTTTTTTTTTAAAAAAAAGAATGCTAAATGTGCACCACCATTAAAGAGTTCTTAATCCGATTTTAAACAGCATATTAAGTCTTGTATTCTGCACCAGGGGCAAGGCCCTTGGAGGGGTTATTAAGAGGGGGTAGGCACCCAAAACTATGCACCTGATTACATGGAAATATAATCACGTTGTCTCCCCACAACCCCAAAAAAAAAAAAAAAAAAAAAAAAAAAAAAAAAAAGAACAGAAAAACTGGCCAACTCAGGCTGGCTTGTACAGTCCATTAGTTTGATTCTATCACCACAAATTCAATTGAAAAGATAGTTTTAATAAGCCCATTCAATGAAACTGGACCAAATACAGTGGATCAAACACCAATGATTTACTCGATCCATGTGATGTGGACGCATTAATGGGTCCGGGGTTTAATCGGGTATAAGTGTTTGCATTTTCTTTTTCTTTTTTTTTTTGGCTCTCTCTCCGTACACGGAAAAAATATGTCGTTTTTTTCTATTGTCTGGTTGGTGATTTGTTAATGGAGTAATATTCAGTGTTAGTATGATGGGATTCAAAAGAGAGATTGTGATTGAGTCTAAACTTTTCATACTTGTGAAAGAAGGATTTCTGATAAGAATCACAGAGAGAGGATGGAAAGGAGAGAGCACTTTATTTATGGGTAAAAAAATAGCAATGGAGCTGTGGAGGAATGCTTGAGTGGGGAAAAGAAGGATTTTTATACAGCTACTAGGGATGGATTGGTAGAGACCCATGTTTTGTGGCCCATGGCCAAGCCACTAGCCATGTGGGGACAAGGCTAGAGAACCCCAAAACAGCCTTAGGGGCATGCCATGGGGCCTACCTTGACATGCCCAAGGGGGCTGGTGACCAAACCAGCCCATTCAGCATGCAGCCCGCACGCCCAGCGCACACAGCACGCGTGGCCGCGCACGCGCAGCACACCTAGCGCGCGCGCCCCGCGCGCAGCAGTCCAGCACGCAGCGCCCACGCGCACGCCCAGCACACGCACGCCCGCGCGCGCCCAACGCCCAAGCAGCCTGCCTGGGCCATGCCAGCCTGCACACGCCCAGACCAGCCCAGGGCCCTGCCAGCCACACTCCATCAGCCAACCTAGCCCATCCATGGGCTCATGCATGCCATGAGTCAACTTGACCCATGCCAACTATGTTATTTTTAATTATTAATTTTTATTTAATTATTTATTTTCCAAGGGACCTATTGGGGGTTTCCAACTTGTAACTCTTATATATAGGACCCTTAGGCTTTGCATTACTATCTTTTGAACCTTTGGCAAATTCCCTAAGTGGGTAGACTTGTTCTTGAGATCATCCATCGGTGCTAAGCACTCGGGCTTTTTGGGTGCAATTCGTGAATCCCAAAGAGAGGATCACACCTTGCAATTCGTGAATAAGTGTGCTTCAATCTATCTATCTTGTCTTGTAACTTGGTGCAATTCGTGAATCCAAGTTGTGTTTATCAATTTATGAGTTATATTCAACTCTTGTGCAATTCATGAATCAAGTGTTGAATTTATCTTGTTTGTTCTTTTGATCATTTAAGTTCATGAGTATTGTTGTTTTTGTTCTTAAGTGTTCTTCATTTTGTTCTTGGTGTTCTTCATAAGTTTGCTCTTCCAATCCATCCAAGCCACAAAAGTCGACCAATCAAGTGTTAGTCCACTTTCCATAAAGTGTTTGCTTCATCCTTGTTGCCCTAGCCGAAACACAATTTCTCCCTTAGTGTAAAGTCCTATTCGGCCACTACTTGCCTTAGTGGGACTTGACCTAACACACATCTTCCACTTACCATATTCGGCTACCCCATCACTTCCCCAAAACCCGAGGCACCAACTCCATCATCTTACCCATTGACCTAGCCACCCATCATCAATTCCCAACACCAAACCCTAAACACAAGTGGCGTCAACCCTAGTGTCTCATTTTACCATCTTTGTCACTTACCAAAAATAGCCTCATCATCCTCCATCAAACCCTAGCCGCCCACCTCAAGGCTCCATAAGGAAACCCATTCCTTTTAGGAGTCTTGCCTCCATCTTCCACATAAGCCCTAGCCGCCACCTCAAGGCTCCATAAGGAAACCCATTCCTTTTAGGAGTCTTGCCTCCATCTTCCATCAAACCCTAGCCAAGTCCTATAAGGAAACTTATTCCTTTTTAGGAGTCTTGACTTCCTCCAACTCCAATTCAAATTCAAATTCAAATCCCTAAACTCAAGGAACCACTCTTACCATATTCAAATTCCAAATTCAAATTTGAATTCCAATTCAAAATTCAAATTTGAATTCAAATCCCAATTCAAAATTCAAACTTCCATCTCACTCAAAGATTCCTTCCATCTTACAAACTTTCCATAACCATTACCAAACCCTAGCCTCACTCTTCCAACTCATTCCCAAACCCTAGCATCATCCTAAACTCCAATCCTAAGCCATCTTTTGCCAATCTCGAAATCCACCCTAGCCACCTCATAAAACCCTAGCTACACTTCACCATACATACCCTAACCACCATCCAAGTGACCCAAACATCAAGGGTAACCCTTAAGCCATTCTCATTGCATCAAACACCCATAATCCTAAGCCAATCTTCCAAGACCACACCAACCATAATTCTACCCTAGCCCACGACAACCCTAAGTGCTTCCAACCCGAACCCTAACCTCATCTCATCCATTCAACCATTGCCTCCATCATCTTGGCACCTCACTCAAGAACAAGCCTAGCCTCCCACATTAATTTGCCTTAGCCTAAACACTTAGCCTACCCAAATACACCATCATCCATCACTCAAACACCATCCTTTGGTGGAAGGCCAAGCAAGTTGGCAAGATCACTCGGTCACCATCACCACCAAGACTAGCCGCGGACCCTTAGTGTTAGGGACAAGACCGGGGTCCCTAACATGGATACTGCAGTTTTATAGCACAAAAGTGTTCAAATAGTCGAGGGCGATATATAATGGTGGTTGAGTATTGTGAGGGAGGAAGAAGTTTCCTGTTGGTACCTGAAGGTGAAGGGGGGAAGGGATGGAGAGTAAGGGAGGCTCTATTGGAGTACCCACTGGAAGGGAGAAACAGAGAGGGGTTGCATGGAGGAGCTCGGTCATACACGGAAGCCCTTGTGCAGGCCGCACCGCTTCATGAACAAGGTGGTGGAGAAGGTGGTGCAAGGTTTGATGACAGAAAGCTGCATAGAGCCCCTCTGGGTGTACGCAATGGGGGCTATGGCTGGGAGTTTGTCAGCAGAGATGATGGGGACGTGAGGCGTGTTCTGTTGGACATGCAGGGAGAAATGAGGCAGCTGCAGATGAAAATGGATGAGGTGCTGAGGAGTGTTGGGTCTAAAAAGGAAAATAAAGGGGGAGAACATTGGGGAAAGGGGTTGTCTGCATCTGAAGGGCCTTCTGAGGCCCATGGGTAATCCATTGGGTGCAAGGGTTGGGCCTCAGCCAAGGAAACAAGTTGGGCCTCAGTAGTGGCCAGAAGTTGCCGGCGGTGACACAGAAGTTGCCGATATGCACGGTGGAGATGCAGAAAGTGACCGGCAAGCCCATTATGGCTTCCCTGACTCTGTTGGGGGGGTCAGAAATTGTCGTTATGCACAGATAATGCCGAGATGCACACTGTGAACCTACCCGCACAGTTATGTGATGATTCTGAGATCGATGAAGAGGAAGGGTTGGGCTCGGATGGTTTATCACATCCCGATAGTGTGCAAGCCACTATGTTTGATGATATTTCGTTGGTGGAGGAGACTAGGAGTCTCTCTCAGGCTCTAAGTGGACAGCTTGGGCTTGAGGATTTTTCGTTGGTGGAGGAGACTCAAGGTCTGCCGATAGACAGCAGGGGGTGATCTAGTTCCCTTGAGTTACATGTTGCCAGTTCATTATAATGTATCAAATTGGGTATTACATAAGGTAAAAGAGTTACAAAAATGTGTGGGGTTGGAGTGTGAAGGCTATGAGGAGCAATTTATGGTGTTGCTTACAGCCATTGAAGTGGGACACCAAAGGCACATAAAAGGTGGATCAAACAAGCAGCGTGAGTTGAAAAGATTGACCTGGTCTATGAACTCTGAGGGTAACTCCAGCAGGGGTAGGTCAAAAGGGAAGGGGCTGGCTTTCTCTTAATGAAACCCAAAATAATATCGTGGAATGTTCGCAAACTCAATGAGGCTAATAAGCGTCTTCAAGTAAGAAACTTGCTTCGGGAGTGGAAAGCGAACATTGTTTGTTTACAAGAGACCAAGATGAAAATGATTGATGGGAAAATTGTGCAAAGTTTATGGAGTTGTGTTCACGTGGATTAGGTGTATATGACCTCTATTGGGGCCTCAAGAGGTGTCTTGTTGATGTAGGATAGACAGGTGGTGGAGAAAATGGAGGAGTTTATAGGGTTGTACTTGGTGGCATGCTCATTCAAGAGTGTATAAGATAATTTCTTGTGGGCTTTTGCAGGTGTCTATGGTCCAAACTTAGATAATAACAAAAGATTATTGTGGGAAGAATTAGCTGTTGGAGTATATAGCTGGTGGAACCTCCCTTGGTGTATTGGGGGAGACTTTAATGTTACAAGATATCCAAGCGAGTGTTCGGGGAATAGAAGAATAAGGCCAGCAATGTCAGAATTCTCGGAATGTATCTTTGATTTGAACTTAGTGGATTTGCCTCTAGTAGGGGGTTCAGCCACGTGGTCCAACAATAAGACATGGTCTCGTTTGGATTGTTTCTTAATATCACCAGAATGGGAAAGTCACTTTTCGGATGTATGGCAAAAGCGAATGCATCGTCTTTGCTCGGATCATTGGCCTATTATGCTTGATTGTGGTGATCTCCGAATAAGGCAACAGTATTTCAAATTTGAAAACATGTGACTGAAATCAGAAGGCTTTGTAGAGAGGGTGAGACAATGGTGGTCCTCGTACCAGTTTCAAGGTACCCCTAGCTTCATCTTAGTAGATAAATTGAAAGCGCTAAAAAAGGATCTGAAGCTTTGGAATATGCAGACTTTTGGAGATATAAGGGAGCGTAAGAAAAGCAAGTTGATGGAGATCCAAGAGTTTGAGAGGTTACAAGAGACACGGCCTCTTTCACAAGATGAGTTAGCACAAATGACTATGTTGGCTGCGGACTTGGAAAGAATTATATTATTAGAAGAGACGTCATGGTGTCAAAAATCGAGAGCCTTGTGGTTGAGGGAAGGTGATCGAAGTACCAAGTTTTTCCATAGAATTGCGAACTCCCATCGGAGAAACAATAATATTGAGATGCTGAAAATCGACGATGTGGAGTGTAAGGAAGAGCAGGTTATCCATGATCATGTACTAGATTTCTTTGAACAGCTTTTAACCGAGCAGGAGGGATGGCGACCTACCATTGATGGTCTTGATTTCGAAGCCATTGAACCGAATGATGTATCACGGATGGAGAGGGCTTTTGAGGAGGCGGAGGTTTTCGATGTAGTGAGGAAAATGGGTAAAGATAAGGCACCGGGGCCTGATGGTTTCTCTATGGGCTTCTTTCAAAATTTTTGGGAAGTGATAAAAGAAGATCTTATGCGGGTGTTTCAGGAGCTATTCTCGGTTGGAAAATTTGAGAAAAGCCTTAACACCAATTTTCTTGCTTTGATACCAAAGAAGGTGGGGGGCTATGGAGGTTAAGGTGTTTCGGCCCATAAGTTTAGTAAACAGGGTATATACGATTATTTCCAAAGTGTTGGCAAACCGTCTAAGTAAGGTTGTGGGGAAGATCATTACAAAACCCCAAAATGCTTTTGTAAAAGGAAGACAGATTCTTGATGCAGTCCTTATCGCCACTGAATGTCTGGATAGTAGATTAAGGCTGGCACAACAAGGATATCATTTGCAAGCTAGATATGAAGAAAGCGTATGATCACATTAACTGGGATTTCCTTCTCTACCTTCTTGGGATGTGTGGTTTTGGGGAGAAGTGGCGGTCGTGGATTCGTTGGTGCATATCAACGGTGAAATTCTCAATGCTGATAAATGGCAGCCCAGTTGGTTTTTTTCATAGCACATGAGGCCTAAGACAAGGAGATCCGTTGTCGCCATTGTTGTTTGTTATTGTGATGGAGGCGCTTAGTAGGATGATCTCAGCTTTGGTTCATAATGGTTTCGTGGATAGTTTTTCGATAGGAACCCCAGAGAGGGGAATCATTAACATATCTCACTTGTTGTTTGCAGATGATACACTTATCTTTTGTGAGGCTAATCAAAATCAGATTCGTGCATTGAAGGCCCTGCTTCTTTGTTTTGAAGCTGTCTCCGGGTTGAAGATAAATTTCGACAAATCAAAGATGGTGCCTATTGGAGGTGTTCCTAATCTACAACAACTGGCCAACACGTTGGGGTGTAAGATAGCCTCTCTTCCTATGACTTACCTAGGCCTTCCGTTGGGGGCTGCTTCGAGAGCGTCTTCTTTATGGGATAGTGGTGGAGAAAGTGGCGCCTAGATTGGCGGGATGGAAAATGATGTATTTGTCAAAAAGTGGTAGATTTACGTTGATTAAAAGCACTTTATCTAACCTATCAACTTATTTATTATCATTGTTCCCTACACCTGCAAGTGTGGCAGTTTGAATTGAGAAACTCCAACGTGATTTCTTGTGGAGTGGAATGGGGGAGGAGTTTAAGTTTCACCTAGTCAAGTGGGAGAAGGTATGCAGCCCCATTTCTAATGGTGGTTTGGGCATTAGAAGTTAGAGGATCTTTAATCGGGCGCTACTTGGCAAGTGGCTGTGGAGATATCTTAAGGAATCAGAAGCCCTATGGAAATTGGTGATTGAGAGCAAATATGGAGGCTTATGGGGGGGATGGTGCACTAAAGAAGTAAGGGGGAAGTATGGAGTGGGTTTGTGGAAACACATTAGAAGAGGATGGGAGGTCTTGACTAGACATACTAGATTACATTTGGGTGAGGGCTCCAGGATTAAATTCTAGAGAGATGGTGTGACACAGCACTCTACAAGAGATATTCCCTTCACTGTTCAATATTGCTAGTGCTAAAGATGTCTCAGTGGCAGAAGTCATGGAGATAGCAGGGGGGCAGATCCGTTGGAACATCACCTTTAGTAGGGCGGCACAAGATTGGGAAATGAGCAGCTTTGAAGATTTTTACAGCCTTTTGTACTCCATAAAACCGAGCCTTCAGCAAAAAGATTTAATGTGGTGGATACCCGATGGTAAAGGGGTATTCTCGGTTCGCTCTTTTTATAAGGCTCTCACACAAGAACCCAAAACTGAATTTATGTGGAAAAGGCTTTGGAGACATAAGGCGCCTCCCAAAGCAGCTTTTTTTGTGTGGACAGCCTCGTTGGGGAAGATTCTCACAACCGACAACTTGAGGAAACGAAAGGTAATTATTGTAGATTGGTGTTGCATGTGTAGAGAGGGGGGAGAGTCTGTAAACCATCTTCTACTACATTGTGAGACAGCTCGGGTATTATGGATTGAGGTGTTCAGAAGATTAAACTTGTCTTGGGTTATGCCGGAGACAGTGGTGGAAATGCTGGCCAGCTGGATAAATTTAAGAGGCATGCAACATATTAAAGCTGTCTGGAAGATGATCCATATATGCATTATGTGGTGTTTATGGCAGGAGCGTAATGAAAGGACATTTGAGGATAAGGAGAGGTGGCAGGAGGAGCTGAAAGATTTATTCTTTAGAACACTCTGTACTTGGGCCATTGCTATTGACTTCAATGACATAGACCTTCATGATTTTCTTGTCTATAATGCGCCTAAATAGTGAAGGGCATGCTCTTGTTTATTGTCTATGGCTATACCTATTCTTTGATCAATAAAATTTGTTTACTTATCAAAAAAAGTGTTTACATGGTCCCCAGGTTTCCTCATAAAAGCTAAAAAGAATATATCCTATGTACTTGGGCTATACCCTTGGCATTTTCTTAATGAAGTATTCGATTACTTAATTAAAAAGAAGCAAATTTTTATCCCAAAACCTTTATATTCTAAAGCATCTACCCTACCTTCCAACTTACCATTAATGATCACTTCGGCATTATGAAAAAATATTAACATACACATAGAACCTCATGCTTGCTTGATGGAATAAACTCAGCCACAAACAACGCAAAGAGATAATGGGTTAATACTAATTTTTTATGCCAAACCATGATTAAAGTAAACTCGCTCGTGATACCTCTGTAACCAAAAGCACTAGATTGAAAGGTGCATTTGCAGATTCAAAGCACATAAAGCCACACAAGAAAAATGCAAGACACAAAAAGGTAAAACAATGAGAGACATACCCTTGATTTTCCAGTGAACTTGTCATGCAGTATACGGATATCATGTACTCCACCAACATCACTGAAGAAGTTACGCAGATCTTCACAATCTGCCTGCAAAAGTTGAACCATCAATTGCAGTGCACTGGTCCAAGATCGAGAAGAAGAGGAGGGAGAATTTGTACTTGCCTTAAGGTTAATGTTTGATATGAATGCAGTGCACTGATCCTTGTATACTTTAGTTTTTCCAGTCATAGCATCTTTCATCTGTTGTTCAATTCTGCTATTTTCTTTCTCAACCTTGGCATTGATTTCTTTCACTTTATTTGGCCCAACTAAGTTTGAGTCTTGGGCTTTATCCTTCCCATACATAGCTGCATCTTTTTGCCTCTTTGCAGGAGACTGTTCTTTAATTATGTCTGAACCTGGCTTTCTCTTTTCACGAGCATCCTTCTTAAGAGGATTTTCCCTTTTGACTATTGATTTGGATTCCTGCTGTAACCTCAATAACTGTAGCTCTTCCAGACGAGGGGTAACCTAAGGCAGCAAATGAGAGAAAATTGTATAGCAAGAAGAGAACTCCACAGAGAGACCTATAATTTGATAACAACAAAGGATTGACATGCGGGTTCAATGCTTCAGATATAGCCCAGATCAAAAGAACTCAAACACAAAACAGGATCCATTTTGCAAAACAAGCTAGTTTGAAAGCAGAGTACGTAACCAACCAAGGGAAAGAGAAACTCTTCAAACAGTTCTCTTCAATGAAGAAAGAATCAAAATATATTTTTCAGTTCTTTAACACATTCAATTACCTTCAATATACCCAAGTTAAAGGTTCTAAGATGTTCCAGTTGCAACCCAAGAAAGGATAATTGCTATTTCAACCAACTGAAGTGGAAAATCCCATTCAGAAGGCATATCACAACATTCAACTCGTTCAAGTGAAGGTGGAAGCTGTCAATCTGTTAGTCATAAACAATTAAGAGATTCTTTATTCTATCAAAATAAAGTAATGTGCCCTCATGAAAATTTCAGTGTAATTTGCTTTTCTTTAAGGCATTTCTAACTTAGATATACATTAATAACATTACTTCCTAACCCGAAAACGATGGCCAACACCATGTATAACATGGTACCAATAAACAGCAGCAAAGAGGAATTACCTTTTGTACAGCATGGTCAAAATCTTCCAGTGTACCGAATTGCCTTTCAAAGCGTAACCACGAACGGCAAATGTCCTGAACGATTCTGTTTTTTAGGAAGGGGAGATATCATCTAATCCAAAATATATTACGAGAGTTGGCCAACAACAAAGCATTATTCTTTGAATACTGCTCACTATTTTTTTATGGTAATACTGCTCACTATTAGATTTTGTGTATTTATGTAAAAATCTGCTACTGATATTCATGAAGATCAAAATCCATATTTAAATTGAGGAGCTGGCAAACAAACTAAGCAAAAAAGTTACGTAAAAGGTTTCTAAAAAAAAAATGACACCTCTGAACCAGTCCCAGGGAATCTTTTACTGTAGCATCTCTTATAGAGGGACCTAGCCTCATTAATATGGTCCAATTCAATTTCCATTGCTATATAACCCTGCCAGGCTTCCAACATTGAACCACTGTGAAAACAAGCAGCAGATTGATAGATATGTTAAGAAAAACAGGAACAAAAAGCTGACAGAAACTATATGGCAGAAAAAGAAATAGTTAAACCAGATCCTGAGCAAACTCTCCCACACTCCACGAGCTGCAACTAAATCTGTACCCAGACTTAGCTCTAAACGGGCCCAATAACCATGCAAATGCACCAAACCATCCATGTTCTTCAAGTGCTCTAACAAGTAATCCGACGCATTCTGGAAGTAATAAACCAAAAGAACTTAAGGAAATTTCGATGAAAAAATCAACCTTATTACTTTTAAACAAATCGATAACCATAATTGAAAATCTCACACTTCAAAATATCTGGTTATCTATATATCTACACATGCACACACTCTCTTAAAGTTTAATGAAGGCCAAAACCGTAAAACTTTGGTCGCTTAGTTATACAAACTACAATGAGGACCAACAGCCAAACCAAGAAGATCTTCTATTTTTTTTTTATAAGTAAGAATATCAGTCAAAAATCTAACACTATCAAGAGTCTTGAGTGGATAATGATCCTTTTAGTTCAGTTCATCTCCCCTCAAGGTGGTCGCAAATAAATGTGACATGATCAAAACTGAAAAAGGTTTACACCAAAGGCACACTCTAACTGGAAAAGGGAAGGACGGGGGGGGGGGGGGGGGGGGGGGGGTGCAGCCGGTTGATTTCCGTAATTCGTGACTTTATGCTTAATTACCCGGGGTTGTGTCTAACGAAAACATATTCTTCCTGTTCGAGTAAAGAAAATAACAACAATTAAATGGTCAAGTCAACTTCAGCAACAACTTCTTCAATTAATTACTCTCAAATATCTATTTACAAAAATGATATTCGTAAGCCTTTTAGAAAAATGACATCAAATGATTGGAAACTTTTTTTATTATAAGTAAATTTAATTTTATGAAAACAAGTAAACCGGGGCGTTGCCCAAGTACAAAGGAGTATACAAAAGAGGTACACCTAAACAAATGATTGGAAGCTTGTAGTCATTACCCTTCCAATATTTGATGCCACCAGACCGTGATGAAAGGACTTTGTTCCTTTGGGCAACCACTATAGATTTTAACGAGCTAACCTTTCATGGTTTTCTTTTGTCTTTTTCTATTTCCATTTAGGAAATTTTCTTGTACAAGTCTTGTATACTCGGTCTATGCCCTTTGCATTTTCCAATGATAAAATTTATAGTACTTATAAAACGCTCATAAATAGCATTTTCTCATGAAATTATTGTCTAGTATGAATAATCAGATGAATACTTGAGTGATTGAGTACAAACAGATTACAACATTGATAAAAGCACTTCACATCATATTCTAAGTCTTTTTTCTTGGTAGTGACCATCAAATAACAAAGATTCGAACTCTAACACCATCCTACTGCATCATGCCCACCCTCACTCAGCAGACCAAAAGATACCAACACAGTCATCAAGACAACTAGAACTCCCAATATTCAAATTTTACCAAATCAGGTGTGAAAAAAATTGAAGAGCAAAAGATATAATAATACCTGAAAGGTTTCCCTTATTAACGAATAATTTAATACATCCTCTACTTCAGCAGTAAATAAAAGTCTTCGTCTTAGGCCATCTACTCGAGTGAGGAACAGATCCAGGTACTAAATAAAAGGTCCAGTAAATAGAATAGTCAGCACACACAGATGTATGCAAGCATGTATGAATACGTAAATGTGCATGTAGTTATCCATGAACAACAAATTAGAAGAAAATGTGAAGGTCAACCTATAATAAATAATTAGACGTTACCCACACCTCGTCAATGGTAGAAAAGGTGCATTGCAGCGACTTCCCAAATACCTGAAATCAATGAGAAAATTGCCTGAGATTGTTTATTCCTCGATAAGTAAGATCACCTGAATAACTTGAGAACAGGATGTGGAAACTCTACATCACGGCATAATGGACTTGAGGGTACTATGATTTTTAAAATCTAATGTTAAGCTTAAATTTTTTTTAAGGCCTCACTTTGCTTTTTTACAGGTAAATAATAATTTTATTGATGAGACCTAAGCATAGCCCAAGTACATGGGACATAAACAAGAGCAACACCTAGGCCTGATTGACTAGGGATGCAAGGAATTCATCGATATTCAGACCATTGAAGTCCAGTACAATTGACCAATAAAGTAAAGTGTTAAGAAAGAAAATTCTAAGCTCATCCATTGACCGCTCACAATCTCTCTTTGTAATAAGAAGAGAGACAATAACAATACTAAGGTTAATGACCCGTGGAGAAATAGACATAGGAAAAGAAGAAAGAATAGGAAGAGATATCTTCATATACTTATTGGGAATATTCAGCTTATCAAAATAACCAAAAGGCAAAGGGAAAGCAAAAGCAAAAGCAAAAGCAATAGACATACAATAACATTGCATGACGAGGAAAGCTAAGTCTGCATAAATGTGAAGGGTAAAAAATCCTTTCAGGTGGGAAATTCATTGTTTGGACTCTCTTTAGGGGCAGTTTTAAGAGTTAAGACCAAATTTTTAACCCCAATGAATGATGCTTACAATGACTCAAAATTGCCCAAGTCTTGAGGTATACCCTGGAGTTACAACTAGTAAAAAGCTCCATCAACACTAGGCCAGTTACACAGCCCACACGCACACGCACACAGTGACATTAGACCCCAGAAAAGTTACATACAAAACACGTATTAGAGGGCCATAAGAGTCACCAAAAACACAAGTGCATGGTTGCTGGAAATTTCTGCCCGTGCACCCTCCATTATTCATAAGGCTAAATGTGAAGAAAAAGGCAGCAGTTCTAATGACTCAAGTCAGTGATATTTGGTGACTTTTTTAAAAGACTTATTGATGAGGACATCTCCTCCTATTAATGTTTTAGTTATTTTATTAATGTTTTGTCTATTTTATTTAGGGTTGTATTGCCCTACTATTTACAGACATTTTCTATTTTTGTCATTTTATTAATGTGTTAGTTATTTCATTTAGGGTTTGTGTTGCCCTACTACTTAAAGACATTTTGAAGGAATTTTGGAGACAGTTGTTGAAGAATTAAGAATTGTGTGCTTGTGCAGCCGCCCCTTCCAACCTCCATTTCTATTGCTTTCGACTTCCTCTCTTCTCCTTCTGGTTCTTCTTCTCTTCTCTCTCTGGTTATTTCTTCTCTATTTGCTATTATTCTACTTCTATTTCTATTCTCATTTCTATCCTACATCATATTGGTATCAAGAGCCGGTTCTATTGTTTTCTCAAACAATACCGAACCACGCAAACAAAACACCCAGCACCATTCGCTTCATCTCCTTCCTCCGAAAACCAGCGCCGAAAACCCACCCTCCTGAGCAGACCATCCCGATGAAACAAACCACACTCTGTCTCGGTACCTCTGTCCATCTCATCATCTCGGTCTCGCTGCATCTCTTCACTGTAAATCTTTCGGTCTCGGATCCGTGAGTGCTGCCGTCGCTGCCTCTCCTTACCTCCGTCTCACCCAGTGCCGAGATACCACCCCTCGGTCTCTCTCGAAACGGCCTCTCCCGAAACACCCAGTGCCGAGATACCACCGTAGCTGACTCTCCTTACCTCCGTTTCACCCAGTGCCGAGATACCACCCCTCGGCCCCTCCCGAAACGGCCTCTCCGAAATACCCAGTGCCGAGATACCCAGAGACATTAGTTGCGAAAAAAAAAAAAAAAAAAAAAAAAAAAAAAAAAAAAAAAAAAAAAAAAAAGAGAGAAAACAGTACAGACCTCGCCGAAACCACTAGACTTGAGGCAGACAACGCCGGAAACACAACATTTCAACTCCGATTCTTCTCCCTCTACCAGACGTCTAACTCTCCCTCGGGTTCTCCTCTCGCGCGACTTCCAGCGCAGAAAAAAAAAAAAAAAAAAAAAAAAAGAAACCGAATGCAAAAGAAAGAAAGAAAGGGAGTCGGAGTGGTTTTCAGCTTGTCCTTCCGCGTGACTTTGAACATTTGTGCACAATTATCGGGCAGAGGGAAGTTTTACTCTCTTTATTTGGTTTTTATACAATCGGTTTATTTTTAAAATTGTATCAATTGTTTTCTCAGTGCTGTGTTACCTGTAGTAAAGTTTCCAAACCCACTTGATTGGATCCTTTGTTGATTTAGTTTCCGTGGTTACTGTTATTCCCATACTTGCTGCAGCCCAATTTAGTCAACTCTTAGATTTTATATTCCCATTCTCTCATCTTCATAAGACCATACCTTTGTTCTTCGTCTTTTCATTATCTATTCAAAAAAAAAAAATCCTATGTGATTGGATTTTCTTGATTGGTATTTGGTCTTTGCTTTGTCATTTTAAAATATCAGCAGTAGTTGCTTGCCGTATTTAGATTTACGTAATTCCAAAAAAAAAAAAAAAATTGCTCAGGTTGATATTTTCATTGCTTGCATTTGTTGTTCATTGATCTCCATTGCACTTCATTTTGTGGGTGTTGCATTGCATGCAGTTGCGTAGTGGTCGTCTTGTCACCTCTAGTTCCAGTACCTCTACCATGGATCCTTCCCAATTTGATGCCCTCACTCGACAATTAGCTCAACTAGCCAATAACAAGCAACATGTACAAACTCAATTAGCGGCTGTCCAAACTGAGATGGCTGCTACTCGTGAGGAGAACAGGGACCTAGCTGCTAGGTTGAACAATTTTGAGGAACTCCCTCATTCGTCTGACAACTCTGAAGTGTCCCAAAATAGACGCTATCGTCGTCGACGAGGTGATCGACAACATGTCAGACATGATCGTGGGGATAGGGATTATGATCGTGAGCGAGGACGAGACTATTACCGTCAGGGTACTCAGTCTCCTACTCGTCATGAAGAGCGCTTATTTAGAAACATCAAGTTAGATGCCCCTACTTTTGATGGTTGTTTAGATCCTCGAGTTTTTACTCAATGGATTAAGGATATGGATCGTTTCTTTACTTGGTATGGGGTTCCTGAGGATCGGAGAGTTGAATTCGCTAGCTTGAAATTAATTGGCACTGCCCAACTCTTTTGGGAAAGTGTAGAGGATCTTCTTGAGAGGCGTCATGCACTTCCTGTTGGGAGTTGGGAAGAAATGAAACGCCGCCTTCAAGAGAAGTACTTACCCCAATCCTATAGGGGTAATTTATTGGACCAATGGAATGCCCTCACACAGGGCAATCGGCCAGTGACTGAATACGTTACTCAATTCGATGAGTTACGAATGAGATGTCATGTAGTTGAGGGTGAGGCCATGACTTTGAGTAGGTTTAGACAAGGCTTAAAAGATGATCTTAGGCGCGAGCTTGTCCTTCGGGGTGTCGCTACACTTGACCATGCTTACTCTTTAGTCCGAGACTATGAGTCGGTTATGAGGACTCCGTATGGAAGGCGTGGTGACAACCGCCCTTCCATCACCCCAGCGCCCACCATTTCCCCTAAGTCTCTATTAGGACCTCCACCATCTAATGTTTCCCCCGCATGGGAAAATAAGGGTAAAAGTCCTGAAATTCCAAGGACTTCCTCCCGCTTGCAGTGCTTCAAATGTAAGGGTTTTAGCCACATCTCTTCCAATTGTCCTAGTCGAACCCTAGTCATTGAGGAACATGAGGGTATAGTTGATGAACCGTTAGAAGATCAAGTCTATGAGCCTAAGCTTGAGGAGTTTGGTGATTTAGGTGATGATGAAGATGCCTTCTTAGGTTGCATTCGGACCCTCCCTGTGGGTCTAGGTTCTATGCCCTTTGTTCCCGACACACTCTGGTTAAGTGTTGTTCGTTGTACCCTTACCCAGCCCAAAGATACTGATGATTGGCTTCGTCATGCCATTTTTCATACTTATATCAAAATCAATGATAAGGGTTGTAAAATCATTGTGGATAGTGGTAGTTGCATTAATGCGGTTTCTGTGGCTACTGTGTCACGTCTTGGGTTGAAACCAGTTCTTCACCCTCAGTCGTATAGTGTCTCTTGGGTCGATACTTCTTCCATAGCTATAAAAGAGCGTTGTTTGGTGCCCATCCAGTTCCTAGAGTATAAGGATCATATATGGTGTGATGTCATTCCTATGGATGTCGGTCATATCATTCTTGGTCGACCTTGGTTGTTCGACTTGGATGTAACCATCCATGGTCGATCCAATTCATGTTCATTTGTGTTTAATGGGAAGAAGATTCACCTTAATCCGTTACCTCCAAAACCTGTTGGTTCACAGCAAGCAAAGAAAATTGTGGAACGAAAAGGGCTAAATATCATTAGCCCTACGGAGTGTGAGCATACACATGTAGGTAACTATGTTGTGTTTGTTGTGGTTGTTATGAAGGTCTCGTTGGAGTCTCCAATAGTGGCCCTTGCTCAGATAGGTGGTCAAACTGAAGTTGTCAACCGCAGTCCTGGCAATTTTAGAAGATGTTTGGTCCAAGACAATCTTCGGGATTGGGTTTTGATCCTCCCTACCACTCACTTTGCATGTAACATTTCTGTGAATCGGTCTTTAGGCATGGGTCCTTTTGAAGTCATTCATGGTTATAAACCTAGGAAGCTTTTAGCTCCTATTCTCATGTTCCTACATGTTAGTGTGTCTGCATCAGTTAAGGCATTTGTACAACATTTTCATGATTCGCATATTGAGATCAATAAACAACATGAAGCCAGTAATGCATCATACAAACTTCGAGTTGATTTTGTGTATTGAGGATTATGTTATGATCCGAATTAGACTGAAACGGCGTCCACCTGGATCCGTTACAAAATTGCAAGCACGTAGTGCTGGTCCTTTTAAAATTTTAAAGCATGTTGATCCAAATGCCTATGTTATTGATCTTCCATCACATTTTGGTTGCCACTCTACTTTCAATGTTGAGGAATTAGTTGCTTACAAAGGCCATTTCAATTCCTCCAATGATCTTTTTCTACCTCCATTTGTGAGCCTTGCCCTTGACCTTGATCGTGACCCTTTCGTTATTCCTACTCCAATACCATCTATCACAGCACACAAAGATAAAATTGATGCTATTTTAGATGAACAGATGGTATTGACCAATGATGGAGAGGTTCAGCGTTTCCTTGTTCGCTGGGTAGATCCCAGAGAGACACTTCAGCAGCTTGATTCAGATTTATTGGAGCTCTATCAGACTCAGCCAGATCTTCTCCTGCCCGGATCACCGTCCACCCGTTCCGAGAGCGTTGATGGGGATACCAGATTCAGGCCTCCTCTCATTCGTGTTTATGGACGTCGGAAGAAGCTTGCTCAACCACTTAGATCATGGTTGGGTGATTGATTGCAGCCTTAGTGTGACTCATCAACTTGACAGAATCAAGCTTTTTTTTCCACCCCGGGAGAGTTGATGAGGACATCTCCTCCTATTAATGTTTTAGTTATTTTATTAATGTTTTGTCTATTTTATTTAGGATTGTATTGCCCTACTATTTACAGACATTTTCTATTTTTGTCATTTTATTAATGTGTTAGTTATTTCATTTAGGGTTTGTGTTGTCCTACTACTTAAAGACATTTTGAAGGAATTTTGGAGACAGTTGTTGAAGAATTAAGAATTGTGTGCTTGTGCAGCCGCCCCTTCCAACCTCCATTTCTATTGCTTTCGACTTCCTCTCTTCTCCTTCTGGTTCTTCTTCTCTTCTCTCTCTGGTTATTTCTTCTCTATTTGCTATTATTCTACTTCTATTTCTATTCTCATTTCTATCCTACATCACTTATCAATCATAGAAGAGATAAGAAAGTGAAGTTATGTTTAGCACATTAAGATGCACAGAAACAAGTCAAGCGTTTACTACATAGGTAGCAAGTCAATCTACTAGGTATTATGAGAGTAGTTATGAACAAAAAGATTATCTTCTTTAAAAATGAAAGTCAATCAATGGGAAATCAGATCTGTATCTATTTACAAAATCATGATAAAAGGACTCAAAACATTAGCATGAGTAAAAAGGAATATTGGTAATGGATATGAACTTTTTCCTTGAGTTGCGAAAGAAGTCTTAATATTTTGCAAGCTAAGGAAATAAGGTAAGTAATGATGTTATGCCTTTAACAATTATTGGAAAATATTCCATTTTGAAAAGAGTTCTTCAACTTATATGCTATATTGACCTTTCACATAGTCATCAAAAGATATTTACCTATAATCTATTTTTATGCACCTTTTATACAATGTCATGAAAACCTAGCATCCAAAGGATTTAATGATATGCATGTGCCGCTTGAGAGTGATGAACATGTTTATGTGGTGAATGCTTTTGATGTGAAATGTATTATTATTCTCATTTTATGAAAATTATGAGAAAATATATTATGAGTGAAATAGTGTTTAATGTTTTAATTTGGCCATGTGATGATGCTTAGTACCGATTCTGTGGGTAGATGTGCAAGCAACACTAAAGGAAGGTGAGAATGTGTGGTCCATCAAGATGTTTGCATTCAAGGCTATGGGATTAATGCACAACCATGCACACAAGGGTTAGAGCGTGTTGACCACTACGCATGTAAAAAGTTTAAAAATAGATGCTTTATGATATGTATGCTATCCTTAGGCCTCGTTTGTTTTCGCAAATGAGATGAAATGAAATGAGTTGAGTTGAGATTAAAGTTAAAAATTGAATAAAATATTGTTGGAATATATTTTTTTAATATTATTTTTGTTTTGAGATTTGAAAAAATTGAATTGTTTATTTTATTTTGTGTGGAAATTTGGAAAAATTATAATGATTAAACAAGATGAAATGAGATGAGTTGAGAGGAATTGTGAAAACAAACAAGGCTTAATGTATTTAATAATGTTTTCACAAGGAAAAACCATATTCAAAATATTTTAATGTATAATAAACGATTTACTGAGTATTTGATTCACTTTTGTATTTATGTTTTAGATGTCCCAAGTAATGATGATGAGGATGATTTGCCAAGCCAGAACCAGAAGCGAAGACCATAACCTAGTCGAGCTTATAAAAAGTGTTCAACACATAGTTGTTAGGTTTTGGCTCATGTTGGCATGGTGACATTGAGGATATTTGTTTACTTTGAGTTTATTTAATTTTGATACATTACACGCTATTGTATAAGGATATTTTACGTTAGGTCTTGAGTTAGTAATGCTATGGATCTCTTAATAGCTAACACCATGTAATGGTATGACATGGCATCCCTAGCGCTATGGGAAGGAGGTGCTACAACTAGAGCATTTATACTATATTATCAATCCCAGCGAAAAGGGAAGAACCTCAAAAGAATTATGCTTAAGTAATCTCACAGGCCAAAATGAGTTTTCTTTAATTAACTAAGTCTTCTTCTATTTAAAGCTTTGAGGCAAAACCTAACAGTTCATAAAAATTTCAAGGATTTCAAATGTACGATTGAATTGCATTTAAGATCTAATGCATTTCAAATCTTAGGTACATATAAAAGGTATGTCACTTTCCCCCCAAAGGTCCAAAAAGGAAAACAAAAATAAAAACGAAAAACTATAGACATTAGAATTCACTCTAGCCCTACTTTTGTTTTTTTGGCTAGGATGCCCTACAGATTAAATCCATTAACTACAAGAAAGTTGCTGTATCATGATTATATGTATTTCTTTGGTTTGTAGCTTTTAAAAAAATGGAAAATAAGGGAAATCTGTAATTGAGGCTTGGAAAGACAAATGCAACTTTAAACATAAAGAGTTGCATTTGTCTCTTAATCACCAGAGACAATTTTCCTTATTAACCACATTAATAAATAAGGTTTGATTACAACACTTGCTAATCATAATAGGTCAAAAAGTTAAAAAGAATTCCAATCAAAGAACAACCACACCTATAAAAGGTACCAACTGATACATACAGAGGCTAATTCTTTCTCAGAAGCATTGCCACGTTCCAAGCAGAGCAAATATCGAACCCAAAGTTCCCCAACCCAGGGACAATTCTTTGTGGCCCTGCAATAAACCTCTCTAACAATATTGGCTCCCTGAAGAAAAAGAAATACATAAGGGCTTGGATTGCCAGTAACTTGGGGAAAACCTGAGAGTAAGAAATTAAGAGGGAAAACCTTAAAGGTTTTGTCCAAATAGCGAGTATAATCAAGCCAGAGGTCACTTGATATAGGGAAGTCAGCAATAGCGCGTTCATACAGAACTTGTACCCGGGCTGGGTCTCCAGAAGACCGTTCAAATTCCAAGTAGATCTGCAAAATCATCTGGTTAGGACCACCTAAAAAAATGATACCACTGTAGCACAAACAAAAGAAGGCTAAAAATGACAGCAAGTTAAAATAAGATATCTAAAAAGAATACTCTGAATGACAGCAAGTTAAAATAAGATATCAAAACTATATATTTACCTATTTCGATAGGTAAAAAAGTAACAAATAATTTCAAAACTATAAATTACTTCATCACATGCAAGTAAAATGCTGATTTTGAATGCCACATACCATGTATTGTTGAAGTTTTTCTGACTCAGACATATCCTGCCTCAAAATCTGTTCTTCAAGATGAACACGGGCATTATACCCTTCTAAGGCTCTCTGGTAAGCGGAGGCAATGTGAGAAGGCACCCCATCCAAGTCACTAGATTCAACAGCAAGATCATTTCTTTGTTCCATCTCCCAAGCCCTATACGCCTGAAGCGTTGACCTCATGTTAACAAGAGGAACAGATAACTGACGGTGGAATATAGTTCGTATGCGCTGAATCTGCTTTTCTTTTGCCTACACATAAGAAAGCCTGTTACGTATAGATTTCAGCGCAAAAAATCATGTTATTTTTTGCAATACAGTAGATTTCCCAGTCAATGCCACTGATAAGTAGATTTATCTAATCAATAGAAGACACTATTGTCATTTGAGCATTTAGATTAACCCACGATTTAGACTTAGGCCTCCTTTGTTTTCACAACTATTCTCAACTCATCTCATCTTATCCCATCTAATCATTACAACTTTCTTAAATTCCCACACAAAATAAAATAAACAATTCAACTTTTTCAAATTCCAAAACAAAAATAATATTAAAAGAATATATTCTAACAATATTTGTTTAAGTTTCAACTTTCATCTCAACTCATCTTATCTCATCTATGAAAACAAACAAGGCTTAAAGCACATGCATGACACCCACTCACTGGATGTAAAATGTTTTAAACAAAGTGTAACTCAAAAACCAGATTTTTATTGAATGAGAAATTTCAGCATATAAAGCATAAACATGATCAATCATTCAATAAGCCATGATTTCTTGCATATTGACCTATCATGTTTGATTAGTTCACTGTTGTATGATACACACACAGCAGCTAGAGACGAGGAAGGAAAATGTTTTAAACCATGTGCATATCCAAGACATGATACACAGTTATTTGAAAGATTTATCAAAATTCTCTAAAGTTTTAAAAAGGGGTTACTGTTAACAACCCCAAATGACTATAAAAGTCACATCTGAGCATGATAACATTTGTTTTTACGAAAAGCTCATGTATTCCTTGAAATGCATAAAAAAAATGTTGCTGCAGCAACCCCAATGGACCAAACAGCCACTGTTTTGAGATTTACAAGCATTCTAACTTACCAAAAATCATAAAGGCATGTCTACGAATACATATATACACGTCACATAGTTAAACTTAAGAGTAGAATGCATGACCTATGGTCAGTTTTTGCTCACTACCACTAGGTAGACAGCAAGCTACTCTATGGAGTATAGGCTCATACTTTAGTCAATTAGTAAGGATTTTAGAAGAGATTTGACATGGAATATGTGTGTGACTTAATATGTGCTTGATTGATGTGATTAGTTGGTTCTCAAAGTTAAGGAGATAAGGTAAGTGGCATGATCGTAACCTTTATGTGTGCTGTAATTATTCTGTTTTGCATGAAGAAGTGTTGTTTACCTATGCTATGTATAGCCATGTTCAATGATAGCCCCCTTTTATGAGCCCTTGATAAATTACGAGAATGTACTTTTTTTACAAGTAAAATTACGAGAATGTACTTTTTTTTATAAGTAAAATTATGAGAATCTACTTGTGGATGCAATTATGAATGGTACACTGATCTGATTGTTTGTTTTGAATAGATCCCATGTCACGAAATTCACTCTTATGTATATTATGCTCATTGATTGTCACAAATGGATGTCATGTCACGACAACAATGCTTATGTTAATATGGCATGTCTAGTGCCATGCCAAGCGTATAAATATGACATGCCATGAACATTGAAGTCAACATGTTCACATACATCATGGTAAGATAAGAAAGAAGTCACGTGATGTAACAACCCGATCCAATATTATTAGGGATAGTATGGATAATTTATTGGGTCTAAATTAAGTCTTTTTAAAGCCCTTTAATATTTAGGGGATGAGTTTTGGATGGTATTAATAGGCTAATATTTTTGGGAAGGCCAGTTGAGATCTATTGGATATTTTGGACAAGTGGAATTTCTCTAGTTTATTCATCACATCAATAGTGATGATTTGTTAGACAACCTGATGGCTTGGCCTATAATTTTTAAGGAGCCTCTTGACGTGTGGCTGATGTGACTGGAATAGTATTAAATAGGCCCAAGCCATTAGTGAATAGCCTAACAAGCAACCCGCAATAGAGCTCTCTCTCAATATGTTACTATTCTACAGTCCTCTTCACCTTAATATTTCTTAAACCAACAACATATAAAATCCTTGCTTCTCCTTCGTGAAAATCCAAGCCAAACTTAGGGGTGCAAATCGGTTGGTCCGGTCCGGTCTGGCATAATTTTTCCGGACCGGACTGGATCGAACACCCATAGGGACCGAACCCTATCGGTCCGGTCCGGTCTAGTCGGTCCATTCGGACCGGCCTCTTTTTTTTTTCTTTTTTTAAATCAATTAATAAAAAAAATTTATTTAAAATACTAAATTAAACTAAATGACTTATTAATGTGGATTATGTAACAAACTCAATAAAAATATTTTATATAGTCAATGATAATAAATTAAATGAAAATTACATTATTAATTTATATAATTACTATATTATTAACTAATTGATATTATATATTAGTTAATTCATAGAATATTAACAAGTGTTAATAACATATTTAAAATTTTATATTGTTAATAGTGATAGGTTAGATGAAGATATATATAAAATATTGTTAATTTATAGAATATTAACAAGTATTAATAACATATTTAAAATTTTATATTGTTAATTGTACAATTATTATAAAAATAATATATATATAATATTTTTTATTTTTATTTTGCATTCGGTCCTGTCCGGTCCGGAAAAACCCTAGACCGTGGACCGGACCGAAACTTTTCGGTCCTCTAAAACGTGGACCGAGACCGACAGGTCTCAGTCTCAGTCTCGGTCCAGTCCGGTCCGGACCGACCGTTTATCACCCCTAGCCAGACTTATGAAACCAGGAGCAAGCCACACATCACCTTTCTCACATTGCCTGTAAGTTCTTCCTCCCCCTTTGATTTTTCTTCTTTCAAGGCATAAATCATTACACTGCCCGGCCAATACCGTGTTGAACGCCTTCCTTTCAAACATCAATAACCCAGCATCGATTGCGTCACCAGCAAACAAACCGAGAGCAACCATGCAAAGCCCTTGTCCCCACGATCTCAACTCCAAGCCCCTTCGTCGAACAGAAAAATCAGGTGGCCGCTGCAACCTCTGCTCGGCCACTGAAGCTTAGAACACCTGCACGTAGACAACCATGCCAAGAACCAGCCCTCTTCCTCCAAGCCAACAACCTCCCCGGGCCCATATCACCACCACCGAAAAGCTCCTATTCCAAGCAACAAAAACAAAGCACCGCCCAAGATGTGTGGTCTCAAACCAAGACTGCCAAAGAAGCCAACTCTGCCACCTACATGCACAGACAGCACCACCTGGGCATTCCCTACCTTCAGACGCCAGCTGTGAACCACCCTCCCCCCATCTCATGGTTGCCCTACGTAACAATTGATATTTTCTCTCGGTTACTCTCTCTCTCTCTCTCTCTCTCTCTCTCTCTCTCAAGTCCTCTCTCTATCTCTCAGTTCTCCCTCATATCACGCACTCTCTTATGTCTCCCTCTCACAGCACCTCTCACTTTTTCTCTCACATTAGTTCTCTCTCTATCTATGTCGGTTACGGGTTTAACATAATATTAGAAGATCACGGGCTGGCCACAGTTTATAGAGGTCGCATGTTCATCCTTGGATTGCATCACGACTATGCTTGTTTTGGTTTTATGGTCTTCACATGTTTATGGGCCACGGATCAGTGAAATTCATGTTATAGGTTGGGTATTATGGATCTAAACTATGAGGCACAGGTTGTGTTTATGAGAGCATTAGGCCACAGGTGGATATCATGGACTTAATATGTGGATATTTTGGGGTCAAGAACATGTGTTATGCATGGACAATATCATAAGACCAATTTATGGAGTTAATATGCTTTTAGGATTTATCGTGTAATTATATGGAGAAATTATGTGAAAATCAAAGTATTTAGGGAGTGATGACATTTTAGGGTTAAGGGAATTTTAGGATTTTTAGAAAATATAGGTATTGAATATTTCAGGTTTTAATTACAAAGTATGTGTTTGATTAGAACTTGACGTAGTTTACATGCCTATTTTATACGGTAATCGGCTTCGCCCCAGAAATTTTGGATTAGCGCTACGAGGTAAGTACCATGATCATACCCTTACACGTGTGCATGGTAAACGACGTGTTTTTTATAAAAGTATTATGTATGCAGGCCCTTACCATTGAAAGCCCATTTTTACATAACCAAGTCATGAAGGAAATGAGTTTTGACTACCATTGGAATGAATGTTCCTCCTCGACTCATTGGGTTGGGCCTGGGTCAAATGCTAAAGCCCCCCCCCCTAGGGCTAGGTCCTCTCTTCACAACAGCAAGGCATTCGGCAAAAGGGCCCAACCCACAAATCATGCTAGCAGAAAGGGAATGCATCGCGCGGGAAATGGGTGCAAGGGGACAGACGGGACGTGCCTCCCTGACACAAGCCTGCCATAATCAGCATTAAAGGACCCATGCCAGCAAGTGAACAAGAGGCCTAGGCAGCCCTCGATTCTCTGACAATGGGAGTGAGAAGTGACTACACCGATCACCAACAGTCGAAACACCACCCGGGAAGCTACACCGCATTAATGGTGCCACCACAAGGACCGCACCACATTAAAGGCCAAGACTGGGGCAACTATGAATGTGACACAGACCCCTGACACTAGGTACAAGAATGTTCCCCCAAAATATAAAAGCCATGCTCAAGGTACAAATAAGGCTCTCTAAACTCTATTATTCTCCCACAATTCCATAACACAAGAAGACAGACTTTGGCATCAGAGGTTCCCCAGACCGCCACCGAGCCATCTTCATCTCTATGTCTGTTGGAAGGAAGACCTTGACCCGGGTTGCCGGAACCTTGCCCAAGCATATGAAACACGACATTAACAGCCATGATATGTCATGATTTATGTATAAATTTCAAGTTAGTTACATGACACATCATCAAAATATTTATGAAAATTCATGATTTTATATAAAGAGTTATGTATCAAAATATTTATAAAAAACCATGATTTTATGTGAAGAGTTATGCATCAAAATATTTATGAAAAGTCATGATTTTATATAAGGAAACATGTATCACGACATTTTATGAAAGATCACAATTTCATTTTAAATCTATGACTATATGATAAGACAGTATATGACAAGAAAATATGCATGTATGATTATGATGAGGTATGGCTGTTAAGATATGTAACAACTTATGTTATGATATGAAGACGGGACCATATGTTTAAGGGGCATATTGCACTGTCAGGATGTACATGATGGTAGTGCACCCAGTGTGTCTTCCTTATGTATGGATTCCACAACCCGCGGCCACGGGCGGAATTAAAATCTATTAAGATTCGCTAATCTTAACTCACAGGGGTCAACAATGGGTACCGGCTTATAACAAGTGAAAGACGAGTTAAGGCATTTCATGCAGAGTTCAGGTTCACGTTCATATTAATTACGTTTGTAACTATGAGTATGCATATTTTCCAAGAAACCCTATGTTAGTATTATGTTTACTGTATGATGTGTTACTTATTGAGTATTAAAATCATTCTTGTATATTTTTATGTTTTAATCTCCCCAAGTGAGGATCTTTAGATCTTTACAAGGAGGGAGTTGCAGAATAGGACTTAGCCCGGGGAGACGAGATAGAGGCCTAGACAGTTTATGACATCCTCAGTTTTATCATTTTCAGTTTTAATAAGTTATTTTGTTAAGCACATGAAGCTTGATGGATTTTAATAAGTCTTCCGCAAACTCTCTTTAGATTTTAAGTATTTTAATCAAGAATGACTTTGCTTATTTTATGGAATCTTTTGTATATGGCGCTTCGTTAAGAAGAAAAATTTTTAAGTCAAGGTTAATAGAACACTGGTTCCTCAAGATTTCTAAAAATGACTTTATTCATAACCCTCGGGGAACGGGGTGTTACACGTGAGTGATAAGTAAGATTTAATGTCAATCAATTATGTATGGTATGCTGATCTGGTTGTTTGTTTTGATCAAAGTAGGTAGGTAAGTTGGAAAGAGTACTTTTGATCAAAGTAACCCTTCCCACCTTTAGATGGATACATCCTTTTCCAACTAGCCAACCATCTCTCAGAAAACATTTTTTTTATAAGTAAAAAAAATATATAAGCTTCTGTTTTTTAATTTTTAATTTTTTGCTTCCAAAGATAATATTTCTTCAGACATGTAATGGTTGTGTCACGAGAAAATACCACCAAGTCGTAAAACATTTTCGGTTCTCCCACTTCTAAAAGCAAGGATAACACGTAACATAAAAACTCCACAAAGTGTACAAGAACCGAAGATGAATGGCTGGTACATTGCCACTCGGATATTGAACAACATATTTAAAATGAAGGTCTGGGGCATTGCCACTCAGATATTGAACAACATATTAAAATGCTCATTAGATTGTTCTGCTCAATAAGAATATAAACCAACAACATAAAACAGGTTACTTAACAAGTTCTGACCTGAATTTCAGACAGATCAATAGTTTGAAAAATAGTTTGCTCAAATTCCCTATATGCCTCCCATATTTTAATGCCTTCAGCAACATGCAAACCAGCTGCTGTGAGAGCACTCTCAAACAGATTTCTTGCCTTTGAAATATCAGCAGACGAGCCATCACGCACCATTTCCTCAGATTTGAGAACAAAACTCAAGTACTCACACCATAGAGAGACAGACTGCATGAGAAAACATTATAGGCAATTGTCTCAATCTTCAAGCAATACCTCCATCCACATGGATGCAAAACATCAGGTTAATAATTCTTCCGGGTTTCCACTATCAAAATCTAGGGAAACTGCCACAACAGAATCATTGATCTAAATTTTCACATGTAAAATCTTAAAGTAATTTTTTCCACAAAAAAGGATCGTTTTCAAACTTATTCAATTTTTTTTTTATGACAAGGAATCTCGAAGACCATGCAAACACATTATGTCTTTTATGCAGTTAAACCCCAGACCCGTGTAAATGCATCCTCATCACACGGATCAGGTCAATCATCGATTTTTCATAAATGGAACATTGTCTTAGAAATTGTTTGCACCCAAAGTTTCAAACCTTAGTGAAGGCAGCATACTGCCAAGACCAAAGCCCTTGCCAATTGACTCAACACCTAGGGGTTGGTTTCAAATTTATTCAATTAAAATGCAGAAGTGCCAAAGCCCTGATACTAGGCATGGAAAATTTTAGTTGTACATCGGCTCATGACCATACAGACAAAAGAAAGGTAAATGCATCAGACTACAAACATAAATTGCTATCCAATATCATGCTCTTGTTGTTCAGATAATTGAGTTTTCTTTTCCCCTATCTTTGATTTTTTTCCCATCATGGGAAGTGAACAAGTTTTTATATAGTTCAGAAATAAGAGTATCAGAGTTTTTGAAAGACATCAGAGCAACATTACAAATGTGCTACATGTTCCTATGTAATACAGCTTAATTTAACTAAGAAAACTTATGGCATATGATGTTACAGTCAACTTTTCTCTCACTGAGAGCAGCTTGCACCTATGGCGATATGAACATAATAGGATATAACAAGTGCATTATCATGAGGCCACTATGCTTTTAACCTATGAATGATGCATAACAAAATTTTTGGTAAGTTTTTCTTTTTTGGAGTAAATAAAGAATTTATTAATAATAACAATAGGTGAAGCCCACATACATGGGCCGTGATAAGTTTTTTATAATATCAAAGAAAAAAATGTAAACAGGGAAATAGTAAAAGGAAGCCAATGAGAAACTGGGCTCACTGTGTCGCAAGACCTGTAAATAGTATGTACGGGTAATGATGCGGAACAAAATAAGAGTAGAAAAAACTGCGTTATTAAAATCCAAAACAAACCAGATAATCGAGCACCCCTCGCTGGTAAAGCTTCTCAATTGCATGAACAGCCTCCGGCCTGCAAAGTCAGTATAAAGAATTGCAACAAATTCAACCAAGAGTTATACTAAAAAGTAAAATCGTGTGAAATTGTAAATAAGAAGGAAACCAAACTAATCTAATTTCATGATTTCCGCTAAACTAACGCTCAATGACATTGTTAATACTTGTTCGCCCAAAGACACGCGGAATACTTCAAAAGCCAGCATTTGATACTGCATATATGGTTCTTTTCCTCACTTCTTCTTCCAAGAGAAAACCCATGGTACACTTGAAGATGGACTAAAAGCAACAGTAATTCCCAAAATAAAACGTATATAATGATACCCAGTGCCAATAGATGCTTCATCTTTAGCCCATTCCTGCCACATAGTAGGTGTCAATGGAAAGAGCTCGCTCATAGCTTCCCTTGCTAGTCTCAGCTTCTCAATGGCACCCATTTTCCGCAGAAGCCTTATGTACTGAGAAGAACCAAAATTAGATAATATACATATTCGCTTTCTTTTGGTGCGTTTTCTAAGCAACAAAACAGATCATTCATACCTGTACATGAGCTTCGTAGTTGCAAGGGTTGGAAGAAAGCTCCGCCTCCAAACTTTGAAGCTGAAGGTTCTGTTCGGCTTCGTCTTCGGAGTCAGAATCGGACCCCGACGCGCACTCGGAGTCAGGCCCATCTGAACCAGGAGAGGTAGGGTTTTGGGCCGCCCCCGGCATGGGTGGGTTTCCGTTAACAATTGTTTCTTGAGGTTGTTCAGAATTTGGTGGTATTGAATTGATTTCTCCTTCCAGGCTTAGGATTTCCTCCATCGGAATTACGCCACAAACTGTCGTCGCTATTGTCTAGGAAATGCGGTCGAGAACATGTGATTCTGAGTATAATCGGTCCGGTTATTTTTGTATATTTTTTTAACAAGAAAAAATATTTACATCAACCTATTATTTATAATACACTCTACACATTTAGTGTATTGAGTAAAAAAAAAAATTAAATATAAGATGTGTGAAGAGTGTAGGCTGATATATAGAATTGCTCGCAGAATCATACAAACTTCAAAATATAAAGTGATAGTGGGGATGGAAACTTCAAAACAGCATCGACAGACCCATACGAAAAAATAGAAATCGGAAGATAAACTTCAACGATAAAACATTTTTGGGACTCTTGGACTTGAAATTATTGGGTGAGATAATCTTCAAAATCCTTTAGGTAGAGTTGCTGACGTGGCAATCTTTCATTGGGGGCTGTTAAAGCCAAAATAATAGCCCGATCGCTTCAAAGCGGCTTTGGCTCCGGAAAAATCTTATAATCGGTCTGTCTGTCATCTACCGAAAAACAACCTTCCAATAGATTAATGCCACGTACCTTTTTAATTGTAACTACAATATGACCGCACATCAGGAAATCCCACTCCCCCTCTCACACTCAGATCTCTTGTAGCCCATCGCAGCCCTTGGCTCCCCCTTTCACACTCAGATTTCCAGAGCTCCTCGCCCAACTCTTGCCCCCCTCTCGGACATAAACAAGAAAACCTTCACCGTCTGTCCTCCAACTCTCTCGCTCTGTAGCCAGAAGATAGGAAATGCATTGTGTTCATTTTTGGTAGATATAGAGAGGCTTGGTTTTGCTTTTGAAATGAGAGGGGGTGCTAAAAAGAGAAGACAGAGAGGCAACGCAGGAAGAGAGCAACCTTTCCTTTTCCTTTTTTTGTTAACATTTGCTTCCTAAAACATGTTTAAACTTTGAAACAGGTTTTTAACATTTTTTACGATTTTGAAAACAGACATTGTAAACTTATTTATTTTTTCTTTTCCTTTTTTAAGTTTAGTTTCGTTGTTGGGAGAAAGTTGGGAAACTCTGTTTGGAAAATTAACATTCTTTAATTTTACTTTAACAACTCTGTTTGGTTGTTGAGAAAAATAAGAAAAATCAAAAGAAACCAAACCCATATTCCTATGTCTAAATCAGACCCATACAAAATGGATTTACAAGCTATATTCTATTTCCAATTTGTTTTTTGTTTTAAGAAAGTTTCCATCACTCAAATCTTAGTATCCTGAATCTCTTTGGTTTGGTTTTGACGAGCAAGCTCTCAATGGTATGATTTAGACATAGGAATATGGGTTTGGTTTCTTTTGATTTTTCTTATTTTTCTCAACAACCAAACAGAGTTGTTAAAGTAAAATTAAAGAATGTTAATTTTCCAAACAGAGTTTCCCAACTTTCTCCCAACAACGAAACTAAACTTAAAAAAGGAAAAGAAAAAATAAATAAGTTTACAATGTCTGTTTTCAAAATCGTAAAAAATGTTAAAAACCTGTTTCAAAGTTTAAACATGTTTTAGGAAGCAAATGTTAACAAAAAAAGGAAAAGGAAAGGTTGCTCTCTTCCTGCGTTGCCTCTCTGTCTTCTCTTTCTTAGCACCCCCTCTCATTTCAAAAGCAAAACCAAGCCTCTCTATATCTACCAAAAATGAACACAGTGCATTTCCTATCTTCTGGCTACAGAGCGAGAGAGTTGGAGGACAGACGGTGAAGGTTTTCTTGTTTATGTCCGAGAGGGGGGCAAGAGTTGGGCGAGGAGCTCTGGAAATCTGAGTGTGAAAGGGGGAGCCAAGGGCTGCGATGGGCTACAAGGGCTGGCAAGTGAAAGGGGGAGCGAGGGGCTGCAATAGGGGACTGCGAGATCTGAGTGTGAGAGGGGGAGCAGGATTTCCTGATGTGCGGTCATATTGTAGTTACAATTAAAAAGGTACGTGGCATTAATCTATTGGAAGGTTGTTTTTCGGTAGAGGACAGACAGACCGATTATAAGATTTTTCCGGAGCGGGATTTCCTGATGTGCGGTCATATTGTAGTTACAATTAAAAAGGTACGTGGCATTAATCTATTGGAAGGTTGTTTTACGGTAGAGGACAGACAGACCGATTATAAGATTTTTCCATTTTTTAAAATAAGTTTGGTTTGGAGAGTGACATTAAATGAGAATTTTATGAATAATAATAAAATAATTTATAAATAGTAGTGAAATAGTGAGATGAGATGAGATGATTTTATATAAAAGTTAAAAATTAAATGAAATATTGTTATAATATTATTTTTTTTTAGGATTTAAAAAGTTGAATTGTTTATTATATTTTAAAAATTTTAAAATAATTATAATGAAGATATGAGATAAGATAAAACCATTTATGTATCAAAAAATGGCCTAATGTTTTACGAAATTTTGGAAAAGAAGAGAGAAGAAATTGAATAAAAAAATATTATAAAGTTAAAATATTGTTAAAATATAGTTTTTTAATATTATTTTTATTTGAAAATTTGAAAAAATTGAATTGTTTTATTTTTTATTTGAAAGTTTGGGAAAGTTGCAATAATTAGTTTGAAAGTATTTGTATTTAAATGATGTGGGAAAGATATAGGATGAGATGAAATGAGAATTTTAGAATGAAACTTTTTACAAACAAGCCCGTAGAATCAAACCGATATACACCAGTTTTAAAAATTTAATAATCGATACCGGACCGATTAAATAACGAAACTGGAACTTTCAATTTTTTCGGTTTTACAAATTATCTATATTAATAATAATATAATGCTTACATATACTAAAATATTAGTCTATTTATATTATAGTATAAATATATTATATTATAATAATTAACACATATTAGTATAATATTGAATTTAACTATAGTCTATATAAATTCTAGACTTTTTATATGGGCATATATAATCAAATGCGTACAAATATATTTACACAAAGAAAATATATATATTATAATTTATTATGTCAAAAATATATTTATCATTGATATATATATTATCGAAAGTAAGTTTATATTAATAACTTAATATTAATGTTTATATTTATGATTAAACTTTTATATTATATTAATTTTATATTATAAATTAAAATTTATATGTTATATCAGATGATATATTAAAAATTATAAGATTAATTTTATATATCACATGTTACATTAATTTTATATTAATAACTTAATATTAATGTTTATATTTAAGATTAAACTTTTATATTATATTAATTTTATATTATAAATTAAAATTTATATGTTATATCAGATGATATATTAAAAATTATAAAATTAATTTTATGCTATATCACATGTTATATTAATTTTATATTAAAAGATTACTAAACTTGAATAATGATATTAGAATTTCATGTTATATTAATTAGAAATTTAGCATATAATATATATAATATAATATAAAAACCATAAATATATATACTGGTCCGATTCGATTTAAATCGATTTTTAAAATATGAAAATTGGCACCGCACCGGTTAAGGATCGATTTTGGTTCTTAAGAACCGGTACCGCACCAGACTGTTTACAAACCGATTTAGGGCGATACCACTAGTTCGGTTTGGTCTGATCCGATCGAGTCCAACCGGTTTTTCAATTTTTTTTACACCCCTATCAGTGGACCGAACATCCTAAGTTCTAATATAAGTCCTTCTACACCAACTATGTTACACCTCGTAAGTCATACCCAAGGTTGACTCCTTTAACAAGAAATCATACTAATTAAGAGCTTAAATATAAAAAACTTCTAAAATCAAATGTCTCAAAAATTCTTGAAGGAAAATAAATTAAACATTGACAAAATTCTTCTTAACTCATACTAATCCACTCATGCCACCTGGCATACCAACTCAATAAGCAGCAAACTGTATTAGTATGTAAACATGAGTCAATTGCAAACTGTATTAGTATTAGTATTAGTATTTTCACAAACATTTCATTACAACAATAATATAGACAAGACGTTCCATAAGCATAACTGAAACAATATAACATAAAAGAGTTCATGTTTACCCTCATGGTAAGGTTGTGCAAATCCCGACGGCCAATCAAACAGCAACAAAAGTGAAATATCTCCCTTTTAAAATCTGTGTTCCGAGTGTGCATACAAAAAAGACCCACACAAAAACCACTTTATCTCCAAAGTAAGTGCACTCAAAAACAGAAATATTAGTATCAACATGTGACGCCCCCAAATTCCGCTTGGGATCGGACGAACATTTGAAGCGTCGAGACATGCAACACAAGGTTACCTGCCCCCGTTCATGACATATAAGATGCAATATTCCTAACATGCATCTAGCATTATGCAAATTCGCAGCGGATAATTTTTTTTTTCTTCAATACTATGCACCAAACTAAAATATCTCAATTACTTAAAACATGTTTTATACATAAAGACATACTAAACAACTGAGATCACAACACTAGTCCAAAATGATTGTGATCAAAAGAGTGCTTGAGATTGAACTCCACAAATACAAGTAGTAATTTGAGGTAACTACTGTACTAACACCTACGTCGCATCGTCGCTTAGTCGACCGTTTCCAGTTGGTAGATTCCCGATTCTCCTTCAGATCCTGTAATAAGATCTACCATTCGGGGGGAATGGTAGTTGAGACTACCACAGTGAGATTTGATTACAAATCTCAGCAAGTTAACAAAAAACTTCCACACAAGTTAATGATGCATGCATGGCAGTAAAAGCATGAATGCATAATCAAATCATAAGTAATCATAGCATAACTTGACATACAACATAACATAACTGGCATAACTTAAACTGAAACTGAAGCTTAGCATGAACGTGACTTGAAACATAACATGGACTTGAAACATAACATGAACCTGAGCATGACATAACATAAATGTGAACTTGGAACATAACGTAAACGTGAACATAACATAACATGAACTTGAAACATATTCTTGTCTCATGGGATTACCATGATTGCGTGAACGTGAACGTAAACTTGAACATAACATAACGTGAAACATGACTTGAACTTGGAATCTTATTCAATAGACTTAATCATTAAAGTGATCATATGGGTGCTACACAGGTCCCCTTAAGCCGTGTGTCCCTGCTGATTACCGCATCACATCACAGGTTTCTATACCAGCTATGAGTGCGTTAATACGTACTCCACAGTTGTTGTGGTCCCACGTATTCTACGTGTCACAATTGCTGTGTCTCACGTAGTGTATGCTCCATAGTTGTTGTGGCCCCATACTTCATGCTCCACAGTTGTTGTGGCCCCATGACTTATTTGTTTGTGCCACACTTGCTGTGGACACACGTAACATAATGTGTGGCACCATCGGCGTTAGTGCCTGGAGCACTCCGGTGACCAGCTAATTAGGCCCCATTCGCAACCTGTTGACTGTACTTCGTCAAGCCAGGGAATTTCACACATATTCAGACACTCCAGCGTGAACAAAGGAGTTCCACTAGGATATTACCCTATCCTAGCGCTTAGGGTCGTGATTGACATGAATAACTTAACTGGCAGACATGTCATTTCGTAACGTGACGTAACATGAACGTAACATAAAAGACAGAAGTCCTGACATAGCATAACGTAACATGAACGTAAGATGACAGACATGACGTACTTTGAGACATAAATATAACAGACAACATACCATAACATGGCATATATATAACAGGCAACATTTCGTAACATAGCATACCATGTAACAGACAACATTTCTTAACATGGCGTAACATGTGACAGTGAATATTACATGACATGAAATACATATAACATATGGCATACTTAACATGACATACTTGCAATGTATAGCAATACATGACATAATATCTTGTGTAATAGATGAATAATTCATAACAGAATAAATTCTGTGTAACAGATAAATATGTAATGACTTGGCATGACACATATGATAACATGCATACATACACTTTAGTTCCCTTACTTGTCACACATACACATTAAATTGATAGTAAGTTAAAAGCTAACTTACCTCGATCTTCGAACTTCGAGACAAAACTCAAATGCGATCACGAGAAACTGAAAGTAGCGATTTCTAAAAATTAGAACTTAATCACTAACAATTAGGAATATGGAGAAATATCAACTTTGAGTAAAATTACCATTTTACCCTCTACATGTGGGAAAATGACCATTTTACCCATAACTTAAGGATTCTGCATCCTAACTCCAAAAATCACCAAAATTTACATACCTTATGTAAATTTTGTCCTAAGTTCAAATATCAACTCAAAAAATTTTAAAACTAAACACAACCATTAAAACTCTATAGGTCCGAAACTTACAAGGCTATTTCCCTTGATTTTGTTGTAATTCTTTCAAATTTCAAAACTCATGATTAAACCAAAATTTTTCTTCTACTATACTCATAACATATTCCTAAGAATAATCATGTTTTGAATCATGAACAAAAGTCATCAAAATCACTAAGACCATACTTGAACTTTTTGGTTTTTCTTCTAAGTTCAAAACATAATTTTGTTTCTAACTTGTTTTGATCAACCTCTTGATCCATGACTTATAAAGATGTGATCTTCAAACCAAAACATCACATGGTTTAAAAATATGTTCTAAAATAGATCCAAGTATCAAACTCAAGATCACAAGGTTAAACATCAACCAAAACATAAATTTAGCCAAGAACATCATCACTTTGGCCTAACTGAATACCTCATTGCATAAAATTTCATATCTTTGAAATTAACATCAAATATCTTCAAAATAACATTTTAACATGTACATAAGAGGCTTAGGATCTTCCAATAAAAATATCAAAGCCATTGGAATAAGATTAAACCATAAAAGATTTTAACTTTCTCAAAACAAAAACTGTTTTGTCTCTTCCAGTTTCTAAGTTTCTAGACCTAAGAAAATATTTCACCAAAAATTTTAATCATGCAACAAATCCTCAACCAATAATCATATACACATGTTAACAGTACTCCATAAAAATTTCGGACCAAGATCTATTCATTAGCTTGGTCAAAAACTCCAAAATATAACACACTCTCCAGTTTATCGCCCAGAACGACCTTTCTGGGGTCTAAACAACTTTATACCAATCAAATGATCTCCAAATGGAACAAATAAGATATCCACGTAAACTAGACTCCAAAAGAAACAACTTTCATGAATAAATCGTTACGAGAAAACACTTAAAAGAGCTTCGAAACGGGCGTTCAAAAGAGGTAAGAAAAACTGTCCGAGAGTGTCTTTTGTGTTTTATGAAGGAAAAGTGTAAATGAGAGCTGCTTTTCGTGGGAAGTGGACTGGAGAGCTTCTTACACAAGCTATGTAAAGTGATAGGACTGAAGGAATGGTTGAGTATTGGCATTTTCTTCTCATAAAAATCAGACCAAGATCTTTTCTCAAAGTGGAGTGTGAGAGTGAAAGAGTGAGGTGGTCCTTTAGCTTTGTCTTTCAAGAACCTTCTAGGCCCTTCTTGTAAAGATCTGGCCAGCCAAGTGGGGGTACAAAACTTAGCCATGAAGCAATCCTATAGTGACCAAATTCGTGGGCCTTAATGGGGCCTAAAGTTTGGGGTTTAAAGAGGGTTTGGGTTGCTATCAAGCCCAAATCCAATATCACTTGGTCCAATCAATTTCTCAAGGTTAACAAGGTTGGATAATGATGTTTAAACACAAATTTGAAGGATTAATAGCATGTGGAAGTGATTTAATCAAGTGATTAATACAATACTATAAATCGGATTAGAAAATGTTTAGAGGCCAATTTTAGGATTTTGGGGAAACCGTTTAGGGTTTCGATTTCAACAAAGCTTTTGGGCTTTCAATTGGATTCCCACCATTTAGGATTTCACTAGGATTGAAAATCTATTTGGTCTGGCACAATTTGGTTGAGCAGATGAAACAAGATTTTGCTTAAGTGACATGATCTCACACCTTGATTCCTTCAAATCCAACAAACATTTCTCATGGTGCCAAGTGTCTAACATTATTCACTAAGTGTGGCTAAGATCTTGCCAAGTGTCCAAATAAAACTTCTCTAATCTAATTTGGACATTCCACACTATGATTTTGAAACACTGCAATTAGTACGTTTATCGAGGTTACTATTCACTCCGAAAAAGTGAATCATAAACTTAACACTAAAAATTTCTAAATATTCATATTAACCTACAGTGAAAATATTATACCGAAATTCAACCTCGAAGTGCCCCTAAAAATAATTTCACAATTTCCAACAGACGTTTCGTCCGGAATTATGAAAATAGGATATTGCGCCATAAAATTCTAAATAATCCACTGAGTCTAATGGCATGGACCATAATGTATTCTAACACTTCTAATCACCTCAAATAAATAAAACTTATATTTCTAGCACCATAGTGAGTGATAATACTGACTATGTTGACAGACTAAAACCTATGCGATTGGTCGATTTGTAAAAATTTATGGGGTTTTCACGAGATTCCTAAAGTCAATAGAAATTCCACCAATGAATTTCTAGCGGGCTGTTACACAACATAATAATAGAGGCCACCGTTTTACACCAGTGGTAAGAATAGAATAGAAGCAGAAATCGAATATAATGCTAGAGACTTTTCAAATGCAATATCATATCATAATAGATTACTAAGCAGATAAATATCATAAAATCTTATAAAGATTTCAGACTTCATATTCACTTATTATGCAATTGAGAATAGAGTACCAAAACTTTGCACATGTCTACATAAGTCATGACACAAAATGACCGAGGTTGTTTTCATGACAAAATATGTAGGTTTTTTACAAAATCAACCTCATGCAATTTTTAGGCAAAGTCTAGCATAGGAGCATGCTTACCTGAACTTTTTAGCATATCTGAATTTTCTCACAATAGTGCCAAGTGAATTTCGATCATCACCTAAACATAATTACCATGATCCTGAGTTAACACAGTTGAACACTATTTTTAAGAAATAAAACAGATCATACCTAAACTTCCATAAGAATCTCCAATCACTTGGATTACATTTAAAGGCCAATTCATCTAGAGGTATTCTATTCTCAAGCCTCTACACCACACACTGCTTAGATGGTATAATTTGATTTAAAAGATAAATTTTAAAATTTAAATTCTAAAAATCTAATCTTATCATTTGAATTTCAAATTATGTCATGTAAGCAGTGTGTGGTATAGACGTTTTGGAATAGAAATACTCATTCACCTATTACCCAAATTTAGCAAACACCATCTATCCAATTCTCTATTTTCCGAGTACCTTCACTTGACCCAAAGATTACGTACTAATTGAAAATGTGAATTTTATGAGTTTAGTTAGCATTAGGTGACGAAAATGATAGATATCATCTTGAGTTTAAATTATGTAAGTTTTTGAATGTAAAATATTTCAAGTTTGTAATTAACTGTTTTAGATAAGTCAAAACATGTAATTCCGAGTCTCAATATTCTTATCTTATCCATTGAAGAGTCTAAATTTGAAAATGCTACATGGTTGTAGAGATAGTTTCCTACTGTTAGCAAACTGTTAGCAGAATTTCACTAGGATTTGTAAACTATTTCCAGAAATATATTTAAACTGTCATACTAATTAGGAACAATGGAGATTCAATTCTGGAGATTTTGAGAGCACTTCTAGTGCTTATTTTGGTGAGAAAATTTGAGAAATTTTCATATTATGTCTCTCAAAAAGTGTAATCGTGGTCTGAGGTTTAGATAATGTGATCGTTTCAGTCATTGGAGTTCCAGTAGAGAAGTCAATATTTGAAGATCGTCAGAGGTTTTGACTGCTACGTTTGTCTGGTCAAGTAAGACTCTCAATTGACAAATGTTTTATAATTGAAACACTTGATTGTAAAAGATTTTCAAATAGTGGATTGACGTTTCTGGGTAGGATGCCTTGTAGGGTTTTACCTTTAAAGAGTTCTTAAACGATTTTCCTTCATTACCAATTTTTGTGCATGCAATTGATTTATTTTATATGTTAATGGTATTCTTATTGAATAATTCCATGAATATTGATTAACAAATTGATTGATAGAATTGGTAGACCTTCGGAAGTTTTACTATATAGGGATATTTGGGAAACTTCAATTGGCATCAGAGCATGGTTTACTCACTTGAGTGTGATCTGTATCCCTATAGATCATGTCATCATCATTATCAGCTCCTCCACATTTTGATAGAGACAACTACGCTTATTGGAAAGTTCAAATGAGGGCCTTTCTCAAATCTCAGGATGAACGTGTGTGGTATTCAGTGGGAAAATGGTGGACTAAGCCTTAGACAAGCCTAGACACTTGGTCTAGAGATGAGATCAACAATCACAATTGGAATAGAAAATGGCTTAATACCATTTTCATGACTCTCTCCTGAAACATTTAAAAGCATCTCCATGTGTAAGATTGCCAAAGAAGTTTGAGATATTTTGGAGGTTATGCATGAAGGCATAAACATTGTCAAAAATTCAAAACTTCAAATGCTAACCTCAAAATTTGAAGAAATTAAATTGTTAGAAGATGAGACATTTAATGACTTTTATGCTAAACTTAACGATATTGTGAATTACTGGTTTAATCTTGGAGGGAAGGTGGAAGATTCAAGAGTTGTGAAAAAGATCTTAAGGTCTTTATTTGAAGATTTTGCCCTAAAGTTACAGCAATCGAGGAAAACAAGGACTTAGATGCAATCAAAGTTGAAAGGCAAAGCTGAAAAGAAGAATAAAGAAAAATCAGATAAGAATGACATAGTAAAGTGTCATGAGTGCTCCGACTATGGTCACATTAGAGTAGTGTCCAAACATTAAGAAAAACAAGAGAAAAACATTGAATGTCACACTTAGTGACAGTTCAGAATATGAAAATTATGTTTCATCGTTTGATGATGAAAGTTTGTTTACAGCATTCACCACTATTGTTGAAGAACTCCCAAAGATTGTACTAGCTAAATCTTAAAGTGGATTTAATGATGATGACTCAGAGGTAGCAGTTGTAGATGTTGATCATGAGCTAAGCATACAAGATGCCTATAACGATTTTTGTGAAGAAGTTGTCAAACTAAAAAAGCTCAACAAAAAGCTGTACAATAAACTCACAACAGTAGAAACATGAAAAGAATAATCTCTTTGAAGCACTCAAAATTTCTGAAGTTGAGATTTCAAGGCTAAAGACTCAAAAGGATGCCCTAGACAAGTTCTCGGCTAACCATTTAGGACAGTGAATCCTTGCCTGAGTGGAGTCACTACTTTCCTTACTACTCAAAGAGTTATTCACCACATATATTTCTATCACTGAGATTCTTTCATTCCTTAATTCTCTCTCTTTCTAAATTCAACAAGTAGCAATGGGATGCTTCTACAAGATAGATTGAGTTGTACCAAGATAGACTAAATCCACTTTCTCTATTTCCTTAGGGAATTCTATCAGCCAAGGACTAGCTTACTCTTTTATAACCAAAACGAATCATTCCTCTTCGTAGGTGGTACCTTGATAGTCGTTCTGTCACTAATATAAACTCAAGGCTTTCTCTCTTGTAGTTGGCATAGCTCTTCTATTTATCACAAGTTGTTTCTAATTTTGACTCTAAACAAAAGGATATGTTCCTACTATTCACGTAAATCCTCAATAAAAAAATTTTATTCTCCCTGTAATTGTCTCCAATATAATGGCGACCTATGTTTCCACCTATACAGTGCTTTGCTAGAGACCATTTACTTGCGGCCAAGTAAATCTGCTATCTTAAATGAATCCTACTAAGGCCAATGTTTCTCCCAATCACCTTACTTTTCCTGACACAAACTCTATTGCATCTTCGGAATAAAAACAAACTCCATTATGTAGAATACTAATTCATTGACCTTTAATATCCTTCCTCGTAGTACTAAATGGTATTCTATATCTACACTGGTATGAACAATAATACTCCTAATGAAAATTGTCAGTCTTACCTCCCAAGTAACAATTCAGATTGCAAACTGAATACTTGTACGAAAGCACGGTCTCTAAATATAGTGACTCGCTTGAAACCAACATCGTACAAGCTACAAACCACGATGGCTTGGCATTGTCCCAAAATAATAATAATATAATAATATATCAATTGCAATTCAATCAACCTTAACTAAGCTCAACAATACATAGGTCTTAGAAAAATACCAATGATGACGCCAGCTCCTTCATTTCCTGGGGTGTCAACATCTGCATCTCCCTGAGTGACAACATACACTCTAACGGGTACGTGGTGCCTTGGCTTTGGCTTGTAGTCTCCGTTGGGGCAAACCCCCTTTCTTTCATTCCTCAAAGTAACACTGGGGTAGTCTTTGATCATATGACCCAGTCGGCCACACCTTAAACAAGTTCCCGACACGATTATGCACTTGCCTCCATGGTGTTTACCGCACTCTCCACAAAGCAAAAATGTCATCGACACTTGTTCCCTAATCACGATGCCTTTTCCCTTGTTAGATCCAGAAAATGCTTTCCTATTTTCTGAACTTTCTGCAGTAGCATATGGTGAAGTCCTATTTTATTCCGAAATGATTTGGGTGGTTAAACCCTTATGCTCTGCCTCTGCTATGGCAGCAACGTTTACCAACTCCTAGTAATTCTCAATGCTAAGACATGCCACTTGGCTACAAATTCTTGGCTGAAGCCTTCCTTGGAATTTCTATACTTGCATCTTCTCCATAGAAATTAGGTGAGGTGCGAACCTCCCCAAAGTCATAAACTTGGCAGCGTACTACTCCACAGTTAGACTACCCTAAATCAAATACATGAACTCCTGCGCCTTCTATTATTTGACATAATCTGTTGTCAAACTCTTCTTTAAACCTTCCCCATGTCAATGCAACGATGTTTCCTAGTTCCCTAATTAGAAGCTACCTTCGGGTATCCCACCAAATTCCAGTTTCTCCTTTGAATAGGTATCCAGCATATAAAGCCTTCTTGTCTTCAGTACATCCGCATATCTCATATGTCCTTTTGAGATCAATAATTCACTTCTCTGCCTTTAGAGGCCCATCATTAACGGAAAAGTTTGGGTAAAAGTGGATCAGAAATTTCTTATTGGAACAACCCCTGACTTTGAGCCTAAGTGTGTGCACTTTCTGTTATTGCTGATGTTTAAGTACGCCAGTTAGCAGGCGTACAACTTCAGCTAATCCTTGCCCTCCATCCATTGGAGGATTCTGATCTCCCTAGTTGTTATCTCTACCAGGGTTCCTAGGTACTCACGCGTCATGTGTTACTTCCTAAAACACATGTGTATGCGTTTCAAATACACGTACTAACTCTTATTGTAACAACCCAACCCAATAATTCTAAGGTCGAAATATTAATAATTTTTATTGGGTCTAGATTATATTTAATGGGCCATATTAGATAAACACACAAGCAATAAATTATTAAGGTTGATTAGAAGTTTTAATTAGGCTCAATAACTAGGTTAACTCTCATTTATTATTTATTGAGCGAGTTATACTCATTTTAGAATTTAAAGATTGGCTAATGGAAATTTATTTCAATTTAAAATATCATTGATTGAAGTCCCCTACGCAGTCTTAGTCACTATCAATCTTACATTGGATGAATTAATAGATCATGTTTTTAAATTCAAACTCTCTTTTTGAATGATCGCGATCGAGTCCAACTCGAACTTGAACTCGAACTCATTGGCACCTTCTCCCAAATCTCTCTATACATATCTCCCTTTCGTGTGTTACTTGGAAAAAATCATAAACCTCCGTAAGTGTAGCGGCCAAACCTAGGATATCCGGTCTAGCACCGTGCGTGTCCCACGTTCACCATGCCAATAGCTGATTGCCTCATCCCTCTCAATACATCCTTCACATTGTTTCTCTCCTTCTAGTTCACGTGATCGATTTCATACTGAAAATATTAGATTAACGCTGCGAGGTAAGTAGCTTGATCATAAATTAGGATTAGTACACTTTAGCTAGTTATATATATTATTATTAAAGCCAATTCCTTGGAAGCCAGTGTTTATGTACCATGTATATCATGATATTTGCAAACACGTCATTCATCATGTTTCATTCCTCATATTATAGTTATGTATATATTATGCATCTCGTGCATCTCACGTTGTATATGACACGTAAGTTTTCATAAGATCAAGTATAAGATAAACTTAAAATAGTTAATCAAATGACCATTTCGATGCATGATACCAATGCAATTTAAGGGTGGATGTGCAATCCAAGAATTTAAGCGTGGTCTACCATACTGTGTTAGAATACTATTAGTGGCTCCCATTGCGGCCACAAGATGTGGGGTCAGTGTACATCCTTGCACGCTGGTTAAGTGTGTGGACCAGTAAGATAAATATGATAAGTTAAATAAGTAAGATAATTCAAAACAAGTCATGCATGTCATAGCATACATATGAACAATCATGATTTTAAGTTCTCAACATGAAATATTTTATGAAAAACCTTATGTTAAATATATATATGTTACGATGGGTGTATTATTGAGTTATGGACTCATTTTAGTTTATTTTTATATTTTTAAATCACCTCAGGTCAGAATATTAATGAAGATAAGAGCTGCAGAACGAGACTTAGTTCATAGTGGCCTAGATCATGTACATAGATTTTCAGTTAAGATTTTTACGGCACGGGCTTTGAGGAATTTTAATAAATGCTTACACGCTCACTCTCATTTGATTAAGTGAAAAAATTTTAGTAAGTGAGTATTTAAGTTAAGACTTTTGACCTGAAAATCACTGCAAATACTCACTTATACATCACTTTTTACTAAAAGGACAGTCCAAAGTCAATAAGAAAGGATAAAGGGGTAATATGGTCATTTCACACTCAGGATTCCCATGACACCTTCGCACTACACTTAGGATATTCTCAGATGCTCTATTACTCAAAACCTAACTCTCTCTCTCTCTCTCTCTCTCTCTCTCTGCGTTGTGCTTACAGATTCTACACTCTAGAAGGAACCGGATGGAATTGGAGAGGATTCAGTTGAGGGCGCGGCAAAGGATGAAAAGAGTGAGGATAAAAGGCAAAGGAAGGGGGAATCAAAAGGGGTTGTGATTTTTGGTACGGGAGAAAAAGAGAAAAAAATAGTTTAGGGTTTATCTTCTTTTTTGAGTTTTCTTTAGGAATGTTGTTCATTTTTAGTTTGGTTGAACTTTGGAATCCTGAGATGAAGGGTGAGTAATTTTTGAACCCTAAGTCAAGGGAAACCATCGTGCAGTGTTTATTTTTAAGGGTTTCAATTCCCAGATTGTGGTTATTTATTTTCTTTCATTAAGCTTGTTTATCATTCCCAAATCGAGTCACAGATTGGGGTTCTTTTCACCCTTTTTTGATCTTTCGTTGATTGAGAGCACGTTGGATGCTTGAAAGGTGAAACCCCACTTCTCTGAATGTGTTAACTGAAATTGGGATGATAGAAATTTATTGAGAATATATTTTATTATTTCTCTTGCTGTGTGTACATTATATCCATTATCCAAATGTTTTACCCTAGACTGGATTAACATTTGCAGAAGACAATGGGATTATGAAATTCTTTAGATTATTCACTGTGAGAGGGTTCCCCGAGACTTGGGTTATTTTTTTAGGTAATCAAATTTCTCGTTCGTTCATTTAATCTGCTTGAGTCTGCTTGATACAAGTTTTATTTTAGTTTCTTTAGTGATTTGATTTAATAGAAGAGTAGGCCAATCTTACTTCACTCCTATTGAATCTTTGGACAACTGGGAAGAGTGTAATTCTATTAAAGAACTGCCCCTTGGTCAACACAGTGACTAAGAGGGTGTTCTTAGTTAGATACATCTTCAATTTCTTTTCTTTTCAGTCCTGAAGTATAAGTTGTCTTAATCCTTGTGAAATCGACCTTGGGACCTTCACTACACATCAACACAGCACCTCTTGCACTTGGGAGGTAATAAAATTGGAGAACCAAGTTTTTGGCACCGTTGCCGGGGATTAATGACAATTTACAGGACTGACACAACGAGGAAAAAAATAAGGGGAGACTAAGTGTGAACCTCTTCACACTTTGGTGATATCTAACCTTACCTTTTCTTTATCATTTGCATGTTCTGTGTTTTGATTGTTTTGTGTTAATTTTGAGTGATAATTGCATACCAAATTTCGATTGTGAGTAGTATATTGCTGCCACAATCCTACACCAATCTTGGAGTTGTTTAAGGGTTTTGGTTGGGTTGTATATGATTGCTTGGAGTAAAGACTATTCCTCTATAGTAGTTAGAACAGAAACTGTGACACACTCTGATTGTGAGTTACTTTCATTCGAGTAATCCTCTGAGAGTCTTAGTACCATGGCTGAAGAAGAACAAGATGAGAGGAGAGTGGGAAATCATAACAAGACTTTCAAAGATTATTTGCAACCTGCTAGGACTAGCTCACCCTCATGCATTATACAACATCTTAATGTGAATAAACCAGTTTTAAACCTGGCATGATACCCCTTATACCTCATTTCCATGGTATAGAGTTTGAGAACTCATATTTGCACATCAAATAATTTGAGGAAGTTTGTTCAACTTTTATGGATCGAACTTGTACAAAAAAAGTAATTAGACTCAAGCTATTCCCCTTTTCATTAAAAGACAAAGTCAAGACCTGGCTAAATTCTTTGAAGCCTAGATCCATAGGAACATGGCAAGAGATACAGACTGAGTTTTTAAAAAAATTCTTTCCTATGCATAGAACCAATGCACTGAAGAGGTAAATCATGAATTTTGCCCAAAAAAACACTGAAACCTTTTATCAGTGCTGGGAGAGGTTCAAGGACTTACTCAATGCTTGTCCTTATCATGGGTATGAAAATTGGAGGATAATAAGTTTTTTCTATGAGGGTTTACAACCTAAGATGAGACAATTCGTAGAGACAATGTGCAATGGAGAATTTTTTAACAAACAACCTGAAGAGGCCTTCGAGTACTTTGATTACCTGTCTGAAAATGCCCAGTCATGGGATGTTTCAAATGTGTATGACAGAACTAAACCTTTAAAAATAACTGGAGGGGGGAAATATAACTTGAAGGAGGTGGATGATTTGCATGCTAGAGTGTCTATACTTTCTAAGAAATTGGAAACCATAGATACAAACAAAGAAATTCAAGTTATTTAGAAAATCCCAGAAAAATGCAATATCTGTGAAGAAATAGGGCAAGTCACTAGTGACTGCCCTACAATTCCAGCTTTTAGGGAAGTTCTTCTAGATCAATCTAACCCTGTCAATTTTATTTCTAAATCTGTTCCAGGTCCTTTTTCCAACACGTACAATCCCTCTTGGAGGAACCACCCAAATCTGAGCTGGAGGAATGAGCAATCAGCTCAACCCCCCAGTCTTGCACCTGGCCCATCTTAGTATGCACTAAACCCACATGCAACAGCATTAGGATCATCTCAATATCCTGCTACAGCAGCTTAATGGCAGAGGAGGAACCTTGAGGACTCTGTCCATCAAATAATAGCAAACCTCCAACAATTCATTCAAGGGCAGACTACCATCAACAATCAGACTTCTTAGGCTATCAATGATATTAGAGGATCCTTAACAAGGTTGACCACAACCTTGGGCACCCAGGAGAAGGGAAAGTTCCATTCTCAACCACAACCTAATCCTCAGGGGCAGGTTCATCAAGTATCAGAGGCAGTGGAGACATCCAATATTAAACCAGTAAAAGCCGTGACAACTTTGAGAAGTGGAAGAATTCTGTAAATCCCACTCCTGACCCAACCATCATTGGTAAGGACTCTAACCCTATGCATGTTGAACCTGAGGTGAATAACTGGCAACCACCTGCACCCTTTCCCACAAGGCTAACCCCTGTGCACAAAGATAAGAATCATGATGAAATTTTTGAAGTTTTTAATCAAGTGAGAATAAATATACCATTGTTGGATGCTATTCAAAAAATTCCCACTTATGCAAAATTTCTTAAAGACTTGTGCACCATTAAGAGGTAACTGAATGTGAAAAAGAAAGCCTTCCTCACTGAACAAGTCAGTGCAATCATACAAAGCAACACCCCTCCCAAGTATAAGGACCCAGGTTCACCCACTATTACTTGCATGATTGGAAATTCAAAAATTGGGCATGCCTTACTTGATTTGGGGTCTAGTGTAAATTTGTTACCCTACCGTGTTTATGAAAAACTTGGCCTAGGGGAGTTGAAATCTACCTCAATTACCCTACAACTAGCTGACAGGTCAATTAAAATACCTAGAGGGGTAGTAGAGGATGTTTTAGTGCAGGTTGATAAGTTTTATTACCCAGTAGACTTTATTGTTCTTGACATGAAAATATCAACAAACTCTCTGTTTCAAGCACCTGTAATTTTGAGAAGGCCATTTCTGGCCACTTCTAATGCTCTAATAAATTGTAGAAGTGGTGTGCTTAAACTAAGTTTTGGGAACATGACCTTGGAACTGAATATTTTTAATATATACAGGCAGCCCCAAGAAGTGGAAGAAGCACATGAAGTGAATTTGTTGGACAACATTATTTAAGAGATTTGCCCATTGACTTATCAGCACATTGATTCATTAGTTGATTTAGAAGATATTAATGATTCAAATGACCTAACTAATGAATTGTGCTCTGCATCTATCGCAGGAAACCCATCTGAATCACAGTGGAAGCTCAAGTTTGAATAGATGCCCACAGTAGCAACAACCCTGAAACCTTCAGAAGAGTAGAACCCATCATTGGATCTCAAGCCTTTACCAAACCAGCTGAAATATGCATTCTTGGGACCTCACCATACTTTTCCAGTGGTAATCTCTTCTCACTTAACTGAAAATCAAGAGGGAAGATTATTAGAGGTCCTGACCAAACACAAAAAGGCCATAGGATGGACTTTGGCAAATATTAAGGGTATAGACCCTTTGATTTGAACCCATAAGATTTATTTGGAAGAGGATGCTAGACCATCTAGGGAAAGGCAAAGGAGACTTAATCCCACGATGAAAGAGGTAGTGAAAAATGAAGTGCTTAAGCTATTAGATGTGGGTATTATTTACCCTATCTCTGACAGTAGATGAGTCAGCCCCATCCATGTGGTCCCAAAAAAATAGGATTGACTGTGGTAAAAAGCGAAGAAAATGAATTGATACCTACAAGAGTGACCACGGGTTGGAGGATGTGCATTGACTATAGGAAGCTTAATTCTTCCACTAGGAAAAACCACTTCCCCTTACCATTCCTTGACCAAGTCTTAGAAAAGGTTGTTGGAAATGCATTCTATTGTTCTTAGATGGGTTTTCAGGCTATTATCAGATTTAAATAGCCCCTGAGGACCAAGAGAAAACTACCTTTACCTGCCCTTTTGGGACCTTTGCTTTTAAAAGGATGCCCTTTGGGCTGTGTAATGCTCCAGCAACTTTCCAACGATGTATGCTCAGTATATTCAGTGATTTAATTGAAAATAGCTTAGAAATCTTCATGAATGATTTCTTTGTTTTTGGAAGCACTTTTGAGAAATGTTTAACTAACTTGCAAGCTATTTTGTCCAGGTGTGAGGAGAAGAATTTACTGTTCAACTGGGAAAAATGCCATTTTATGGCTCAACAGGGTATAGTGCTAGGGCATATAGTGTCTTCTAAGGATATTGAGGTGGACAAGTAAAAAATTGATACAATTTCCAAACTTCCCATACCTAAAATAGTGAGAGATATTAGGTCATTTTTGGGGCATGCAGGGTTCTATAGGAGGTTTATAAAAGGGTTTAGTTCCATTTCTAAACCCTTATGTAAATTACTTATGCATGATATTGGTTTTGAGTGGACCATAGACCAACAATCTGCATTTAAGCAACTCAAAGAGTTGCTCAACTATAGCCCCAATCATACAGCCCCCTGATTGGTCCCTACCCTTTGAAATAATGTGTGATGCTAGTGAATATGCCATAGGAGCAGTGCTTGGCCAGCATAGAAATAAGTTGCCCCATGTCATTTATTATGCTAGCAAGACTTTGAATGGGGCCCAGAAAAACTACTCAACCACAGAAAAAGAGTTGCTTGCAATAGTTTTTGCCTTAGACAAGTTTAGGGCATACATCCTTGGGTCACCTGTGGTCATTTACACTGACCATGCAGCTTTGAAATATTTGTTGACTAAAAATGATGCAAAGCCAAGACTGATCAGATGGGTGTTGCTCCTCCAAGAGTTTGATATTACAATTAAAGACAAGAAATGAGTAGATAATGTAGTGGCTGACCACTTATCTAGGCTCACCGTCACAGAGGCTACATCTCTCTTACCTATTTCTGACTCTTTCCCTCATGAAAACATTTTGTCAGTTGAGTCTATCCCTTGGTATGCTGATATTGTGAACTTTTTGGTGACAGGAATGACACCTTCATAGTGGACTACCCAAGACTTGAAGAGGTTGAAAACAGAGGTCAGATATTTTTTTTATGATGACCCTTACCTGTTTAAGTATTGTTCTGACCAAATCATTCGTAGATGTGTTCTAAACATTGATATACCCTCAGTTCTCACTTCCTGTCACATTGAACTATGTGGTGGATATTTTTTTGCTAAAAAAATAGTTGCAAAGATACTTCAGTCTGGGTTGTACTGGCCACACATGTTTAGGGATGCCTTTGAATTTTGTAAAAGGTGTGCAAACTGTCAAAAATTGGGAGGAATCACTAGAAGGAACATGATGCCCTTACAACCAGTTTTAATCCTAGAAGTGTTTGACTGTTAGGGTCTGAATTTCATGAGACCTTTCCCTCCATCCTTTGGGTATATATATATATATATATATATATATATATATATATATATATATATATTCTGGTTGTAGTGGACTATGTCTCTAAGTGGATAGAGGCTATTCCATGCAAAAAGAATGACCATCATGTTGTACTCAAATTTTTGAAAGACAACATTGTATCAAGATTGGGCATGCCAAAAGTTGTTATCAGTGACAATGGGTCACACTTTTGTAACAAACCCATGGAAGCCCTCCTGAAAAAGTATGGAATTCAACATAAGGTGTCCACACCTTATCACCCATAGACAAATGGTCAAGTCGAATTAGCCAATAGGGAAATTAAACATATCATTGACAAAACAGTGAATCCAAACAGAAAAGATTGGTCATTGAGGTTAACTGATGCTTTGTGGGCTTATAGAATTGCTTATAAGACAATTCTTGGCATGTCTCCCTATAGACTAGTCTATGGCAGGGCATGCCACCTCCCTGTTGAGTTGGAACACAAAGCATATTGGGCTGTAAAAAGGTTTAATTTTGACATGAATAAGGCTGGCTCTATGAGAAAACTGCAGCTTTCTGTACTAGAAGAATTAAGAAAGGATGCCTATGAGAATTCTAAGCTAACTAAGGAACATATGAAAACTTTGCATGACAAGAACATTCTCAGAAAATCTTTTGAACCAAATCAGCAAGTTTTGCTTTATAATTCCAGACTTCATTTGTTTCCTGGTAAACTAACGTCTCGATAGAGTGGACTTTATGTTGTAAAAATCATTTGGCCCCACGGTGCTATTGAAGTTCTGAACCCTAAAAAAGGAAACACTTTCAAAGTAAATGGTCAAAGGCTAAAACCCTTTCTAACTAATTTTTTACCTGAGGTTACAACCACTTTGCTGCAAGATCCCATCTACCCTACTGCTCAGTAGTGCCTTTCAGTTTGTTTTAGTTTTACTTAATTCTGTTGTTTTGCAGGCTTTCTTTTATCAAATATACTTTCTTTTTTTTCTCTCTCTTTTTACCTACAACATGATCTAGGTATTCTTTCTGTCCCTTACCTGCAGTTCTACTCATTGAGGACAATGCATATTTTTAGTTGGGGGTGGGAACATAATTGTTTTTACACAATCACTTGTTAATGCACATCACATCAGTTGTCTTGAAGCTTGAGAGCAGAAAGTTCTTTACTCATCAGTTTTATTTTCCAAATTGCTATGCTCAAAATTTTATGCCTGAGAAAAGAACTTTTGGAATTATGAGTTGCAGTAGCATTTGAGGATTGAAATGTTAATTCAAAATAGATGTTTATCCATTGGTGGGTTGATTCAGCCAGGAATGTGTTGCTTAAAACAGTTAACCATTGGGTTACACTTACACTTGAATTACCTTGGTAACCCCATTGTACTGAGGGAGTATTCATCACTGTAGCTGTAAGGAACTCTAATGAACTATATTCTAATGGCTTAGGAAGAAATCTAAAGTGTATTAAATGAGAAAATGGACAAGCCAGGGATAAAAAAAAAAAATCACCATACATGATGTACGCTTGTGTATTGGAAAAGACTGCCTATTACCGGGGTCCTTACAAAACAAATAGACGTCTTTCAAAGTGTAATAGCGTGAAAGCCACCATTGCAATAGTTTTGACTATGAGTAAGATCAGTGATCTTTCCTGAACAACTGTTTCTGATGAATCTTTAGAATGGACTTTAGTGGTCAACTTCATCACAACGCACACTCAGAGTTATGCTGTTTTTGGTGGTGTCTTATCTACTTGGCAGATTGACTGGGTAATGTATAACTTTTTGTGGAGAATCAATATCAGATCTGCATTAGCCCTAAAAGTCTAAAACCAATGGATCTGATTGATGGCATGAATCTTTGAATTAGATTTTGAAGTAAAGTTGAATTTTTGCTCTCATGATCACTTTATTTGTTAGAGGCTAGCAAAAAGCTAGTTGGGGGGTGTGATTAAGTGAAACAATTGTAGTAAGTGAGTATTTAAGTTAAGACTTTTGACCTGAAAATCACTATAAATACTCACTTACACATCACTTTTTACTAAAAGGATAGTCCAAAGTCAATAAAAAAGGATAAAGGGGTAATATGGTCTTTTCACACTCAGGATTCCCATTACACCTTCGCACTACACTTGGGATATTCTCAGATGCTCTATTACTCGAAACCTAACTCTCTCTCTCTCTCTCTGTGTTGTGCTTACAGATTCTACACTCTAGAAGGAACCGGATGGAATTGGAGAGGATTCAATTGAGGGAGCTGCAAAGGATGAAAAGAGTGAGGATAAAAGGAAAAGGAAGGGGGAACCAGAAGGGGTCGTGGTTTTTGGTACGGGAGAAAAAGAGAAAAAAATAGTTTAGGATTTATCTTCTTTCTTGAGTTTTTTTTAGGATTGTTGTTCATTTTTAGTTTGGTTGAACTTTGGAATCCTGAGATGAAGGGGGAGTAATTTCTGAACCCTAAGTCAAGGGAAACCATCGAGCATTGTTTATTTTTAAGGGTTTTGATTCCCAGATTGTGATTATTTGTTTTCTTTCATTAAGCTTGTTTATCATTCCCAAATCGAGTCATAGATTGGGGTTCTTTTCACCCTTTTTTTATCTTTCGTTGATTGAGAGCACGTTGGATGCTTGAAAGGTGAAAACCCCACTTCTCTGTGTGTGTTAACCGAAACTGGGATGATAGAAATTTATTGAGAATATATGTTATTATTTCTCTTATTGTGCGTACATTATATCCATTATCCAAATGTTGTACCCTAGACTGAATTAACATTTGTAGAAGATAGTGGGATTATGAAATTCTTTAGATTATTCACTATGAGAGGGTTCCCCGAGACTTAGGTTATTTTTTTAGGTAATCAAATTTCTCGTTCGTTCATTTAATCTGCTTGAGCCTGTTTGATACAAGTTTTATTTTAGTTTCTTTAGTGATTTGATTTAATAGAAGAGTAGGCCAATCTTACTTCACTCCTATTGAATCTTTGGGCAACTAGGAAGAGAGCAATTCTATTAAAGAACTGCCCTTTGGTCATCATTTATGATTTCAGTATTTTAATACAAAACAACTCTATTTATTAGAATGAATCTTTTTACTGGGCACTTCTTTTATAATAAATATATATATTTTAAGTCAGGTTCAGTAGTAGCACTCCAGCTCTTGTGATTTTCTAAAAATAAAAATTGACGTCATTCTTTACTATGGGAAGCAGGGTGTTACACTTATACTTAGAAAATTCAAGCGTAAAGAAAGACTAAATTTTTAATCCTATAATATGGTACAATTCCTGGGGATATATGGGTTTAACCCAGAGTTGTTCCAAATGTTGTACCCTAGATTGGATTAACATTTGTAGAAGACAGTGGGATTATGAAATTCTTTAGATTATTCACTATAAGAGGGTTCTCCAAGATTTAGGTTATTTTTTTAGGTAATCAAATTTCTCGTTCGTTCATTTAATCTGCTTGAGTCTGTTTGATACAAGTTTTATTTTAGTTTCTTTAGTGATTTGATTTAATAGAAGAGTAGGCCAATCTTACTTCACTCTTATTGAATCTTTGGGCTACTGGGAAGAGTGCAATTCTATTAAATAACTGCCATTTGGTCATCATTTATGATTTCAGTATTTTAATACAAAACAACTCTATTTATTAGAAGGAATCTTTTTACTTGGTGCTTCTTTTATAATAAATATATATATATATATATATATATTTTAAGTCAGGTTTAGTAGTAGCACTCCAGCTCTTGTGATTTTCTAAAAAACAAAGTGACGTCTTTCTTTATTATGGGAAGTGGGGTGTTACACTTATACTTAGAAAATTCAAGCCTAAAGAAAGACTAAATTTTCAATCCTATAATCTGGTACAATTCCTAGGGACATGTGGGTTTAACCCAGAGTCGTATTGCTCTGATACCACCTTGTGATGCCTCCAGATTTCGCTTGGGATCGGACGGACTGTTAAACATTGGGACATGCAAAACAAGATTACCTGCCCTCGTTCATGACAATTAAAGATGCAATGTACCTAGTATGGATCTAGTAATATGCAATATTCACAATAGATAATTTCTTTTATTTGAGCAATACATAAAGTACCAAAATGCTATATCCCAAAATATTAAAACATATTTAACAAACTGAAGATAACAAACATTTAGGTTACAACGTAAGTCCAAAAGGTCTGCATAAGAGTATTGGAGACAGAGCTCCCTAAGTACATGTAAAACTAAGGTAACTATTAGGCTAATTCATTGAGTTGTTCACGCAACTCGGTCAAAGATACCATAATACTATTGATAAAATGGAACATTGAAGCGATGAGCTCCGCATCGTGTCGTCGTTATCTAGTAGACCGTCTTCAATCGATCATCTACCACGTCTCTTGATCCTGGCACATGATCGACCATTCTGGAAGAAATGATAGTTGGACTACCACATTGAGATTTGAAATCTCAGTAAGTTAACAAAGAACTTAACTGACAATTTAAATATACATGCATGACAATAAAAGCATGAATGCATGACATGATCATAAATAAGTTTGACGTGACTTGATAAATAACATGACATGTGCTTACTTGACTTGAATTGACATGAGAAAAACTTGAACATGGACTGAACTTGAACGTGAACTAAACACGAAATAACATGAACTTGAACTGAAACTGAACATAAACTTGAATTGAAACTGAACATGAACTTGAACTGAACGTGACGTGAAATTGAGTTTGAAACTTGACATGAATTGAACATGACTTTAATGTGAAATTGAACATGAACTTGAAAGTGAAATAATCATGAACTTGAATTGTATTATTGTCTCATAGGGTTACCACGATCTCCTTATCTCATGGAGTTGCCAAGATATTCTTATTTCATGGAGTTACCATAGTAATACTCTTGTCTCATGGGGTTATCATAGTGATGTTCTTGTCTCATGCGGTTACCACGATAGTGTAGTCTTGTCTTATGAGATTACCATGATGTTTCAAAATAACAATGAACTGAACAATAACTTGACAGTACTTGGATGTAACATGACTAGACTTGGAAAATACTATTTTGGTAGACATACTCTAAACTTGAGACATGACATGAAATGAAATTATAGATGATATGACATAAAGTAACGTGACGTGTACGTGAGATGAATGTCGTGGCATAACATGAAACAAATAACATTTTGTGACATGGCATAATATCAAATTGACAAACGTTTCGTGACATGGCATAACATGAAATAGACAAATGTTTTGTGACATGGCACAACGTATAACAGATAAACATTGCATGACAGAATATAATGTGGAACAGATAAATTTTATGACAGAATATAATGTGTAACAAACATACATGTAGTAACATGGCATAACATGGTATATATAATAACAGAAGAACATGGATACTTGTTATCTTACCAACACACATACACAATAATCCAGCAGTAAGTTAGAAGCAAACTTACAAAGATCGTTGTGTTACAGAGTAAAAATGCGCGAAACATGAGAAACTGTAAGTAAGGATTTCTAAACATTAGAAACTCATCACTAAATAGTTTAGAAACATAAAAATACTATCTTAGGCCTCGTTTGTTTTCATAACTCCTCACAACTCATCTCATCTAATTATTACAATTTTTCCAAATTCTCACACAAAATAAACTAAACAATTCAAAAATTTCAAATCTCAAAATAAAAATAATATTAAAAAAATATATTCTAATAATATGTAAAAACAAATGAGGCCTTAGTAAAATGATAAATTTACTCCTCTACATGTAGTAAAATGGTCATTTTACTCTTAATTTAAAGATTTTGCATCCTAACTCCAAAATTCACCAAAATTTACATTATTCGTGTAAATTTTGTCTTAAGTTCAAATATCTAATTAGAAGAAATTAAAACATATCACAACTATATCAAACATACCAATACTCTTGATTCTCAAGGTTTTATCTCTTTTTAAAACAACTCCAAGAATTCCAAAAGTTCAAAAACATACTTCCAATATATTCATAATATACTCCTAAAAAATATCATGTTTTGAATCATCAAGCAAAAACTACAAAAATTACAAAGATCCATCACAAAGCTTTCGGCCTTATTACTTTCACCAAAACCGATTCCTTTATGATTTGGTTTTGATCAAACCCTTTGATCCGAAACATAGCATGAAATAACTCACAAATCAACAACATAAGATGGTTAAAAATCATGTACTAGAATAGATCCAATTATTAAACTCAAGATCACATGACCATATTTGCATCAAAACATCAATCTAATGAAAACTTCAAATACATGACTTAACTGAACCTCTTTATGTAAAAAAAAAAAATCATATCTTTGAGGCCAACATAAAAGAACCCTTAAACCAACATTCTAACATGTAAATCAAAGTTTTAGGATCATCATATAAATATATCAAAGCAATTGGATCATGTTTTCTCATCAAAAGATTCAAGCTTACACAAAATAAAATTTGTTTTACTTCTTCCAGTTTCCAACTCTTTGTTTTTTAAAATCTATGTTACGATAAAAAAATGAAGATATGATGGAAAAAAAAATATATTTATATAAGAAGGTAAAATAGAGTATGGAAGAAAAAATAGGGATAAGACGGGAAAATATAGATAAGAAGAAAAAATTGAGAAAGGAAGGAAATATGGAGCTAAATGGTAAATAAATATATGACGGAAATATGGAGCTACGATAGAAAAATGAAGAATGGATGAAAAAATGCAGATATGACTAGGGGTGCAATCGTTCAGGTTCGGTTCGGTTTTGGATAGATTTTGTAAGTGAACTGATATACACTAATTTTGAAAATTCAAAAATCGATACAGACTGATTCATCTTCGAAACCGGGTCTTTCGATTTTTTTGATTTCCTGTTTACACATGTGGCACTACATGAGTTGAGACTTGAGAGCCTGTTTAGCTAATTTGTACCTTTTTATAGATTGTTGGTTTCTACATTTATTAACTGGCTCATGTTTACAGACTAGTACAAGTTTACTGCTTACTTAGTTGTTGATAACTCATTCGTTTATCTCCATTATTTTTCAGATGACTTTTGTGGTTGTGACACTTGGAATAGATAACACGTGACAATCGGGGAGATTTCAGTTCTATTTTTTCTCGATTGGCCACTGTGATTTGCACAACCCTATCAAGGGGTAAGCATGATCTCCGTTCTTTATGATGTTGTTTCAGTTATGCTTATGCCACATATATTTTGTCTATATTATTATTGTAATGAAATGCTCATGAAAATACCCATACTTTTTTTTAGACTGTTGGTTTTCGCATTCTGTAACTGACTCATGTTTACAGACTAGTACATGTTTACTACTTACCTAGTTGTTGATAACTCATCATGTTTACTTCTATTATTTTTCAGATGACTTTAGTGGTTGTGACATTTGGAATAGATAACACGTGACAATCAAGGAGATTTCACTTCTATTTCTTCTCGGTTGGCGTTGGGATTTGCACAACCCTTCCACGAGGACCTCTATTCTTTATGATGTTGTTTCAGTTATGCTTATGCCAAATATATTTTGTCTATATTATTATTGTAAAGAACTGCTTCTGAAAATACAGTTACTTTTTTTAGACTGTTAGTTTCTGTATTTTTTAATTGACTCGTGTTTACAAACTAGTACAAGTTCACTGCTTACCTAGTTATTGATAACTCACCCGTTTATCTCCATTATGTTTTTTAGATGATTTTAATGGTTGTGACATTTGGTATAGATAAACACTTAAGAGGATTATAAAAGAAATATGAGACAACTGTTAGGTGGCATAAGTGAATTTAGTATGAGTTAAAAGGGGTTTTTGCTAGTGTTTAGTTTAATTGTCAGGATGAATTTTTGAAGTATTTGATATTAAGAAGATTGTTGTATCTTTTTCTTTTTTTATAATAATACCTTATTGTTTCATTCATTCATAGAACATTGTCTATAAAGCCTTCATTGTCTTTCTGTAAATAGGAAGAAATAAAAGTTGGTGCCTCGTCTATCCATACTTTCTCTACATTTGATTGTATAGCCTTGGCCAAATTGTGTGCTAATGTGTTTGTGTTTCTGTGTGTATACTGAACTGTCCAATTGGACCAAGTGAATAAAAATGACTTTGAGTCTTCAATGATGCTTCCATAGCAAGATAGATCTTCATCTGGGTTATATACAGCTTTAATAATGTTATGAGCATCCCCTTCAAATGTCACTTTATTGAGTCCCAAGTCACTGCATAGTTCCATGGCTTTTCTAAGTGCAAGTCCCTCTGCTTTTAATGGTTGATCCACATTACCTCTTGCTCCACAGTAAGCTGCTATGACTTCCCCTTTTTCATCTCTGATGATGACTCCTATCCCCATTTACCTATGCTTGATATCACACGCTGCATCACAATTAGCTTTGAAACTATTTTCTTCTGGTAACCATTTATGGAAATCTTCAGTTGAAATTTGATTGTTAGGCATACTTGTGACGTCCCCAAATTTCGCTTGGGATCAGATGAACATTTGAAGCGTCGAGACATGCAACACAAGGTTACCTGCCTCCGTTCATGACATATAAGATGCAATATTTGTAGCGGATAATTTTTTTTTTCTTTAGCAATACTATGCACCAAAATGAAATATCTCAAATACTTAAAACATACTTCATACATAATGACATACTAAACAACTGAGATCACAACACTAGTTCAAAATAGTTGTGAACAAAAGAGTGCTGGAGATTGAACTCCACTAAATACAAGTAGTAATCTGAGGTAACTACATCTACGTCGCACCGTCGCTTAGTCGACCATTTACAGTTGGTCAATTCTGGATCATCTTTCTGATCCTGTAACAAGATCTACCATTCAGGGGGAATAGTAGTTGGAACTATCACAGTGAGATTTGATTACAATTCTCAGTAAGTTAACAGGAAACTTCCACACAGGTTAATAATGCATGCATGGCAATAAAGGCATGAATGCACAACTCAAGTCAATAGTAAACAAAACATAACCTGACATAACATGACATGAAATAATAAGCATAACGTGACTTGACATAACATGGCATGAAATAATAAGCATAACGTGAATTGACATAACCTGGCACGAGCTGACATAACTTGAACTAGAACTTAAACTTAACTTGACATGACATAAACTTGAAACTTGACATGAACGTAAACTTGAACATAACATAACATGAAACATGACTTGAGCGTGAAATACATGAACTTGAAATCTTATTTAGTAGACTTAATCATAAAGTGACCATACTGGTGCTACACGGGTTCCCTTGAGCCATGTGTCTCTGCTGATTGACGCATCTTAACACATGTGTCTATACCAGCTGTGAGTGCGTTAATACGTACTTCACAGTTGCTGTGGCCCCACGTATTCTACGTGTCACAATGGTTGTATCTCACGTAGTGTATGCTCCACAGTTGTTGTGGCCCTGTGAATTATTTGTGCCACACTTGCTGTGGACACACATAAAATAAAGTGTGGCTCCATCGGCGTTAGTGCCTGACGCGCTCCGGTGACCAGCTAGTTAGGTCCCATTCGCAACCTGTTGATTGTACTTCGTCAATTCAGGGAACACACCTATTTAGACACTCCAGCGTGAACAAATGATTTCCACTAGGATATTACCCTATCCTAATGCTTAGGGTCTTGATTGATATGAATAACTTAACACGTATACATGACATTTTGTAACGTGACGTGACATGAACGTGACATAAAAGATAGAAGTCCTGACGTAGCGTAACGTGACATGAACGTAAGACAACAGACATGACATACTTTGAAACATAAATATAACAGAACATTTCATAACATGGCATACATATAACAGACAATATTTCATAACATGACATAACATGTAATAGACAATATTTCATAACATGGCATAACATGTGACAGTGAATATTACGTGACATGAAATACATGTAACAAATGATATACTTAACTTAACATGACATACTTGCAATGTATAGCAATATGTGACGGAATATCTTGTATAACAGATGAATAATTCGTGACAGAATAAAATTTATGTAACAGATAAAAATGTAATGACTTGGCATGGCACATATGATAACATGCATACATACACTATAGTTCCCTTACTTATCACTCATACACATTAAACTGATAGTAAGTTAAAAGCTAACTTACCTCGGTTTTCGCATTTTCTAGACAAAACTCAAAAGCGATCACGAGAAACTGAAAGTAGTGATTTCTAAAAGTTAGAATTTAGTCACTAACAATTAGAAATATGAAAAAATATGAACTTAGAGTAAAATTATCATTTTACCCTCTACATGTGGGAAAATGACCATTTTACCCATAACTTACAGATTTTGCATCTTAACTCCGAAAATCACCAAAATTTACACACCTCATTTAAATCTTATCCTAAACTCAAATATTTATTCAGAAAAATTTAAAACTAAACACAACCATTAAAATTCTATAGGGCCGAAATTTACATAAGTTATTTCCTTTGATTTTTGTTTCTAACTTGTTTTGATCAACCTCTTGATCCATGACTTATAAAGATGTGATCTTCAAAAAAAAAATCACATGGTTTAAAAAGGTGTCCTTAAACAGATCCAAGCTTCAAACTCAAGATTACATGGTTAAACATAAACCAAAACATAAATTTAGCCAAGAACATCATCACTTTGGCCTAACCGAATATCTCCTTGCATAAAATTCCATATATTCAAAACTAACATCACATATCTTCAAAATAACATTATAACATGTATATAAGAGGCTTAGGATCCTCCAATAAAAATATCAAAGCCATTGGAATAAGATTAAACAATAAAAGATTTAAACTTTCTCAAAACAGAAACTGTTTTTCCTCTTCCAGTTTCTAAGTTTCTAGATCTAAGAAAAGCTTTCTCCAAAACTTTTAATCATGCAACAAATACTCAACCAATAATCATATACATATGTTAACAGTACTCCATAAAAATTTCGGATCAATATCTATTCATTAGCTTGGTCAAAACTCCAAAACATAACACACTCTCTAGTTTATTGCCCAGAATGACCTTTCCGGGGTTTAAACAAATATTTAGCAATCAAATGATCTCCAAATGGAACTAATAAGGTAGTCACATAAAATAGACTCAAAATGGAACAACTTTCATGAAGAAAATTTTGCGAGAAAACACTTACAAAAGCTTCAAATCAGGCGTGCAAAAGAGATAAGAAAAACTGCCCGAGAGTATCTTTTGTGTTCTATAAAGGAAAAGTGTAAAGGAGGGTTGCTTTTCGTGGGAAGTGGACTGGAGAGCCTCTTACACAAGTTATGGAAAGTGATATGACTGAAGGAAGCTTGAGTGTTGGCCTTTTCGTCTCATTACAATAAACAAGAATCAGCCCAAGTTCTTTTCTCAAGGTGGAGTGTAAAAGTGAAAGAGTGAGGTGGCCCTTTAGCTTTGTACTTCAAGAACCTTCGAGGCCCTTCTTTGTAAAGATCTGGCCAGCCAAGTGGGGGTGCAAAACTTAGCCATGAAACAATGCTAATGTGGTCAAATTCGTGGGCCTTAATGGACCTAAACCGAATGGGCCTAAATTTTGGGGTTTTAAGAGGGTTTGGGTTGCTATCAAGCCCAAATCCAATATCATTTAGCCCAATCAATTTTTCAAAATTAATAAGGTTGGATAATGATGTTCTAACACAAATTTGAAGGATTAATAGCATGTGGAAGTAATTTAATCAATTGATTAAATACAATGCTAGAAATCGGATTAGAAAGGGTTTGGAGGCCAACTTTAGGGTTTGGGAAACCGTTTAGGGTTTCGGTTTCAACGAAAATTTTAGGCTTTCAATTGGATTCCCACCATTTAGGGTTTCGCTAGGATTGAAACCCTCTTTGGTCTGGCACAATTTGGTTGATCAGATGAAACAAAGTTTTGTTTAGATGACATGATCTCACACCTTGACTTCCTTCACAAATCTATCTGATGGTTCCTCTTTGTGCCAAGTGTCTAATACTATTCACTAAGTGTGGCTAAGATCTTGCAAAGTGTCTAAATAAAACTTCTATAATCTAATTTGGACATTCCATACTATGAGCTTGAAAATACTGCACTAGGTGCGCTTATCGAGGTTACTATTCACTCCAAAAAAATGCATAATAAACTTAGTACTGAAAAATTCTAAATATTCATATTAACTCATTGTGAAAATTATTTTCCAAAATTCAACTTCGAAGTGCCCCTAAAAATAAATTCACAATTTCGAACAAGCGTTTCATCCGAAATTTTGAAAATGGGTTATTGCGCCATAAAATCCTAAATAATCAACTGAGTCTAATGGCGTAGACTTAAACCCATTCTAACACTTTGAACTACCTCAAAAAATTAATCTCATATTTCTAGCACCATAGTGAGTGATAACATTGACTATCTTGACAGACTAAAACCTGAACGATTGGTCGATTCGTAAAAACTTATGAGGTTTTCACGAGGTTTCTAAAGTCAATAGAAATTCTACCAGTAAATTTCTAATGGGCTGTTACAATACCTATATCTTCTGTTCCCTCCTCCTCTACTGAATGGTATTCTTCCAGTAATTCTTTGGCAGTTCTGATGACACTACTTGGGCTAGAGAATTTATTTTCAAAAATGAATCTGTTCCTTCGCAACCACACATGCCTAATGATGACTGTAACTTTTTCTAACTCATTATTTTTAAACTTCCCTGACATATCCTCCCATAGCTTTAGCATATCAACTTCATTAACACTCAACTTCTGAATTACTCTATGAGACCTAGCCCACACATCACTAGCAGCAAGGTAATACCAAAGAACATGCATAATTGTCTCATCACCTCTCAAACAGATGGAGCATAAAGGATTTTCAATAACTTTTTTTGCAAAAAGGTTACCCCCGGTAGCAAGAAGGTTATTCACTGCCTTCCACATAAAAAATTTTACCTTTCTAGGAATTTTCATGTCCCATATGATCTTCCACCTGTTATCCATCTCAGCCTCCCTTGAAGACTCTCCCACCATTGCCTTCTTTCTAGTTTCTTCCAAAAAGTATGCACTTTTAAATGAGAAAACACCTTTTCTAGAGGGACCCCATATCAGGTTGTCCTCCACACCCCTTAATTGGAATACTGCATATGTGATCAGCTTCTTCTTTGTTGAATATTGACTTGATTAGCCCTTCATTCCATTCCTTTAAATCATCATCAATCAGGTCTTTAACCCTTTAGTGTGGCCCCTTTAGTGTTACCTACCAAATCTGAATTGTTAAGCAGTGAGCTTAGTCCTTCAACACACAATATGAATAAGTAAGGGGATAGGGGATCCCCTTGTCTCAAGCCCCTCGAAGGAAATATTTTTGCTCCTGGCTTTCCATTGATTAACACAGAGTATGAAACTGAGGTGATGCAACTCATAACTAATTTTGTCCATTCATTATAGAAACCAAACTTCTTCATAACTGTTTTCACAAAAGGCCACTCTATTCTATCATAAGCTTTTGACATGTCAAGCTTAATGGTCATATTCCCTTCCTTCTCCTTCTTCCCCACCTTCATAGTATGCAAGACCTCATAAGCAATCATGATGTTGTCAGTAATGATTCTTCTAGGTAAGAAGGCACTTTAATTGCCTGAGATGATTTCTGACAATACTCCTTTGAATCTGTTAACTAGCACTTTGGAAACAATTTTATAGAATACGTTGCAAAGACTAATGGGCCTGAACTCAGTAACTACTTTGGGATCTTTCTTCTTGGGGATTAGAGCAATATAGGTAAAATTAACAAGTTGGAAAGGAGTGTTACCATTTAGATGATCAAGCACTGCTGCACACACATCATCTCCAACTATTTCCCAATGGTTTTGGTAGAAACAAGCTCCAAAACCATCAGGACCTGGTGACTTCAATAGTCCCATACTCTTGATAGCTTCCTCAATCTCCACCTTGCAGAATGGCCTGAGCAGTTTGCCATTCACTTCCCTTAAAACTCGAGGTTCTATATGTTTAAGACAGTCTTCCATTTCTTCTGTGCTTGGCTGAGTTGAAGAGAATAAATTCTCAAATTAACATTTGAAGGCCCTATCAAACTCATCCCGACCTTTGTAAATCCTCCCTTGCCCATCCTCAATCTATTTAATGTTGTTCTTCATCTGGTTTGCACAAGCATGGAAATACTTTGTGTTTCTGTCCCCAATTGCATACCAGTTTCTTTTGGCTCTTTGTTTCCACTTGATATCCTCATTCTCAAGTAAAGCTCCAACTTCTTTCTGTAGTCTCTTTATCTCAGCTGAGTTTTGGCTGCTCTCTTCATCTTGTAACCTCTTCAATGCCTCATATTTTTCCTTAATTTCATGGCTTCTATCGATTCTAAATTGTTTACTACATCCCATGAGTGCCCCTCTGCAACTTTCCAGTTGTTTTGTTATAGTCTTTTGTAGCCCTCTCCTCTCTTCATTTTTCAACCATGCCCTTTGAATTACATCTTCACATCCCTCTTCTTTAAACCAACTTGCTTCGACTTTGCATCCCTTCCATATGTTTTTGTCCCTTCTGTTCATGCTCAACAAAACTGGCCTATGATCAGAACTCCTGCCAGTTAACACTTCCACCCAGCAATCCTTAAAGAGCTGAGCCCAAACTGAATTAACTACTACCCTATCAAGCCTTTCTTTGATGAAAGAAGCATCCTCATGTTTGTTGCTCCATGTGAACTTGCTGCCCTTCCATTTTAAGTTTGACAGGTTCCCTTTCTCCAGTATCCTTCTGAAGTTTTCCATAAGTTTCTCTTGTCTAGGTCTACCCCCTACCTTCTCATCATGGGTTAAGATTTCATTGAAATCTCCTAGCACACACCACCCTTGAGAACCTCTTGGTTTTAGAGATGAAAGTAAATCTCAAGCTTCAGCCCTTTTGTGAGTTTCAGGGTGGCCATAATAACAAGTCAGCAACCACCTCGATCTATCCCCCTCACCTGATATCCATGCATTTATGTGTCTTTTGGTGTAATGCATCACTTCTAGCTGGACCCTACTGCTCCATAAAAGTGCTAAACCCCCTTTTTGTCCCACTGGTTCCACCATAAAGCATCCTTCACACTTGAGCCTCTTCTTCAAACCATTACACTTAACAGCTTTTAGTCTAGTTTCCATTAATAAAACTATATCGGGTTTCTTCTCCTTCATCATTTGGTAGAGATCTTGAACTGTCCGAGGGTTCCCAAGCCCTCGGCAGTTCCAACTTAAGATTTTCATTAAGATTGGCAGGGCTGGTGACCAGCCTCCGCTAATAGTTGTTGAGAGTTGTCCTTTATTCCTTCACTGCACAGCTTCCCTTTTTTTTTTATTTTATTTTATTTTTTTTATCTTCTTTAACACTGTCTCTTCCCCCATCTCCTATTCCTTCCTTCTTTTTCGGGTGATATACCCTCCACCCTTGTTTGTGTCCTCCCCTTTCTCTCTATCTCTCCTTTTCCACCCTCCCTTCATCTGAGTGTTAATCATTTTCCTACCCTTATTAGTTGTGACTGTTTTCAAAGTCGCCTCTAACTCCAAATACCTATCTTGCCCACTTGCTTCCACCAACCTTCCATCTACCCCTTCCATTCCCTTTACAGTTGTGCCTTCATTGTAACTACTCCCTCCTTCATTGCTCTCTTCCTTTCCCCTGCCTACAATCTCTGAACTCTCCCTAACATTTAACCACTCTTCATTGTTTTACTCTCCCTCATTCTTCTTAGTATCCTCTCCCCTTGCCTTATTCTGGTCTACCCTTTCCCAACCAGCTCCCTCACTCTCTACGTGCTAACTAAACCACCTTCTTTGATTTTCGACTTAGACCCCATTTTTGTTTCAACCCTTAGCCACACTCCATACTGCATCTTCTCACCCACCTTCCATGCACATCCCTCTGTACTATGCATAAAGCAGCTACATTCAAAGCAAATTTTGGGCAACTTTTCATATTTAACAGGGATCCACAACTTTTCAAGTCCGTTAGGAAAAGTGTGGTCCCCCCAACTTCACCTCAGTCTCCCACTAGGAAAGACAGAGAAATTTTTTTTTGTGATCAGCATAAGTATCTTGGAATGAGACGCTAACAATACATAAGAAGATTGTTGTTTAGGCCTCGTTTGTTTTTATACATAAGATAAGATGAGTTAAGATTAAAGTTAAAAAGTTGAATAAAATATTGTTAGAATATATTTTTTAATATTATTTTTATTTTGAGATTTGAAAAAATTGAATTGTTTATTTTATTTTGTGTGAGAATGTGGAAAAGTTGTAATGATGAGATGAATAATTTTTAAAGTTTTAAGTTTTAGTCTTAAAAGCAAACCGGACCTAAATTTTATAGATATGCTATACATCAGCCTACACTCTCCACACACCATGGTTTTAACTTTTTTTTTTTAACTCAATACACTAAGTGTGTTAAGGCTGATGTAAATAGTAGGCTGATATAAATAATTTTTCTAAATTTTATATTTCGTCAATTTCAAGTTAAAAGGTTTTACCACGGGTCCGGGTTGTGACACGGTGGGACCCACTGCAACTGAGGAACAATGATCTAACCCTATTTCATGTATCTTTGAAGCTCCAGCTCCCAAGTCATTAACACGCACTTCCCCACCTGTCCTAAAACCCTAACACCAACTTCCCCGTCTTATGTCCTTGCGTTTTCGTCCGAAGAGCCCAATTGGCTGTAAAGTAAAACTGAAAAGTCTGGTTAAGGATGCAGCACGACGAGGTGATATGGCAGGTAATCAGGCACAACCACTGCAGTTTCATGGCCAAGTAAGTCTTTCTTATGCTCAAATAATATATCATCTTCTATAATGATATGCCAATGTTCTTCCTTCACTTTTGTTTATTGTGGCTGTTAATATCGCTGTGGGTTTTCAATTTTGTTCGGTTTGTGGTCTTGTAGAATTGCCACTGGGAATTTCTGTAGAAACCCCTATAACGTGACCGGGATTTGTAACCGGAGCTCCTGCCCTCTCGCCAATAGTCGCTATGCCACCATTCGCGACCATGACGGTAATTTTCACTCTTTTCTTCTTACCCTTCTACTTTTTCAATGGATTGGACCTGCCAGTCTCCCCCCCTTTTTCTTGTGATCTTCACAGATATGCATTCTAATCATTGAAATGTTGCTCAGTATGGTCTATGAGAATAATCAGGTAGAGAAAGGAACTGACTTATTGACTCTTATATTTGTTATGGGCCTTGGAAAGAAAAGCAGAAATATCCACCCACTTGGACAAAATACATTTGTTTGGGTTGGTAGGGTTCAGCCTTGTAGCTTCTTTGTGTAAGCTGAGGACATTGAAAAAATATGCTACAATATGGAATTTTAGTGGATGTTAGGCTTTTTACCTTTGTTGTTCATATGCGGCTGTCATTAACTTGATGTTTTATGACAATTAACGTGTTTGTATATTAACCAATGACAACGAGTGTTGTTTTTTTTATATTGCTGTCTTGGTCTGCTGCAGGAGTCTTCTATCTTTATATGAAAACTATAGAAAGAGCTCACATGCCAAACAAATTGTGGGAGAGACTGAAATTGCCCAGAAATTATGAGAAGGCACTTGAGATAATAGACAAACATATGGTATTGGAAAATAGATTGTTTTTGAAAATTTTCTGTTATTTAATGTGATTTTGATATAGGTTAATTTACCCTACCTTTTCAACTTGACAGATGTATTGGCCTAAGTTCCTTGTACACAAAACAAAGCAGCGGTTGACCAAGATGACTCAAATGCGGATACGCATGAGGAAGCTTGCTTTGAAAACAAGGTTTATTTCTTCTCATGCTAGCAATCTTTTTCATTTTACATCAAGAAATGCTTACTCATGTTACAATAACGTTTTGTAAGGTACAAAGTTGTCTTTTATAGCCTGCTTGTTTAGTTCTCAAATTATTGGAGTTATACAGTTATGATGACAATGACTTACTGATCTAATGTCTAAATCTTTGCTAATCTAATCAAAGCCAACTTCTTTCTTCTAATCAACTAGTTTCATAGACAATCAGGATTGGAATAGATCTAAATTTGTGCCTGTAGTTAGGAGGTAAGGCAAACATGGCTTTAAGACAAGTGACATTGAAGTGAGGGCTGGATTTTATGAGTGAGAAAGTCTATCACTGATATTTATTGTTTACAATAAGAAAAACAGGGCAATGGAATAAAAAGTTAATTGCTTTGTAAGTCTTGTGCTAAGAATTGGCAACCCTTGGACTAGGTGTTCTGATACTGAAAGGGGTCTAGTTGTAATATTTCTTTGTCAAATAGTGTCATTCCTTATTAATGGGCTTTGTAATATTGCAAATTGTTTCTGTTGCTAAACAGGGAGAAAATTATGACAACACCGAGGAAGGAAAAGAAAAGAGAGGCTAGAAGAGAGGAAAAGGCAGAAAGGGCAGCAGCATTGGATAAGGTTATATATGAGCTCTTGCTACTGGTGTACATTGACTGTATATGTCTTTACAGCTCTCATTTAGACTCTAGTTTTTCTGCAGAGCATTGAAAAAGAACTATTAGAACGCCTTCAGCAAGGAGTTTATGGTGACATATATAACTATCCTGTTAAGGAATACAACAAAGTTCTTGATATAGAAGAGGGGCAGGCTGCTAGCGAAGATGAAGACGAGATGGTATATTTGTAAAATCCTTTTTTGTTGAGCTTCTTAATTATCATTTTGAATATTAATGATTTACTATTGTGGTCACTGAAGATATTACTGCTAGATAATTAAGCGCCCTTTCATTTTTTTCTCGGAATTGCAGGAACCAGAGATAGAATATGTTGAGGGTTATGATGAACTTGAAGAGGAAGATGATATAGAAGATTTTGATGGTCTTGCAATTTCCCAGTCTCATGCAGATTATGATAAGGGTAAAGCTGTCACTAGATACTACTAATAAAAAAATAGAAGCTGTCACTGATACTTTGTATGGACTAGATCTCCTTAAAAATCACTTATAAGTTTACATTGTTCTTGTCTTGGCATGCACATGTAGTTCATATGCTCCCTACTATCCACTTTTATAAGGTAAACATATGTTTTTGGTTGTCCTAAAAAGGAAAGCAATACATTTGAATTGGAAAAGACATATTAGGAAGATTGCTATATTGTTATTGATATTAATAATCATGCCATTTCAATCAAGCATTTAAATTAGACTAGATGGAGTAATTACTTGTGCTAAGTAGGCCGTCCTATTTTAGTGTTACAATTAAAGTTTAAAGGGACGTTTGGACACTGATGCGACATGAAATTCTCAAACTTCCTCGTGATTTCCTTCCCAAACATCACTTAACACAAAATACTTTTCAATTTCAAATCTTTATCTTTTTCATCTAATCATTATCCAAACACAAAAACCAATAAAACTTTTACAAACTTCAAAACAAAACACAAAAATCAATGCAATTTTTTCAAACTTCAAAACAAAAATATTATTAAGGTCATGAAAGAAGGTGGTGAGCTCTTACCAAGGTCGTCTTAAGGGGAGGGGTAAGATTTTTTTTTTTTTTATAAGTAAGGGGAGGGGTAAGATGGTTGCTTTATGCAGCCAAAAATAATATCATGGAATATAAGGGGGCTGAATGAGTATAATAAATGGTTCCAAGTCAGAAACTTACTTCGTCAGTGGAAGGGTGATATAGTTTGTTTACAGAAAACCAAATTGGAATTCATCACAAGGGAATTAGTTTGGAGCTTATGGCGAGGTCAACATGTCGGGTGGTCGTACTTTCCTTCAAAAGGCGCATCCGATGGTGTTCTCATTATGTTTGATAAAAGGGTGGTGGAGAGGGTGGAGGAATGTGTGGGTGAGTTCACTGTGGCTTGCTCTTTTATGAATATAGAAGACGGTTTCCAATGGGCATTTGCTGTGGGAAGAATTGGTGGGACTTCTTAGTTGGTGGGAGTTACCAAGCTGCATAGGGGGTGACTTCAATGTAACCCGCTTCTCGAGTGAAAGATCGGGTGTGTCCCACATCACTCCTACCATGAGAGAGTTTTCTGATTTCATATCAAAACAGGAGCTTATGGTATTCCATTAACTGGAGGTACGTTTACTTGGTCTAACAACCGAGAATTCCCATCTTGGTCGAGGATTGATAGGTTCTTGTTAACTCCTGATTGGGAGTTACATTATTTAGAAGTAACTCAAAGGAGATTACCTAGATTATGCTCTGATCACTTCCCTATCATCCTGGACTGTGGAGGCATTCAAGGGGATAAAAGGTATTTTAAATTTGAGAATATGTGGCTAAAATTAGACGATTTTGTAGATAGGATTAGACAATGGTACCTCTTACAATTTCCAAGGCTCTTCGAGCTTCATAATGGCAAGAAAGTTAAAAGTGCTGAAACAATGAAATGAACAAATTTTTGTTAATGTGACACAACAGAGGAGGCGATCTCTTTTGGAGGAGCTACAGGGGTTGGAAGGAGAGGAGGAGGCAAGATCTCTCTCTGAATCTGAGAGAACCCATAAGACCCAGGTAGCCACAGAACTTGAAAGAGTAACATTGTTGGAGGAGATTTCTTGGCAGAAAAAATCAAGGGCATTATGGCTCAAGGAGGGAGATAAGTACACGAAGTTCTTTCATAGGGTGGCTAATTCTCATAGGAGAAATAATGCTATTGATATGTTGATGGTAGATGATGCAGTGTCCTTAGATCAATCATTCATCAAGAATCACATTGAGCAGTATTGCCAACACCTCCTATCTGAACAACACATTGGCAACTGGGAGTGGATGGTTTGACTTTCTTAGCACTAGATTAGCAATGCGCAGGGTGGCTAGAGAGGCCTTTTGAGGAGGAAGAAGTGGATAAAGTAATCCGTGGCATGGCTAGCGACAAGGCTCCAGGACTTAACGGTTTTACCATGGGCTTCTTCCAAGTTTGTTGGGAAGTGATTAAGGGAGACTTGATGCGGGTCTTTCAAGGTTTTCATATTAATGCCAGCTTTGAAAAAAGTCTTAATGCTACTTTCCAGGCACTCATCCCCAAAAAGATAGGGTCTGTGGATGTTAGAGACTACTGCCCCATTAGCCTTGTTACTGGGATTCACAAGATCCTCTCCAAAGTGTGAGTGAATTGATTGAGTACGATGATGGAAAAGGTAATCTCGAAGCCACAAAACACTTTTGCCAAAGGTAGACAAATCCTAGATTTAGTTTTAATTGCAAATGAGGTTTTGGATGGATGACTTAAATCTAGAGAACCCGAGTTACTTTGCAAATTAGACATGGAGAAAGCCCATGATCTCGTCAACTGGAAGTTCTTACTTTATTTACTTGTACGATGTGGTTTTGGGGAGAAATGACAGAAATGGGTAGAGTTTTGCATCTCCGGTGGGTTTCTTTGACTCCTCCCGTGATTTGAGACAGGGAGACCTACTCTCTCCTTTTATATTTTATTCGTCATAGAAGCTCTTAGTAAGATGATTGTGGGTCTTGTGGAAGGCGGCTTTATCAATGGTTTTCAGGTAAGGAATGGAGATTATGGTTTCATGGATATTTCTCACTTGCTTTTTGCTGACGACACCCTTATCTTCTGTGGAGCAAATATCGGGCATATCCAATCTTTGAGGGCTCTACTTCTTAGCTTTGAAGCTGGCTCGGGTTTGAGAATTAATCTCTCAAAGTCTGTATTGGTGCCAATGGGGGATGTTCTTGACGCGGAGACTTTAGCCTCTCTATTGGGATAAGGTCTCATCATCTTTACCCCTGAAATATCTTGGCTTACCATTGGGTGGTTCCTTTAAATCAAAACGTGGTTGAAAAGGTGGAGCGTAGATTGGCTTCTTGGAAGAAGTTGTATTTGTCTAAAGGTGGCAGACTTAATCTGATTAAAAACACTCTTTCTAATTTACCCACCTATTTTCTGTCTTTGCTCCCGCTCCCCATAAACGTTGCCAACTGTATAGAGAAGCTATAACGAGACCTCTTATGGAGCAGATTGGGGGAAGAGTTCAAATTTCATTGGGTTAATTGGTCACTTGTATGTACCCCAATTTCTGAGGGTGGCTTGGAGATTCGTAACTTGACGAAATTCAACCAAGCCTTGTTGGGTAAATGGTTGTGGAGGTACCAAAACGAAAGGGGGGCTTTATGGAAGCCCGTTATAGATTCACAGTTTGGGGAGGCTTGGGGAGGATGGTGCTCGAATGAGGCACGTGGCACATATGGGGTGGGGTTGTGCCATTTTTGAGATCGCACAAGAAAATGATGCAGCGATGGTCGATCTCTTGGTCTTTTCTAGTGACTCCCCTTAATGGAATGTAGAATTCATTAGGGAAGCCCATGACTGGGAGATGGAGACTATCACAATGTTCTATGAGGCATTGTATTCTATAAGCATGACAGAAGGTACCACAAATAAGATGAGTTGGAGTCCCTCCAAGAAAGGTATATTCACGGTCAGATCATTTAACCAAGTTCTAACGAGCCCTAGAATGACTATGTTCCCTTGGAAGAGCATCAGACGATAGCTCTTTCAAAAGCAGTTTTTTTCATATAAACATCTTTGGACAAGATCCTCACCATACATAACTTGAGGAAATGCCAAGTAATGGTGTTGAACTGGTTTTGTATGTGTAAGAAATGGTGAATCAGTAGATCATTTGTTTTTACACTACGAGGTGGCTAGGACCATGTGGGATGATTTTTTCGTGAGAACTGGATTGTTATGGGTCATGCCTCTTAGACCGGTGGATTTCTTTGTAAGTTGGAGAGGCCTCCGAGGCAACTCACAAGTGGCAGCGATCTGTGTTGGTGCATTTGGCAGGAGAGAAATGATAGAAGTTTCGAAGATCGTGAGAGAACAATGGATGAGCTTAAAGCTTTCTTTTTTAAAACTTTATTCTTATGGGCGGGGGCTATTTTTGTAATGGGCTAAATGTCCATGATCTTCTTTTTTCGATTGTAAACTCTAATTAGGTTTTTTCTCATGTGTACACTCTGTGTACTTGGGCTTAGCCTACTTCTATGAATAAAATATCTTGATTACCTATAAAACAAAATATTATTAAAAATTTATATTCAAACAATTTTTCACTTTATAATATTTTTAGTCGACTTTTTTCTCATTTTCAAAACCCAATAAAATATCTTAACTCAAACCATTTTACTACCATTCACAGAATTATGAAGTCCAAATGAGCCCTAAGTTATGGGGCTTTGTGTTATTTGTTGTATATAATAATGGGAGAAATTCCTAGGCGTTGACTCAAGTGGTAAGGGCCTTGGTTTTGAGGGTATGCATGCTCCCCTTAGATCCAAGGTTTGAACCCTTGGGCGCAAACAATTTCTAGGGTTCACATCCCATGGTGAAAACTAGATGAGTTACCTGGGGTGATGCAGGCACATTGTTTGAGTTTGGGATTTAACCAGGTAAAAGACATGTTGTGTGTGTACGGTCTCCGAGGTTGTTTGTCACAAAAAAGTTAAATAATGGGATAAAAGTGCTCGAGAGAATTCTTAGTGTGATTGTGTAACATTGGAAAAAAGCATGTGTCAGATAGTTCTCAGGTGTGCTGGCGCAAATGGTAATGGAAGAAAAGTGTGAGGATTCTTTGGTGTCTGTTTGTCTGTCTGTCTGTCTCAAATGAGTAAGAAAAAGTTTAATGATGCAGTTGAAACGGATGGAGATGATGAAGAGGTTGAACCAGTTGCTGGCAAGAGAGTGAGGAAGGAAGCAGCCTCAAGTTTAAGAAACTTTGAGAAAGATGAACCTGGTGCAAAATTGAAGAAGAGAGCGAGGGTGCTTGTTGAGGTAATGGCCAATGAAATTTGGTGTTTTTACATTGGGCTACATTTTCAAATATATATACCATGTCTTTCATTCAAATTTGAAACTGTTTGTATACGAATAATTCTCTATCAGTATAGATGTACAGCCTCGTGTTGTTTAGCTAATGCAAATATAGTGTCATCTTTAATTGGTTTGGTATGGATGGCTAAATTTCACTGTAAACTTATAGCATGCACCATCACTTAAAACTATGGTGATGTTGCCTTGGTAAACTGGTTCTCCTATAGTTGGAGTCAGCGAGATGATTTATTTGCTGTATTTTGTTGCTCTGAACATCCAAAACTACATAGTTGGGTCCCCACCCAGCAGTCTACCATTCCTCAAACATGTGCAATCCTCATAGAGGCACTTAGGTTCCTTTTCTATTTCTTGCTTTAGTTGATGCTCTTTTTTTTTTTATAAGTAAAAACTTTAGTTGATGCTCTACCTGATCAAAAGTGGATGTGGTCCTCTTTTGTATATTGGCATTGCCCCCTTGGCTTAATAAACTTTCTGATCAAAAGGAAAAAAAAAAAGGAAGGAAAAGTGGGGTGGGGATGGACAATAAGATCAAAGATTGGATGCAGTGGAGGAAGATTATGGTATCCTATTGCATTTTCTTCTTATCTGAACTGTCGAATTTTTTCCCCATTTTTAGACGATGCTCATTTGAGAAGAATCTCTCTCTCTCTCTCTCTCTCTCAAATATATCCTATTTGTTTCTCAGAAACTGGGACACGTTAAATACAAATAATTAGTTGTTGAATACTCCGTATTTCTGTTTGTAGCTGTATACCACCAGGATCCTAAATATTTCAACTGTGTTTCTGTTTGTTAGGTAGAGCACGAAGATGTTGATGAAAGTCAAAAGGCTGCCCACTGAGTGTTTAAAGCATATTGCTTCACTTGTTATGTTTGTAAACCGGCAAATGGCAGAGATACCCTTGTTCGCTTGTAGAGTATGTTTAAAACCTCACTGGGAAAAGAGGGAAAGTTACCTATGGCGGATGAAATTTTGATAGCTATCTCTTGATCACGGTTGAAATTTTTTATTTATTAGATAGATAATAGTTTCTCATGATTTCTTTTCTCTCATTTTTGGGAGAAGGGGCTGTACTAGAGTGAATTTCATGGCCTTTTCTAGTCTCTACGGCCTCAAGACTCGATTATTCTGTTTACTGCTGCTCAGAAATGACGAGTTCTCGCACGAGGTTATGTCAAAGCTGGCTCCATTATTTCTGATAATTCCTGAATGGAAGATTACAAATGCAAACTTGCAGATGAGCCTTAAAATGAGCGAGCGGCACGGCACGTCTGCAGAGTGCTGGTTACGGTACCGTGTGATAAACGGGGTGTATTCGAGGACAGTCCAGAATAGTCTACGAAGCACTCACGCTCTAAGTAATCTGCACTTGCAACTCAACAATAATAAAATTATAATTTTGAAATAAAATCTAAACGGGTCAAAATGAGTTGATTTTGGATTAAGTGAGTTGACTCATTATTGATCCATTTATAAATCGTATCTTGACGGATCAATTCATTTTAGTTTGAATCTGTTAACATCAAATCCAAACTTGCTAATCTTAGGTTGTGTTCGTGTTAGGTTCATATGTTGTGTCACATATTACTACTCCTATCTTAGATGATATATGGATAGGGTACATGTGTAATTTTGATTGTGTAATTTTGATTGGTTGCATGATTTAGAATTAAGATCATGACCCCAATTTTATGCATTGGTTTAATTGTGTTGGACAGATTTTAGTAAAGCTATGTAGAAGTTGACTTCAACCATAAACATATGATGTATGAGTATTAAAGTTGGTTTATAATTGCATAATTATGTTTGGATTAAATTGTGTTTTTGGAAGAAGGGTATTGTATTTGTAGTTTGGATCTCATGGTGTATTGGGATTAAGTTGTAAAACTTGAGCAATGCTTTGGATGTTAAAGTGAAGTATGACAGTCGTCGGGGCTCCTCCTGGGCCTTCGGCGACGGCTGGTAGACAGTGAACGTTCACAGATTCGGTGGCACAAATGCCACAACTGTTGCCTGAGATTGATGTCCCACTCCGTCCTGCCAAATCCATTGATGGTCAGATCTGTGTTATGTTTTTTCTAAGGAGGAAATAGAAAAATCTGTTGTACCGTTTAGATACTCGATGGTTCTCAAGTTTCTTTGGCAGCGTTTGTCCCTTGATGCCATTAGAGTGTTCATATGCAGTCGCTGGGGATTAAATTAGTAGCCGATGGTTTCAGCAATGAGAAAACCTCAGAATGTGTTTGTGCGACTCACCAATGAGGATGATTTCGTGAAGGCAATGTCGAGGGAGGCTACTGATGTAGAAGGGATTCCTTACCATGGGTTCCAGTGGCACACGGAGTTTGATGAGGATTCGGAGTCTTCTTTGGTGCCGGTGTGGCTTTTCCTCCCTGGATTACCACCAAACTATTATTATGAGTCATTTTTAAGGAATATCACTGCACCGTTGGGTAGGTTCTTACGACGTGATAATGCCACAAAGTGTGCGACGAGAACAGATGGAGCACGTATTTGCTTGGAAATTGATGCGGCAAAGGATCTCGTAAGGGGAATTTGGATTGGCAATCCGCACCATGTTTCTAGCTTTTATATAGAGGTTGAGTATGAGACACTCCTTACTTTTTGCTCTAAATGCTGTATTCAGGGCCATAATTTAAAGACTTGCAAATGGACAGAAGGTGGCGTTAAGGCATTTGATTCTAAGAAGAAGGGAGTTGTAAAAGAGCCAGAGAAGTTAGTGGATATGTGGAAACCGAAACCTGTTGCGGATGACAAAAATATGGAAGGGGTTGTGACTCCTGCTGATGTGCCAAAGGAGACGTCGTTGCTGTTGATGAAAATGATGGAGGATTCGTAACCTCTTGTATTGCTTATGAACGACGTTGTTGCGGATGTGGTAATGAACGGAAGTGCAGAAAAAGATTTGGCTGGTCCTAGTTCATCCGAAATACAGGATGATAGTGCAGATTGTGGTGGCATGACACTTGTGAGTGGTAATCATGTATCGGTGGCAGAGGACCATGTAGTAAGCAATGTACTGGATTTACAGGTTTGTGCTATGAACCATAATAATGTTGTGTTTGATGCTTTGGAGGCTGAAAAGGTGGATGTAACTGGGGCTGGTTCCAGCACCTTGACAGTGCAGAAGTCGGGTGGAAACCATGAGGAGATAGTCGTCGTATTGGAAGCAACTGGTTTCGGAGGCTAGCAAAATACTGTTGAGTCTGGCCTAGGGAATGTCAATCCGGATGCGGAGAGGGTGGAGACTTGTTGTATGATGGGAGCAGAGGAGTTAGGTGAGCATGTGACAGGGGATGGGGCGTTACTTGACGTTGTGGAAGATGGAGGGTTGGGGTCTTTGGCTGTGATAATTCCGGTTGAAAGGGTGGCGTTTCCGGCTGAGGGAATGGTTGAGGATTATGTCTTAGAACTCGATGAAGACAGGATAGAGCACTTATGCAAAATTAAAGAGTATCCGTCTGATGGGGATGCTATAGCGGCAAAAGATGCAAGGGTGGAAGAACTCTCAGAAGCTCATCTCGGGTTCCTAGCAAGCCTGCTCGAATGAATTTATGATCTGTACACCTCTTTTTTGGAATATCTGTGGTATTCGAACATCACAGAGACGTCTATGTAAGCTGGTAAGGAAGTTTCAAGTTAATTTTATTATGTTAGTTGAGCCTTTTGTTGATGAAAGTTAGTTGGATGTTTTAAAAAATTGGTTGAAGTTTGATTATGGTTTTTCTAATCGAAGTGTTGGTGGAAAATTATGGCTGTTATGGAAAGATGAGTTAGAGGTTTTGGTTAGTCAATTTAGTGCTCATCATGTGTCTGTCTTGCTGAAGGATGCCTCTGATTCTGTTATGGTTTCTGTGGTCTATGCAAAATGTAACCATATGGAGAGGCGTGATCTCTGGAGGTTGTTACAGTTGGATGTCATGCAAGATATCCCCTGGTTTTGTCTTGGTGATTTCAATATTATTTGTTGGGATGATGAGCGTAGGGGTGGTAGACCCCGGTCGAGAATGGCAATGGATGAGTTTAATGATTTTATTGAGGCATGTGGGTTAACGGAAATGAAGTTAATGGGGGCCAAGTTTTCTTGGTGTAATGGGCAGCGAGGTTTGGCTAGAAGCTAGTCGAAACTGGACAGACGTCTCCTAAATCCTCTAGCTGTGGATTTATTACCAGAAGCTTTGTGTATTTTTCTGCCTTGCTCGACTTCGGATCATGCTCCTATGCTCTTTGTTTTAAATTCTCAAGCATGCAGATATGGTCCATCGTCTTTTAAGTTCCAACAAGTGTGGGTGTCTCATGCGAATTTCAGAGAGGTTGTGCAAGGCGCTTGGCAAGCTCCTGTAACACTCCGTTTAATTAACTCTTGATTAACCCTTAAGTACTCTAGATTATATTTTTAATTATGAGTTAATCACTTTCATTAAGGTTGGTAGTGTAATTAGCATTAATGTTGACACTTAGTGTTAATGAGTTAAGGATTAGAGAGGCAAGCCCATTAGTAATTTTGGTGAGACTTTTTAAGACCCAAGTGTGAATAGGCCTAGCCCAAGAAAACCTTGAACCAAGCCCTTAGGAAATCAATGCTAGTTTTGGCCTAAGTATAGGAAGGTATAAGGCCTTTGGTGTAGATTGGACCTTTGGCCCTTTTCAGGCCCATATGGACCAAAGCCATGTTTGGACTCATTTTACCATTAAAAGACCAAAAGCCCAATACACCATACCATTGGTTTCTTTAAGCCCAAATCACACTCAAAGTACCCAAATTAAGTTTTGAAAATTTGCTAAGGCCATTAACCATCATACTTGAGGTTAGTGCACTTTAAGCTATGTTTTGAAGCTTAATCATACTTCATCTTTTCTTAAACTTTTTAATTCAAATTTTCTTGAATTAATACTCCCTTAAAACCATGATTAGACCATTTTAATACCCTAGCTAAACCATTCCACATGTCATTAAGAAAAATGACATAACAAGCCCAAACCATGCTACAATCGGTTTTGTGCATTGCCCTTTGTAATGCTTGGACTGTTTTGCCCTTGGGCAAACATTTTTGTGGTTTATCCTCAAGGGTAATATGGTCCTCAAACACCTCATGAGACCCTCCAAAACTCAGTTTGAGCCTTGGACGAAATTGGTTGCATCAACCAACTCAAAGAACCAAACCGGGTGCACCTTGGTCTAGTTTGTGTAGGAACCATTTGGATTGAATTTGAACCAGCCTCCTGCCATGGTTTGCACCACCACCCCACACCACCTCCTTCTCCACCCAATCACCAAGAAGTCCCATGACCAACATGAAGGATTTTGACTCATTTTTGCTGCCGAAAAAGATCCAAAACCAAACTGATTTTCTGCCACCACAAAACCACCTTCATCCACCTGTTTTCAAGGGTGGTTTGAGGGATCTTCTGCCATCCAAATGATGCCCCACGACTTGGAGTCATCTACAGGACCCTTGCAGCTACTGTGGAGTGGAAATGATGGTGGTTTAGGGCACTATTTAATTCTGCATAAGTGACCTAAGCTCATGTAAGCAAATCTGAAAATTTTTCAGATTTGTTCAGATTTGAGCACCTCCCACTTCACCCAATCACCAAGCATCCAAGCCAACGTCCCTCACCCCTTGGCTACCTATAAATACTTCTCTCCCCTTCTCATTTCACCCACACCACAGCTCCAAGCATCATCTTGAGCCTTGAGAGCATTTCCCCCTCTTAGAGATCAAAGGAGTGCAAACCGAGTGAGTTTTGGTGAGTTTTTGAGTGTTCTTGTGTAAGACAATCTAGAGTGCTTGGAAGGCCACGAAATTTGTAAGTTTTCTTCCTTTTGATCTTAGCTAGCATGTCAAGCTTTGTTTCCAAGTATTGGTACGAAGTTTGGTTGAGTTTTGAGAAGGTTATGATGCTTAATGCAAAACCGGGTCAATTAAAGGAAGGTTTGAGTGATTGAATGTTTTTAATTGGAAAGCTATGGCATGTCCTAAGCATGATTTTATATGATCTATCATTATCCTAACATGATTATGGAAGGTTAAATTTGTGATTAGAAGCATGTCATGATAGGTTTCAAATCTATCTTGTTTTGATCATCAAGCATGAATCGGTTTTAAGCATATTGATGATTAAGTATTTCTTAGCTTTGATTAAGTGTTGGGATGAACTTGATTACTCAAGTATTAGACTTCATAATGTCCCTAAAGATGTTAATGATCATTAATGATTAAAGAAAATCTCATATATATGCATTCATAGGGATCAATAGTTGAAAATACACATAGGCATCAACTAGGATGCATGCCACGGGTTGGGACTAATTGGTCAAGTTCCACTTTGAATTTTGAAAACATATGGGTATAGATAGTTTTAGAATGCCAAAAGTATGAAGTCCATGAAATTTGGTTAAATTTGGAATTCGTTTGCAATTAGTGAAAATTTAGGGCCTAAATGACAATTTTTGGAAGTCTAGGGGTATTTTTGTAAATATCCAAATTTTGAAGCCTTTGATTTTGAACATATCCATAAGAGTATTAATCCTAACTTAGTATACACACGATTTAAGCAGCTATGACGCTAATTTCAAATTTCTCCGGAAGTTTGTAAGTTGGCCTCTAACTTACACCTTGATAAATTTCTTATGAATTATTGATAAATGCTTCATTTATTCTTCAATTATCATTTTGAGCATAAATTATCATGTTATATGACACATTGAGTGCATACTTACATAACATATGACATTTTCCCCATTTTTGCATATTACATTTATAAATGTCATTTTTTGCATGAAATTTACTACATATGCACATGTCATGAAAATTATTTTTTTTAAAGCATAGCACGAAAATCCTTTTGTCACGACCCCAAAGGCCAGGATGAGGAATTATCCTGGTGGAACTCCTTTGTCCACTCTAGAGTGTTTAATAATGGAGTGGTAACCCCTAGGTTGACAAAGAACAATCAACAGGCTTCGAATGGGTTCTTTTTAAAGAACGCCAGAGCAAAGTCAACATGTTATGACACCTAATGCTGGTGGGTGTACACATTATGAATGTTATGATGTTATGTTATATTTACCAATGCATTGAGAACGAATCTATAGACAACGTAGTTTCAACGTAAGTTATACTACGGTCACCGGCAGGTACTCTCAATGCATATGGGGGGAACTGTGACACTACCACACGTTATGTTATTAATAAGATAATGATGTAAGTCTATGATGAAGAAAATTTATGATGAAATTTTTATGAAGAAGTTATGTATGTCTTTTAAAAAAATAATGACGAAATTACTTACTGAGTAAAAACCCGTGTCTTCATATTTAAAAAAAAAATGTTGAGTAATCTAGATTGGAGACATGCATAATGATTTTCCACCTCATGCATAGCATATTTATCATTTTTCATGATTGATTTTATCTTTGTGTCAGTTAGTTGTTTAACTTACTGAAATTTCGAGTAAATCTCACCCTTTTATGGGATCACTATCATTCCACTCGGAATGATAGAAATTGTGTCAAGAATCGACCAGGACGAGATTGATGGAGCACTGGGTTCGCATGATTGAGGAGGAGTCAGATCTGGAGAGGAAACTAGACTTAATTTTGATATTCCTAGCCCAAGTCCTTTATGCTTTAGATCGCATTAAGAGAATGACAAACTATGCTACTTTAGTATTTCGAACATGATGATTATCTAATGAAGTTGGGATGTTTTAGTTATTCTGGCATATTTTTCACCTTAACCTTTTATTTCCGCTGTGATTATTGCATACTGCTAGTTGCATACTAGGATTCATTGCATGTTAATTGTCATGAACTGGGGTATGTAACCTTGTGTTGCATGTCCCAACGCTCTAAGTCTCCATTCCATCCCAAGCGGGGATTGGGGGCGTCACAGCTCCAATTGCTGATGTGGGGCTGTCTCGTCTTGGTGCTAAATTAAAAAAGTTGAAAATGGTTTTGAAAGATTGGATCGTAGAGTTTTTGGGCATACGAAAAAAATATATTTGTGAGTTGGAGAAGCAGATAGAAAAAATTGAGGGTCAATTACAGGCTAGCTTTTCTGAAGAGGTTGAGTCAGAATTACTAATTGCCAAGGAAGAGCTTGCGGTATGGCTTCTCAGAGAGGAGACTCGGTTATCTCAACAGGCCAAAATTAGGTGGATGGAGAAGGGCGAGGCCTCGACTCAATTTTTTAAAACTTTTGCTTTTGTTAACAAGCCGATGGTGCAGGAAATGCGACTACGTGATGGTTCTTGTTTATGATCCCCGGAGGCTATTCATGCTGGGGCTGTGGAGTTCCTGAGTGATTTTCTGTAGGCGACCAAGGAGGGCTACCCCTTATTTATCCTGGTTTGTGCAGAATGTCGTTACAGAAGAGGAAAACAACATTCTTCTTCAGCTCCCTTCAATCCAAGAGGTTAAAGAGGCTATGTTTTCTATTCCAGCGGATAGTAGTCTAGGCCCAGACGGATTTGGGTTTGGATTCTATTGTTTGTGTTGGGATATTGTGGAGGGGCTGATGTGGTGGCCGCAGTTCGGGAGTTCTTTAGTGGTGCCCCTCTGCCCAGATTCTACTCGGCCTCTTACATTGTGCTCCTTCCAAAGGTGCCAAAACCTACTGGGTTTGACAAATTTAGACTCATCAGTCTGTGTTCTGTGGTTATAAGGTATGGTCCAAAATTTTGGTTCATAGATTGTCACCTATTTTAAATAAGATTATCTCTCCGGAGTATGCAACCTTCTTACCTGGACGAAGCATATTTGAGAATGTTACGTTAGCTCAAGAGATGATTCATTTATTGAATAAGCGGGCCCGTGGTGGTAATGTCGTAATTAAAGTGGATCTGGCTAAGGCGTATGACAGTGTCGACTGCGATTTCTTATTACAGGTCATGTCCTCTTTTGGTTTTGGCTGTCAGTTTTGTGAGTTGATCAAACAGTGTATCTCTACTCCATGGTTCTCTGTAGTTATGAATGGCACAATGAAATGATTCTTTCCCAGTGAGCATGGTTTGAGGCAGGGGGATCCTTTATCTCTCTACTTGTTTATTCTTGTGGAAGAATTATTATCCAGATTGTTAAAGCATAATTTTGGTAATGGGAGGATTATTCCATTTTCTCACCCTCGGGGTGCTCCTATTATATCACATTTATTGTATGCTGATGACATTGTTGTGTTTGCTAATGGTGGGAAGTCCTCGCTCCGTGCTATCAGGGTTGTCTTTGCTCAGTATGAAGATTGGTCTGGTCAGGTGGTGAGTAAAGAGAAATCTTCTATTTTCTTCCCTAAACATTTTACAAGTGCTCAAAAAAGGAGTGTCTTGAGAATTACAGCTTTCTCAGAGGGCTCCTTTCCGGTGAAATATTTAGGCTCGCCGTTAGTTTCAGGAAGGCTGAAAGTGATTCATTTTGATGGGCTAATGCACCGGATCTGGAGCCAGCTTGAAGGATGGCAAATGAAGTTCTTATCGTCTGGTGCTTGCATCTTGTTGTTGAGGCATATTGTGGTGTAATACCCCGCTCCTTCCTTCTTACGTACGCTTCTCTCTTTCTGACGTACGTTCTTTCTTTATGATGTAAGCAAATCCTGAGGGCAGAGATTTTGTAAATTGTCTACCTCTTCTATCCAGCGACTGCGAGCCTTGTCAGGCGTGCCGAACCATGATGGTGTGTTTCGAAGGATATCGTATGACTTCTAGGGCACGCCCAGTGTTTTAAATGTGTTGGAAATATTTATAAAGAGTATTTCCAGTGTTATTGAACTAATCTTGATTTTAAATACGACAATTATAATATTCTTGAAGAGCTCCAAAAATATTATAATTGCCAGATATCATTTTAATATCATTATTAAAATGATTTCAATTATTTAAAGATATTATGAGATTTAAATTATGTTGAAAGCTTTTATTAATTAAATGGTTTTATTCTCTTTAATATGTTAAGTGAGACTTCATCATTTTATGAATGATGAAGGAATATTATTTTATAAACTAAAGTTAGTTTAAAATAATATTCTACCTTGATTCCTCTAAGCGCTTTTAATTAAGTCAATGTTTTACGCATTTTCAAATTAGTGTTTGAGATCCATCATTAGATCGTTACGTGGATCCCCAGATGAAGGGACTGGGTTAAATACCCAGACCCCCTCACTTTTCCCTTAGCTCTCTCTCTCCTCCCTCTCCCTAGCGTACGCAGTACGTGGCTTCCCTCTCGCCCGAACGGTTCCATAGCTCAGCCTGGCGCCGCCAGCCCTCACCGCCGGCACCACCAACTCCACCTCACACCGGCGAGCCTCCCTAGCTCAGCCCCTCTCTCTCACGCTCTCCCTTTCTCCCTTTCGGAAGTGCACAGCCTGAACGAGCTTAATGCTTATTGCGCCGCCGTGCGCCATCCTTCGGCGCCACCATTGCTACAACAGCTTCCTCTTCCACCGGTCATCACCCTCCAGCGAGCTCAGCCCCTCCCATTCAATCACCTTCCCCGTCGCATGCACAAGAGATCCACGCATGGCTTCACCGTGCGCTGCCTCTAGCACCGCCGTACGCGGCACCAACAGCCACCAAGCACTGCCATGGACCTCCCCTTCCCTCCCCCTTCCTCCTCCATGTGACCCACTACCCGTAGCCCTCCTCCACCGCATGAGCTTCCCTCCCTCACAAGCACGGGTTGCACACCCTCCACCGCCGTGCACCGCCACCCACGACATGTAACCGCCACCTTCAGCCTCCTCAGGCCACCACCAAACCATCCCAACCGTCCATTTTCCCGATCTGCCACCCATGCACGCACACTCTCTCTCACTCTCCCACGGTTTCTCCTCCACCGTGTGGCCAGATCCACCGCCAAGAGCCACTGTGGTGCCACCCCAGTGCCACCATGAGCTCCACCAGCAACCCCTCAGTCCAACCCTAGGTCCAAACCACCACTTTGAGTGGTGGATAGTCACTACACGCGATGGACAGCCACTGCGCGTGGCTGACCGTCACTGTACACGGCTAGATCCGCCGTGTTACGCTCCTTGCCACCATCACAAGGCCACCACGAGCCCCTCCAAGACCACACCTAGCTATCCAAATGCCTAAACAGTCATCGTACGCGGTTTAGCCACCACGTACGACCCTTTCGACGTCTTAGACCGTGACGGTCAACGAGCAACGCATGGCTTATCCCGTCAATGGTATAACTCTCTATCCCTCGTATTTATGTTAGATATTGATTAGTTGACTAGGTTATGGACTGTGCTGTTGGTATTGTGGAGTTGTAGTATGGTCATGTGGTGCTGTGTAACGAAGTGTTGGGCATTCTGTGTAATGAAGTGTTGGGCATATCTGTATTGTATGGAGGTGCATTGTACCGTGTAGTGTGCTGTGATGTGTTGGGTGTAGATGAGAAGTGTTGTGGACTGTGCCATGTAGTGTGGTTGGGGAATATGTTCTATATTGGTGACGTGACAGGTGGAATGGGAACAGTACACGCTGTGTGTAGTCTGTATGTGGCGTAGTGTGAGACAATGAGAGTATATGTAAAATATACCCTCCTGGCATATTGTGGAACGTGATGAGTACAAGTGGAGTGTACTCTGTGGTGTAGTGCTTGTAAAAGGAGTATACGTAGAGTGTACTCCATGTTGTGGATTGATGTACCATATGGCGTGTACGCCATAGTGGTGATGTGGTGTATGTAAAGGGAGTACACGTGGAGTGTACTCCAAGTGGCGGAGTGATGCACCATATGGCGGATATGCCATAATGGTGATGTGGTGTGGTGTATGTGGAACAGGAAGAGTACACGCTGAGTGTAGTCTGTGTGGCGTGATGAGTATGAAGGGAGTACATGTGGAATGTACTCCGTATGATGGTGTGATGCACCATATAGTGGATATGCCATAATGGTGATGTGGTGTGATGTGTATGGCGTATTGATGTACCATATGGTTGTATGCCATAATGGTGATGTGGTGTATGTGGAATGGGACGAGTACACGTTGAGTGTACTCTGTGTGGCGTAGTGTGTATGAAGGGAGTACATGTGGAATGTACTCCATATGGTGGATTGATGCACCATATGGTTGTATGCCATAATGGTGATGTGGCGTAACGTGTATGTAAGGAGTACACGAGAAGTGTACTCCATGTAGTGGAACGATGCACCATGTGGCGGATATGCCATAATGGTGATGTGGCGTGATGTGTATGAAGGGAGTACATGTGGAATGTACTCCGTACGGCAGATTGATGTACCATATGGTTGCATGTCATAATGGTGATGTGGTGTATGTGGAATGGGACGAGTACACGTTGAGTGTACTCTATGTGGTGAAGTGATGTACTATCTGACGGGTACGCCAAAGTGATGATGTGGCGTAGCGTGTGAGAAGAGAGTACGCATGGGATGTACTCCATGAGGTGTAGCCATATGCTGTGTGGCGTGTGGCAGTGATAAGGATGGTTGTGTGATTGATGGACGTGGAACGTGATGAGTAGTGTCGGGAACTGTGGAACAGTGTTCCGGAGTAATTATGGTGTAGCCTGTAGTCTATGGTGACAAGTGTCACCGTGTTGGACTTACGGCTGGGAATATGGATGAAGTAGCGGAATAAGTGTAAGAGTACGCAGCGGAAGCATGACTGGGCAACGTCACCTTGTGACGTGGTTATTGACAGTCGTGCTTGCCATGTGATGAAGTGATAGGGTATGAATGGTGTAATGGGAACATGACAGGATGTCACGATGTGTTGGGAGTACATGAGGAATCGTTCTCATGATGAGTTAGGAATTTATGTACCAGAATGTTGGGTAACGCGACAAGGTCACGGTGTAGCTTGAGAATAGTCTCAAGTTGTATGACGTGACATAAGACGTGATTATGAATGGAGTTTTGTCGTGTTAAGTGTTGGGATGATCTGTCAAAGGGACGGGTAGCATGAGGAGTCATGCTAGCCGGGTTAAGAGAAGGTTGATATCGGAGTATGGCCCTTGTCCCTCCAAGCTGGTAATCAACGTGTTATATATGTTGATCTTAGGTGATAAGGGGTAGAGTACATGTGTAACAAGGTGAGACACATGTGCTGGACGGATTCACCATATGTAATGGGTAATCTATCCTGAGTATAGTTGCACGGTGCTTAAACGTCAGAGTTGGCTTAGAACTGTGTGGTTTGTATGGATGGGAATGAGGGTTAGTATGGGCTAAGATGTATAAAGAAAGTGACGAGTGGGCTGTCTAAGGAAGGGATGCGTGACTTAGTTGGTCTGAGTCATGCGTCGGAACGTGGTTAATGAGAAGAATGAGACAAAGGTCTTAGTGTCTTAATTCTAAGGTGAATCATGAGTTCACTTTAGTGAATAAGCACTGGAGGCAAGACCTTGAGTTGGAAGATGGGGTGACCGTAATGGGTCCCTGAAGGTTTTAATTTAGTAAGGAACACATAAGAACACGGGATAGAAGGATAGTGTTCCAAGTGAAGTGTAGCTTATGCTTTCTAAGTTTAAGTTGCTTATATACTAGATAGAGAATGACGTTAAGGTATGTGTATGCATGTAGGTTGCCATCTGACAAGCACATGAATGGACTGCATGATATGTAAGTAGCATGGAGTCCAGGTAAGCGTTACATTCATACTCTTCTAGAGTTTTCCAAGATACATGAAACGCTTTTCCTTTAAGACGCTTTAAGAAAAGAAACGAAAGGCGTTTTACGGAAGAAAAGACTAAGTGTTCAAACGTATAAGTACGTAACGACCCCTCCTTAGCAGCCCCTTTTCACGCACCCAAAGTATTAATTGTACGCATGTGAATGGATGACTATACGACGTATCTATTGTATGTATTTTCTAAGAAAATCAACGAACTGACATTTCACGATCATAAAACCATGCTTTTCTCATGAAACAATGTTTTCTCACGAAAATGAATGTTTTCTCATGAAAGGCAAAGAAAGACATGAGAACTGAGGCTTTCACGGACCCTATGAATTGACGCTTTCACGATGCCATGAGGTGATTCTCATGACTCCAACGAAAGACGACGTTCAAGGTGGTACTTATGGATGCCGTGAGAGACGAAGTTCGAGCCCATGTTTTACACGATGCTTTTCCATGAAATGAATGTTTTCTCATGAAATGACATGTAAATGAAAGATAAGAAAAGAATGAAAGCTCCAGCCCTTTCGAGCTGCCATGAATGAATGAAAGAACGAATGAAAGCATGAAATGTATGAAAATACGTAACGACTATATGAATGAATGATAAGGGGTACCAAATGAATGAATGGGCAGATTGCAATGTCGGGCAGTAGTGCTGGTAGTGCACCCAGTGCTACACCCTAACGTAATGGGATTCCAACCCGCGGCTACGGGCGAATCCATTGGCCACAGGGCCGCTAACCCTAACACACGGGGCGTAACAGTGTGTACCGGCCTATGAAAATGATAAGAAAGAATGTATGTATGCACGAATGCACGAGAGCACGGACTCTTTAAGAAATGAAGGCACTGACGGGAGAAACGTTTTACGAAAAGAAAGCCCACGTTAAAAGCTAAACCCCGTCCAGTGACGTTTTCAAAGGAACGCACGCACGACACGTATGCATGCACGTAATAGTATGTACGAATGATGAAAACCTATGTTGTTATATTTTAACTGTATGAAGTAATGCTTACGAGTCTTCGACTCATTTTAGTTTTATGTATGACCCTCCCCCCACAGGAACTGAACGGTCAGGACGGACACGGCCCATGGGGAAGAACACGGAAGTTTAGGCATGAGTTTTAAATGTAAGAGATGCCTTTTTATTGTAAAATCAATATTTTCCGCTGTAAACCTCTTTTATTACCAAAGCGCATTTTATTTTATAAACGTAGAGTCTTGCATCCTGGGTATGCAAGTGAAAAGTCTTAAAGGGAACAATAATTCCCGTCGTCATTTCTAAAAATATTTTATAAAAAGTCCCACCACAAGGACGGGCGTTACATGTGGCAAGTTTATCAATACACCTCTTTTCTGTTTTGTATGCGCCTAAGGCTATGGTGGCAAGTCTTAATCGCCTCATGAGTAATTGTTTTTGGGGCTCCTACAATGGTAAACCAAAAAAGAAGTGGGTTTCTAGGGCTAGAGTGTGTACTCTGCTTCTTGAAGGGGAATGAGTCTTCGAAATTTTGAAGATGTGCAGGTGTCGCTCTTTATGAAGTTTGCTTGGAAGCTTCTAACTCAAAATTCCATTTGGGTTAAGTTCTTTAAGGCAAAATATGTCAAGGAGAGGCATATCTCTTTGATTGAGGCTAATAAGGGCTCTTTATTCTAGAAGCGAATAGTAGCGATGCTATCTAAGGTGTTGAGTAATGCCATGTGGAAGGTAAGGGATGGTCTTGTCTCTTTTTGGAGGGACAACTGGTTCTCATCAAGTGCTATTATTATAGACTCTTGTGAGATCTCAGATCTTCCTCTTCTCACAATAAGGGAGTGTCGCATTCACAATGGGTGGGATGTGGATCTTCTCAGAAGACTGGTGGGGAAATCCAAACTTGAGGAAATCTTGACATCTTTAGGTGAGCATAAAGATGGGGCAGATATCCTGATTTGGAAGCCGAGTTTGGATGGTATTTTTTCCTCGAAGCCGGCTTGGGAATGTATTCGTGTTAGGGCCTCAAAAACAGAATGGGCTCGTTGGATTTGGCATTCTGCACTGCCAAAGAAGTATTCAGTTACAATGTGGAAGGCTTTGAATTTTTGCCTAAGTGAAACTTCCCTGACAAATCCTCCCATGGCTTTAGTAGATCAACTTTATTAACACTCCACTTCTGAATTGCTCTATGAGACTCAGCCCACACATCTCTAGCAGTGGGGCAATGCTAAAGAACATGCATAACTGTCTCATCACCTCTCAAACAAATGGGACATAGAGGATTTTCAATAAATTTTTTTGCAAAAAGGTTACCCTAGTAGCAAGAAGGTTATTTCCTGTCTTCCACATAACAATTTTTACCTTACCAAGAATTTTCATATCCCATATGATCTTCTACCTACTGTCCATCTCAGCCTCCCTTGAAGACTCTCCCACCACTACCTTCTTTCTAGTTTCTTCCAAATAGTATGCACTCTTAACTAAAAAAAAAACATTTCTAGAGGGACCCCATATCGGTTTGTCCTCCACACCCCTTGTGCTAATTGGAATACTGCATATATGATCATCTTCTTCTTTGTTGAATACTAACCTGATTAGCCCTTCATTCCATTCCTTTAAATCATCATCAATCAGGTCTTTAACTTTTGCATTTGCTTCCAATTTCGAGATAGGGGATTGAACACAAAAGGTTGAAGGGGTTTGCAACCATTTTTGTCCCCAAATGCTGATTTTTGTTCCATTCCCAACTTTCCATCTTAACCCCTCCTTTAGTAACCCCAAAGAACTCCATACACTCCATATCAGAGAGGGAGGAGGATTCCCCTACCTTGCTTCTGTGATAGAGGTGTTCTTGAAATATTTCTCTTTGTAGTTCTTGACAACCATTGAATGAGGACTTTGTAACAATCTCCAAGTCTGTTTAGCAAGAAGGGCTAAGTTTAAACTTGCCAGGTCTGTAAACCCCAACCCTCCCTTTCCCTTGGCTTTCCCCATTTTTTCCCAACTTCTCCATTGAATCCCATTGCTTTTCTGTTGGTTTCCCCACTAGAATTTAGAAAGCATAACATTGATCTCCTTACAAAGTTTTTTGGGCAGCTTGAAAACAATCATTGTGTAAGAGGGAATGGCTTGTAGTATGGGCTTGATCATAATCTCCTTGCCTGCCCCCGAAAGAAAGCAATTCTTCCAGTTGTTAATTTTCTACCACACTTTCTCCTTGAGACCTCTAAAAGTATTATACTTCGATTTATCAACCATGGTGGGTAATCCTAGGTGTTTTTCATAGCTACCTTGTACCAGGGACCCCCTTCACTTAGGATATAATTCCTATCTGCCAAAGGTATGTTTGAACTAAAGAAAACTTCTTTATTCAGAAATTGCCCTAATGCTCTTTTATACCTTAGCAACAATTCTTGTAGTCTCCTCCATTCCTTTTCAGGTGATATACCCTCCACCCTTGTTTGTGTCCTCCCCTTTCTCTCTATCTCTCCTTTTCCACCCTCCCTTCATCTGATTGTTAATCATTTTCCTACAATTATTAGTTGTGACTGTTTTCACAGTTGCCTATACTCCAAATACCTATCTTCCCACTTGCTTCCACCAACCTTCCATCTACCTGTTCCATTCCCTTTACAGTTGTGACTTCATTGAAACTACTCTCTCCTTCATTGCTCTCTTCCTCTCCCCTGCCTACAATCTCTGAACTCTCCCTAACATTTAACCCCTCTTCATTGTTTTGCCCTCCCTCATCCTTCTTAGTATCATCTCCCTCTACCCTATTCTGGTCTACCCTTTCCTAACCAGCTCCCTTACTCTCTACTCTCCACTTGTTATCTAAACCACCTTATCTGATTTTTGACTTAGACCCCACTTTTGTTTTAGCCCTTAACCACACTCCATACTGCATCTTCTCAACCACCTTCCCTGCACATCCCTCTGTTCCATGCATTGAACAGCCACATTCAAAGCAGATTCTGGGCAACTTTTCATATTTAACAGGGATCCACAACTTTTCACCTTTCATTGTGATTGTTCTACCTTTGGCCAGAGGTTTCATGAGATCAATGTTGATAAGGACCCATAGAAACTTACCCCACCCACTCCCATCCTTTTTCACATTCACCTCTTCTACTCTTCCTATTGTTTTTCCTATACGTTTTCCAAATTCTTTTTCATTCATGCATGCGAGGGGCATGTTATGCATTTGGACCCAGAAACTTTCCTTCTCAACCCTCATTCTCTATGGGGGTGTGTATTCATCAAATAGCTTCAAGGCTAGCGGATGTGATCAAATAGCCATGGTCTTCCACTCCAAACACGTTGCTTGTCTGCTTTGTTAGCAAAAGTTATGGTGAACAAGTTACCACCTATCTCAACAAACTTAGCAGGTTTACTAACTCTCAAGACTTTCATTATTGTATCCTCAAGAACCACCCTGCCGATATTCCTTTCCAGACATAGCTTTCCTATTAAGCTGCAGTCACCTTTGAGCCATATTTCCTTATTGACAGCATCATCAATGGCTATAGCTTCCCCTTCCTCCTCCATCAGACAAAACCTCCCCCATTGTTCCTCTAAGTCATTCATCACAAAAAGCTCTTCCTCGCCTTCACACCTGAGACAACCTCTGCCTCCCACTAGGAAAGACAGAGAGAAGAAAATTAGGGTCGGGTAATTGTAGGTGGCTTTGGGCAACCATGCACACTAGTAGGATTTCAAGAAAGATTAGGGTTTTTGTTTTTACCTTTGATCCACCAAGTGCAATGTATCTGGACAAGGGGAGAAGGGCAAAAATTGGAAGGTGAGGCAAGAGAGGGTTTCGGATTTTGAGGGCTACACGCTACCCACACAAGGCAACTTTTGGATTTCCCTTGCAATCCCATCAAGGGGGAAAGGGAAGAGTCTTTTTGCCAAGTGACATCAATGCAAAGGCTCTTAGATTTTCTAGAAGGAAGGAAAACTCTCTATAAAAGGGCATAGCCAAAAGTTGGAGGCCTTTTTGCTAAAGTTTTCAACTTTCCTTCTAAGGGATTTTCGACACTCACCATTTCTCTCCGAGTTCTTACACTTTTTCACCACTTTCTCACCAACCAAACACCCCTATTTCTAGAATCACAAGATTCTCCTACACCATTCAAGAGGAAGGAGCACACATGGAGGTAAGAGCCATTCTTTTTCATTTCTCTCATACACACATGGCCAAGAGGGAAAAACCCTAACTTTAGAAACTAGGGTTTTTCTCACATGTGTACACACTCTCACTTTAGAAACTAGGGTTTTTCTTCAAAAAGAGGAAGGACCCAAAAAATATCTTTTGTTTCAAAGTCTTGAACACCAAGTGTAGAGGGATTGAAGGCCACAACCACCATCTAGAAGAAGCTTAGGGTTTCTTAACCCCAAGTGTTTCAGACTCTAGGGTTTCTCATGGAAAAGCATTTTCGAAAACCCTAGATGCACATACATGACCACTCTTATTTCGAGATTAGGGTTTCTCAAGTTGTTTTCTAATATGTCTTGTATGTATTTTTCAGATTTTGCTAAGTTTATACTTCAGATTTTTGTAAATAAACTTCCAACTTACTTTGGATGGCACTTGCCATGATTAGGGTTTCGGTTTTGACATGTAAATATGCCTTACATGTTTGTTTTGATCTATGAACGTGTAAAAGCATGAGAATATGTGTTGTGATGTTGTAAAGTCATGATTTGAGAACTTGGATGTTTCGGCCAGGGCCATAATAAGGGAATCCAAATCTGTTTTAGGTTGGGATGAGTGTGATTCAAGTATGTTTTCGTGTATTCATCATATGGTTGCATGTTCTAATGTTTTCAAGCCATATTTTGAAATGTACATTGTGAATTGGATCATACATGTTTCGAGTTGTACATGTTTGCATGAGTATGGTAAAGTGTGATGTAATGTGTCCATGTCACATGCATGCAAGTCCATGTTTTCAAAAGAAAGAGTCAAAAGCATATTTTATCACGACCCCAAGTGCTAGGACGAGAAAATGCCCTAGTGAAACTCCCTGTCCACTCTGGAGTATTTAAAGTCGAGTGGAGACCCCTAGGTCGATGAAGTATAGTCAGCAGGCCTCAAATGGTTCCTTAAGGAAAGGATACCAGAGCAGGGTTGCACCTAAATCTAGTGGGTGCCATAGGGTGAAGGTGAAGTAAGCGAACTGCCGTAAAAGGATAAGTTCATATTATGATGTAGTCACCTTGATTAAGTGGATCGTTGTAACACCCTGCTTAATTAACTCTTGATTAACCCTTAAGTACTCTAGATTAGACTTTTATTTTTGGGTTAATCACTTTCATTAAGGTTGATAGTGGAATTAGCATTAATGTTGGTACTTAGTGTTAATGAGCTAAGGATTAGAGAGACAAACCCATTAGTAATTTTGGTGAGGCTTTTTAGGACCCAAGTGCATTCATGGGCCTAGCCCAAGAGAAATTTGAACCAAGCCCTTAGGAAATCAAGGCTAGTCTTGGCCCAAGTATAGGAAGGCATAAGGCCTTTGGTGAAGATTGGACCCTTGGCCCTTTCCAAGCCCATATGGGCCCAAAGCCATGATTGGACTCAATTTACCATTCAAAGACCAAAGGCCCAATATACCATACCATTGGTTTCCTTAAGCCCAAATTACACTCAAAGTACCCAAATTAAGTTTTGAAAATTGGCTAAGGTCATTAACCATCATACTTGAGGTTAGTGCACTTTAAGCCATGCTTTGAAGCTTAATCATGCTTAATCTTTTCTTAAACTTTTTAATTTAAGTTTTCTTGAATTAATACTCCCTTAAACCATGATTAGAAAATGTTAATACCCTAACTAAACCATTCCACATGTCAATAAGAAAAATGACATAACAAGCCCAAACCATGCTTCAATCGGTTTTGTGCATTGCCCTTTGTAATGCTTGGACTATTTTGCCCTTGGACCCAACATTTTTGTGGTTTACCCTCATGGGTAATATGGTCCTTAAACACCTTATGAGAGACCCTTCCAAACTCAGTTTGAGCCTTGGACGAAATTGGTTTCATCATCCAACTCAAAGAACCAAACTGGGTGCACCTTGGTCTAGTTTGTGTAGGAACCATTTGGATTGAATTTGAACCAACCTCCTGCCATGGCTTGCACCACCACCCCATGACACCTCCTTCTCCACCAAATCACCAAGAAGTCCCATGACCATCATGAAGGATTTTGACTCATTTTTGCTGCCCAAAAAGATTCAAAACCGAACTGATTTTCTGCCACCACAAAACCACCTTCTTCCACCTATTTTCAAGGGTGGTTTGAGGGATCTTCTGCCATCCAAATGATGCCCCACGACCTGGAGTCATCTACAGGACCCTTGCAGCTACTGTAGAAAGGAAATGATGGTGGTTTAGGGCACTATTTTATTCTGCACAAGTGACCTAAGCTCATGCAAGCAAATTTAGAAATTTTCCAGAGTTGAGCACCTCCCACTTCACCCAATCACCAAGCACCCAAGCCAACGTCCCTCACCCCTTGGACACCTATAAACACTTCCCTCCCCTTCTCATTTCATCCACACCACAGCTCCAAGCATCATCGTGAGCCTTGAGAGCATTTCCCCCTCTTAGAGATCAAATGAGTTCAGACCGAGTGAGTTTTGGAGTGTTCTTGTGTAAGGCAGTATAGAGTGCTTGGAAGGCCCGGAAATTTGTAATTGTTCTTTCTTTTGATCGTAGCTAGAATGACAAGCTTTGTTTCCAAGTGTTGGTACGAAATTGGGTTGAGTTTTGAGAAGGTTATGATGCTTAATGCAAAACTGGGTCAATTAAAGGAAGGTTTGAATGATTGAATGTTTTTAATTGGAAATTTAGCTATGGCATGTCCTAAGCATGATTTTACATGATCTATCATTATCCTAACATGATTGTGGAAGGTTAAATTTGTGATTAGAAGCATGTCATGATAGGTTTTAAATCTATATTGTTTTGATCATCAAGCATGAATCGGTTTTAAGCATATTGGTGATTAATGATTTCTTAGCTTCGATTAAGTGTTGGGATTAACTTGATTACTCAAGGATTAGAATTCATAATGTACCTAAAGATGTTAATGATCATTAATGATTAAATAAAATCTCATATGCATGCATTCATAGGGATCAATAGTTGAAAATACACATAGGCATCAACTAGGATGCATGCCACGGGTTGAGACTAATTGGACAAGTTTCACTTTGAATTTTACAAATCTAAGGGCATAGATGTTTTATAATGCCAAAATTATGAAGTCCATGAAATTTGGTTAAATTTGGAATTCGTTTGCAATTAGTGAAAATTTAGTGTGGCAATTTTTGAAAGTCTAGGGGTTTCTTATGAATTATTGATAAATGCTTCATTTATTCTTCAATTATCATTTCAGCATAAATTATCATGTAATATGACACATTGAGTGCATACTTACATAACATATGGCATTTTCACCATTTTTGCATATTACATTTATAAGTGTCATTTTTGCATGAAATTTACTACATATGCACATGTCATAATTTTTTTTTTTTTTTAAGCATAGCATGAAAATCATTTTGTCACGACCCCAAAGGCCAAGAGGGGAATTATCCTAATGGAACTCCTCTGTCCACTCTAGAGTGTTTAATAATGGAGTGGTAACCCCCGGATTGACGAAGAACAATCAACAGGTTTCAAATGGGTTCTTTTTAAAGAACGCCAGAATGAAGTCAACATGTTAAGACACCTAACGCTGGTGGGTGTACACGTTATGAATTTTATGATATTATGCTATATTTACCAATGCATTGAGAATGAGTCTATAGACAACGTAGTTTCAACGTAAGTTATACTATGGTCATCGGCAGGTACACATTACCACACGTTATGTTATTAATTAAGATAATGACATAAGTCTATGATGATGAAAGTTTATGATGAAATTTTTATGAGGAAGTTATGTCTTTTCAAAAATGATGACGAAATTATTTATTGAGTAAAAACCCGTGTTTTCATATTTAAAAAAAATGTTGAGGAATCTGGATGGGAGACATGCATACTGATTTTATGCATCTCATGCATTACATATTTATCATTTTTCATGATTGATTTATCTTTGTGTCAGTTAGTTGTTTAATTTACTGAAATTTTGAGTAAATCTCACCCTTTTATGGTATCACCATTAGTCCACTTGGAATGATAGAAGTTGTGTTAGGAATTGACCAGGACGAGATTGATGGAGCATTGGGTTCGCATGATTGAGGAGAAGCCAGATCTGGAGAGGAAGCTGGACTTAATTTTGATGTTCATAGCCCAAGTCTTTTATACTTTAGATCACATTAAGACAATGATATGACTTTGTATATAAGTCTATGCTACTTTAGTATTTCAAACATGATAATTATCTAATGAAGTTGTGATGTTTTAGTTATATAGGCATATTTTTCACCTTAACCATTTATTTCCGCTGCGATTATTGCATACTAATAGTTGCATACTAGGATGCATTGCATATTAACTGTCATGAACGGGGGTATGTAACCTTGTGTTGCATGTCCCGACGCTCTAAGTCTCTGTTCCATCCCAAGTGGGGATTGGGGGCTTCACAATCGTTGGTTGATGCGGTAACTAGCGGAAAACACACGGTGCTTAGGGGAGTCGTAAGGTATCCATTCATGTGAATCATGAAATGAACAAGGCATTTGAGTTCTGTGTTATGATATATTATGATATGTTATAATGTGTTATGATATGCTATGATATACCATGATATGTTATGTGATGCCATGATATGTTATGATGTGATATGATCACAATATGAACATGTTATGAAATGACAAGAATGGCATGAGATATTAAGACAAGAACATGTACCCGAGCTCAAATGATATGACCATGTGATAAGAAGTCTAAAAATGAAAAGATGTCTTTATGAAAGGTCTATGTTGCATATGTCAAAGTTTTTACGTCGAAGTTCATGTCCAAGCATTTATTTATGGATTACAATTATTTGTGGTTTACTTTTATATTCCTGTGATATCTACTATATGTTGACTGTTTACTTGCTGAGATTTCTTGAAATCTTACTGAGGTAGTTTCTACTACCATTCCTCACCCGGAATGGTAGAAGTTGTGACAAGTTTAGATGATGAAACACAAGAGGACCAAGGTACCCCTGACCACCGAGGAGGTGCCCAAGACCATTAAAAGCTCATCAAAGCCCTCTCTTTTGGATATGATAGAGAATGTCGACCGACTCATTTCCGAGGCCTTATAGCTTATAGAAGAGACGAAGAGACTGAAGATGTAACAGTCTGCTAGAAATTCAAAGGTGAAATTTCTATTGGCTTTAGGAATCTCGTGAAAACCCCATGAGTTTTCATGAATCGACCAATCGCATAAGTGTTAGTCTGCCAACATAGTCAGTATTATCACTCACTAGGTGTCAGTAGTATGATTCTAATTATTTGAGGTAGTTATAAGCGTCGGAATGCGTTATGGTCATCGCCATTAGACTCAGTTGATTATTTAGGATTTTATGGCGTAATAAGTCCATTTTCATATTTTTGGACGAATTGCCTATTCAAAACAGTGAAATTACTGTTAGGGGCACTTCATGGTTGAATTTCGATAAATAATTTTTACTGTAGGTTAATATGAATATTTAGGATTTTTCAGTTCTAAGTTTATTATTCACTTTTCTAGAGTGAATAGTAACCTCGATAAGCGTACTAAGTGCAGTCAGTGTTTTCAAAATCATAGTGTGGAATGTTCAAATCAGATTAGATTTTATTTGGACACTTGGCGATATCTTAGCCACACATAGTGAATTGTAATAAACACTTGGCACCATGAGGAACGTTTGATGGATTTAAAGGAATCAAGGTGTGAGATCATGCCACTTAAGCAAAAATCCTATTTCATCCGACCAATCAAACAGTGTCAAACCAAAGAAGATTTACAGCCTAGTAAAATCCTATATGGTTGGAATTCAACTGAGAACCCAAAAGCATGGTGGAAATCGAAATCCTAAACGGTTTTATCCAAACCATAAAGTTGACCTCCAAAACCTAACTGAATCAGTTTCGAGCATGTGTTTAATTACTTGATTAAATTACTTCTGCATGCTATTTATCCTTCAAATTTATGTTAGAACATAATTATACAGCCTTGTTAACCTTGGAAAATTGATTTGGCCAAGAGATATTGGATTTGGGCTTGATAGCAAGGCCCATTAAGGCCCACGTATTTGGTCACCTTAGCATTGCTTTTTGACTAAGCAACTTCACCCTCTGCATGGATGATCATATTTTTCAAGAGGGCTTAGAGGGTTCTTGAAGTAAAAGGCTAAAGGGCCACCTCACTCTTTCAATTTTACACTCAACCAAGAGACAATATCTTGGGCTAATTTTTGTATATTGTATTGGATAGAAAAGACCAACACTCAAACTCCATTTCAGCCTTATCATCTTTCATAACTTGTGTAAGAAGCCTTCCAGCCCATTTCACATGAAAATCATCTCTCCTTTAAACTTTTTTTTGATAAAACACAAAAGACACTCTTGGGCAGCTTTTCTAAACTATTTGGTACGTCTGATTCGAGCTTTTGTAAGTGTTTTCTCGCAAAGTTCCCTTCATTAAAGATGTTCCTTTTTTAGTCTAGTTTATGTGGATAGCTAGCTTATTTGTTTCATGTAGAGATCATTTTGTTGGTCAAAGGTTGTTTAAACCCAAGAAAGGTCACTCTGGACAATAAACTGGAGAGTGGGTTATATTTTGGAGTTTGTGACCAAGGTAATTGTAACAGCCCGCTAGAAATTCATTGGTGGAATTTTTATTGACTTTAGGAATCTCGTGAAAACCCCATAAGTTTTTACGAATCGACCAATCGCATAGGTTTTAGTTTGTCAACATAGTCAGAGTTATCACTCACTATGATGCTAGAAATATGAGTTTAATTATTTGAGGTAGTTAGAAGTGTCAGAATGCATTATGGTCTACGCCATTAGACTCCGTGGATTATATAGGATTTTATGGTGCAATAGCCTATTTTCATAATTCTGGACGAAACGTCTGTTGAAAATTGTGAAATTATTTTTAGGGGCACTTCGGGGTTGAATTTCGTTAAACGATTTTCACTATAGGTTAATATGAATATTTAGAATTTTTCAGTACTAAGTTTATTATGAATTCTTTTGAGTGAATAGTAACCTCGATAAGCGCACCCAGTGCAGTATTTTCAAAATCACAGTGTGAAATGTACAAATTAGGTTGGAGGAGTTTTATTTGGACACTTGGCAAGATCTTGGCCACACATAGTGAATAATATTAGAGACTTGGTACAAAGAGGAACCATTAGATAGATTTGTTAAGGAATCAAGGTGTGAGATCTTTGTTTCATCTGATCAACCAAATTGTACCGAACCAAAGAGGATCAACCCTAGCAAAACCCTAAATGGTTGAAATCCAATTGAAACCCGAAAAGTTTGGTTGAAACCGAAATCTTAAACGGTTTTCCCAAACCCTAAAGTTGGTCTCCAAACCCTTTTTATAACATTGTGTTTAATCCCTTGATTAAATCACTTCCACATGCTATTAATTAATAAAATCCTTGTTTTGACATCATTATCCAACCTTTTAAACCTTGGAAATTTCATTGGGCCAAGAAAAATTGGTTTTGGGCTTGATAGCATCTCAAACCCTAACCAAACCCCCTTTAAACCCCAAATTGAAGCCCACTTGGTGGGGCCCACCAACGCCCACAAAATTGGCCACCTTGGCAAAGCTTCTTGAAGAAGTTTCCTCCCCCACATGGCAGACCATCCACTGCCATTGGCTACACCCAATAGTGCCTTGATGTGAAGGAGAAATCCACTCCATCAGCCTCCATCTTTCACAGCTGCTGCAGGTCGTCTTTGCCCCTCACTATTCTCCACTTTATGTCACATAGCCACCTCCAATCAAGGGTCATTCCAGCCCACAACTTCCCCCTCCAGGAGTCTATAGTCGTGCAAAGCACTTTTCATTCCATTTTATCACTTCTTTTCCCCCGTTCTTAGAGAGAAACCCAAAAGAGCTATCTCGGGCAGATTTATGGGTCTTTTTGTGTGGCCATTTTCGACCCTTTGTAAGTACTTTCGCATGATGATTTCTTCACATAAGTTGTTCTTCCTTGCATCTAGTTTCCGTGGATATCTTATTAGTCTTATTCCATGCTCATTGGATCGGTCCAAAGTATTTTTAACCATGGAAAGGTCATTCTGGGCGTGAAACGGGAGAGTATGTTATGTTTTGGAAGTTTTGACCAAGCTAATGGACATATCTTGGTCCGAAAATTTTATGGAGTGTTGTTAACATGTGTTTATGAATGTTCATTGAGGTTTTGTTGCACGAATAAAGCTTGTGATGATAGATTTTCTTATAGTTAGAAACTTGAAAACTGGAAGTGGAAAAACAGTTTATGTTTTGTGAAAGTTTGAATATTTCGTGGTTTAATCTTATTCCAAAGGCTTTGATATTTTTATATGATGATCCTAAGCCTCTTATATACATGTTGGGATATTATTTTGAAGATATTTAGTATTATTTTTAAAGATATAATTTTCTATGCAAGAGGATTTCGGTTAGGCCTAAAATTTGATTTTTTGCGTTAGATCCATGTTTTATTAAATTTTAGCCATGTAATTTTAATTTTGATGGTTGGATCTTCTTTAGGACACATTTTTAAACCATGTGATGTCTTAGTTTGAAGATCACATTTCTTTAAGCCATGGATCAAGAGATTGATCAAAGTTAGTTGGGAAAAACAGTTTCTGTTTTGGACTAAGTTTAAAACCAAAAACTCCAAGTGTTGTTTTGTGGTTTTTGGTGAGTTTTGTTAGATGATTTAAAGCATGTTTGATCTTAGGATGATGTTATGAATATGTTAGAAGTAAGATTTGATTTTTTGGAATTCTTGGAGATGTTTTTATTAAGGTAAAAACTTGTGATTTAAGGTTTACTTTTTGTTAAAAAGTTTGGGTCTTTTTACAAAAAGTTTGGTGTTGATAATTAGCTTTTTCTTAATGGATATTTTTTTAAGTGTGTTTTTAAACTTAGGATAGGAAGATCTTTGTTACAAGATTTTGGTTTATTCATGAGTTTTGAAACTTGAAAGAATTGCAACCAAAATCAAGATAAATGGCCAAGGTAGGTTTCGACCATAGTGAGTTTTTCATAGTTGTGATTGGTTTTAAATTTTTCTGAGTTGATATTTGAGTTTGGGACAAAATTTACATGAGGAATGTAAATTTTGATAATTTTTACAATTAGGATGTCAAATCCTTAAGTTAGGAGTAAAATTGTCATTTGCCCACATGTAGAGGGTAAAATGGTAATTTTACTCTAAGTTGTCTCTTTTCACATTTCTAATTGTTAGTAATTAATTTCTAACTTTTAGAATACCCTCTTACAGGTCCTCGTATTTCGCACTTTATTCTAGTAGAACGTGACGATCGATGTAAGTTAGCTTTTAACTTACTATCAGTTTAATGTGTATGAGTGATAAGTAAGGGAACTAAAGAGTATGTACGCATGTTATCATATGTGCCATGCCAAGTCATTACATATTTATCTGTTACACAAAATTTATTCTATCATGAATTATTCATCTGTTACACAAGATATTATGTCACGTATTGCTATACATTGCAAGTATGTCATTTAAGTATGCCATCTATTACATGTATTTCATGTCACGTAATATTCACTGTCACATGTTACGCCATGTTAAGAAATGTTGTCTGTTATATGGTATGCTATGTTACGAAATGTTGCATATTACATGTATGCTATGTTATGAAATGTTCTCTGTTACATTTATGTCTCAAAGTATGTCATGTCTGTCGTTTTACATTCATGTCACGTTATGCTACGTCAGGACTTCTGTCTTTTATGTCACATTCATGTTACGTCACGTTACGAAATGTCATGTATGCCAGTTAAGTCATTCATGTCAATCACGACCCTAAGCGCTAGGATATGGTAATATCCTAGTGGAACTCCTTTGTTCACGCTGGAGTATCTAAATAGGTGTGAAATTCCCTGGGTTGACGAAGTACAGTCAACAGGTTGTGAATGGGGCCTAATTAGCTGGTCACCGGAGCGCGCCAGACACTAACGCCGATGGTGTCACATATTATGTTACGTGTGTTCACAGCAAGTGTGGCACAAACAAATAAGTCATGGGGCCACAACAACTGTGGAGCATACACTACGTGAGACACAACAATTGTGACACATAGAATACGTGGGGCCACAACAACTGTGGAGTACGTATTAATGCACTCATAGCTGGTATAGACACCTGTGATGTGATGCGGTAATCGGCAGGGACACACGACTCAAGGGGACCTGTGTAGCACCCATATGGTCACTTTATGATTAAGTCTATTGAATAAGATTCCAAGTTCATGCATTTCACGTTCAAGTCATATGTCACGTTATGTTATGTTCAAGTTTACGTTCATGCAATCATGGTAATCCCATGAGGGTTCATGTTATGTTATGTTCACGTTTACGTTATGTTCTAAGTTCACATTTATGTTATGTCATGCTCAAGTTCAAGTTCAAATTATGCATGTTCACGTTCATGTTATGTTTCAAGTCCATGTTATGTTTCAAGTTCACGTTCATGCTATGTTTCAAGTCCATGTTATGTTTCAAGTCACGTTCATGCTAAGCTTCAGTTTCAGTTTAAGTTATGTAGTTATGTTATTTTGTATGTCAAGTTATACTATGATTACTTATGATTTGATTATGCATTCATGTTTTTACTGCCATGCATGCATCATTAACCTGTGTGGAAGTTTTCTATTAACTTGCTGAGATTTGTAATCAAATCTCACTGTGGTAGTCCCAACTACCATTCTCCTCGAATGGTAGATTTTGTTACAGGATCTGAAGGAGAATCGGGAATCGAGCAATTGGAAACGGTCGACTAAGCGACGGCGCGACGTAGATGGTAGTATAGTAGTTACCTCAGATTACTACTTGTATTTGTGGAGTTCAATCTCCAGCACTCTTTTGATCACAACCATAGGGACTATTGTTGTGATCTTAGTTGTTTAGTATGTCGTTAAGTATGAAGTATGTTTTAAGCATTTGAGATATTTTAGTTTGGTGCATAGTATTGCTAAAGAAAAAAAATATTATCCGCTGCGAATATTGCATAATGCTAGATGCATGTTAGGAGTATTGCATCTTATATGTCATGAACGGGGGCAGGTAACCTTGTGTTGCATGTCTCGACGCTTCAAATGTCCGTCCGATCCCAAGCGGAATTTGGGGGCGTCACAGTAATGAATAGATCTTGCTCTGAAATTTTTTAGAGTACTGTTAACATGTGTATATGGTTATTGGTTGAGGAATTGTTGCATGATTGAAAGTTTTGGTGAAATATTTTCTACGATCTAGAAACTTAGAAACTGGAAGAGGAAAAACAGTTTCTGTTTTAAGAAAGTTTAAATCTTTTAAGGTCTAAGCTTATTCCAATGGCTTTGATATTCTTATTTGAGATTCCTAAGCCTCTTATATACATGTTAGAGTATTGTTTTGAAAATATTTGATGTTAGTTTCGAAGATATGAAATTTTATGCAAGCCGATATTCAGTTAGGCCAAAGTTATGATGTTCTTGGCTAAATTCATGTTTTGGCTAATTTTTAATCATGTGATCTTGAGTTTAAAGCTTAGATCTGTTTTAGGAAACCTTTTTAAACCATGTGATGTTTTGGTTTGATGATCACATCTATTTATGTCTTGAATCAAGAGGTTGATAAAAACAAGTTAGAAACAAAAATCTGTTTTAACTCAGAAGAAAAACTGAAAATTGCAAGTATGGTTCTTGTGATTTTGATGACTTTTGTTCATGATTCAAAACATTATTATTCTTAGTAATATGTTATGTGTATATTAGAAGAAAAATCTTGGTTTAATCATGAATTTTGAAATTTGAAAGAATTGCAACAAAAATCAAGGGAACTAACCTATGTAAGTTTCGGCCCCTATAGAGTTTTAATGGTTGTATTTAGTTTTAAGTTCTTCTGAATTTATATTTGAGTTTAGTATAAAAGTTACATGAGGTATGTAAATTTTGGTGATTTTTGGAGTTAGGATGCAAAATCCTTAAGTTAGGGGCAAAATGGTAATTTTTCCACATGTAGAGGGTAAAGTGGTAATTTTTCTCTAAGTTAATATTTTTTCATACTTCTAATTTTTAGTGATTAAGTTCTAACTTTTAGAAATCACTACTTTCAATTTCTCGTGATTGCACTTGAATTTTGTCTAGAAAACGCAAAGACCGAAGTAAGTTAGGTTCTAACTTACTAGTAGTTTAATGTGTATGAGTGATAAGTAAGGGAACTAAAGTGTATATATGTATGTTATCATTTGTGCCATGCCATGCCAAGTCATTACATATTTATCTGTTACACAAAATTTATTCTGTCACTAGTTATTCATCTGTTACACAATATATTATATCACGTATTGTTATACATTGCAAGTATGACATGTTAAGTATGCCATGTGTTACATGTATGTCACGTCATGTCATGTAATATTCACTGTTGCAAGTATGTCATGTTAAGTATGTTGTCTGTTACAGGTTATGCCATGTTACAAAATATTGTCTGATACATGTTATGTTATGTTACGAAATGTTTCTATTTCAAGTAAGTCGTATCTTTTGTGTTACATTCGAGTCATGTTGTGTTACGTCAGGGCTTCTATTCTTTCGTATTCCAGTCACGTTTTGTCCCGAATACATTGTGTATTTCGAGAACAATCATGTCAAGTTGTTCATGTATCTCACGTTCATGTACATCCTCATGCAGTTAAGTTATTTTTCAATTCATGGTTATTGTTAAATCATGTTAACCCCATGAGATAAGACTACTCTATCATGGTAATCCCATGAGATAAGACTACGCTATGGTGGTAACCCCAAGAGACAATAACATCATGGTAATTCCATGAGATAAGAATATATTTCAAGTTCATGTTAAATTAAGTCTTAGATCAAATTCATGTTAAGTTAAGTCTTAGATCAAGTTCATGTTAAGTTAAGTCTCAGATTAAGTTCATGTTAAATTAAGTCTCAGATCAAGTTCATGTTAAGTTAAGTCTCAGATCAAGTTCATGTCAAGTCAAGTCTTAGTTTAAGTCTAGTTCAGTTTAAACATGTCAAGTTTAGTTCACGCTTCAGTTTAAGTTATGTCAGTTATGTTATGTTGTATGTCAAGTTATGCTATGATTACTTATGACTTTGATTATGCATTCATTCTTTTATTGCCATGCATGCATCATTAACCTGTATGGAGGTTTTCTATTAACTTGCTGAGATTTGTAATCAAATCTCACTGTGGTAGTTCCAACTACCATTCCCACCTAAATGGTAGATCTTGTTATAGGACCCAAAGGAGAACCGGGATTCAACCAACTGGGCACGGTCGACTGAGCGACGGTGCGGCGTCAATGTTAATATAGTAGTTAACTTAAATTACTACTTGTACTATGTAGTTGCATCTCCAGTACTCTTTTGATCATAGCCCTTTTGGACTAGATTTATGATCTCGGCTATTTAATATGTCCTTTGTTTTAAGTATCTTTTAAGTATTTGAGATATTTTCAGTTTGGTGCATAGTATTGCTAAAGAAAAAAATTTATCCACTGCGAATATTGCATAATGCTATTTGCATATTAGAAACATTGCATCGTATATGTCATGAACGGGGGTAAGGGTGTTGAACCGGACCGGATTTTTTCCGGATCCGGTCCGAAACCCGGAAATTCGGGTGCATCCGGGCGGATAACCGCCCGGATTACACCCGGGCGGTTAAAAAACTCCGGATCCGGTCATGTGACCCGGTTATCCGTAACCGGGTCATTTAAAGGCGAAAAAAACCCGCCTTCAATTCGTCCGTCACTCTCAATCTTCATGAAAAGTTAGGGTTTGCTCGTCGCAATCCATCGTCACTCTTAGTCTCGAATCTGCCTCGTCTTCAATCCGTCGTCTCTCTCGGTCTCCCTCGGTCTCTCTCTGTCACTCTCACTCTCAGTCTTCTCGAATAGTTAGGGTTTGCTCGTCGACAATCCGTCGTCACTCTCAGTCTCGAATCTGCCTCGTCTTCAATCCGTCGTCTCTCTCGGTATTTTCCTTTGCTTTGTAAGCTTATTTCGACACTTTGTTAGTGGATTTTTTCATTTGCTCTGTTTAAGTTTTAATCACTGTTTTATGTAATACTCGGTTTGTTTAGTTTATATTATTTTTCCTTTGCTCTGTTTTTCACATGGGATTTAGTTTTATTGCGATTTCAGTGGGTTTACATGTAAGGGTTAATATCTTTATTTTTCCATGAAAATGGGTATCCAAGAAGAGACAACAAAACTACTCCATAAGCTGATCTTCTTATACTGAAAAAATCTTTCCACCATGAGTTCATGTTAGTTGATACTTTTCTTCTGTGAATATGGTTGATTGTATTGTAGTGATACTAATTTATCTATCCACATTCACATGATCATATGATCATTAGTGGTGACAAAAAGTTTGGGGGAAATATGTTGTTTAGCCTACGGCTTTGGAGTTATATAAGATGAGTGTCAACAATAAGATACTTGTGGTTATAGATCTGTAAAAAGAGTTTCTCCTCCTAAAACTAAAAGCCATCTACTTGCAGTAATGAAACAAGTGAGGTTCTGGTTTTGCATATTGGACCATAGAAGAAATATTTTTTTCTTAATGATTAAAGATATTAAAAAAAAGTTGTAAGTCTATCATTAGTTAAGACAAATCTCTATCAAAATTCGAGCCCACTACCTAGTACTTATCAAACCATTTGGAAGTAACTCAAAATTATTAAGCCACCTTGTGAATTCCAAAATGAATCTCACCATGATAATAATTATCTTACCACCTTGTGATATTTTTTCTGCAGAGCAATTTGATTCATTTTTACAGTGTGTATACTTTTATGTGGTTAAGGCTAACCATGGCCTCTACATAATAGTTTGTATCTTGCCACTTGACTTTAGAACTTTAGGGTAATGTGCCATGCCCTGAAATCTTAGGAGGCTTACAGATTTTAGACATTAAAAAATTTTTAAAGGGTATGGAAGGTGTATTTTGTGTTTGATGTTGCCATTGTCGTAGATTCGTAGTGATTGAGTCTCTCAAGACTTAATCAGCAGACTCGGAGCCTCCTGGAAGATAATAGCTGGTATGAGATTGATATCTCCAATACTGTTTTTTTTTTCTTTTTCTTACCTTCCTAGATAGCCTTTCTTTGAACTGTTTTGTTTCTCAAGATCTTGATGGCTATGATCTCTTCATTATTCAGAAACTGCCATGGTAAATCTGAAATATTTGACCATGTCGATAGCCCACTCCTAAGTTCTGCTAAATTTATTTGAAAATAAAATTGAAGACCACTTTTTGTGGTCACTTCATTGGGCTATGACTTTATTTGGGAATCACATTGTATTGTCGGTGGCTTTCCATAGACAAGATGTTCTTAGAATGAATCATTTTAAGATGTATTCATGATAAAAGGCTGGACTTCACTACTCTTTTCTACTTGTAAGTTGACGAATAACATTCATGTAGTTTCAATGGAAACCGTATTCAAAGCTACTCGCTATATCCTTGTCTTTAGTGCAGTAATCCCTTCTTTGTTGACAAGTTTCTATCTCAAAACGAGCTATTAAAAAGGCATGTGTTTATAGACACAAATGCATATTCTCATATCACTTGGTGGCAGTGCGCTATTTTGGTTGGTACAAGGAGGAAAATTGTTGAGCTGCTGATATAATATAATATAATATGAAATAATAATAATAATAAACTTGAGAACGGGGGGCCTATCCATGATATATAGTCATATAGTGCACAGGGTCCTATAGTAGACAGTATTTTTTTTAAAAAAAAATTGATTGGTGGCCTAGTGTAATATTAGCTGTCGGAAACATGTAGTTTAATGTTTTGCACTTTGGCTTTTATGTTTGTGAGAATTGATGCTTTATATTTACTTTTAGGGAAAGGCAATAATTTTTGATGTTCCAGAAACCTGGATGGAGAAAGTTTCTATCACATGTAGGTGCTGGATTCCTTGTCTCTTTAGCTTATCTTGACCCAGGCAATTGTGAGTCTCTCTCTCTCCCTCTCTCTGTGCATGTATTTATTTGAAAATTTGACATCATTTGGATATATGGTATCATGTCACAGTGGAGACTGATCTGCAAGCTGAAGCAAGTCATGCATATGAGGTAAATAAAACATAAAAGAGCCAAGTGCTGGACCATGTATTTGTATATGTGTATATATTGTATTCGTTTTGGTACCATGTCTTTGATCTTTATAAGTTAATATCTGCTTGTGAATTTTTTCAGATGGGCTGGAGAGACAGACCCTCGTGTTATTTTCCACAACATTATCCAGAGGCCGCGGCATAAAGCTACTGGTACCATGTCTTTGATCTAACTGTAGCATGTAAGTTTTAGAAGAGGCTTTAAACCATTAAGTTGCATGCTTGATGAGTTAGAATCAAATGGAGTTCTTTTTCATTCGTGGGTTTTCATGCAATTTCTCAACTGTTAAGCACTTGAAAGACTAGCACTGCATGTACATCTGAAAGCCTTTTTCCTCCCATTTGCTTCACACAACTAAGTTGTCCATGCAGTAAGAATGTGCTCATGATTGTGCATGGTACCCGTAACATCAAGTCATTTGCTTTCTTCCAGAACTCATCATTTAGATAGGTAAATCAATTGCAATTCTGTTTCAATTGCGGTAATCTGTTTCAACAATTTCTCAAATTTCTTTTTTATATACATATATGTTGGTGCATTTCTTTTTTGATTGGGATTTTGGCTTTGAATGAATTTAGTTTTAACAAAAATTGGAGACCCATCGCTTGCTCTACAAATTGCTGCTGTTGTGCTGCCTGTATTTCTAACAGCCACATCAAAAGATAGAATGTAATGGTCCCCAGCAATTACTCTCCCATTATATGGCTCAATCAACTGTTTATTGCCCCAAGCATATTTATGTTCTCTACAGGTCTTTAGGGTCCCAGACACAAAGCTTTCAATGGTAGTAGGCCTATAAGATTCATAGACTATTTTATTCATCAGAAACCAAATGCTATCCATTGCAAATGATGGCAAACAACTGGAAAAGGTCCTCTTCTTTACTAGTAATATATACTGAGACTTCCATTAGGAGATAAAATGGATTCCATCCAGATGCCAGTATTAAAGTTTGTGAGACACACTAGCTTTAAGTTGCAGCAGACGATTTTTATTTGATTGTTTTCTTTTGTTGTCTTAAAACGGCAGCTTTTTAGAATGTACATGCAATGTCCAATAAAATCTGTTGCTTGCTATGCTTGTGAAATTTGGACTTTGTGCATAGTAGAAGAACGCCCATGTTCAATCAATCAAACGAGTGACATCCGAAATGGGTGTAGGGATCAATATTCATCATCAATGTTGGTGCATTTCTTTTTTATATACATATATGCTAGACTACCTAGAGAGAGAGATTGATGGATTTTAATTATGATTGTAAAACTTTCCATCTGTTGGATTTATAATCATGTTATTGCTGAATCACAGGCAGCTCTTCCACAAGGGATTGCACCATTTGTCTTTGCAAGGGAATATGAGTTGAATACAAGATGTGAAGACTAATAAATTTTGATCTTTGTAAATTTATTTCTTTTGTTCTTTGTAAATTTATGCTTTAGTTTAATTAGTTGTGATGTATTATTATTTCTTTTATTTTTTGTAAATTTACGTCTTGCATTGTGACGAAACAACAATATTATTTATTTTACATTTTTATTTATTTTGCTTTTTTATTTATTTTGTTTGTTAATTTATTATCAGAATTTTTTTTTAAAAAAACTAAGTGCTATAAAAACATTTTTTCAAGTTTTAAAGTCTTTTTAAAAAAAAAAAAAAATTTAAAACCGGATTAAAATCCGGTTATAACCCGGATTAAAATCCGGTTATAATCTGGATCCGGATTAAATCCGGATATCCGGATTAAATCCGGATATCCAGTTATAATCTGGATATCCGCCCGGATTAAATCCGGATTAATCCGGGCGGATAACCGCCCGGATTTTAACATCCGGATCCGGTTATGGCCGGATATCCGGATCCGGATGAACACCTCTAAACGGGGGCATGTAACCTTGTGTTGCATGTCTCGACCCTTCAAATATTCGTCCAATCCCAAGCGGAATTTTGGGATTTCATAGAAGAATAGCGATAAGGACCACTTTTTGGAAAAGAGGAAGAAGCTGGATTAGAGAAAAAAAGAAAAAGAAAGGTGGGGACCATGGAAGTAGTAGTAGTAGTAAAAAGACAATGAATTATGGTTTTTGTGAAAAAATATTTTGATGGTCCCTTGTTTTGATAATTGTTTTAAAACAATTATCTATTTTGGGAAAGTACAATTATGAAAGTTTCAAACTTTTGGGATTTTACATTCGGTACCACTATTATTTATTGCTACCGTCCTTAAATAGTTACAAGTATTATCCACTGCAAATTACTTCATACTGCTAGAGTTACATGTCCCAACGCTTCAATCACCATCTAATCCCAAGCGGGGGGCTGGGGGCGTCACAGAGCGGTGGTATTAGAACAATTACGTCTCTGGATAAATCCACAAGGTTTCCTATGAATACATGGTACCTAAGATTATGATTGAATCTTATAGTTATAGGTTTTTAATCTTATCGCTATAGGTTTGAATCTTTATGGAAGTATGCTTGGATAGAAGTATGCAGTTTTGACTACGACTGCGAAGTGGAGAAGAAGTAATTCCTATATGAGACGAGGCTACGAGGTTGACAAGCATTGGCTTTATGCGTTGCAGGAGGAAAAGAATTGATGGTGCATGGGTGAATTGAAGATGTTTCTCCAAGAACCCGAGAACAGGAGGCTAGGAACCTTCCATTGGAAGGAGGACAAGCAATAGTGGAGGCTATCCACCAAATGACGGAAGTGGTATGAAATCAGATGGAGCAGGGACAAAATGTTAGGCAAGAATCACCTAGAGGAGATAATCAAAGATGTCAGTTCGAGAGATTCTTAGTGTACATATACCCGAATTTCATTGGCACAAAAGGAGCCTTGAGAGCCAACAAGTGGCTGATTGACTTGGATAGGACCTTTGATATTAGTGGGTGTACGAAACAACAAAAGGTCCAGTATGCCAGACACTTACACCAGAGAGAAGCTGGAATATGGTGGGATACGAAGAGACAGTTGTAGGCATGAGAATTGGGAGATGTGGCTACTCTTACTTGGGAGCGATTTAAGAGGGAATTTGATAGTCGTTTCTTTCCAGAAACGGCCAAGCAACAGAAAGCGTTGGAGTTGGTGAACTTAATGCAAGGGAATATGACGGTAGAGCAATATGCAGCTCGATTTATGGAGTTAGGAAGATTTACCCCTCATTTAATTGGAACGGAGAAGATGCAAGCTCGAAAATTTCAAAATGGGTAGCAACCGAGGATTCGGAATAAGGTCGCTTGTTTGTGGATAGAAAACTTCCAAGAATTGTGAATGTTGCGTCAATCATGGAGGCGGAACAGAGAAGTTTGATTATGCAAGTCAACGTGAACCGGAAGAAAGGAATGCCCTACTCACTGAGAAAAGATGTTGGAAAAAGAAAGATTCCTTACATGATTGGCAAAGGAAAAGGGAAAGTAGTCGGGAGTGTAGTACCAGTTACACCCCCACCCTACTAAAGATGCGTCGAAGGCATAGAGGTGAATATCGATTCACCACGGCTACATGTTTCAAATGTGGTTAGACTGGCCATATGATCCAAGATTATCCACAGAACACACCTAGAAGAACAACAACACCAGGAGGCAAAGGAAAAACCACTATGAAGGCCAAAGTTTACGCTATCACACCAGGAGAGGTGGATTTGAAAACCGATGAGGCAACGGATGCCAGGGTAATCACTGGTAATATTTCCAACCCTACTCTAATTGGTGGCTTGTGTTTGTAGAAAATCCTTGAGTAACCTTTGTTACCCTTTTAGGTAAGGTTAAATTGATGCAACACATGGCAAGTGCTCTATTTGACTCTGGAGCATAGCGATCTTTTGTGTCTTATGATTGTGTGTGAAGATGTGAGTTGAATATGGAACCGTTGTCCAGAAGAGTCCTAGTAGCTATTCTGGATGGGAAGATTGTTGGATGTACTCGTATAGTTAAGAACTGTACATTGGAAGTTGCTGGTTTATCTTGAACCGTCGACTTAATCGTTTTCCAATTAATGGAGTTTGATTTAATCTTAAGGATTGATTGGTTATCGAGGCACTACGTGTGGCGCCCCAGCCCCTACTTGGGATTGGACGGTGACTGAGACGTTGGGACAAGTAATACAAGGCTACACACCCCTCATACATGATAGATAATATGCTATGCAACTAAGTACATTAGCAGTATGCAATAACGATGTAGCAGAAAACATTAATAAAAGTCGGATAACTAAGCAACGCGATAAGCAATTGCAAAGCACATGGTACCGTAAACTAATATCATAACCCAAAAAATTGTCCCTTAAACATAAATATAGGCCTTAAAGGCAAAATATCCCAAAAGCATGAAGCATAATTTTAAAGTTCCCAAAACACTGGAATCCCACAAAAGAAACATGAGTCCACAAAAGTTGGCCATAAACATTGATGTCTTCTTTCTCTTTTTTTTTTTTTTTTTTTCTTTCCACAAAATGCTTATACTCCTGTACTCTTCATAACCATCGTCCCATCTAGAGATAGACACCAAAAGACCGCATGGGATTGCCGAGACTCAGGCGGTAACAGACCTAAATCCTTTGCTACTGCCTTTGCGTCAGCCGAAGCCTTAGAGGCTCACTCTAAGTATGTAGACAGCTGGTCCATGTTCCACCAAAACTTCAAGTTCTTAGAAGGTTGATAGATTGTAGCGTCAATCTCTGTCTCACTAATACTATCTAAGATCTCCCTGAATAACTTAGCTGTGTGAATTAGTACATTCGCAGTGTAATCTTGACGAGCCTGACAAGTAAACTCATCTTCTATCAGAGAACCTTCCTGGTTCATGTTTCCTGAGTATCTGGGGTACTTGTTACAACTTCTACCATTCCGGTTGGGGAATGGTAGTGGAAACTACCACAATGAGATTTTGAGAAATCTTAGCAAGTAATCACACAACATACCATAGTTAATACAAGTATACAAAAAGTATATCATGATATGCGTGCATGGATATGTACTTGACTTGTGCATTGACCAGAACTTAACTTATGCACTTGACCATTTACAAAAGACTTGTAACAGAAACTTAACTTTTTCTTATTCACGTGATCTTATCCAGAACTTGCCTTATCAGAACATATCACAAAAGTTTGATCGAGTGATTCTTATCATATGAGCTCTTATACTTGTTCGGTGGACACAACACGTCTCCCCTCCTTGCACTGCGTGTTCCTGCTAGATACCTCACCATCAACGGTCCGTACACCGTGATGAATATGTCATAAATAGAGAATCATATTAACTCGACCTTACTTCGTCGGGTTACATGCCTTATGCACCCACTAGCATTAGGTGCTTCCTCGTTCCGGCATTCTTTAAAAAGAATTCATTCGAGGTTCGTCGACTATTCTTCGTCGACCCAGGGGTTGCCACTTCATTCTTAAGCACTCCAGAGTGGACATAGGAGTTCTACTAGGACATTCCCCCGCCCTAGCACTTGGGGTCGTGATAAAATATTTTCTTTGAAAACATTGTCTTTGAAGACTCTTTGAAAACATTTCTTCCCCAAATGCATGTGACATGAGACTTAACATGCTTACTTATAGTTGACATATGATATATGAAATGCCGTGCATGAAACAATCAAGCATAACATATTCATTTCATAGCATGATTACATGAAACATATGAAACATCCAAACACATTCATGCAACCATGGGAACATGCTTAGGCCGAAACACTAAGGGGTAAAAATTATGAGATTCATGACTTAAACATGTTCCAATCTTCAAGCATATAACATAGGAATCAAAGCATGATAAAACAAAGCATAAAATCATGACATTTAACTAAGATCCGAATCATTCAAGACATGGTATGGCCGAAATATCATGATACATATTCCATCATTCTTAAACATATGAAAACCGAAACATATACAAGTATTTCATGGAATTTTCATCACAAATTCCAAACATGAAATTTCTTCCATAGATTGATACAAGATCATTTTAACATAATCAAATAATCAAACAAGAAATAACCAACAAAACAAACATGGAAATGAAAGGATTTACATAATCATATACAAGTGTTAACCAAGAGTAGGTTGAGTGTATACTTACAAAATCCTCATAATAGAATACTAGCAAGCTGTAAATCCGAACATATCATATTAGAAAAAGCATCTAAAACCCTAACTCATGTTCTTAAGTGTGTGTGTGTGTGTTTCTAGGGCATCACTTGGCTTTAAACCATTCGGCTTCTAGGGTTATTAGGTTAAAATCCTTTTCATTTCACACATAAGGTAAAACAAAATCTAAGGTAGCCAAGAATACATGAGATGGTCGAAACATGGAGGATAAATCCCCCCCATCACTATTCAGTCTCAAGGGTTTCTCTTAGAAACCCTAGGCTATTTTCCAAGAAAATGGTAGGAAGTGTGTGTTCTATCGTTTCCCAAAGTCTAATGAGACTTGAATCTCATTTTCGGATTGAGAAAATATTTGTGTGTGAACTAGACTTAGGAGAACCGAATCTTACCTTGCAAATCCTTGGGGTTGCCGAAATCCTTCTCTTGCAAGGATCTTCTTGTTTGGTTGGTTAGAAAACATAAGAAAAATGGGAGTAAGCTTTCAAAAGAACTCGAGAGAATTGAGTGGAGAAAGTGGAAACTCATGCAAGAATTAGAAAAATGGCAAGGAAAAGCATCCTAGGCGTGTAACCTTCTCCTTATATAGTGACCCTTCACTTCCCTCCTTGTTTGAATCAAAACCTTTCATGTGAGACAAGTGGCAAAGATTTCCTTCCTCTTTTCACTTTGGCCGAAACCACCTCTTGGAATTCCCTAGATGGATTGCATTGGGAAGGGGCAAATCTTGGAGGTGGCATGTAGGCTCTCTTCCCTTGGCCGAATTCCTCTTCTCTCCCCTTTATGCCCTTCCTTTCTTCAAACAATTGAGTGTTTCTTCTAAGGGTAACATGGTAAAACATAATGTGACTCTTCCTTTTTCCAAGGAAGTAATCTTTTGCATGGATGACAAGTGGCAAAAGACATATGCCATGGCTTAGCCGTCTACCTCTTTCTTCCTTTCCCAAGATGATGTTTCATCTTCCGCTACTCCTTCCCTAGGTGACCTTCCATGTTCTATTGGTCAAATTTAGCCTAGGTGACCTTCCATGTGACAAGTGGCAAAGGAACATAGTGTTTGTGAGTGTGCTAGCCGAATTTCTAAGGGTATTCTTGTCCTTCCGTCCAAATGTCTCTTCACATATCCTTCTAGAAACTCCATGCATGCTTGACACTTGGTATTATCTGACTAAATTTCGAAATCCCATAGGCCTCCATTCGATTTCCCATGCAAAATTCCTAGAGAAAGCCCTATTTCAAACATTCTTGGGTCACATAACACTTAGCAAATTTAGAACTGGGTCATGGGCCTAAACCATTGGACCTAAATTCCCAAGTAAGGCCGAAATTCTAAGGTAACTAAAACCACTCTTCACTTGGGCTTAAGTAACTACATCAAGGCTTCTAAAACTCCTAAAATACCATGGCAACTTAGAACAATTCTAAGGGCCAAGCCAAGACGAAAACTCGGGCCATCACACTATGCTAAGATAGATTGCCGAAGAAGGGAGGTAGTTTTTTATGTACCATCCAAGGCTAGAATTTGTTACATGGGAGAAGTGATTAGATTAATTCCGTCAGTGGTAATGACAGAATGAGTTAAGAAGAGTATGCTAAGAGGAGCTGCCACTTATCTCGTGGTCATGGTCAGTCCAATGGAGGAGCTTAAGAGAGTTAATGGGATTCCGATGATTGAAGATTATCCTGAAGTGTTTGTTGACGATTTGCCTGGATTACCCCTAGACCAAGTGTGACGCCCCCAAACGCCTGCTTGGGATGTAACGGAGACTTGGAGCGTCGGGACATGCAACACAAGGTTACATACCCCCATTCATGACTGTGAATATGCAATGTATCATAGTATGCAACTAGCAGTATGAAATAATCGTAGCGGAATAAGTGTGATTAGTTATAACTCATGCCAGAATGAACTAAAACATCCCAATAGCATTAATAACCATCATAAGTTCAACTTAAGGATATAATTTCCTTAATACAAAATACTTAATCCAAGTTCCATGGTTAGATCAACTATTTCATACGCTCTGAAGTATGAAGAGACAATGCTTATGAGCATCAAAATTATATCCAGTCTTCGCTCATGGTCCGGCTCCTCTTCAACCATCTGTATCTAGAGGTCCTTCCTGTTCTTCCTCTACTGGTCCGAACACAACTTCTATCATTTCGAGGGGAATGATAGTGGGTCCACAAGGGTGAGATTTACTTAAAATTCCAGCATGTTAAACAACCAACTTGCACAAAGATAATATATGCATGTTTAATGATAAACATGAGACGCATGCAATGATATGCAACAAAAAAATCCGTATTTGTCTCCCATCCAGGTTCCTCAACACTTTCAGAAAAACTTTGATGCACTTTCTCTTTTAGAGAACATTTTCACATTCTCAATTCAAAAACATAATATTTTGAAAGAGAAGGTTTCATACCTCATTGCTTTCAAAAATCATAACAATTCATCATTATTAAAGCCAACATTAACAAATGTATGGTAGCAACACGGTTCCCCATATGCACCATGAGCACTTGCCCGTGACCATAGATAGCTCATGTTGACACTACGTCTTTCTCTGTAGACATCGTTCTCAATGCATTGATAATATAACATAACATCATAACATATACACCCACCAGTATTAGGTGTCCTAACATTTGACTTTGCTCCGGCGTTCTTTAAAAAGTACCCATTTGAAGCCCGTTGACTATTTGTCGCCAACCCAGACGTTACCACTTCATTTTTACTCACTCCAGAGTGAACAGAGGAGTTCCACTAGGATATCTCCCCATCCTAGCCTTTGGGGTCGTGACAAAATTTATTTTCATGCAATACTTTGAAAAATATATTTCAAGACATGTGCATAGTAAGCTTCATGAAAAATGATATTTATATATACAATATGCTAAAATGGTGAGAATTTCACATGTCTTGTAAACAAGTAATCAAATGTTCAATGATGTATCATGCCCAAAATGACGTTTAATATGAATGTGGCGTTTACACAAGAACCATAAATAAATTATATAAGAGTAAATTAGAAGCTAACTTACAAACTTCCTGAGTTTGGAAATATCGTAGCAGCTGAAATCAAATTCACACTAAGTTAGGATTTGTACTACTATGGAAGACATTCATAATCAAATGGTTTCAAAAATAGGTATTGACAAAAATACCCCTAAACTCTAAAAAATTGCCACTAAGGCTTTAATTTTTTACTATTTGCAAACAAATCTCAAATTTAACCAAACTTTATGACCTCATATTTTGGATATTCTAAAACTACTCATGCTCTTAGAATTGAAAAATTCAAAGAGGAACTAGCTCAAACACTCTCAACCCGTGGCAAGCACTCTAGTTGATGCCTAAGTGTGATTTCAACTATTGATCCCTATGAATGCATGCTTAAGCAATTTTCCTTAGTCACAAACAATCACTATAGTGCTTAATGATATGATAAAGTCAAATTATTTGGTGGGAAAGTTCATCCCAACACTTAATCAAGGCTAAAAACCTTAATCTTCATTAATCCTCCATTAATCAAGCTTGATGTTCCTAGTGTAAATCACAAAGGCATGCTTTCAAAACTCACCCAAAACATGCACTTTCATTCTTATCCCAATCAGAAGATTTCTAAATGCTTAATCATCAAGCGTAGGTGGAACAAATCAAGCTTCATGCCTTAATCACAACTTAAAACCCATGCATATTTTGATGATCAAAACAAGATAGAATCAAAACCTATGATGGCATGCTTCTAATAAAACATAAAACCTTCCATGATCATTCTAAGACATTAATAAATCATATCAAAACATACTTATGACATGCCATAGCTAAACTTCCACTTAAAACAATTTAAACACTTAACCCATCCTTAATGAGCCTGGTTTTGAATCAAGCATGATAACTTTTTCTAAATTCATCCAAAAATCACTCCAACACTTAAAATCACAACTTGAAATGTAAAATAAGATCAAGAGCAAGAAAATGTACAATTGTCGTGGCCCTTAAAGCTCCCAAAACAACTTTACTCAAGAACACTCAAGAACTCTCAAGAACTTCACTCGGTTTCACTCTATTGCTCACTAAGGGGGAGAAATGCTCTCAAGACTCAAGAGAAGGCTTGGAGGAGAGGTATGGAGAAATTAGGAATTGAGGGAGGTATTTATAGGCTTCAAGAGGGGAGGGGGACGTTGGGTTTGGCTCCAAGGAAGTGAATGTGAGTGGTGGAGGTGGGAGGTGGAGTGTTGATTGCATTTTCCAGATTTGTCATAGCTTGGTCAGCTGCATAGTGACCTAAAGTGCCATCATTTCATCATGGCCAAGAGCTAGAAGACATCCATAGGTGCAAGGGTTGCTTGTAACAGATTTTTGAAACAAAAATTCACAAGCCAAGCAAGCCATAGCCAAAGGTTTTGGGTTTCCTTCAAAGCTCTCAAGATTTTGATCCCTCCTTTGTCCCATCCTCTTGATTTTGTTTGTGGGCATAATTACCATAATCGAGTGCCTTTCTCAGGTGGGTAAAGAGGCATGAGTTGTGGAATGTGGAGGGTGGCTCAGCCATGGGTAGAAAAGGGTGGTTGAACTCAACTAATTCGGTTCCAATCCAACGAGCCTTTTGGGTGCAATCAGTTTTGGTTTTTGAAACCAAATTTCATCCAAGGCTTAGTCTAGGTTATAAGGGATCATATGAGGTGTGAAACTACCATAGTTCCCTTGAGAAAAGGTACAAAAAGATTGGGCTTAAGGGCAAAACAGTCCATGCACACAAAGGGCACACAGCCGATTGGTGTAGTTTTGGGGTTTGATATGTCATTTCCTCTAATGACATATGTGGAGGTTTATCTAGGGTCATAGTATGATCTAAGAGTGATGTAATTGAGTAATAAAATAAGAAAATTTTAGATCAAAGGTTAAAAAAGATTAAGAAAGAAAATTAAGCTTAAAAACATGGTTTAAATATTGCTAATCCTGGGTACGTTGATTAATGGTCTTAACCAATTTTAAAATTTAATTTGGGTACTTAGGTTGTGAAATGGGCTTAAGGTGTGTATTGGACTTTCAAATTGAAGAGTGAAATAGAACAAAACAAATCTTTGAGCCTTGTTGGCTTAAAAGGGCCATGAGTGTGGGTTAATGGTCCAAGGGCTTTTGGATTTGAGTGGATGGAGCTTGTTTCCAGATTTTGAGGGATTAAAAGAGACCTCAAGATCCATAAGGATGGGGCTTGACCTAATTGTTCCTTGGGTCAAATCTATGCCAAGCTTGGCCCAAAATGCCTTCTTCATTCTTGGGCCAAGGCTATCCTACCAAGTCTTGCACTCCTATGAGGCTTGTTTTAGGGCTTCTAAGGATTGGCCCATAAATTTCCTAAGGTTCTAAAGGCCTTAATAGGATTACTAATGGGTTTGCTTCTCTAATCCTTCATGCTTAATAAGATGGGCCTAATACCTTCACTCTTACTAAGTTAGGCCCAATGGCCCTATGTCCTTTTCATTGGGCCTATTTTCTAGTGTCCTCCAAGAAAGGCTTAAAACTTTATGTCTTCCAAGTTGGGCCTAAGGCTTTTTAACATCTTAACCTTAGCCAATCACATCCTTAGTGCATTAGGGCTCTAAAGTCTTATTGCCTCTCCTAAGCCTTTATATCCAAAAAGCTTGGGACCTTTGAAATCCACTCTTTGGGCCTTCGCCAATTCCATCAAATATTAACTCAATTGCTTAGCCCATCAATGTGACAACCTTCCAATATGCCATGTGTCATTCTTCCATTGGCCTCTTGTCATTTATCCTCAAAATTAATAAATCACTAAAACTTCTCCAAAATAATATTACTAAACCAATCAACCTCCAAAAATTTCATTTTCCTCAAAATCAATATTGCACTAGAATCATCTAATAATTCTGCTAAACCCAAAGTATATGGCCTTTTTGCCAACTCAAGTATCCAAATTGTTCTTATTCTAGAATAGTTCAACTCCTAATTAACTATGATTAAGGTTACTAAGGTCAAGGCCTAAGGAGCTTTTTAGGTGGGGTGTTACTTCGAGAAACAGAGTTTGTGATTGAGCTAGAGTCAGCAACGACTCCAGTACACATGGCACCCTACCGAATGGCCCCGATAGGGTTGAAGGAGTTGAAGGTGCAGATTGAAGAACTCCTTGAGAAGGGTTTTATTCACAGTTCATCTCCGTAGGGAGTGCTTGTTTTATTTGTAAAGAAGAAGGATGAAACCTTGAAAATGTGTATCGGTTACCGAGATCTGAACAAGATGACCATTAAGAACAAGTATCCATTTCCATGGATAGATGACTTATTGGATAGTTTACAAGGAGTGACAATATTTTCAAAGATAGATCTGCGATCGGGTTATCACCAGCTTAAGATCAAGGATCAGGATGTATCAAAGATTGCATTTCGAACTCGTTATGGACATTTTGAGTTCATAGTGATGCCTTTTGGATTGACGAATGCCCCAGCATCATTCATGGATTTAATGAATCGGATCTTTAGGCAGTATTTGGATAGTTTCATGGTAGTATTCATTGATGATATATTGGTGTACTCACAAAGTGATGAGGAGCACCAAGAACACTTAAGGATAGTGTTGGAGACTTTGCAAAAGCATTGGCTTTATGCCAAGCTTAGCAAATGCGAGTTTTGGTTCCGAGAAATGAAATTTTTAGGACATCATTTCTAGTGAAGGAGTTGTTGTAGATCTAGCTAAGATAGAGGCTGTGACCGAATGGTAGAGACTGAAGAATGTCCATGAGATACATAGTTTCCTTGGTTTGGCAGGTTATTACCGTAGGTTTGCTGAAGGATTTTCTAAACTCTCTAGCCCGATAACAACGTTGACTAAGAAAAATGCCAAGTTTGTTTGGAGTGAGGAATGTGAAAGGAGCTTCCAAGAGCTGAAAGAAGGTTAACTACAACACCAATATTGGCTTTGCCTAAACCACACATGCCTTATGTAGTGTACAGTGATGCCTTTAAGATGGGATTAGGACATGTCTTTATGCAAGAAGAACCAGTAGTCACTTATGCTTCTTGAAAACTTAAGGATCACAAGCAGAATTATCTTACGCATACCTTGGAATTGGCTATAGTAGTGTTTGCATAGAAGATTTGGAAACATGACTTGTATGAAGAGAAGTGTGAGATATATACAGATCATAAGAGTCTCAAGTATCTGTTTAGTCAAAAGAACTTGAATATGAGACAGAGAAGGTGGGTCCAGACAATAAGTGATTTTCAGTGCGAGATAAAGTATCACTCTGGAAAGGCTAACGTAGTGGAAGATGCCCTTAGTTGTAAGACTCAGGCTGGCATGCCATCAATATTGGTGGGAATGAAGAATCTATTGATGAGAGTCGCCAAGAGATGTTGCGTTAACAATAGTGCAAGTAATCGTACCGTTAACCGAAGAGGAGATCATAGAAGGACAGAACAAGGATGGGAAGTTAGAGAAGCTTCGACAAAGGATTTCAAGATCTGAAGGACTGCATCATTTTACAATTGAAAAGAAGGGAATATTGTGTTACAAAGGTAGGAAGGTAGTTCCTGATGTTCCAGAACTGAAGGAGAAAATCTTAAAGGAAGCGCATTGTACCCCTTACACTGCTCATCCCGAAAGTACAAAGATGTATAGAGATCTGAAAGGTCAATTTTGGTGGGAAGGAATCAAGAAGGATGTAGCAGAATTCATTGCAAAAATGTTCAGTGTGCCAATTAGTGAAGGCCGAACATCAAAGGCCAGTGGGAGAATTGCAACCATTGCCAATCCCAGAGTGGAGGCGAGAAGATGTGTTGATGGATTTTGTGATAGGTTTTCCCAGAATGTCTTCAGGGAAGAATTCAGTTTGGGTTAAAATCGACAGACTTACGAAGAGCGCACATTTTCTACCCATAGTTAATATGGATTCAATGGAAAAGCTTTCTCAAATTTATGTCATGGGAATTGTTCGTGTTCACAGAGTGCCTAAGTCCATAGTGTTGGATCGGGACACGAGGTTCACTTCACGATTTTGGTACAGTTTGCAAAAGATGTTGGGCACAAATTTGAGGTTTAGTAGTGCATATCATTCGCAGACAAACGCACAGACTGAACGTACCATTCAGACGGTGGAAGATATGTTGCATGCATGTGTGTTGGAACTAAGTGGCAATTGGGAGAGCCGTTTGTCATTAATAGAATTTGCTTACAACAATAGTTTCCAAGCCACGATACAAATGACCCCTTACGAAGCCTTGTATGGAAGAAAGTGTAGATCCCCTTTGTATTGGGAGGAAGTTGGAGAAAGAAGGATTTTAGGGCCTGAATATTTGCAGGAGGTGCAATGGAAAGTAGCATTGATCCAAGAGAGGAAGAAAGCGGCTCAAAGTCGATAGAAAAGTTACGCTGATAAAAGACAAAGAACTCTGGAACTTGCAATAGGTGATTGGGTGTATGTCAAAGTTTCACCTATGAAGGGAGTCTTATAGTTTGGTAAGCAAGGGAAATTGAGTCCCCGTTATGTAGGACTGTATGAAGTTGTAGAAAGAGTTGGTGCTGTGGCATATCGACTAGATCTACTGATCAAAATGCAAGGAGTGCATAATGTCTTTCATGTATCATCTGTAAAGAAGAGCTTCAGAGAAAGAAGACCAGTAGTGAGGGAGCCTGACAGTATTAGGCTTCGACCTAATTTATCTTACGAGGAATGGCCAATGCAGATTGTGGATAGGAAGGAGCAATAGCTAAGGAATTGAAAGATACCCTTAGTGAAGGTACTCTGGAATAATCCAGATTTTCAGGAAGCGACTTGGGAAAGAGAAGATGTTAACTACCCTCATTTGTTTGTATCATAGATCTAGGTTTTTGTAATAAATTTGTGTGTACTTTGGTTTGTCATGAATAAATTCATGTTTGTTTTGAATGATCTATTAATGTATGGCACGTACTAGAAAAACCCCACGCATGTTTGTGTCCTCAGTGGCACTAATTAGAGAAAGGCAAGAACCAGTGTAGAAGAAGAGATCGCATGATGACTACTCAATGGAAATAGAAGGAAAAATTCGAGTATCATCGCACTCATTAATGGATGCAAATTCCTGAGGGAATATTTTCCTACGATGAGCATTACCCCATGAAGAGTGACAACCCCCACATGACTTGTTAGTATGGAAGGACGCCAAAAGAACATGCTTGTTCGGACTTGATCAAGAAACTGAGTCTAGTTGCGCTGCTGAAGACCGCACAAATAGATATATGCATTTTGAGACCTCGCATATGTATACGGATTGTGATCGTATCAGCAAAGAGGGTCAACCTAACGAATACACCGAGCTCGAAATAGGGTCGAATGGGATGTAGGTAAATATCTACTTTGACTATGATCTAGATGCGATAATTTATTTTTTGCAAGATTCAGTGTCAGAAGAGGAAAATGATATACCACCCCCATCATTGTCTGAGGAGTCTCGATTGCTAGTGTTCGAAGTAAGGATCAAAGTTGTTTTGATATCGTTTGTATTATTAGTAATTACGGTGCAGATTTCGAGGATGAAATCTATTTTTAAGGGGGGGAGGATGTGAGAACCCTGACTTTGCCAAGTCTCCATTTCTATTTTAATCGAAGGATTATTTTAGTCTTCAAAAGATGCTACGTGTTAGAGGGAAAGCCTTAAGGTATATTTTTTTGGTTTGGATCCTAAGAGTTCTAAATTTAGAAAGCCCATAATAGATAGGAGAAGAAAGAGCCCAACAAAGCCCATGTGAATTTCAGCCAACTAGGTTGAACTTAGGGTTTGGAGGCCTAAAGTGATTTCTAAAGGGAGATGTTGGCGCCACATGACACAAGAAGGGCCATTTAGTCTTTTTCGAGAAAGAAACCTAGGGAAGAGACAACTGTGACACTTGTCCAACATGCAGGAAGTTCTAGAAAGTATGAGTGGAGGATGATGTCATCAGATTAGGGCTTACACTCCACATGCAAGGCCCATTTCGGTGAGTGAGACTTGTCAAGCATGCAAAGGGACTTGTGGAGTTCCAAGTAGATCTAACTTGGGAAGAGGGAAAGGCATGTTCTAGAAGAATGTTGGAAGAGCAAGAGAGAGAGGGGGGCGACGGCACCATGCATGCGGAAGGCCAAAGATCACCTTGGGAAGGGCAAGGATCACCTAGGGAAAAGCTAGGGTTTCGGCCAAGACAAGGAACACACACTCCACTTGCCACATGGCAACCATGTACACGAAGTAGAGTTCCAAGGAAGATTGGGTTTTTGTGTTTTGACCCTTTTGCCACTAGGTACATTGAATCTAGACAAAAGAAGAAGGGAAAAGAGGGTTTCGATTTTGGCAGGCCACACGCCAATTGTAAAAGGGACTTTTGGCTTTCTAATGCCATCTCATCCTAGGTAAGAGGAAGAGTCTCTTTGTCAAGAAGCCAAGTGGAATCAATGCACAAGGCCTTTGGAATTCCAAGAAGGGATGGAGAGCTCTATATAAGGGTATAGCCGAAAATTTGGGTGGTCTTTTGCACAAGTTCTCATTCTTTTCTACTAAGGGGTTTCAACAACCATTATTTCTCTCCAAGATCTTACACTTTCTCACCAACCAAACACCACCATTACTCTCCACTATTTCAAGAATCATAAATGATTTCTCCTAAACCATTCGAGAGGGAGGAAAGCACAAGGAGGTAAGAACCATTCCACTATTTCTTGCACTTACACTCACGGCCAAGAGGGAAAACAAAATAAAAAAGTTTTGGTTCTAGGGTTTTCCCACATGTACACACACTTTCAGTTTAGAAACTAGGGTTTTTCTTCAAGAGATGGAAGAACCCGAAAATATCCTTTTGTTTCAAGCTCTTAAACACAAATTGTAGAGGGATTTAAGGCCATGGTCACCAATTGGAAGAGGGACTAGGGTTTTCAACCTTGAGAGTTTAGGATTCTAGGTTTTCTCATGGAAAATCATATTTTTTTTTCAAAAACCCTAGATATACGCACACGTCCACTCTTATTTTGAGACTAGGGTTTCTCTAGTTGTTTTCTAATATGTCTTGCATGTACTTTTTAGATTTTGCTATTTTATACTTTAGATTTTTGTAAGTAAACTTCCAACTCACTTTGGATAGCACTTGTATATATTTCGTGAACTCTTGTTTGTTTATCATTATTTGAGTCTTGTTAATTGTGGTATGTATATTCGGTTTTGATATAAATATGAGATGCCATGTTTTCATGATGGTTTGTTGAAGTGTATTTCGAAAATGCCATGATTTGGGTTTCGGTTTTGACATGTATATGTGCTATGCATGCTTGTTTTTGGTCTATGAACGTGTAGAAGCATGAGAAAATGTGTTGTGATGATGTAAATCCATGTTTGGAGGATTTGTATGTCAGGCCAAGACCATATCAAGGGAATCCGAATCTGTTTTGGGTTTGGATGAGTGTGATTCAAGTACGTTTAGATGTATTCATTATATGATTGCATGTTCTAATATTTTCAAGCCATATTGTGAGATGTATATTGAGAATTGAATCATATATGTTTAAGGTTATACATGTTGCATAAGTATGATAAAGTGTAACATCATATGTTCACGTCTCATGCATGGAAGTCTATGTTTTCGAAAAGAAAAGAGTCAAAGTACGTTTTATCATGACCCCAAATGCTAGGAAGGTAAAATGCCCTAATGGAACTTTCTGTCCACTTTGGAGAGTTTAAAGTCGAGTGGAGACCCCTGGGTCGATGAAGTATAGTCGACAGGCCTCGAATGGTTCCTTAAGGAAAGGATACTCGAGCGGGGTTGCACCTAAAGCTAGTGAATGTTGTATGGTAAAGGCGAAGTAAGCCAATTGTTGTAAAAGAATAAGTTGATATTGTGACATAGTCACCTCGATCAAGTGGATTGTTGGTTGATGCGGTAATTAGCAGGGAACACACGGTGCTTAGGGGAGTCATGAGGTATCCATTCATGTGAATCATGAAACGAACAAGGCATTTGAGCTCCATGTGATGATATGTTATAATGCGTTATGATATGCTATGATATGCCACGATATGTTATGTGATGCCATGATATGTTACGATGTGAGATGATCACAATATGAAAATGTTATGAAATGAGAAGAATGCCATGAGATGTTAAGACAAGAACAAGTACTCGAGCTCAAACGACATGACCATGTGATAAGAAGTCTAAAAATGAAAGATGTCTTTATGAAAGGTCTATGTTGCATATGTCAAAGTTTTTACGTTGAAGTTCATGTCCATGCATATTTGCTTATGGATTGCAATTATTTGTGGTTTACTTGTATGTGCTTGTGATTTCTGTTGTATGTTGACTGTTTACTTGCTGAGATTTTTTGAAATCTCACTGAGGTAGTTTTCACTGCCATTACCCATCCGGAATGGTAGAAGTTGTGACAGATTTAGATGATGAAACGCATGAGGACCAAGGTACCCCCGACCACCGAGGAGGTGCCCAAGACCACTGAGAGCTCATCAGAGCCCTCTCTTTTGGATATAATAGAGAATGTCGATCGGCTTATTTCTGAGGCCTTATAGATTATAAAAGAGATGAAGAGACTGAAGAATAATGATAAGGAGCGCTTTTTGGAAAAGTGGAAGAAGTCGAAATAGAAAAAAAAAAAAAAAAAAAAAAAAAAGAGGGGACCATGGAAGTAGTAGTAGTAGTAAAAAGACAATGAATTATGGTTTTTGTGAAACAATATTTTGATGGTCCTCTGTTTTGGAAATTGTTTTAAAACATTTATCTATTTTGGGAAAGTACAATTATGAAAGTTTCAAACTTTTGGGATTTTACATTCGGTACCATGATCATTTATTGCCACCATCCATAAGTAGTTAAAAGAATTATCTGCTGTGAATTACTGAATATTGCTAGATTTTAGGTGCATTGCATCTTAACTGTTATGTACGAGGGGTATGTAGTTTTGGGTTACATGTCCCGATACTTCAGTCACTGTCCAATCCCAAGCGGGAGTTGGGGGCGTCACAATACCACTATTATCAACCGTGGAAAGGCTGTATACCACTATTATCACCAATGGCAAGGTCGTTTACAACTACTATCACTCGTGGTAGGGCCGTATACCACTATTATCACCCGTGGCGGGGCCTTAACTAAATAGAACCAAAAATAGAATCAGAAAGTCATATCAAAGGTTTTCATATGCCACATCATAATCACAACAGAGTGCGGAAAAAGATTTAGATCATTTCACATATTCAAAAAAACAGATTTAGAACATCTTCGCATCACATGCACAAATTTTCATAAATTTCATATTCGCTGTTTTTGAATAGATTAAAAATAGAACACCAAAAATAAGCTTATGTTTACACCAGTCATGATAAAAATACTTGTCTCTTTCATACAGATTTCATGAGTAATGTCGAACAAATAATTGAGGTCATTTCAAATTTCTTTTCATAACAATAAATGCATAGTTTTTATAAAATCAACCCCAGTTCATTTCCTTTATGCAAAGTCTAGTATAGGAACCACGCTTACTTAAACTTTTTAGGTTTTTCTGAATTTTTCCACAACAGTAACGAACGAATATCAATTGTAACCTATAAAACAAATGCGTAACTTACTTAAATCTTCACTTCAATATGTATTTTAATATTTAGGCATGAAATACTAAAATAACCTACTTCTCCTAAAAATATCTCTAATTCTCGTGATCTTAAAATATCATCTATTCCCAAATTCATTGATATCCACTTAACCTTCACTTAACATAATTCCAACTGAATCACTAGTCTATTTAAATTCAAGCCCAACCCAACACAATATATTATAGGTGTTTTGTAATAATTAAAAAAAATCAGACTCAACGTACCCACGTGAGTAACATCATATGTGAGTTAGAAATAAAAGGGTAGGGATGTAATTAAAATTACAAGAAAACCTGAATCTTTCACTGGAGGTTACGTGTGGTCTTAAGGATATTTATGTAAAAATATATAATAGTGTGTAAAAATCAGAGGGTAGAAAAAAAAGGAAACAAATTTTAGGGGCTACATATGGTAAGGGAGGGAACTTGCAAGATACTCACTCAGAGAGATAGAGCCACGATGGAGCTAGGTGCGGTGGACGGTGGTGATCGCGACGGCGGTGCACTGAGACAGAAGGGAGAGAATCCAAGAGAAAAGGGAGGGGTGGAGGTGGAATCATGGGAAAGGCTCGTCGTGGCTTATCGAGAGATACATGGTAGACCTGGGGTGGCACGATTGGTGTCTTCTGGGGTTCCTCTGGTGGCTCATGTCAGCTCCCTCGTGAGTCTCGAGCCTAAATCAACTTGGCGGCAGCGTGGTTATTTTTCTCTGTTTTGGGGGTCAAAAACAGGGAGCACTGCCCCTACACCATCAAGCCACCGTTCAACCCATTGCACGTTGCATGGTGGCAGAGAGGGAGGAGACTGCAACGTGGTAGCTAAAACCCGTCGAACGCTCGTGGAGAGGGACTGGTTCACGTGAACTGTGGGAGGGGAGATATGTTTTGAGGTGGTTTATGGTGGTGAGAGGGTGTTTACGTGAGATGGAGGATAGCAGTTTGGGAAGGCTATAGAAGCAACGTGGTGGTTGTGGTTATTGCGTTTATCGTGGACTGGCCGTGGGGAGGTGGTTCTCATGGCTTTAGTTTTCTTTTCTCTTGACCCGTCCAAGTGCTGTGGTGGAGGTTTTTCGGTCATGGCAATGGAGGTGCAACACAGAGGTTTATGGACTCGCCAATATAAAACAAATCTAGGCCGGCAATCTTTTCCAAGAATTACTCGTTAGTCTCAAATGGGTTTTTCATACGTATAAACCCAAAAATCTTTAGAATGCGGGCTTGGTGCTGGGCACGGGTGTTACATCATCCCTCCCTTAAAAAATTTCATCCTCGAAATTTGTCGCATCTAAAGTACAACCTAAAATAATTATCCCTCATAATCCATGCCTATTTTGAACTTCGATTATTATATAAAAGCTAATATTTCAAAATCCAAACCTTCAAATATCTCTTGCCTCGATAACTTTCCAAAATCCTAGTGTCGATTTCAATACCCAACCTCAATAATGGAATTACAAGCCTAATAATTCCTCTAATTTTTTTTCTTCACCTCCCATATAATTATGAAAAGAACTCTCAATATATCACTTTAACTTCTTAATAATAGTAAGATAAAAGGCCGCAAAGTTAAGTCTAAGTGAGCTCAATTTACTAATTTTCGAGTCCTCACAAAGTCTACTTTCAAACCAACAATTTTCCAAAATTCACGCTTCCATTGTACACACTAACCAACCAAACACCTAAGGCTAGAGTCTCATGAAATATAAATTATTGGGTCTAATCCCTTTCAATGCCTATTCGTGCACTTCTTCCCCGACTTCTAATTATATACTACCCTTGTACAGTCCTATTCGCTCTATGTCATCCTTTGGGAAAACATGCACATTCTCTTCAACTTAACTTCAATATTCTAAGCTATAAAACTTAATAAAATTCCATTTAAAATGCAAGAATGATTTATCCCAACTCAACTAAAAAAATTGCTTTCAAGTAGAAAAGGAGTAGAGTACCTGTGATCGCATCGTTGTCGTCCTCAGCATCTCCAGGTGTCAGTGCAAACACTCGAGCTGGTCCCATTCTACGCTGATTATTTCCCTGTACCGTCTGTTGGGGACCTAGAGGTGGGTTGGGCATATTATTGTCTTTCAACAGTAATGGTCATTCTTTGATGAAATGACCAGTCTTACCACAACAAAAACATGCCCACATTTCCCTTCTGCACTTTCTAGTGTGTGCGCGATTACAATACCTATAGGGGTTATTCGGTTGATTTTCTTGCATTTGTTTCTGTTCCCCTATTTTCTCTTTTTCTGGAGCCCCTGATCCATACTAGAGGAGGATCCTTGTGGGGTAGTTCTCTTCCTCTAATCTTGAAGTTCTGCACTTCTCTTGAGACTTCATTCAAATATTGTGGCCTTATTCACTAACTCTAAGAAATCTTGGATTTGAAAGCCCACCACTCATTCATAAATCCTATTGTACAACCCCCACTCAAACTTTTAGGCCTTCTTCTCCTCGTCAGGGCTCAGATATGCGGCAAAACGTGATAGTTCAACAAATATGGTTGCATACTGGTTCACCGTCATAGTTCCCTGCACCAAACTAGTAAACTCCATGGCCCTATCTTCTCTGACCGAGCTTGGAAAAAAGCTTTCAAGAAAAATCTGCTTGAAATGGAGACAATTGACTACTTCCGTCTCTTCAGCTTCCTTATTGGTCATCTTAGAAATCCACAATCTTTTTGCCCCTCCTGTCAGCTTGAAGGCAGAGTACAATACTTTCTACTCATCAGTACAAGTCAAGACTAAGAAGTATCTCCTCAATGTTGTGGATCCTGTCCTCAACCAAGGTTGGGTCACCACACCCATCAAAAGTGGGAGGGTGCATCTGGTCAATCTGCTCTATGGTGCATCCACCCTCATCATTTCTTGCATTCAAGTCCCCAAGATTTCGAACACGGCGACAAGCTACCATCTTGGAAGACTCATACTTTGTGACACCTCCAGCCCCCCGCTTGTGATTGGATGGTGATTGAAGCGTCAGGACATGTAAATCAAGGTTACATACCTATCATACATGACAGTTAAGATGCAATGCACATATAATCTAGCAATATGTAGTAATTCACAGCTGATAATTCTTTTAACTACTTAAGGATGGTGGCAATAAATAATCATGGCACCGAATGTAAAATCCCAAAATTTTGAAACTTCCATAATTGTACTTTTCCAAAATAGATAGTTGTTTTAAAGTAATTCCCCAAAACAAGAGATGCATGCTATGAAAAGCAATGGTCAAAAAAAAAAAAAAACTCTCCTTTCTTTTCTCTCTAGGGAAGAGATGGAGCAAAATCGTGCTAGGCACGTGAGGGAGTTATAACAGATTTTTGGAGTGTCTGGGAGGTGGTCCTAAGGGTGGAAAGGAATTTGACAAGGTGGACGTTGGTGAAGGAAAACGTAGCATGGTGGTTCACAGAGTGGTGACGAGGGGGAAACTGGCATTGCTGCCCTAAAGTGGGGCGGGGGTAAGGGAGGTTTGCAGCTAGATTGTTTGCAGATTGAGGATACTTATATTGTCGTGCCTAGTGCTACGACGGGGCTAGTTTTTTTGAGAAAGACTTTCACAAAAGTAACTTGATAATGGAGGAGATGGCAGGGAAGTGGGAAAAGCTATGGCTTACTGAGGAAGAGGGCCAGATTTTTGTAGTAGATGAATACATCCTGAATGAGGTTGAAGATAAAGGTGAGAGGAGCCTTGTGGGGAAGGTGCTGACTGAAAGGTCTATCGGAAAGGGAGTACTGGAGGCTATTATGGCAAAGGTGTGGAGAATCTCTAGCCCTGCATCCTTTCGAGAGGTAAGAATGAATGTATTTGTCATTACCTTTGCTACGAGGGCTGATAAACCAAAGGTTTGGGATGGGAAACCATGGTTATTTGATACTCTTTTAATTGTCATTAATCTATTTGACATTAGAAAGGTTTTGGGTACAACTTCATGACCTTCCGTTTGTTTGTATGAATAAGGAATGTGGGAGGCAGATAGGAAGTGTGGCTAGGAAGGTTCTTGATGTGGTAATTGGTGAGGATGGTTGTGGATGGGGTCAATACCTGCGTATTCATGTGGAAGTGGACCTAGAGAAGGTATTGGTAAGGGGAGGTTGATTTCTGTTAAGGGGAAGAATGTGTGGATTCCTTTTAAATACGAGAAACTCCCTAAAATATTTTTCGATTGTGGGAGTTTTTCTCATGATGGTAAGGAATGTACGAAGAGGGAGAAGACTTTAATGTAGAAACAAGGGCAATATGGTTCATGGCTTAGAGCAGATCCTTATGTTAGGAGAAATGAGAGGACTGATTGCATGGGAAAAAAGGGGGATGAAGGTAACTTGGGTGGAACTGATAGTAACTTTGGTGGAACAGATACCTTGATGGCTCCAAATGAGGTGGGAAAGGATACTGGAGATAAACTTGAGCAAGTTCTAAAGGTGGTAGAAGGGGAGGGTTTGGGAAAGAATATAGAGGAAGCAATGGGAGGACCAAGATTGACTAATGAGGAGGGAGATCTTAATCGCAATGGGTATTGTAACTTAGAAGACTCACAGGTTTTAAAATCTGGTCAAAAGGTGGATGGGGGAAGGTGATCCTGGAAGGAAGGTTTTAGCTTCTCAGAGTACAAAAGAAGGAGGGAGGTGGAAGAGGAAGGTAAGGGAAAAATGTGGCTTTCTGAGGTTGTTATAGCCTAGGAAAAGCCAAAAAGAGGAAGGAAGGGCAAGGAGATTGCTGTGGTAGAAGGAACAAGAAAAAAGAGTAGAAATGAAAGGAAACTTGAAAGCAATGCAATTGTATTGGTGGAGGCTATTGAACAGCCCCGCCAATCACAATGAAACTCTTAACTTGGAATTGCCGAGGGCTTGGGAACCCTCAGACAATTCAGGACCTTTGCTTTTTAGTAAAGGATAAGAAGCCCAACCTTGTCTTTTTAATGGAGACAAAGATGCATAGAGGGAAAACTGATTGGTTAATGAAAAATATTAGGGATGACTAATTGTTTTGAAGTGGATGCAATAGGTCAAAGTGGAGGCTTAATGCTGTTTTGGAGTAGTGAGATGGTGGAAGATATTTATAACTTTTCTCAGAGACATGTTAACTGCTGGATTTATGATACTATAACTAAGGAGAGGTGGCTTTCCACTGGGTTCTATGGCCATCCAGAGGTGCAGAAAAGGAATGAGGTGTGGAGTATGATTGCTTCTTTCAAACCTACTAGTGGGATAGGCTGGTGTGTTGCAGGAGACTTCAATGAAATAGCTACACATGATGAAAAGTAGGTGGTAGACAAAGGGAGGAGAATCAGATGGCACTCTTTAGATAAGTTTTGGACGTGAGTGAGTTGTATGACCTGGGTTGGTGTGGTGATAAATATACATGGAGCTACAGACATACTGATGGCACTTTCACAAAGGAACTCTTGGATAGGGCTGTGGTTAATCCTAGATGGTTGGATCTTTATCCTAAAAATCAACTAGAGGTTTTGCTTGCAAGGTACTCTGACCATAGACCACTCATGTTATTTTATGACAGATTAAGTGGAAGGAAGGAAAAAAAGAAAAAATGGTTCAAGTATGAACCTGCTTGGGCTTTAGAAGAGGAGTGTAGTAGAGTGATTGAGGCTGAATGGGGACAAGGTAGGAATGAGGGATCCTCATCCTCTATGGTTCAGAACTTGCTTACTAATTGTAGTTCTGCTTTGAGCAGGTGGAGTTATAAGGTGGATGTAAACAGAGGCAGAGAGATAAAGAATAAGACTGAGATATTGAAAAGTAGCAAGCTGAGGAAGGTAGAGAGGCTATAGCAGAGATTAAAAGAATATAAGAAGAGGTTGGCTTATTGCTAGACCAAGAAGACCTTAAGTGGAAACAAAGGGCCAAAAAGAATTGGTATAAGCTGGGTGACAGAAATACCAAATTCTTCCATGCTTGTGCTAATCAAAGGAGGAGAAAAAACATGATTTCACAGATCAAAGATAGTCATAACAGGCTGTTTAATGAACCTGCAACCGTTGAAATGGCTTTTAACAGTTTTTTCAAGAACCTTTTGCACAACCTCCAATCCATCTGATGATATTGAGGTCTGTGCCCAGAATATGACAGCAAAAATCTTAGAGGAGATGAATGAGCATTTGTGCAGACCTTATACCAGAATTGAAGTGGAAGAGGCTTTAAAAATGATGGGGCCTCTAAAGGCCCTTGTACCTGATGGCTATGGTGCATGCTTTTTTCAACAACATTGGAGTATCGTGGGTGACAAGGTGGTTGCAGCAGTATTGGAGTGCTTAAATGGTAGTAATATCCCTCAATCTTTAAACTAAACTTACATTGCTTTAATTCCTAAGGTTAATAGGCCTATGTTGGTTAGTGAATTTAGACCTATTAGTCTTTATAACGTGGTGTATAAGTTGTGTTCAAAGGTTATTGCAAATAGGTTGAAATCTATACTTCCTTTTGTAATTTCTCCTAACCAAAGTGCTTTCCTTCCATAAAGACTTATTTCTGACAATGTAATGATAGCCTATGAAGTGTTACATACAATAAAAACAAGGCTGAAAGGTAAGCAAGGGAGCATGGCATTGAAGTTGGATATGTCGAAGGCATATGATAGGATTGAGTCGAAGTTCCTTGAAGTTGCCTTAAGAAGATTCGGTTTTAATCAGCAGTGGATTAAGCTTGTGATGAGTTGTGTGAATTCAGTGCATTATTCAGTGCTTTTGAATGGGAATCTAGGAAGGAAGGTGATACCTACTAGGGGGTTAAGGCAGGGAGACCCAATCTGTCCCTACCTTTTTATTCTTTGTGTTGAATGCCTCAGTTCCTTACTGAATTTAGCTGACCAGAGAGGAGTTATAAGAGGGGTGTCATTGGCTAGAGGTGGATTAAGAGTCAATCATTTGCTAAGAGCAGATGATTGTGTGCTGTTTGGAAGAGCTATAAGGACGAATGGAGACAGTGGTGCTTTCTGTTAAAGAGGTTTGAGGTGGCCTCAGGCCAAGTTCTAAATAAGGAAAAATCATCCTTATTCTTTAGCACAAACACTGCTGCATCAGAGAAAATAAACATCATTCTTGCAGCAGGTGGGGTGGTTTGTGGCAATTATGAAAAATACTTGGGCTTACCTACTATGGTGGGCAAGTCCAAATATAACACATTTAAAGGGGTCAAGGAGAAGGTATGTAAGAAGTTAGACAGTTGGAAAAACACTTTTTTGTCTCAAGCTGGGAAGGAGATCCTAATTAAAGCAGTGTTGTAGGCTATTCCCTCTTACACTTTGGGGGTTTTCAGATTCCCTATTTCTTTGTGTAAGGAACTTAATGCTTTGTATGCTAGATTCTGGGGGGCCCAAAAAGAAAATGGAAAGAAAGTGCACTGGTGGAATTGGGAGAGAATGGGAAGGCAGAAAGCAAAATTGGGTATGAGTTTTTGAGATATTGCAACTTTTAATGCTGCTATGCTTGTTAAACAAGGATGGCGCCTCTTCTCTAATCCTTCATCTATGGTTGCTAGAATTTATAGGGAGAAATATTTCAGAAATTCTGATTTCCTAAGTGCTAAAATTGGTCTCAACCCCTCTTTTATTTGGATAAGTGTCTTGTCTGCAAGACCTCTACTGAAGGAAGGGTTGCATTGGAGAGTGGGTAATGGGAACAAAGTCAAAATTTGGGGGGAGAAATGGCTGCCAACTCCTGTGACTAATTGTGTACAATTCCCAATGCTGAGCCAATGGGAAGAAAAGAAGGTAAGTAAACTAACTGACCCAGTTACTAAGACCTGGAATGACGCTTTGATTAGAAACTTATTCTCGCATGAGGAGGCTACTGTCATTCTTCAAATTCCATTGAGTAGGTTGGGAACTTGTGATAAATAGTTTTGGGGCTATACTAAGGATGGTGTATTCGCAGTGAGGAGTGTATATCATCTTGGTATGGAGATGAAAAGAAGACTACAAGGGGATGTTTCAAAGTCTAAAAAGAATGATGCTGTGTGGAAACAATTGTGGGGATTTGAAGTGCCTGCAGTGGTTAAAATGTTTCTTTGGAAAGCTGTTAACAATATTCTTCCTACTAAGAGTAACTTTTCAAGAAAAAGATAGGTGACTGTCCTTTTTGCCCAATATGTGGATCATGTGAGGAATCAGTGGTTCATATACTATGGAGTTGTCCTTCAGCTGCTGATATATGGGCAGAAAACAACAGTCCTGTGAAGAAATGGGCTAATGAGGAAGTGGATTTCATGTCTCTTTGGATTAAAATGACTAATGACTTGAAGAAAGAGGAACTTGAGTGGATGGTAGTGATTATGCATAGGATTTGGCTAAGGAGGAACAAGTTTATTTTCGAGAACAAGCTTTACAGTCCTAAACAAGTCATTTCAATGGCTAGTGAGGGTCTGGAGGATAACAAAATAGCACAAATGAGCAAAATTGGATGTCGAGGAGGTGATGGTTTACATGGAGTGTAGAAGAAATGGAAAAAACTTGGCACCAACATGGTAAAGGCCAATTGGGATATAGCTATTGATTTGGGAAACAGGAGAATGGGAATGAGAATTGTGTTTAGAGATGAAGAGGGGGAGGTTCTGGCGTCTGTGTGTGATGTGAAACAGAATATAATTGACCCTGCTTTGGCTGAGAGATTAGCCTTGTGGAGAGCCCTCAAGGTAAGTAATGATCTCTCTTTCTCTTTTTCTAAACTAATCTTTGAAGGAGATGTAGCTGCTGTTATTAAAAAGATCAACAAGGGAGGTGAAGATTAGTCGTGGATGGAGCACATTATTAATGATATTAAACAAGTTCTTCATCATAAGGAAGGCTGGTCAGTCTGCTATGTTCCTAGAGAAGGAAATTCTGTTGCTCATTTATTGGCAAAGCATGCCTTATTACTTGGGGAAGAAAGGGTTTGGATTTTAGGGGGTCCTTTTGTAATCTGCAATGCTTTAGTGAAGGATAAGTTGTGTAATCCTGACTCTGTTGAAGCTATATAAAATCTGTTCTTGTTATAACACATCATGTCCTTCTTGTCATTTCATAAGATTTTCATATTGTGATCATATCACATCGTGGTATATCATAGCCTATCATAACACATCATAACATGGAGCTCAAATGCCTTATTCATTTCTTGATTCATATGAATGGATACCTCACGGCTCCCCTAAGCACGGTGTGTTCCCCGCTAGTTACCACATCAACCAACGATCCACTTGATCGAGGTGACTACGTCATAATATCAGCTTATCTATTTACGACAGTTCGCTTACTTTGCCTTCACCGTACAGCACCCACTAGGTTTAGGTGCAACCTCGCTCCAATATCCTTTCATTAGGGAACCATTCGAGGCCCGTCGACTACACTTCGTCGACCAAGGGTTCTCTACTCGACTTTAAACACTCCAGAGTGGACAGGGAGTTCCCCTAGGGCATTTCCCCATCCTAGCACTTGGGGTCATGATAAAACATACTTTTAACTCTTTTCTTTCGAAAACATAGATTTACATGCATGTGACATGAACATATGACGTTACACTTGTCCATACTCGTGCAAATATGTACAAGCCGAAACATATATGATCCAAGTCACAATGTACATCTCACAATATGGCTTGAAAACATTTGAAATGCAATCATATGATGAATTCATGTAAACACACTTGAATCACACCCAACCAAACCCAAAACAGATTCGAATTCCCTTATTCTCATGCTTTTACACGTTCATAACTCAAAACAAGCATGCATAGCCCATATACATGTCAAAACCAAAACCCTAATCATGGCATTTTCGAAATACACTTCAACAAACCATCATAAAAACATGGCATTTCATCTTCATATCAAAACTGAATATAAATACCACAACATAGCAAGATTCAACCAATGAAAACAAACAAAAGTTCCAAAATATACACAACTGAAATCCAAAGTAAGTTGGAAGTTTACTTACAAAAATGCAAAGTATAAACTAGCAAAATCTGAAAAATACATGCAAGACATATTAGAAAACAACTAGAGAAACCCTAATCTCAAAATAAGAGTGGTCGTGTGTATGCATCTAGGGTTTTCAAAAATGTTTTTCCATGAGAAACCCTAGAGTCCAAAACTCTTGAGGTTAAGAAACCGTAGCCTTCTTCTAAATGGTGGTTGTGGCCCTTACTCCCTCTACACTTTGTGTTCAAGAGCTTGAAGCAAAGGATATTTTTGGGTCCTTCCTTTTCTTGAAGAAAAAACCCTAGTTTCTAAAGTGAGAATGTGTGCACATGCGGGAAAAACCCTAAATCCGAAACTTGGTGTTGTTTTTCCCTCTTGGCCATGTGTGTGTGTGTGTGTGTGTAAGAAATGATGGAATGGTTCTTACCTCCTCGTGCTTTCCTTCCTCTCGTATGGTGTAGGAGACATCCTTGTGATTCTCGAAATGGTGGAGAGAAATAGTGGTGTTTGGTTGGTGAGAAAGTGTAAGAATTTGGAGAGAAATGGTGAGTGCCAAAAATCCCTTAAAGGAAAATGAGAACTTGAGCCAAAAGACCTCTCCTAATTTTGGCAATACCCTTATATAGAGCTCTCCATCCCTTCTTGAAAATCCAAAGACCTTGTCTTGACAAAGAGCCTCTTCCTCTTCCCTAGGATGACCTTGGAAACCCAATGGCCTCCCTCACATGTGGCATGTAGCCTCCACCAACTGAAACCCTATCTTCCCTCTTTGACCTTCTTCTTTTGTCTAGGTTCAATGTATTTGGTGGCATAAGGGCTAAAGCACAAAACTCAATCCTCCTTGGAACTCCATCTCACATGCTTGGTTGCCATGTGGCAAGTGAGTGAGTGCATGTTGCATGTGTGGCCGAAACCCTAGCTTCTCCCTAGGTGATCCTTGGCCTTCCCAATGTGATCTTTGGCCTTCCCTGTAACGCCCCAATCCTGGAGGTCTAGAGAGTTTGCTCTCAATACCTAATATCAATTCCAATACCACAACTATAAAATCCAGAAAACTAAATAAAATATTAATTCATTTGCTCAACCCAAATATTCATGTTCCTTCATAGGGATAACAAAGAAATTCTCAATAAAATAAATTGAAAACTCCTCCAAAGACTCGAAAATATCATTAACTCATCATATCAAAATAACTGAAAGTAATCAATTTACAAACTATGAATATTAAATAAGCACTTGTACCATCGAACACTTATTTCTCTACGAACATCAAACCTCTCTAACACTGTCTATTCAGAATACAAAGTTAGAACATGTTATAAAAAGTATCAGAGCGAAAGTTCAAAAATATTCATAATCAAAATCCCTTTGGCATAGCATAAACTGAAACATCACATCTTATCTTATCATATCAGAACAGAGATCATGTTTAACCCCCGTGGTAGGGTTGTGCAAACCCCGACAGTCAACCGAGCAGAAAAACAATGTGGATCTTCAAAAGTACTTTGGCATAACATATATGATTCATCATCATCATCATATTAGAGCATCATATCAGAATAGAGGCCATGTTTAACCCCGTGGTAGGGTTGTGCATCTGCGGATAACCAGGCATATGCATATCAGAACTGAAATAGAGTACCACTATTCTTTCTAGTGGCAGGGCCATATCATATCAGAATAGAAGCCATGTAAAACCCTTGTGGTAGGGTCTCTAACTGAACGGAGCAGAAACAGAATCAGATATAGAACCAGATAGTCATGCCAAAGGTTTTTCAGATGCAACATCTTATCAAAACAGAGTACTGAACAGAATCAGAACATAACAGAATTAGATCACAAAAATATAAGTTATGATCATATTTTCATATTCTTCATATTTGCTCTTTTTGCATAGTTCAGAAACAAAATGTCAAAAATAAGCTCATGTCTACACTAGTCATGATAGAAAATACTTTCTTCTTATACAGAATTTCATAAATAATGCAGAACAAATAACTGAGTTCGTTTCAAAATTTCTTTTTCATAACAAAACATGCATGGTTTCCAAAATTGACTGTAGTTCATTTTATTTTATGCAAAGTCTAGCATAGGAACCCCGCTTACCTAAATTTCTTAGCTTATCAGAATTTCTCCACAACATTATTGAACAAAAATCAATTGTCAACTATAAAAATAATCACGTAACCTTTGTAAATATTAAATTGAACATGTATTTCGATATGTAAACCTGAAATGTTGAAATATCCTATATTAATTCCTCAACACCTAAACTTCTCATAACCCTAAAATCTCATCACTTCCCAAAATTCATCAACATCCATTTAATGTCTCTGACCATGATGATATACAAATCTAACCTATTTACTATCGAAATCAAATTATAAAATTTAATACTAAATAATATAATTATAACAAGATATTTTAAATTATACATAAAAAATTTAGTAAACTAGATCACAATAAAAACAATACAACATTATCGCTTACTTACCTTTGAAAGAAACAATTTAAATCACTTATAAAAATTTCTGTACTTAAGAGTTTTCAGAATATTATAAAATAAAAATAATGCTCAACTTTACATATTAAAATTTAAAACTGACTAATATGACTTGTAATTAAAAGGGTAACATTGTAATTTCAACACAAAATTATCTTATGCTGGACCAACTTTACGTGAAGCTCTGTTTATATGAGAACCCGTTCGTGAAACAGCAATTTGCGAAGCAGAGGCTCATCGAGAGAAGTGGAGCTGCAATAGAGTTGGGCGAATGCGGAGGTTGTGTCGGCAAGATGGGTGGCTGAGCACGAGAGGGAGAGAGTGAGAGAGATGATGAGAGAATATGATGATAGAAAGGGGGAGAGACGAAGAGGAGAAGCAACCAAAGGTCGTGGGCTTATTGAGTAGAACAACAATGTGGGTGACGATAGGTGCTCGGCGACAACTTTTTGCTCAGGCGATGACGATGTGGAGGGATGATGACATTGCTGAGTTCACTGCACCATGGTTAATGTCACCTAATGTAAAAGCTTCCTCTGTTTTGAGCTGCAAAAATAGGGGTGTAACGGGCTGAGTTTCTGTGAGATGGGGGTGGTGGCGTACTGGATTGTGGGTTGGTTGAGCAGATGGGCATTCATGGTGGTGGTGCAGGGATGACGCTGTGGGGGGGGGGGGGTGTCACATAGAGGCAGCAGTGACACACTCGTTTGGGCTTCCGTGAGGGTGGCGCTACAGTGCAACGCTGAACGAGGGCTGAGCCGAGAAAGTAGAGAAGCAGCGGTGCAAGGTTTGATTTTCCTGGTGGACGGTCATGCAAGGGCTGTGTGCATGGAAGGGATGGCTTCAAAGGGTGTGGCTTAGGGTTTTCGTTTCATGCAAGGGTGAGCTTATTATGAATAGGCGATTGAGAACCCAAAATAAAACCTAGATAAAAAGAGACGTGCATGGTAGTGGAAACGTGCGTGGCGGCGAGATTGATCATAAACTGATAATTGGTTTTTGTGGTTTAAAACAAACGGGTGTGGGCATAGGTCTTGGGCTTTTTCTTGAGTCATGGGTCTCCACTCAATTTCTAAAAATAATATGGGTCTCAACTCAATTTCTAAAAGTAACCCAACTTGTCCTAGAAAATTCTCGGCTCAATTCTCACCTTGACCCTTTAGAAAAATAACCTAATTATCAAGCCAAATAAAATCATAATCCGCCAAAACAAAGATTTTAGGCCAGTAGTCTAATAAAAAAAATACTTGAAAAAAAATTAACTAGGCTCTTCATACGTATGAATCCAAAAACAAAACTTTTATAAAATGGCTTGTTGCTGGACCTGGGTGTTACATTCCCCATGCATGGTGCCGTCGTCCCCCCCCCCCCCCCCCCCCTCTTTTTGTTCTTCCAACATTCTTCTAGAAAATGTATTTCCCTCTTCCCAAGAAAGATCCTCTTGGAACTCCACAAGTCTTTTACATGCTTGCCAAGTGTCACTCACTGAAATGGGCCTTGCATGTGGGCGTGTAAGCCCTAATTTGGTGACATCATCCTCCACTCACATCTTCTAGAACCTCCTGCATGCTGGACAAGTGTCACTCCTTGCCTCTTCCCTAAGTTTCCCTCTAGAAAAGACTAAATAGCCCTTCTTGTGCTATGTGGTGCCTACATCACCCTTTAGAAATCACTTTGGGCTTCCAAGCCCTGATGCTATCCTTGTTGGCAGGAATTCACATGGGCCTTGTTGGGTACCTTCCCTCACCTATCTCTTATGGACTTCCTATTTTTAGAACTCTTAAGGTCCAAAAATAGAAAATACTCTAAGGCTTTTCCTCCAACACTTAGAATCTTCTAAGGACTCAAATAATTCTCCAAATAAAAATAGGATTGAGTTAACCTTAAGGGATAAAACCTTGAACATTAAGGGTTGTGCTTAAGGTTAAAAAACTTGAAATTTGTGTTGAAGAAATTTGTGCTTTTTATGAAGTGAGTTTTGCTGGTTGTTTTAGTAAGTTATTTGAGCATAGGATATGACTTTGTATGTTGCAATATTTTGATTTAAGAATGAGAAATGAGGTTTGATAGAATTTCAACAAAAATAAAGGGTTTTGGCCTATGCATGTTTTGGCCCATGCATGTTTGACCTAGTTGTGATGTGTTTTAAAATTTTCAAATAAGATATTTGGATTTAGGACAAAATTTACATTTCTTAGTGAGTTTTGGAGTTAGGGTGGTCATTTAACTCTAAGTTATAATTTTTATGTTTTTAAGCTGTTAGTAAGGAGTTTCTAACATTTATAAATCTCTCCTTACAGTTTCTCGCATTTTGTGCATTCTAATTTGTTACACTACGATCAATGTAAGTTAGTTTCTAAATTACTATCGGATTATTGTGTATGTGTTGGTAAGAGAACAATTGTTCATGTTCTTACGTTCTTATATATGCCATGCTATGCCATGTCACTATATGTTTATCTGTTATATATTTTATTCTGTCATCACATGTTTATTTGTTACACATTCTATTCTATCATGAAATGCTTATCTGTTACACATTTTATTCTATCACAAAATGTTTATCTGTTACAAATTTTATCATGTCACGAAATGTTTATTTGTTACACACTATCACATCATGAAATATTTATATGTTACACATTATGCCATTTCATGAAATGCTTTTATGTTTCATATTATGCCATGTCACTCATCTCATGTACATATCACATTACATTACGTCAGGTCATTTATCCTTTCATTTCATGTCAACTCATGTCTCGAGTAGCAAGTGTCTCGAAAATAGTTTTTCCACATTAAGTCAAGTTTGTTTATAGTTATCATAACCTTGAGTGCTAGGATGTAGTAATATCCTAGCGGAATTCCTTTGTTCATGTTGTAGTGTCTACACTAGTTTGAAATTCTCTATGTTGACAATGTAAAGATCAACAGGCTTCAAATGTGGCCTAATAAACTACTCACGGAGCAAAGTCAGCCACCAATGACAATGGTGCCTCCCACACGTTCAATTTCATGTTACACGTACTCGTGCGGGTGCAGATACAGGTGACGAGATACATACATTACATTTTTCATAACAAGTGAAGATACTTGTAAATTTATACGTATGTTAATGCACTCATAGCTGGTACATATACTTGTGTTGCGATGCAATATCGGCAGGGACACATGGCTCAAGGGGAACCGTATAATACCCACATGTTCATGTTTATTAATCATGTTTAATATTGAACAAGATTCCAAGTTTTTATTTCTCGTTCATGTTCATTTTACTTAACGTTCAATTCAATTCATGTTCAGTCCAAGTTCAATTCATGTTTAGTTCAAGTTCAATTCATGTTCAGTTCACGATCAGCTTTATGTCATGTTTATTACACATCAGTTCAATTCTTCTCATGTCAGTTCAAGTCATGTTAGTACTTGTCATGCTAATTATCAAATCACTTCATGCTTATTTATGATCACGATATGTGTGACGCCCCCAAATTCCGCTTGGGATGGGACGAACATTTGAAGCGTCGAGACATGCAACACAAGGTTACCACCCCCCGTTCATGACATATAAGATGCAATATTCCTAACATGCATCTAGTATTATGCAATATTCGCAGCGGATATTTTTTTTCTTTTTAGCAATACTATGCACCAAACCGAAATATCCCAAATACTTAAAACATACTTCATTCATAATGACGTACTAAACAACTGAGATCGCAATAATAGTCCATATGGTTGTGATCAAAAGAGTGCTGGAGATTGAACTCCACAAATACAAGTAGTAACTTGAGGTAACTACTGTACTACCTTCTACGTCACACCATCGCTTAATCGATCGTTTCCAGATGGTCGATTCTCGATTCTCCTTCAGATCCTGTAACAAAATCTACCATTCGGGGGGAATGGTAGTTGGGACTACCACAGTGAGATTTGATTACAAATCTCAGCAAGTTAACAGGAAACTTTCACACAGGTTAATGATGCATGCATGGCAGTAAAAGCATGAATGCATAATCAAATCATAAGTAATCATAGCATAACTTAATATTCAACATAACATAACTGGCATAACTTAAACTGAAACTGAAGCTTAGCATGAACGTGACTTGAACCATAACATGGACTTGAAACATAACATGAACATGAACTTGAAACATAATATGGACTTGAAACATAACATGAACATGAACTTGAAACATAATATGGACTTGAAACATAACATGAACGTGAATATGTATAATTTGAACATGAACTTGAGCATGACATACCATAAATGTGAACTTGGAACATAACGTAACATGAACTTGGAACATATTCTTGTCTCATGGGATTACCATGATTGCGTGAACGTAAACTTGAACTTGGAATCTTATTCAATAGACTTAATCATTAACGTGACCATATGGGTGCTACACAGGTCCCCTTGAGCCGTGTGTCCCTGCCGATTACCGCATCACATCACAGGTTTCTATACCAGCTGTGAGTGCGTTAATACGTACTCCACAGTTGTTGTGGCCCCATGTATTCTACATGTCACAATTGTTGTGTCTCACGTAGTGTATGCTCCACAGTTGTTGTGGCCCCATACTTCATGCTCCACAGTTGTTGTGGCCCCATGACTTATCTGTTTGTGCCACACTTGTTGTGGACACACGTAACATAATGTGTGGCACCATCGGCGTTAGTGCCTGGCGCGCTCCGGTGACCAGCTAATTGGGCCCCATTCGTAACCTGTTGACTGTACTTCGTCAACCCAGGGAATTTCACACCTATTTAGACACTCCAGCGTGAACAAAGGAGTTCCACTAGGATATTACCCCATCCTAGCACTTAGGGTCGTGATTGACATGAATGACTTAACTGGCAGACATGACATTTCGTAACGTGACGTAACATGAACGTGACATAAAATACAGAAATCTTGACGTGGCGTAACGTGAAATGAACGTAAGAAGACAAACATGACATACTTTGAAACATAAATGTAACAAACAACATTTCATAACATGGCATACATGTAACAGGCAACATTTCGTAACATAGCATACCATGTAACATACAACATTTCTTAACATGGCCTAACATGTGACAGTGAATATTATATGACATGACATACATGTAACAGATGGCATACTTAACTTAACATGACATACTTGCAATTTATAGCAATACGTGACAGAATATCTTGTGTAACAGATGAATAATTCATGACAGAATAAATTCTGTGTAACAGATAAATATGTAATGACTTGGCATGGCACATATGATAACATGCATACATACACTTTAGTTCCCTTACTTATCACTCATACACATTAAACTGATAGTTAGTTAAAAGCTAACTTACCTCGATCTTCGCGCTTCGAGACAAACTCAAGTGCGATCACGGGAAACTGAAAGTAGTGATTTCTAAAAATCGGAACTTAATCACTAACAATTAGGAATATGGAAAAATATGAACTTAGAGAAAAATTACCATTTTATCCTCTACATGTGGAAAAATGATCATTTTACCCCTAACTTAAGGATTTTGCATCCTAACTTCAAAACTCACCAAAATTTACATACCTTATGTAAATTTTGTCCTAATCTCAAATATCAATTCAGAAAAATTTAACACTAAACACAACTATCAAATCTCTATATGGCCGAAACTTACAAGACTATTTCCTTTGCTTTTTGTCGTAATTCTTTCAAATCTCAAAACTCATGATTAAACCAAAATTTTTCTTCTACTACACTCATAACATATTCTTAAGAATAATCATGTTTTGAATCATGAACAAATGTCATCAAAATCACTAAAACCATACTTGAACTTTTTGGTTTTTCTTCTAAGTTCAAAACAGAATTTTGTTTCTAACTTGTTTTGATCAACCTCTTGATCCATGACTTATAAAGATGTGATCTTCAAACCAAAACATCACATGGTTTAAAAAGATGTTCTAAAACAGATCCAAGTATCAAACTCAAGATCACATGGTTAAACATCAACCAAAACATAAATTTAGCCAAGAACATCATCACTTTGGCCTAACTAAATACCTCGTTGCGTAAAATTTCATATCTTCGAAACTAACATCAAATATCTTCAAAATAACATTTTAACATGTATATAAGAGGCTTAGGATCTTCCAATAAAAATATCAAAGCCATTGGAATAAGATTAAACTGTAAAAGATTTAAACTTTCTCAAAACAGAAACTGTTTTGCCTCTTCCAGTTTCTAAGTTACTAGACCTAAGAAAATATTTCACCAAAACTTTTAATCATGCAACACATCCTCAACCAATAATCATATACACATGTTAACAGTACTCCATAAAAATTTCGGACCAAGATCTATTCATTAGCTTGGTAAAAAACTCCAAAATATAACACATTCTCCAGTTTATCGCCCAGAATGACCTTTCTGGGGTCTAGACAACTTTTTACCAATCAAATGAGATCCAAATGGAACCAATAAGATATCACCGTAAACTAGACTCCAAAATAAACAACTTTCATGAAGGAAACTTTGCAAGAACATACTTACAAGAGCTTCGAAACGGGCGTTCCAAAGAGGTAAGAAAAACTGTTTGAGAGTGTCTTTTGTGTTTTATGAAGGAAAAGTGTAAAGGAGAGTTGCTTTTCGTGGGAAGTGGACTGGAGAGCTTCTTACACAAGCTATGTAAAGTGATAGGACTGAATGAATGGTTGAGTGTTCGCCTTTTCTTCTCTTAAAAATCAGACCAAGATCTTTTCTCAAGGTGGAGTGTGAGAGTGAAAGAGTGAGGTGGCCCTTTAGCTTTGTCTTTCTAGAACCTTCTAGGACCTTCTTGTAAAGATCTGGCCAGCCAAGTGGGGGTAAAAAACTTAGCCATGAAGCAATCCTATGGTAACCAAATTCGTGGGCCTTAAAGGGCCTAAACCGAATGGGCCTAAATTTTGGGGTTTAAAGAGGGTTTGGGTTGCTATCAAGCCCAAATCCAATATCACTTGGTCCAATGAATTTCTCAAGGTTAACAAGGTTGGATAATGATGTTCTAACACAAATTTGAAGGATTAATAGCATGTGGAAGTGATTTAATCAAGTGATTAAACACAATGCTATAAATCGGATTAGAAAGGGTTTAGAGGCCAACTTTAGGGTTTTGGGGAAACCGTTTAGAGTTTCTATTTCAAGAAAGCTTTTGGGCTTTCAATTGGATTCCCACCATTTAGGGTTTCACTAGGATTGAAAACCTCTTTGGTCTGGCACAATTTGGTTGAGCAGATGAAACAAGATTTTGCTTAAGTGGCATGATCTCACACCTTGATTCCTTCAAATCCAACAAACATTCCTCATGGTGCCAAGTGTCTAATATTATTCACTAAATGTGGCTAAGATCTTGCCAAGTGTCCAAATAAAACTTCTCTAATCTAATTTGGACATTTCACACTATGATTTTGAAATACTGTAATTGGTGCGCTTATCGAGGTTACTATTCACTCCGAAAAAGTGAATCATAAACTTAACACTAAAAATTTCTAAATATTCATATTAACCTACAGTGAAAATATTATACCGAAATTCAACCTCAAAATGCTCATAAAAATTATTTCACAATTTCCAACAGACATTTCGTCCGGAATTATGAAAATAGGATATTGTGCCATAAAATTCTAAATAATCCACTGAGTCTAATGGCGTGGACCATAATGCATTCTGACACTTCTAACCACCTCAAATAAATAAAACTTATATTTCTAGCACCATAGTGAGTGATAACACTGACTATGTTGACAGACTAAAACCTATGCGATTGGTCGATTCGTAAAAACTTATGGGGTTTTCACGAGATTTCCTAAAGTCAATAGAAATTCCACCAATGAATTTCTAGCGGGCTGTTACATCCTCCCCTCCTAAAAAAAAGATTTCGTCGCCGAAATCGACGTAAGTACAAACGTAAAATATGCTCAAAAGAAGAAGTTGCTTACCAACTTATTACCCATCACTGGATGCCTCATCATGCCCAAGGGGCAGGTCTCGTTCTTCTTGAGGTAACGCCTTCTTCTCGTTGTCAACACTATTCTTATCTATAACCATCACATGGTTATACAAAAATAACTATCACTATAACATTAGGGTATAACAATCCCAAAGGTTACTGCCTAAACTTAATGACTTCTACGCTGACCTTCTAGGATACTGAATCATTACTTAAAAGAAATCACTATTCTCTTCACTAATCAAAGAATTATCCACAATGTGTATATATATCTACCATTCTTAACTCTCTTTCTCTCAAATTATATCAATTTATACTAGAATCCTTTCACAAGGTAGGTCAAGTCATACCAACATACTTTCTAACTCTAAAACTTCAAGTATTCATGCAGTTCAATTTGAAAGAATTTAATCCATACACAACTAAATTCACATTCTATTTCCTCAAGGAATTATATCTGCCTAGGACTAGCTTACTCCTTCATAATCACCACGAATCGCTCCTCCTCCTAGGTGGTACCTCGATAAACGATCAACTATTAACCTCAACTCAAGACTTTCTCTCTTATGATTGACATAGCTCTTCTATCCGTCATGAGCTGCCTCTTATTCTGACTCTAATCCAAAGAATTTGATCCTACTGTTCACGTAAATCCTTAAGACAAGATTTTACTCCCCATATAAATGTCTCCAATATAAGGGTAATCTAGGTTTCCACAAACACGGTGCTTCGCTAGAAACCATTTATTCGCGATTGGATAAAACTATTATCATAAGTGAATCCTACTAAAGCCAAAGCTTCTCCCACACACTGAACTCTTCCGAACACAAATTTCATTGTAACCTTCGAATCAAAACAAACTCCAAATACTTGGGATACTAATTCATCAACCTTGAATATCCTTCCTCGTACTACTAAAAGGTATTCCATATCTACACTGGTATGAATAGAAATACTCTTAATGAGAAATGTTACTCTTACCACTTGGTAACAATTCAAAGTACGAACTGAACTCTCGTGCAATACCACAATCACTAAAAATAGGGCCTTGCTTGAATCAAACTGTGTACAAGTTATAAACCTCAATGATTTAACTTACCCAAAGTATCAATAATGCAATAGTACCATCAATTGCAATCTAATCAACCTTAAATAAGCTTAACAATATAGAGGTCTTAGAAAAATACCAGTGACAGCGCCAACTCCTTCAGTTCCTGGGGTGTCAGCATCTGTGTCTCTAGAAGTGACTGCATACACTTGAGCTGGTACTGGAGGTCGTGGCTTTGGTTTGGAATTTCCGTTGGGAACAGTTCCATTTCTCCAACCTCTTTTGGGACAATTTTTGATCAAGTGGTCAGGTTGGCCACATATGAAACAGTCCTAAGGTAAGTTTGCACTTGCCTCTATGGTTCTTTTCATACATCCCACAAATTGGGTATGTGAACGGCATTGAACTTCCAGTCTTGATGCCTTTTCCCTTATCTGGTCCAGTAGACATCATCTTCATTTTCAGATTTTTCTTCAGTAGCATACAATGAAGTTCACTTTCGTTCGGTAATGATCTAGATCGCTAGACCTCTTTGCTCAGCCTCTGTTATCGCGACCACATTTACCAACTCTTGGTAATTCTCTATTCTAAGGCAAGCTACTTGGCTACGGATCCATGGCTGAAGTCTAGCTTGAAACTTTCGTGCCTACATCCTTTGAGTAGAAATCAAGTATGGTGCAAACCTTCCTAACACCATAAACTTAACAGCGTACTACTCTACGGTCAAACTGCCTTGAGTTAAAGTTGGGAACTCCTGTGCCTTTAGCTATTTTATAGAATCTGGGAAGAATCTGTTGTCAACACTTCCTCAAATCTCTCCCAAGACAATGCATCCAAACTTCCTAGTTCCCTAACTAGAAGTTGCCTTTGTGTATCCCACCATATTCCAGCTTCTCCTTAGAATAGGTATACAACATATAGAACCTTCTGGTCCTCAGTACATCCACAGATCTCGTAAGTCCTTTCGAGATCCATAATCTATTTCTCAGCTTTTAGAGGCTCTTCATTACCAGAAAAGTTTGGATAACGATGGATCAAGAACTTCTCACACAGACAATCCCTGACTTCGGGTCTGGGTACATGTGCTTGCTGAAGTTGTTGTTGTCTAAGAATGTCAGTCAGCAAACGTACAGCTTCAACTAATCCTCCATCCATCGGGGGATTCTGATTATCCTAATTTGTGACTCCCTCAGGGTTTTGAGGTGTCCTACCTCGAGTCATGTCACTTCCTAAATCACACGAGTACACGTGTTACAACCACATACTATCTCCTATACTTCAAGAAATTCAAGCCTAATGAAGACTAAAATTTCAAGCCTAATATTTGGTGCATTTCCTAAGGACATGTGGATTTAAACCCAGAGACATATTGCTCTGATACCACCCTGTGACGCCTCTAAATTCCGCTTGGGATCGGACGAACATTTGAAGCGTCGAGACATGCAACACAAGGTTAACTACCCCCGTTCATGACATATAAGATGCAATATTCCTAACATGCATCTAGCATTATGCAATATTCGCAGCGGATATTTTTTTTTTTTTTAGCAATACTATGCACCAAACCGAAATATCCCAAATACTTAAAACATACTTCATTCATAATGACGTACTAAACAACTGAGATCGCAATAATAGTCCATATGGTTGTGATCAAAAGAGTGCTGGAGATTGAACTCCACAAATACAAGTAGTAACTTGAGGTAACTACTGTACTACCATCTACGTCACACCATCGCTTAATCGATCGTTTCCAGATGGTCGATTCTCGATTCTCCTTCAGATCCTATAACAAAATCTACCATTCGGGGGGAATGGTAGTTGGGACTACCACAGTGAGATTTGATTACAAATCTCAGCAAGTTAACAGGAAACTTTCACACAGGTTAATGATGCATGCATGGCAGTAAAAGCATGAATGCATAATCAAATCATTAGTAATCATAGCATAACTTGATATTCAACATAACATAACTGGCATAACTTAAACTGAAACTGAAGCTTAGCATGAACGTGACTTGAACCATAACATGGACTTGAAACATAACATGAACATGAACTTGAAACATAATATGGACTTGAAACATAACATGAACATGAGCTTGAAACATAATATGGACTTGAAACATAACATGAACGTGAACATGTATAATTTGAACATGAACTTGAGCATGACATACCATAAATGTGAACTTGGAACATAACGTAACATGAACTTGGAACATATTCTTGTCTCATGGGATTACCATGACTGCGTGAACGTAAACTTGAACTTGGAATCTTATTCAATAGACTTAATCATTAACGTGACCATATGGGTGCTACACAAGTCCCCTTGAGCCGTGTGTCCCTGCCGATTACCGCATCACATCACAGGTTTCTATACCAGCTGTGAGTGCGTTAATACGTACTCCACAGTTGTTGTGGCCCCACGTATTCTACATGTCACAATTGCTGTGTCTCACGTAGTGTATGCTCCACAATTGTTGTGGCCCCATACTTCATGCTCCACAGTTGTTGTGGCCCGACGACTTATCTGTTTGTGCCACACTTGTTGTGGACACACGTAACATAATGTGTGGCACCATCGGCGTTAGTGCCTGGCGCGCTCCGGTGACCTGCTAATTAGGCCCCATTCGCAACCTGTTGACTGTACTTCGTCAACCCAGGGAATTTCACACCTATTTAGACACTCCAGCGTGAACAAAGGAGTTCCACTAGGATATTACCCCATCCTAGCACTTAGGGTCGTTATTGACATGAATGACTTAACTGGCAGACATGACATTTCGTAACGTGACGTAACATGAACGTGACATAAAATACAGAAATCTTGACGTGGCGTAACGTGAAATGAACGTAAGACGACAAACATGACATACTTTGAAACATAAATGTAACAAACAACATTTCATAACATGGCATACATGTAACAGGCAACATTTCGTAACATAGCATACCATGTAACAGACAACATTTCTTAACATGGCCTAACATGTGACAGTGAATATTATATGACATGAAATACATGTAACAGATGGCATACTTAACATGACATACTTGCAATTTATAGCAATACGTGACAGAATATCTTGTGTAACAGATGAATAATTCATGACAGAATAAATTCTGTGTAACAGATAAATATGTAATGACTTGGCATGGCACATATGATAACATGCATACATACACTTTAGTTCCCTTACTTATCACTCATACACATTAAACTGATAGTTAGTTAAAAGCTAACTTACCTCGATCTTCGCGCTTCGAGACAAACTCAAGTGCGATCACGGGAAACTGAAAGTAGTGATTTCTAAAAATCAGAACTTAATCACTAACAATTAGGAATATGGAAAAATATGAACTTAGAGAAAAATTACCATTTTACCCTCTACATGTGGAAAAATGATCATTTTACTCCTAACTTAAGGATTTTGCATCCTAACTTCAAAACTCACCAAAATTTACATACCTTATGTAAATTTTGTCCTAATCTCAAATATCAATTCAGAAAAATTTAAAACTAAACACAACTATCAAAACTCTATATGGCCGAAACTTACAAGACTATTTCCTTTGCTTTTTGTCGTAATTCTTTCAAATCTCAAAACTCATGATTAAACCAAAATTTTTCTTCTACTACACTCATAACATATTCTTAAGAATAATCATGTTTTGAATCATGAACAAATGTCATCAAAATCACTAAAACCATACTTGACCTTTTTGGTTTTTCTTCTAAGTTCAAAACAGAATTTTGTTTCTAACTTGTTTTGATCAACCTCTTGATCCATGACTTATAAAGATGTGATCTTCAAACCAAAACATCACATGGTTTAAAAAGATGTTCTAAAACAGATCCAAGTATCAAACTCAAGATCACATGGTTAAACATCAACCAAAACATAAATTTAGCCAAGAACATCATCACTTTGGCCTAACTAAATACCTCATTGCATAAAATTTCATATCTTCGAAACTAACATCAAATATGTTCAAAATAACATTTTAACATGTATATAAGAGGCTTAGGATCTTCCAATAAAAATATCAAAGCCATTGGAATAAGATTAAACTATAAAAGATTTAAACTTTCTCAAAACAGAAACTGTTTTGCCTCTTCCAGTTTCTAAGTTTCTAGACCTAAGAAAATATTTCACCAAAACTTTTAATCATGCAACACATCCTCAACCAATAATCATATACACATGTTAACAGTACTCCATAAAAATTTCAGACCAAGATCTATTCATTAGCTTGGTCAAAAACTCCAAAATATAACACACTCTCCAGTTTATAGCCCAGAATGACCTTTCTGGGGTCTAGACAGCTGTTTGCCAATCAAATGATATCCAAATGGAACCAATAAGATATCACCGTAAACTAGACTCCAAAAGAAACAACTTTCATGAAGGAAACTTTGCGATAACATACTTACAAAAGCTTCGAAACGGGAGTTCAAAAGAGGTAAGAAAAACTGTCCGAGAGTGTCTTTTGTGTTTTATGAAGGAAAAGTGTAAATGAGAGTTGCTTTTCGTGGGAAGTGGACTGGAGAGCTTCTTACACAAGCTATGTAAAGTGATAGGACTGAATGAATGGTTGAGTGTTGGCCTTTTCTTCTCATAAAAATCAGACCAAGATCTTTTCTCAAGGTGGAGTGTGAGAGTGAAAGAGTGAGGTGGCCCTTTAGCTTTGTCTTTCTAGAACCTTCTAGGACCTTCTTGTAAAGATCTGGCCAGCCAAGTGGGGGTAAAAAACTTAGCCATGAAGTATTCCTATGGTGACTCAATTCGTGGGCCTTAAAGGGCCTAAACCGAATGGGCCTAAATTTTGGGGTTTAAAGAGGGTTTGGGTTGCTATCAAGCCCAAATCCAATATCACTTGGTCCAATCAATTTCTCAAGGTTAACAAGGTTGGATAATGATGTTCTAACACAAATTTGAAGGATTAATAGCATGTGGAAGTGATTTAATCAAGTGATTAAACACAATGCTATAAATCGGATTAGAAAGGGTTTAGAGGCCAACTTTAGGGTTTTGGGGAAACTGTTTAGGGTTTCTATTTCAACAAAGCTTTTGGGCTTTCAATTGGATTCCCACCAGTTAGGGTTTCACTAGGATTGAAAACCTCTTTGGTCTGGCACAATTTGGTTGAGCAGATGAAACAAGGTTTTGCTTAAGTGGCATGATCTCACACCTTGATTCCTTCAAATCCAACAAACATTCCTCATGGTGCCAAGTGTCTAATATTATTCACTAAGTGTGGCTAAGATCTTGCCAAGTGTCCAAATAAAACTTCTCTAATCTAATTTGGACATTTCACACTATGATTTTGAAATACTGTAATTGGTGCGCTTATCGAGGTTACTATTCACTCCAAAAAAGTGAATCATAAACTTAACACTAAAAATTTCTAAATATTCATATTAACCTACAGTGAAAATATTATACCGAAATTCAACCTCGAAATGCTCATAAAAATTATTTCACAATTTCCAACAGACATTTCGTCCGGAATTATGAAAATAGGATATTGTGCCATAAAATTCTAAATAATCCACTGAGTCTAATGGCGTGGACCATAATGCATTCTGACACTTCTAACCACCTCAAATAAATAAAACTTATATTTCTAGCACCATAGTGAGTGATAACACTGACTATGTTGACAGACTAAAACCTATGTGATTGGTCGATTCGTAAAAACTTATGGGATTTTCACGAGATTTCCTAAAGTCAATAGAAATTCCACCAATGAATTTCTAGCGGGCTGTTACAATATGCATTCATGCTTTAATTGTTATGCATGCATCTTTAAACTGTCAGATTAAATTCTTTGCTAACTTGCTAAGATTTGTAACCAAATCTCACCATGGTAGTCCCAACTACCATTCCTCTCGGAATGGTAGACGATGTGTCAGGACTAGGAGATGTATGGATGTTGGCTAGCTGGAGACGGTCGATTAGGCAGCTAAGGCACAATGCGAAGCTCATTGTCTCCATGCTCCATTGTATAGATAGTATTATGGCATCCCTAATTGAGTTGCACGAGCTACTCGACGGATTAGCATAGTAGATGATTTCACTTACGTTTGTACTTAAAGGATCGTACTCTTCTGATTACAGACTTTATGGACTTATGATGTAATCTTGAATGTCTATCACTTTAAGTTTGTGGTTTATGTTTCGATATTTTTGGATATATCCTCTTTGGTGCATAGTATTGCTCAAAGAAAAAAAGAATCTGCTGCGAATATTGCATATTTTTAGATGCATGTTAAGTGCATTACATCTTTAATTGTCATGAACGAGGGTAGGTAACCTTGTGTTGCATGTTTCGATACTTCAATCTCCATCCAATCCCAAGCGGAATCTGGGGGCATCACATATCTTACAGACGGGATTGATGTGGTAAGGAGTCTTGATATCATTACCCGAAGAAGGAACGGTGCTCTGCACCAAGATCGTTAGAGAATGTCCCTTAGAGATAGATGGGGCTACTAGGGTAGCAGATCTCATAGTGTTCAACTCATTGGGTTTCAATATCATTTTAGGCATAGATTGGTTGTTTAGGCACTTTGCGAGTATAAATTGTTGTCAAAGGATGGTACTGTTCCACATGCTTGAAAGTGAAGATAGGATTTTTTGAGGGATTAAGCTGAGATTGATGCCAAGAATGATTTCATCATTGCAGGCCAAGAAAGAGTTGGTGAATAGGGTCGAGGCCTATCTAGTGCATGTAGTGATTAAGGAGAAAGAGCCTAAGGAGGTGGAGAGTATACCTGTACTAAGAGAATTCCTAGAAGTATTTGGAGATCTACCAGGACTAGCCCCTCATAGGGAAGTCGAGTTCTCAATTGAATTGAAATAAGGGACAGTTCCAACGCATAAGACACCTTATATTCTGGCTCCAACTGAGTTGAGGAAGTTAAAAAGCCAGTTAAAGGAATTATTGGTGAAGTAGTTTACCAGACTTAGTATCTCACCTTGGGGAGCACCAGTGTTATGTTAAGAAGAAGGACAGAACCCTTATGATGTGTATCAACGAACGTGAGTTTGACAACCCAACTTAGGGCTAAGACTTGGAGGTTATGTTAGGTCACTATTGGACCTGAATAATTGTAGAACTATTGGACCTAAAGTCTTGATCGTTAGAACCTTATTTGGAAAGAGGCATTTTCCCTATACTTTGAAGTAGATTGGCCGCCCAGGCCCAATAAGGCTTTGGCCCTTGTGATTTTTGGCCATCTAGGGTATAAGGAGACGCTTGGCATTCATGCCATAGTCCCTTGAAGATATTTTAAGACACTAGAAATAAGGAGGGAAATGAAGAGGGTCCGGCTTGAGCCAAGGCTAGCGCCACATGGCATGCATGCAAAGTAGGGGTGCGCATCCGAACCGGTTTTTTTTTTCCAGTCCTGTCCAGAACCTGAAAATCCGGGTTTATCCACTCGGATTACACCCGAGCGGGTGAGAAGAATCCAGATCCGGTTCTGTGACCCGGTTATTCGTAACTGGGTCATTTTAAAAAAAAAAATCCGCCCCACGCTATACTGCAAAATCCCTAACTTTCGAATCCCTTCTGCCTACTCTCTTCGATGCAGGCGTCTCTTCTCCTTTCCGAATCCATTCTCTTCTCCTTTCTGAATCCATTCTGCCTTCTCTCTTTGACGCAGGCGTTTCTTCTGCTAAATCCCTTCGTCTTTCGAAGTCCTTTGCAGTTTGCGCATTTGGGAGAGAGACGTGGAGGCTACCATCCAACATTTCTGAAGTCTAAGCTCGTAAGGTATATTTCTCAAGCCCTTCTCTACTTTGTTAGTTTCTGTATGGTATGGTCATCTCTCTTTCTCTACTTTGTTAGTTTCTGTAAATGATGGGTTTCGGGATTTTTGATTATGAGTGTTGGGGTTTTTTTTTGTAAACGATGGGTGTTTTGGGATTTTTGTATTTTAGGGAATTCCTTTTAATATTTGTTGTATGTATGTGACAGTACACCATAGCCATGTTGGTGCATGCAGAAGAACATGAGACAACTATTCCGGAGCTAACTTACAATTATGGTGTGACTGAATATACCAAGGGAAATGCATATGCTCAGGTCAATTTATTAGAGAACTGTTTTTCCATATTGGACTAGTTTTCTTCATTATGGAAACTTTGGCCACCCATTTTTTTTTTTTAATTCTTGTGGTTTCCATTCCAGATTGCTATCAGCACTGATGGAAACCTATTCCATCTTCAAGATGTGAAGACTAATGCATTTTGATCTTTGTAAATTTATGTTTTAGTTTAGTTAGTTGTGAGGTATTATTATTTCTTTTGTTCTTTGTAAATTTATGTTTTGGTTTAATTATTTGTGATGTATTATTATTTCTTTTGTTCTTTGTAAATTTATGTTTTAGTTAATTAGTTGTGATGCATTATTATTTATTTTGTTTTTTGTAAATTTATGTTTTGCATTGTGATGTAACAACAATATTATTTATTTTGCATTTTTATTTATTTTGTTTCTTAATTTATTTTTTTTATACAAAACTTTTAGTAAAAGTGTTTAAATTATTTTTTAAAAAAATCTGGGCAATTTAAGCATATCATAATTTTTTTAAAGAAAACAAGTGCTATAAAAACATTTTTTTAAGTTTTAAAGTCGTTTTTTAAAAAAATAAAACATTAAAACTGGATTTATCCGGTTATAACCTGGATTAAATTCGGTTATAACCCGGATCCGGATTAAATCTGAATATCCGGATTGAATCCTATTATCCGCTCGGATTAAATCCGGGCGGTTAAAATCCGGATCCGAATTCGGTTATGGCCGGATATCCGAATCCGGATCCGATCGAACACCCCTAATGCAAAGTGCCTTTAGGGTTTCTAAAAGGGCAATAATGAGGAATGGAAGAAGGGTTCGGTTTTGGAAAAATGATGCCACTTGGCACTCATACAAGGGTGGCTCTTATAGTTTTAAGGAAACAATTATGAGGAATACAAAGGGATGGCTCGGCGGGAGAGTGTCTAAGACACTTGGCGCCTATGCAACTTGCCCTTAGGTTTCAATTGGACTAATGATGAGGTCGATCCATGTGACAGCCCGGACTTAGCCAAGTCTTTGTTTGTATTTTGTCACTAGTTTATGTTTATTTTTTGGGCCATGCAAGGGGTGTAGAGTACTTAGAAACCTTGGTCCTTATTTAGTTCTAAAGCATTAGGCATCTAAGCCAATAAGATAGGCACAATAGACCGTAGGAATTCGGCCAGCCCATTGGGCTAAAGCCTTAAACCCTAGGGGAAACAAAGGGCACACGCCCAACACATCCATCATTTAGGCCACTTGTCACACAATCAAGGCCCAGTGAATCTAGACAAGATTGTGGGAAGAAGGGCTGAGAGACTTAGGGTTTCGGTAACCCAAAAGACCTAGCAAGCCGACCACGGCAAAGGCCACTTGTTTGTTACACTTGTCACACATGTAGATGGTTTCTAAAAGAAAGCAATCATGAGGCGCCTAGGGAAGATAATGGGTCACTCAGCCAATGCACCCATTCACCAACCACCTACATTTTCATGCCACTTGCCAAAGCCATGTGAGTTCCAAGAAGATTTGCATGGGGGGAGCTTAAGAGGCTACGGCATTCCCACTAAGGAGATTAGGGTTTCAGTCTCAAGAAGGGCTTCACGCCTACCTAGGGGTTCCAACTACCTTTTTGCCAAGTGTCTTTCATGCATGGGACTTTCTAGAAGATGGCCATTATTGCAATTGGAAGAGGCGCATGCGATAAAAGCAAAACCCTAGTCCCTAGGTTTCGGCCACCACACCACTCTCTCTCACGCATGCCACATGTCACTCACTTGGGAATCCTAGAAGAAGGTTCATGGGGAAGAGGAAAGGTTGCCTAAGAAACATGCACCACACGCCACCCCAAGTGCCTAAAGGAGGGGAAAGGTTACCTAGGAAACATGCACCACATGCCACTCCAAGTGTTTAGAGGAGAGGAAAGGTCTTGTGGGAAAAGAAAGGGGTGGCAACACACACACACACACACACCGAGGTTCTAGAAGAATCCTTGTGAGGAAGAGCAAAGGATGGACAACAAAAAGTTTGCCTAGGGAACACGCCCTAGAGGTTCAATGAACCTAAACCACTTTGTGTCACACGCCTAAGGACACTTAGGGAATTCGGTTTTCTTAAACCATAAGGTGAGCCACTTGTCACTCAAGCAATAGAAGTCACTTGGACTTCCCAAGAGAGTAAGAGGAAGGGTTTCGGCCAAGGCCATGGACAAATGACACAAGGCAAACGTGCATCGAACCTTTGAGATTCCCTATGTCTTAGGAGTGTGGGAGTTTGAGAGTCTATATAAGAGGCAATGGTTTAGATCCTTGAGTTCACTTTCACAAACACGTTCGGGAAAGACCAGGGTTTCTCCTCAAGAGGAAGACCGAACCACCACTAGCATATACACATGAGCATGAGCTTGGAAGGGAAGAAAGACCACAACCACCATTTTGAGTTTGAACTAGGGTTCCTTTCTCTATAGAGTTTCGGCCTTAAGAGTGAAATCTGAATACATGGAGATCCCTTCTAGTTGTGGAATGGATTTCATAAGCCATGAGGGAGTAAACCCTAGGCACGACACACTCACACATGCACCTACTCGGATTAGGGTTTTGTGTGTCACTTCATCTAATAGTTTAAATCATATTTTCAGCTTGCTTGATCGTGATACTTGTGTTTTGCTTCGGATATTTGTAAATAGACTCTCAACCTACTTTCGATAGTGTTTAGATATGCTATGTGAACGTTGCATTCTTATTTGCTATCATATGCACTCGTTGATTGATGAGAAGCTCTTGCTATGTAATTGGATTTACATGATGATCTTGCTATGTTTACTTGTCCATGATGCTTTTGGATATGCTTAGAAATATTGGTTCAAGTTGTTGGTTATAACATGTTTTTATAAGTCTCAAATGATTTGGCCATGTCTATACATATATTTGTTCGGATTTAAGCATTGTTCTTCCACTTTGGGATGTGTTGAATGCTATTGCCTATGTTTGTAAACTGAGTATTCAAATGTTCTAATATTTTCAAACTGTAACTAGAGATGTTCAATGTTTGATTACACGATTACATGACTCATGAAATTTACATGTTCATATGTTTCATGAAAAGAAAAGCATTACAAGTTTCATGTCACAGGCATTTCGGTTGTATACTGTTTTCAAAGAAAAGAGTATGTATTTGTTTTTTAAAAAAGAAGCAGGAAAGTCACATGTCCAATAGTGACCTCCTCCCAATTTTATTAATAATGCCATCTCTTATGGAGGAGGAATACCGTGGTAACAAGAAAAGGCCCGTAGGAAAACCAACAGGACCGCAGCCAAGGAAAACAATCTATGACAATCTTATGACAAAAACAAAGGAAAATAGAAAAAACCACAAAAACTAGAGAAAAAAACCCTAAACTCTTAGAGCTGGGAGACCTAAGAAGTCCAACCGGAGCAAACCACGAAGAATCCACTGAAGAGCGCAATTATTAGAATAGACCAAATCTGCATCTAAGCCCCTTCCTTGGCTAACCAATCTGCCACCATATTACCTTCACGAAACACATGTAGAAACTGGCAATGAAGAGTACGAGTCAACCCAATAATTTCTTCCCAGAAATCCTCAAGGTACCACACACCACAACGCCCTCGCATCCACTAAGAAATAATCACCATGGAATCCATTTCTATAATCACATTAGAAATATTTAAAGAATTGCAAATTCTCAAACCTTGAAGGAGCGCAAGAAGTTTTGCTTTGTTATTTAAACCATAACCAATAAGAGAGGCATAACCCTTGACAAAACATCCTGACTCATTCTGAATAACCCCACCAATACCACAAGGTCCCAGATTTCCAAGGCTACTACCATCCATGTTCATTTTATACCAACCCGACGGCGGCTTAATCCACTTAACCAATTTGCAACAAGGAGCTTTTGGCACGATCGGTTTGATCCGCAAGGCCTCCAAGATCTTCTCATCCCGGTTAGACAAACACGAAGGATTTTTTGCCCCAAGACAAAGGGAACCAAGGCAAACACAAATAGAATGAACAACAACTTCATGAGTTTCTCGAATACCTTCCATTCTCGCCAGACATCTTTGCCTCCATAGTCTCCAAGTAACAATGATAGGAATGATGCCAACAATAAAACCCACCTGAGAAGAAAAGCTAGCACGCCTAAACCAAGTCCCAGAGTTTTGCATCCAAGAGCTACCAAGAGGAATACCAAACAGAGTGCCAAAGAAAGACCAAACTTTGTGCGGAAATTCACCCTAAAAAAGAACATGGTTAATATTTTCAATATGGCCAACATTACAACAATCACATTTAGAAACAAGGGGAATACCAATACGGCGCAAGCGTTCATCCACACTCAAAGCCATACGCCAAGCCCTCCAAAAATGAATGGACATTTTGAAGGAAAGACATTCATGCCAAATCCAATCATGCCAATCAAGGGGTGAACCTCTAATGCGAATACAATGCCAAGCAGATTTTGTAGAGAATATACCTGTTGCCATCAGAGTCCAAACAAGAACATCGTTTCTAGGCTTAGGCCTGGCTAAAGAGACTAAAATCTCATCCACCTTCTCTTGCCCAACTAAACTCTCTAGAAAATCCACATCCCAAGTATCCAACAATCTACACTCTTTAATTTTTAGCAAAGGTGAACCCACAAGCGGCATCTCATTAATGAGAGGACCATTATCCCTCCATTTATCATACCAGAAAAAAATCAATCCCTCTCTACTCTTCCATTTTGAGTTATTTAGCAAACACAGAATACAATTAGCAACCATTCTCCAGAATCTTGTTCCTTTCGTGTCTTCTACTAATGCCCAAGGCTTCGAACCCACATATTTAGCTTTGAAAAAATTGGCCCATAAAGAATTACCTTGTAGTAGATTCCAAGCAAAACGCATGTGTAAAGCTTTTTGCATGTCATGGAGATGTCATAACCCAAGACCACTTTCTTCCACAGGATTGCAAATATGTCTCCAAGCCACCCATTTCCTTTTCTCCTGCCCTCCAGATTCCCCCCAAAAGAAAGAGCTCATCAATCTATGAATCTTGTTAATAGTAGCTTGAGGGACCTGTAAAACAGCAAAGAGGTGAATCGCCATGCAAGAAATAATATGTCTTAGTAGAACAAGTTTGCCACCCATAGAAAGTATACTCATCTTCCACCCACTGATTTTTTGTCTAACTTTATTCACCATGCCTTCTAGATGACACTACTTAAGGCGCCCCACAATAATCGGCACACCTAGATATCTGAAAGGGAAGGTCCCCTCCATGAACCCAGAACGACGTAAAAGCCAATGCTTGTGCATGGGAGAAATATGCTTCGAACAATACAATGCAGATTTCTGAACATTGATAGCCTGACCCAACCATCTCTCATATTGCATCAGGATGTTCTGAATAGCTCGGACCGATCTCTGGTTTGCATTAGAAAAAATCATAATGTCATTAGCATACATTAAATGAGACACAACTGGCGTACCTCGGGCTTGATAAAACTGGCCAAAATTAGTATCTCTCACACTGGTATGAATCATGTTGGAAAGTACCTCTTGCTGAATAATAAACAAATAAGGAGATAAAGGATCCCCTTGACGGAGACCACGGCCTCCCGGAAAGAAACCCTTGACCGTATCATTCATCATAACTGAGTACCATGGACTAGAAATGCAAGAATGCACCAATTCACAAAATTCAGAAGAGAAGCCAAACCTACGCAAAACTGCAATAAAAAAAAGCCCAGTCCACACTATCATAAGCTTTCGCCATATCCACTTGCAGCATAATATTACCCCCATGAGTACGTTTGTTCATAGAGTGAACCATTTCCTGGGTAAGGCTAATATTCTAAAAAATACTCCTTCCCGGAATGAAAGCTCCTTGCTCCAAAGATATCAATCGAGGCAGGAGACCTGTTAATCTATTCACAATAATCTTGGGGCAAATTTTATAAAAAAACAGAGCAAAGACTAATTGGATGAAATTTGTCAAAACCTGTAGGCGAATCTACCTTTGGTATTAAAACCAAATATGAGGCCATGAAGAATTTGGGAAGTTCTTTGGACATAAAAAATTCCAAAACTACATTCCAAACATGAACTTTAATCACCTCCCAACAACTTTTATAGAAACCCGACCCAAAACCATCAGGACCCAGAGCACTTTGAGACGGGATGGAAGACAAGGCCTCAAAAACTTCCTCTCTAGAAGGAGCACGTAGAAGGGAGACATTTTCCTCCTCTGAGATGACTGAATCAATTAGCTGTTCTAGCCTAGGAGGCTTAACCGTTTGATCTCCTTGAAGGAAAGAAGAAAAATATTCAACTGCCCCTTGATGGATGCTTTCCGGCGTCTCATACACAACCCCATTTGAACGCATTTCAAGCACTCTTTTTCTCCTCTAATTAACAAGGCAAGCATGAAAAAACTTGGAATTACGATCCCCATCCACCTTCCATTTTAATTTTACCATTTTTTCCAAAATGATCTATTCCCGCCGCCGCCAGCTTGCCAAATCCAAGACTGCCATATGTAACTCCTTCTCCAAAGTTTCCTCCCAATTTACTTGAAGCTGTCGCTCAATCTCCTCAACGTGTTTTTCCAAAAAATCAATACGGCCCAAAGTATGACCAAAGACCTGCTTATTCCACTCCCTTAACACCGCCTTAGTATGCTTTAATTTTCTAGTTAGAATCTAAAAGGCCAAACCCTCCACCCGAGATGCCCAACCAGTATGAACACAGTCCAGAAAACTATGGTGATCCACCCACATTTGTTGAAAGCGGAATGGGGCCGGGCCATAGAAGAACGGATCCTTTTTAAGCTCAATAAACATAGGAGCATGATCTGAAGTAGAACAAGACAAATAAGAGCAATTAGCATTAGGAAACAAAGCAAGGGAGGAACTATCCATGAGAGCTCAATTAAGACGTGCCCCAGAGCGGGCAAGCCCCGATTGCCCATTACACCATGTAAACATACTTCCTTTCGTAGCCATTTCCATCAAACCTCCTTGATGAATCCAATTATTAAAATCCTCCATAGCCATACTAGGTCGAGGCCTACCACGCCTCCTTTCAGAATCATTACAGATAATATTAAAATCACCAGCAAACACACAAGGATATGATCCCAAATTTTGAAAAATGAGATCATCCCAAAGTTGTCGCCTCTCCACCATATTACATTTAGCATAAACCACAGTGAACAAAAACATCTCAGCTCCTTCACCTACTAGCATGGAAATAAATTGCATTCTCATTCGAACCACTTGCACCACATAAGTACTATTCCTGAAAATCCAGATTTTACCCCCATCATCCTCATTAGAAATGACACTATCAAAATTCAAACAGCGCGCCAATTTACGAGCTTTCTCTAAATTATGAAAAGATTCTAAGAGCGCAACAACTTTCGGCTTCAACTTACCAATCAATTTCTTAACTCTACTCATGGAGGTCCCAACCCCTCTAATATTCCATACAAAAATAGAATCAATCATTAGACAAGGTTTGAATGTTTTATAACGACCCCTTATGCTTGAATGGGAGAATGTCCTAGTGGAACTCCTCTATCCACTCTGAAGTGTATTAATTGGAGTGGTAGCCCTTAGGTCGACAAAGTGTTGTCGGCGTACCTCGAATGGATTCTTGTTGAAAGGATATTGGAGCGGGGTAGCACCTAGTGCTAGTGGGTCCCACATGCGTTATATACAGTGAAGGAGAAATTTTGAACTATCGCATAGTTAAGGATTATGACATAGTCACCATGGTGAAGTGGGTCGTTAGACAATGCGGTAACTAGCAGGGAACCAACGGTGCATAGGGGAGCCATGAGGTATTCAAAATACAAGTTACAAGAAGTGAACAAGACAATGAGTCAAGGATATGTTATATGCATATTGTTCAATGTGCAGAAATGAAAATGATGTTTTATTTAAAAGTTAAGTTGCATCAACCAAGTTTTGTGTCAAGTACATGTCCATGCATTCATTTCATGGTTTGTTGTTATATGCATATGTTATCTGTTGTATGTTATTTGTTTACATACTGAGATTTCTCAAAATCTCATCAAGGTAGTTTCTACTACCATTCCCAATCCGGAATGGTAGAAGTTGTTACAGGACTAGTGACCGAATATGGGGAAGCACAAGAGGCTAGCACCGAAGAGCCATTAGAGCTCGGCGGAGCCATCCTTAGTAGAGAGGCTAGAAGCCGCTGATCAGTTCATAACCTAAGTGTGGCAGCTCTTTGAGGAGCTAAGGAAGATAATTAACAAGGACAAAGCAAAATAGACAAGACCTTGTACGGTTTTTAAGGGGAATCCTAGAAATTTGTAGTAAAAAAAAAAAAAAAGGAGGATGATGGCTTACTTTTTGATCCCTAGGATTATCTATTTTGAAAAAATTTCAACAATTTGATCTTTTGGGATATTTAGTTTTATGGTACCATGATATTTTAAAAAATTGCTATAAATCTTACTTAGATTTACATGAATTTTCACTGCGATTTATTGTTTACTACTATAATATAATAGGTGCATGGTATCTTAACTATCATGTAATGGGATATGTAGCCTTAAGTTATATGTCATAACGCTTCAGACACCATTCAATCCCAAGCGGGAGTTGGGGTGTCACAGACGGTGGTATTAGAGCAATTACTTCTTTGGGAAACCCACAAGTTGTCCTAGGGAAACATGGTACCAAAACACTAGGTCTAAAATCTCATAGTTATAGGCTTCAATCTTATAGCTATAGGTTTGGATTTTTGTGGAAATGTGAATGGAAGCAAAGTATGCAGTGTGGGCCACGAACTAAAGTGAAGAAGAGGTGGTTTCCCTAGGAGAAAGAAGCTGACATGCCTTAGTTTTGTACATTTCAGGAGGAAACATAATCTATGGCACGTGGTAGATGTGAAGAGACTTCTCCAAGGTTGAGAGATCAGGAGGCTAGGAACCCTCCATAAGAAGGAGGACAAGCAATAGCGGAAGCTATCCACCAAATGATGAAAGTGGTACGACACCAGATGGCACAAGGGCATAATGATAGGCAAGAGCCACATAGATGAGAAAATTGAGGGTGTCCATTTGATAGATTTCTATTATATAGATACCCAAACTTCATGGGTACAGAAGGATCCCTAAGAGCCAATAAGTGGGTTATTGACTTGGAAAGGACTTTCAACATTAGTAGGTGTACGAAGGAATGAAAGGTCTAGTATGCCGGACACTTGCAACATAGTTTGATCACCCAAGTCCACACAGACCGAAAAAAGGGAATGCCTTACTCAACCACCATGGGTAAAGGAAAAGGTATAATGATCGGGAACATGGTACCCGTCACACCACCACCATGCCAAAGTTAAGGATGAAGGCATAACGGTGAATGTTGGTTAATCACCGGAGCATGCTTTAAATGTGGTCAGACTAGCCACTTGATTCAAGATTGTCCATGCAACACACCTGGAGGAGCAGCAACACCATGTGGCAGAGTAAAGACCCCAGTGAAGGCTAAGGTTTATGCCATCACACCTGGAGAGGTAGATTTGGAGACTGACGAGGCAACTGATGCCGGAGTAATCACCGGTAATATTTCCAACCCTACCCTAACTAGTAACTACTGTTTGTTTGAGAATCCTTGAATAACCCTAGTTACCCTATTAGGTAAGGTTAAATTGATGCAACACACGGCTTGCGCTCTGTTTGATTCTGGTGCATCATGATCTTTTGTGTCTTTTGGTTGTGCAAAGATCTAAATTGGGAACCTTTATCTAGAAAGGTTATAGTAGATATTCTGAATGGGAAGATAGTTGGGTGCACGCGAGTAGTCAATGATTGCCCATTGGAAGTCATAGGTTTAACTTTGATTGCTGATCTAATCGTTTTCCATCTAACGGAATTCAACTTAATCCTAGGGATGGAGTGGCTATCAAGGCATAGTGCCAAGATAGACTGCCGAAGGAAGGTGGTGATATTTTATTTACCTGCCAAAACTAGAATCTATTATATGGGAGAAGCAAATAAGGTAGTTCCATCAATAATAATAACCTAACAAGTTAAGAAGAGTTTGATAGGAGGTGTTGCCGCTTATCTTACAGTTATGACTAGTACGACGGAGGATCCTAAATGAGTCCAGGGAATACCAGTGAAAGAAGATTTTCGTAAAGTTTTTGTTGATGATTTGCCTAGATTAGCCCCGGACCGAGAAATAGATTTCATAATCGAACTAGAGCCAGCAACAATCCTAGTGCGCAAGGCACCTTACTGAATGGATATGGCAAAATTAAAGGAATTAAAGGTTCAAATTGAGGAACTCCTGGAAAAGGGTTTTATTCGCCTTAGCTCATCTCCTTGGGGAGCACTAGTGCTACTCATGGAAAAGAAGGATGAGACTCTGAGAAAGTGCATCGATTATTGGGAATTGAGAAAATTAATTGTCAAGAATAAGTATCCCTTGCCATAGATTGATGATTTATTGGACCAATTACAAGCAGCTTCAGTATTTTCTAAGATAGATATGCGATCAGGATATCACCAGCTCAAGATCAAGGATCAGGATATACCTAAGACTGCCTTTCAGATGCGTTATGGACACTTCGAGTTCCTAGTAATGCTTTAGGGACTGACTAATGCCCTAACGACATTTATGGATTTAATGAATCAAATCTTTAGACAGTACTTGGACATTTTTGTGGTAGTATTCATAAACGATATATTGATATATTCCTGAAGTGATGAAGAACATAGAGAACATTTGAGGTTAGTATTGGAAACTTTGCAAGAACATCATCTTTTCGCCAAACTGTGAGTTCTGGCTTCGAGAGGTGAAGTTTTTGGGACATGTCATTTCTAGTAAATGAGTAGTTGTAGACCTTGTCAAGATTAAAGCTGTAATGGAATGGCAAAGGCTGACCAATGCCCACGAAATAAGTAGTTTTCTTGGTTTGGCATGATACTACCGGAGGTTTGTGGAATGATTTTCTAAACTCTCTGGTCCATTAACATC